>CM060922.1:499744455-500944455 GCA_030737875.1 Allium sativum | reverse complement strand
AGGAAGGTCAGAAAAATCCGCGGCTTCTTCTAGAATGTAGAGAGCCTCCTTGCGGTCACGGTGTCTCCTGTTTCATCGAATTTCGTTAAAGAACGAAAAAGATATTATTTTTCAAAGTTTTGCAACACTTAAAAGTGTTATTTTCATTTCAGAAATTCACATCAGAAAAGTTTTTAAAACTTCAAAACTAGGTCTCGATTTTTAAGCCAAACCGTACCTCGATGCTTCGATCAGACCACACTGCGTCAGAGAGCTACAAATCACCTTCAGATCGGCGGTGGCGGCGATGGGTTCGGTGGCTCCTGTGGGTCGCGGCGGCGCTCTAAAAGGCGCGACTTCCTGGTCGAATTCCGACGCCTACGGTTGATGGATGGAGGCGTGGCTTGGTCGGATGGATAGCGGAGGCGAAGGCGGTCAAAAGCTTCAACAGGCGGAGGCGGCGAAATCGACTAAGGCGGCGGCAAAATGGACGAGAAGTTTCGAGCTCCCTACGTCGTCCAGATCACTGGCGGCTAGGGTTTCTTCGTATTTTTTTTTATAAAAGAAAAATTCCTATTGGCCAGAGCTTTATAGGAAGTTTTAAATAATGTTTTTGCAAACTGACTCCTTTTTAAACCCAACGACTGTCGCCCCTAGCTAAATACCCCCATTCCGGACACAATGGGATATGTTTCGTTGGCCATTTCAACTGTTACAGTCAGTTATTTTTCAATTTAAAATATAAAACATTCGATATTTAATTTAAACGTACATTTCAATTTGCCAGGGCCACAAACTGAATCGAAAAATTCCAGAAAAATAAATCTAGCTTTGTTTTGACGATACGGTCCTAACAAAACCAGTTTCGTCGAATTCTGAGCTCGTTTGAAAAATGGCCATTTTTAGGTCGACCCATTTTAACAGAATTTGACCAATCACATTATCTTTTGCCCCGCTCACATACTAGCTTCAAAAATTATGAAATTTGAAACTTAGCAATAATTTGACATCCCGGACCCAACAAAAGTAGTTTCGTCGAATTCCGAGGTCGTATGCAAAATATCCATTTTCAAGGACTATATATACTATATAGCGACCTTTCTGAAAATTCATTTGGCCAAAACTTTTGATTTCCGTTATGAAATTTCGATTTTTCGGATTCGTTAGAAAGGTTTCATAAACAGATTTAAATATTTTCAGTTTCGCCAAAATCCGTTATATTTTCCACCCGGTACAGTCAGACAAAGTTTGTATTCAAAATTTCAAACTGCAATACCATACCCAATTCTATATTTTATTGAAATATACTATTTCAAAAATTCAAATTCTTTCGTAATAACCTAATTTAAAAATTTTAAACTGGTTCACATTTTCCGGGTTATTACAGATTTGGTCTTTATATATCTTGAAGTGGTAAAGCGAGAAACCTTGGCTTAGAGTAGTTTACTGAATCATATTCGTAGATGCATTGCTTAATATCATTTACCACTAAAGCCGGTATTAATGTAAAATTTTGTACAGGAGGCCGTGTTGATATGGGAATCCCATGAATCTACCAGTTATGCATGTCTGACTTTCCTACCATCCTCGGAAGAACCGGTTTTTGAGTTCTTAAGACATACACATCTACAAGGAAGACTGTTAATTTGAATGGTGGTATGGTGATTACAGAGGGCCAACTAGCTAACAGTGGAGTGAATAGTCTACGGTTCAGAACTGGGGTGACCTTAAGAAGACATTCGGTTATGCCAAAATTTAGAAGATAATGACTGTCGGTTAAGATTACAAATGACTAATGACAAACTGGATATAACTTTATGAAAGAGCAGAGAATGAGATATAAGATTTAGGTCAATTATTTAACGCTCTTAGAATGAAGTGCAGGAGACCATTGTTGTCAAAAGCGCGTGCTTACTCTTAAAAGCGCTCGAGTTCACATGTTTCCTCAGACTCGACGAGAATCAACGGAAGGAAACTCGGAATTGGGTGCGGCGATTAAAATCGTGAAATTGTGTAACCCTCGTGCAATTTTCCGCGTCGATCTGCATCGAGATTTCCCAATTTTCCGCATCGATCTGCTTCTTCTTTGAGATTTCCCATTCACGAATCCAACCGAAGAGATACCTCGAGAACCCTAATCGACGCAATTAATCGACGGAGTTGTGTATTTGGGTTTCGATCATTGAACCATCGATTAGGGTTCTATCATTGATGGCTCATCATTAATCCAACCGAAAGATGTTTGCTTTCGTACCACGATAAAAAAAACAGGAAGAAGAAGAAGAAGAATCGTGAGAATAAAGTGACCATCGTTGAAATGATAGAACATCTATCTATCATTTCTCAGAAAAAAGTTATAAAAGACACTATTATTTAAGTTTAAAGATAAAAAACAGCATTTAATGTTTTTATTTTTAAAAGGAAAAATGTTATGTTATATTTTGTGAAAGCTAGCGATTTAACAAAATTTTGCAACACAATGAATTGGGAAAGTTCAGCTGCTGGAACTTGAAATTTTAAGGTTTATGTTATGTTTTGTTATGAACTAATAATTAATGAAAATATTATGCTATGGCTATTTTGTTGGAATTTTATTTTTAATTTTCATTTTGTGGGAACTTACGATTTGTGTTACGATCCCACGATTTATGATCTTTGTATACCTGAGCGCTCTTTGGTGAGAACTCGAGTTTGACAACCTTGCAGGAGACATTGGGTATTACCATATTTGATTTAAAAAACATGATATGAGCCTGCACATTAAGGAAAAACTCATTCACAACAAAAGCTGGTTTTGGTTTTGCTGGCAACACAATTATGTGTTTACTGGAAAGACACCTGGGTCGTTGATAAAGCTTCATGGTATGGTATTTTCCATAATGTTTATGTTACGATTATTTATTCATTAAAAATGTTTCTGTTATTATCATACATTTATTAATGTATTTATCTATTTAAAACAATGATATATAAATCAACCAATGAGATGCACAGTAAAGCAGTGTTCTATGTATTTTTACTTCCTCCAATGAAATATTAATAAAACTGAACGACTTAATTTCCATCTTTAATTTTAGAAGCTTCAGACTTTACTTATCCATCAAGCTTACCTTTTTCTTGCTGAGAAGCCTATGTTCTTACTGTTCGTCACATAAATTGGGAAGTCCACTTGGAACTTGTCCGTTGTTCATTTTTGAAGTTCAAAAGGATATAGGGAAATTTCAACAAGTTATTTAATATGAATGTGTAACAAAATTTGTCGCCTTATATATATATATATATATATATATATATATATATATATATATATATATATATATATATATGTTTTGTAGCATTATCAATATTTTGTTAGCATAAAAGAAAATTAAATTCTACTTTAATTTCTTTCGGGCCATATTCCATTTATCCATTAGTCAGCTGTTTCTATTCTTGCATATGTGTGAAACAATAACGTTTACAACTTATAATATTTAAATTTGGCAATTTTGTAAGGTCGTTTCATAATTTTGTAACCTTAAAGTATTTTCTGATAAACAACCATAATCATAGGTAACTGCTTACTTAAAGTAGTTAAAAATATTAATGCGTTGTCTAAGTCATAAAAGTACCATCAAATAATTATATGGTACAAAATAGTTAACGCAGTAATACTCTATCTCATAATACATACAAAGAAGAACAAACACAAAATTTATGAAAAATAACCCCACATAATTTTAAAATATACAAATTAATGTGTTGTCTAAGTCATAAAAATACCATCAACTAATTATATGGTACAAAATAGTAAACATAGTAATACTCCATCTCACAATACATACAAAGAACAACAAACAAAAATTTATAAAAAATAACCCCATACAATTTGTCATTTCAGTATATTAATATCAATACATACAAGGAAGAACAAACACAAAATTTATGAAAAATAACCCCACATAATTTTAAAATATACAAATTAATGTGTTGTTTAAGTCATAAAAATACCATCAACTAATTATATGGTACAAAATTGTAAACATAGTAATACGCCATCTCACAATACATACAAAGAACAACAAACACAAAATTTATAAAAAATAACCCCATACAATTTGTCATTCCAGTATATTAATATCACTACCGCCTGTGACCGACCTGTCTAATTCATTTTATGTCTAATTTGACAAGCTTAACGATTTGCTGGCAGCTGATTGATTCCATGAAAATATGTGGAAAAAAAAGATCCTATGTTTTTGTCTTAATTGTTTTATCCCTACTATCAATTAAACAATTATGTGTCAATAAACCATGTTTACTGTCATCACATAACAGTTACTAAAATATTTCTGAGGGTAAGTTATCTGGATTCATCAGGATATGGACATCTTAGTCTAATGATGTGTCTTGACTCTTGACACAAATAACTGAGCTGTATATCTCTTTTAGTGATATGCTTTGAAAACAATATGATGTCGGTGAAAAATGAACTATGAAGCGATACTTTAAATATGCTCCATATAGTTTAATAATTTTTGTATGAGAACATTTACTTAAAGATGTAATGTAGAAAAATGCTACAGACCTTTGTAACTGATCTAGTATCTGGTAGTTACACAAGTGCACTCTTAGCTAGATGGCAATTACATTTCTCATGCTTTTTTGTCCACACTTTCTATTGAAGATTTAAATTTTTAATTGCAGACTGATCTAAAATAACTTGGGCTTATGATTTAGTAATTGTGTATTTGCTACACATTACTAAGTATAGACCAAAATCAACTATTTATGGTGGTCGCAGCCTGAGTCCAGGCATGTGTGGAGGTCTAGGTTTGTATTCTGATAAAATGTTGGTGAATGGATCATGAAATGTTTTCATTGAGAGAAATGTTGGAGATGGTTGCAATGGCGTCAATGAGAATGGATCTGGTTGATCAGACCACATTTGATTAGTTCTCTATTAAAATAGTACACTATCATACCAACTGTACACAATGTTAGCGGTTGTAGTAGTATAATTTCAGATCTACTTGATATGTTTGGCATCATATGTTTAATCTGCATGCTTATAGCAGATTAATGTGATCTGTCATACATGCATACATACATACATATATATATATATATATATATATATATATATATATATATATATATATATATATAAATGAGAAACTCTAAAAAGACGCAAAATTTTAACACAAATGGTGACACAATTGATTTGGATCATTGGATCACCCCATGAATTACACCTCTCCATATAAAGACAAAAAGATCCAACGGTTAGCCTCTATGTTCTCTTTGTGTCTAATTTTGTTTTCAAATAGCCGACCCCTATACACACACATACATATTCACACATGTATCATTGAATGCATAAAATAGCATGCATATTTATGGTGAGTTATTATAAATAAATAAGTTGAAATCTTCAGCGTCCTTTTGAATTTTCTTATCATTGAATGCATACAACAAGAGAAATATTAATTTTTTTAAAATGTACACGGTACATTAATTTGTATAGTGACAATTACAAGTGTAATAGAATATCCATTAAACTTATATAATAGTGACAGTTACAAATGTAATAGCATGCCCGTTAAATTTTTATAAACAAAAAATAAAGAGCATAGCTTTTTTGTTAATGTCAGAGAATATTAAAACTAATTTGATTGGACAAGGTAAATGTGTACGCACATACCAATCTATTGAACCCTAAGCATCTGTCAAAGAAAAATAAATTAGAATGCTTCCATTTTGAATCTTTTGATACATGATTAAATATTTGTTGACTGAACTTTTGAAGACCTTTCTTTTTAACCTTTAACCTTTTCAGGTTAAAGATTATAGGGTGCGTCTATTAACAACCCAGTTATTGCTCTTCACCCCCCGGTAAAAAAATCAAAATTTTATTTCCAAGTATGTCCTTTAACAATTAATTAGATAACAAAGATGTGATATTTGGATAAAGAGATGATCAATACAAACAATGAAACAAAGAGGCGCCGGTTCAATTAATTCATCGCTCGATTTGAGCGTTGATAATATTAATCCACACCAGGGTTCGAAATTCAGTCCCTCAACCGTATATTTTGTCTTATTTATGATAGCTTTCTGTTCATAATAACAGCCATACCGTTTCTTTCTTCAGAGTGGCCTGGGAATTTCAGGCCAGTAGTAGATCTCTTTTCAATATCGCTCATGTTCTAATCTTTAATAATAAGAAGTCAAAAGCTTATATTAGGATTGATCTCAGCAAGGGTTAATGGCTTTTTCTAAGAATAATGGGGAACCAGGATCATCAAACTAAGAAATAGACTTATCATTCAAAAATTGTAGCTTACAGGCTCATTTCAAAATTAGTCAACATTAACAAATTTCTCTACAATTTCAAAATAACAATTTTCACTTTTCCAAGTGTTTTATATGTAGAGAAAGGGTTCAAAAGAAACATATGTGAAACAGGAAGAAAAGGTCTTTTTTGGAATAAACGGGGTGCGGAGAGAAATATACGGGGTGCATATTTTATTTTTTAACCAGCGGGGTGTGAAGAGCAAAACATGAGGTGGCAATAGATGAACCCAAGATTATAATTTTCATTGTCACTTTCTTCTTCTATGAGTTCATACATATCTACCCATGGTTGCATATATTTATTTCATCATTTCTATTTCTATTACATTCCACTTTCTATGCCCAGTCCTAATATATGATTTCCTATCCTCTACAAGTTGATTACTTCATGCTTCACCCTTTTTTATGCTACAGAAGAGGTTCAATTTTCTATTGTTTTCTATAGAACAGTCGTTCTTTTTTGTCCGCGATGTTTATTACACCACTAGAAATGCTCTGAGAAGGCCAAGCAGCGACATATAGAAATTAGCTGGGCGCAGGCAATTGGGATAAATCTTGGTTGATTGATCATGTTTTGCTTCATTTGATTTCGAGTAACTGATATCTTCTTGAGGCAGAGGACAAGTATGTATGGATTTGTTTGTTGGGTATGTAATCTGTTCCTAAAGCACGTTTAAGGCAATGAAGATGAATCTGAATCGTATGATGAAGGAGGTGAGTTTGTTGATGTGTCAGACAATGTTTCCGAGACTGGTGATAATGTCTGGATTGGGAAATCCAAGTAAATTTCGGATAAAGCAAATTTGTAATCAGATAGATGTACGAGATGATCGATTGTATAATATCGGGTTAATGGGTGAATTCTGCCACCTGGGTCAAGGTACTTGAATCCATCCTTTTGGACGGCCGGTTCGAATTCTGGCACAAAGAACCTAACCGCTTCTCCCAGTTTTAAGGAAGTTGAAGAAGCTTGAGTTCGAACAGAACCAGTTGATTCAAAAGAGAGCACTGATTCAATATCAACCCAGAGAACCAGTACCGAATTGAAAAGATCCAGAACTCGGAACAGTTTCTCAGGTGCTTTTTTGACTTGGCTACAAGCTCAAGAAATAAAAGGAAATGCATAGCTGCCTCTTTTGCAATTTCTGCAAAACATGCTTCCTTTATCGAATCATACCCATCAAAGATATGATCGCACAAGACCTGCTCACCCGTTAATAGAGTTTGGATAACAGTACCCGACCTGGAAAGCTACACTTGGATCTTGAAATCAAGAACATTCCAGTCTAGCTTCTAGATTTGAGAGAAGATATCATAGTTCAGGCAATGGTTCTTAGATCCACCATGCCATCTGGGGAATCAAGATCCGTTATGCTTGAACTTGCAGAAAGAATCTGATTCAATGCTAATGCAAAGAAAGAATCTGATTCAATGCTAATGCAAAGACAAACTCAAACAAGGATGAGTAAAGGCAGGGACGGAGCCGGGAGATCAACAAGAGAGGGACCAAATTTTGTTAGTGATCTATGTGGATATATCACAATAATCAAAGAGAAATTTGTTTAATTAGCATACGAATGCAAACAAAAATCTTAACTAACTTGCAAGTTATATGGTCCAAAAAAAATAGTTAGGAATTCAAAGTGAGATTGCATGTCCATAGTCTCCTGATCAAAAGAATTTACATGAATTGAAATTTACGAAGTGTCCATCAGTGCAAAGTGCAAACCAATTGTAATTTTTACTTGCAGCTTCAAAAATGCTGGAGCATAAATGCTTTAGCAGGTTTTTGAAAAATAAATCAAAGGGAGAAGTGTTGATAGAATTTGTTGGATATGACAACCTCCAGTGCTCTTCTGCCTATTAGGGATTGTGCCTTGGGAGGTTTTTTTGTTGATCTTTACAACTAATGACAGATCATTTATTTAACATAATTTTGGTTTTGGTATTCTACTGGTACAGGGTAAATTGCATGAGAAGTGAAGTGGTGCTCTATTTTATGTATCTTTTGCATAATAATAATATGAAAAATGTGGCAACGGTTGTTGTTTTTTCAGTAAATGGTATATAGTTTCATCAATTTGTAAGGGTGGACCAAAAAAGGCTCAAATATATCTCAAGGGTATGTCGCATTGATTTTAGCGGCCAATATTGTCACGGTTGAGTGTCTTATTCTTATACGACATTTTACTTTTGACACTTGCGGCTGTCTTGGATTCATTTCATGTATGTATTATACTTTCACATTAAGCGGTATCCAACAAGTTCACATTCAGCAGTATCCGATAGACCGATACAAGCGATGATGAATAATGAATTAGAAAGGGACTATTTAAACATAAAATTTTGACATAAAATTCAATGGTTGAGATTGTATCTTTCAGTTTTTATTAAATCTTTGTGTTTTAGTAGATTTTCTCAATGATTTATCTACATTTTTTCTTTAAAGGAAAGATATTAGTTTTGTGGCTACATAATCAAATGCATGTTTAAATTTCATGATATGTATAATATGGCTTTAGTATTGTATCAACGTATAAATTTCAACAAATCATACCTATATTGTTTTATCTATGAATTCAAACTAGATATTATTGCTTATTATGTCGATAGATATTTCCAATACAAGATTTTTTATTTATTTAGCATGCTCTTCATAAACCCATTTTCTAGCTTTTGTGAAGAAAATGGTTGTCCTTGCGTAAGTTGTTTGATACTGGTCCTTAAAACTAGCATTTACAAACTAACATTTACACAGTATTTCTTTGGTTGTTCCCTATCAACAAAGAGTAGTTAATTTGAAAATCTAATCTACGCAGTAGTTTAAAAAGAAAAATCAAAACATTTTTTTTGAGTTTTCTTGAATTAATGCAAATATTTATGGAGGACTCTGCATTCTCTACAAATAGTTACAGTTGAGAAACTTTAAATACTACGGACCCATTATAAATATTTGTAGAGCTTTATGTAAATATTTGATAATATTTTTGTTGTGAAAATTAATAATATATGTTTTTTCAAGATCTTGCTTTTTAGAAGGGTTGTTCTTTATTTTCTAACTTATGGAGGATTATTTTAGGAAAGTTCGCTTTAAACAATATACAAATTCCTAGATATTAAATATATTATTATTTATTTTTACAAATCTTTACTAAGAAAAAACGAAGGATTTGGTATAGTTTATTTACAACTATATAATAATGAACTTTTTCCCATTGCTAGGTTAATCTATAAAAATAATAAGTATATTTCAATGGGTTTTATTCTTACTATTTAAGGTATATAAAAAAATTCTGAAGCAGTGAAAATAAGAGGAATAATGACTGATTACCTTTATCGTTGAACATTATAAGCCACATGCAAGAGAAAACAGTAAAGTTGGGTTTTTCCTACACCACCTTTAATCCATATTAATTATTATGTGTAGTTAACTCTATAACGAGAGACCTGAGTCATTGGGTAAATTTGTAAACTAGACCTTGACATTTAATATCTTAACATTCTTCAATTTTGACCATCAATTTTAGTATTACATATGTATTGTGTACTTCATTATTTTTGCTCATTTGCAATCACATATCGTATTGTTATTGTGCGAATTTTATAGATTTTAAATTATGTATATTCTCATTTCATAGAAGGTATTTTTCTAATTTAATTTTCATGTAAGATGGTTTATTTGAAAAGCTTAATTACTTACTGGCTTTTAATAGAAGAAAAATTATCAGTTTCATATTGAAAATATGCTTTCGTGGATGCTATTCAATAACTTTTAGTGAATCTGTATTCTTTAACATTTACTCATGGTCAAGTGATTTGAATTGCAAGTGGAAGTGATAGGTACTTTCAAACTTTTATATCATATAATCTCATGTCCAACCATACGACGATGCTTTAATTAACTGTGTTTCAGTATTCTCAATATGAATTGTAATATAAACATAAGATGTGAATGGTCCATTCATCAACCTAGAAGCTTGAAGTCGGATCGAATAGTTACGACAGAAAAGTTTCCATTTTGTGACTTATGATGTACTTCACTACATGTCGTCACATAACTAAAACCTAGAATACATTCAGTAAGACATATATTCAACCATCCTGGTAAAAGTCATAGAACAAATGGATAAGTAACTCTATAACTTCAACCATTTTTCCAACTCAATTGCCTGTGTGCGTAACGGGCCACACACTAGTTAATCTAGATAGTAAAAGGTTCAAAGGTGGAAGGCGGGTACAGGTGCGTTCCGGCGGAGTCATGAGCGTGCATGTGTCCGATTAGGGAAATTAGGACGTAACACCAGCAAATAGGTTTGTGTCCTATAAGTCGTCGGGTTAGGAACCGCTACACCCTACTGTCGGGGTTGGCGCATGATGTTTGCGTAGTAGGGAGTCGATCGCATGCGTAGTAATTAGGGTAAAACCTAATCCTAATATACTAGTAGTTGGTGTAGAAACTTGTTCTTGGAAAAATGAGAAACTTAATTGTTCTTTACCTCGCCCTGATATCTCGTTTACTTCGTACTCGTATATTTTGCTATACTTACTTATCCAGTATTATTTATCTATCTTGATACCTCTAATCATATCTTTATGTTAAAATCACTGGAACTCGATAGAATTTATGTCTGTCCTGTTTTGTTTTCCTTCTCTCTCTTCCTTCCCCCCTCCCAAGTTCTCAGGGTTGTAGTGTTCAGCAATGACCATGATTTCTTTCAGCTTGGATTTGGACATATCCTAGCTAGATATATTGCTTTAACTTTTGTTCTACTTTGTTATGGCTTTTGAGGAGAGATATGACTTGGTGATTTTTCGCTCTGATGGTTTGTGTTATGAGATAGATGGGTTTTACTGAGGTTTTTGGTGTTTAAAAAATGTAACGATGTGAAGTTGTAATTGATTTCGATTAATGTTTTTTTATAATAATAAAAAAATAGTTTTTCCGAAGCATTCTTTTTATTCTGTCTTGTGAATTTTGGTTGTTGTATACTTATTGCTCTTCACAAAACTTAATGCATCCTCATATGGTTGACACTAAGGGACGTGGGGTGTCACACTTGGTATCAGAGATAAAGGTTACAAGATCAGAGGAAAGGATGTTGAAAAAGAGTTTTCAAAGAAAAGTATTTTCAAATAAAAACCTATTATTGAAAAGCATATATCCTCAAGTCGAATACAATATTCCTTCGATCTCTTTTTGAATCCTTATTCTTCTCTTTTTCAGCATGTTTGCGATTCCTAACCTTCCCAAGGGCATTCCACTTACGACATGGTTCCGTAGATACTTAGAGGCTACAACACTTGCCGAAGTACAAAGAGATGCTCACCCCTAGCTGCAACCGTAGTATCTTTACCTCCTCATGTCGTCAACTTTTCCAAGCTTTGTAAGGACTTATACGCGATGACAGGCAAGTTGTTTTGTGGCACTGAGAGTTTTGTTGTGACGCGCAATTGCCTAAGAGAAACAGAAATTTTTTCGATCATTTTTTAGCTCGATGATAGGAGAAAGATTCAGTTGGCGGCTTGGCAACTGAAGGAAGAAGCTTCATACTGGTGGAAGGTGACACAGACAGCGCAACCAGTAGCTACTTGGGATGATTTTAGGCGTATATTTGAGATGAAGTTCTTATCTCAGGAAGAGGAAGGAATGCATATGGAGAGATTTTTGATTTTAAAACAAGGAAGTATGTCATTTAAGGAATATATAAATTGTTTCACTCAACTAGCAAGGTTTGGTTTGGACTTGGTGAACACTCCCAATAGAAGGCTCTTGGATTCGCGAGAGGGTTAAATCAACCTCTCCAAGGACTAGCATTGTCACTCATCCCGATGGGAGCGACTTTCGAGAGACTTGTTGACATGGCTTTGGTGCACGAGGATGGTGAAGAGGAGAAGAAGGAAGTCAAGACTGAGGAGGTACAACCTAAAGCTGAGAAAAAGAAATAATGGCCAAAGAAGGGGCACAAAAGAAGGGAGGAAAGCCAGATAAGGCTTAGATCAAGACATATATTAAGGCCATGGTTACAGGGCTTTGGGACACTTTGTGAGGGATTGTAAGAAGGAGAGAAGGCTTGTTTCAGTTGTGGTCAAGTTGGACATTTCATCAAGCAATGCCCTAACAAGCAAGGCCAACGGACATGATCGTCTGGAGGACAAGTGAATGCTCTTGACGCTAGTGGACCAGATCAAGGTAGGAAAGTCACCGTCGAAGTTTTGATTTCCCTTCTCTTTGATTTTGGTGCTTCTCATTCATTTATATCGAATTTTGTGGTAGATAGTCTGCACCTTGATACTAGCATTGTTTCTGATCCCGTTGTAGTTTCAAATCCCATAGAAGGTAGGGCTCTTTTATCTATGATATGTCGAAGTTTGAGAATTTCTATCTTAGGCATCGAGTTTGAATGCGACACGCATGTTCTTAGCTTTATGGGTTATGGGTTGATTCTGGAATGGATTGGCTAGTTATGTATTGTGTCATTCTAGACAATGAGAGGAGAGTTGTTAGGCTTTTGACGTGCCAAGGGAGAACTCTCGGGATTTCGTATGATCCACGAGGGTCAGTTATGCTCAGTTTCCTGGATTCGCTTGATGCTTCAGTAGACGATCTTCGATTAGTACCCATAGTCAGAGATTATCCAGACGTGTTTGATAAGCTTAGGGGATTACCTCCGAGGCGTGAGATAGACTTCTGGATTTACTTGGTAGAGAATGCGAAGCCAGTCGGTTTACTAGTGCGTCACATGGCTCCAAGTGAGAGGAGGGAGCTCAGCAGGCAAGTAGGTGAGCTATAGGAGAAGGGATTAGTTACACGGAGCATATCTGAGTGGGGAGATCCAGTTATTTTTGCAATGAAGGCAGATGGATCACTTCGTCTATGTGTGACTATATGGAGTTGAATAAATCCACCAAGAAAAATAGGCACCCATTTCCGAGGATTGATGACTTGTTTGATCAGTTAGTAGGCGCATCAGTTTTCCCATAGTTGGATCTAGCCATGGGATTTCCTCAGCTGAGGGTGGCAGAGGATAGTATTATCAATACCGCATTCAAAACTCCAGTCAGTTTCTTTGAGTGGTCGGTCATGCCTTTTGGACTGACCAATGCACTCGCGTACTTTGTGGATCTAATGAGTAGGATGTTTAGGGAGTTCTTGAACATGTTTGTGGCAGTCTTCATGGATGATATTCTGATCTTCTCTAGGAATGAGGAGGAACATGTCGTACACTTGGGAGAGGTTCTACGCACTCTCAGATCGCATCAAATTAAGGCAAAAGTCTCTAAATGTCATTTCCGGAGAAAGGAAGTAAGGTTCCTAGGGCATGTTGTCTCTAAGGATGGGATAGCGGTGGACCCCACTAAGGTTGTCATGGTTCAAGATTGGAAGGCTCCTAAGTACGCGATGGAGGTGAGGAGTTTTCTTGGATTGGCGGTTTATAATAGAAAATTCATTAAGGATTTTGCGAGTATATCAGCTCCACTGAGCTGCTTGACAAAGAAGAACTTGGTTTTTGTTTGGAGCATTGATTATGAGGATGCTTTCCACAGATCAAAGAGGGCTCTGACATCATCCCCTGTTCTGACACTTACCGATGGTAACAAGGTGTTTACGGTCTACACAGATACTTGTGCCACAGGGTTAGATGTTGTGTTGATGCAAGAAGAGAGGGTAGTATGCTATGGTAGTAGACAGTTGAGAGTTCATGAGAAGAGCTACCCTACTCACGACTTGGAGTTAGCTGCTATAGTATCGCACCTGAGTCTTGACGACACTATCTACTTGGAGAGAGATTTGAGTTATACACGGATCACAAGTCGCTCAAATATTTGTTCACGCAAAAGGATCTCAATTTAAGGCAGCAACGGTGGATGGAGTTCCTAGCGTCCTACAATTTTGAGATATCTTATACCCAAAGCAAGGGTAATGTCGTGACAGACGCTTTGAGTAGGGAGAGTGCCGTATTTTTGGTAGCCAAATATTTAATTTAATTTATTATTTTAAATGTTATATTTGAAATATTTAGGGATTTAATATTGAATTCGTTTATTTAAAACGAAGTTTGAACTTTTAATTTATATTTAAATTAAAACGAGCTCGAAATGGCACGGCAGTTCGTAATATTGAGTTTTGAACTTTAATTAAATATACATAATCCGTTTTAAGTCGGATTTCTGTGAAACAAGAAATGTTGGAATCTTGTTGAGTATAATTTTCATATGGAAGAGAAAAATCCAGATTTCGTGTTATACATTGTTAGTTATGTCCAATTTAAATTTTAAAATAGTCTACATGGAAGTCTTTATTAAAATATAATGTTTATTTAATATTTAATAGGGTTTTTAATATAAACTGGATAATGGTTAACTTGAAATTAACGATATTGAGTTGTATAATTTATATTTGAAGCTGTATATATATTCTGTTTGGATATATAAGTTAAAATAATTTATTATTATTCTATTGAATTATTTGGAAATTTAATTAATATTTTATAAATATTATATAAGCGTTAAAAATAGCCATTTTGGCAAACGGTCTCCGTTTTCGGTGAGATTAGTTACATTGGAACCGTATCGTTGAATTATTGTAAGAAAATTAAATTTCGTGGCAAACCGATGTCTTATGTGACTTCGGTGGCCAAAGATGTCTATGTTTCTATTTAATTGTTTAGATTATTTAGACATGGGTAACTTTAAACGAATAAACGACTGGCCAAACAAACTCCAAATTTAACGAAACAAGATTCATTGGATCCGTTAGGAAAAGGTCTAGTGGAACGTCATGGTTTCGAATTTTTAAGATTTTCTTTGTAATTATAGGAATTTTAAACACGCGATTTTTCATCGATAGTTATAAAGGACTTTTCACAAACGACCTTGGAATTCGACCAAAACCTGTCCCATTTGGTCCGGAATATTTTTTTATGCTAGGATTAGGTGTTTTATCTTGAATTAAAAATCTTATGGAAGGTTAATTTTACGAAAATCTCCACACAAGATTTGTAACAATAAAGTAATAATATTTTCTTTCCATCTCTTTATAAATAGAGGCGCACGTAAGGGTCAAAACCCTTATGTCTCTACTTCGCGGCCAACTCTACAAGGAGTCGCCTTCTGAATTAACCGACGAACCAAATGGTCCCAGATTCTTCATACATTTTCTCCAAATCTACACATTAAATCAAAACATCTCCAACTACAAACATGATCGGCTCAATAAGTTTGACCTATCCAACGGTCACGATCTGTTCTCGTTCATCGTATGGGATGAGATCGACTTGGAACGACGCTGCATTCGAGGTGAAATTTTAAGTGGAAGGGGACACCGGGATGACCAGTATTCACAGCGAAGATGGAGGAGGGAGAGGCGCGCCGGCCAGTATCGTTTGATGGCCGTTCCATTGTCTGAATGGCGGTGCGCGGTGATGTGGGGTTGCGAGCGTGACATCAAGCAGCTGAAGAAGGAACGTTTGATAATCCCTTAGTATAAAAGTAATTAGTTTTTATTTAATTATAATTAAGAGGTTGTTATAATTAATTAAAACGGTTTTTAACTTGTACAGAAGGATGGGAACAGCGCGTGAATTCTGGAACCAAAACAAAGATGGAAATTATGTCGGGCCAGTATACTAAACGGGCCTATTTATTTCTAAAAAAAAAGGAATTGGTGAACAAAGTTGATAAAGGAAATTGGACAGGCGGTGTGAGTTCTGTTCGTGGTACCAGGACGCAGAGGGGCAGAATGGATGAAGGAAGTCAGCCTAAAATTTCTCAGGTCAAAAATAATTAATATTAATTATAATTAGAGGATAATTATTAATTAAAATAATTGATTATTAAAAACATTAACATATCATTCAAATGTTTACATAATAAGACAAACTGAATACTGTTGGAATTGTCTCGACGTGTACGACGTTATGGAACAGATCTGGATGCAATTGGAATCAATCAAGATTTTTAATTAAATTAAACAATCGTTTAATTTGATTAAAACCAACTGTTAAACAATGGAAAACAAGGTGAGTTAAACTCACTCAGTTCTTCCCACTTATGTTTTATATAAGTCGGGGTTTTATTTTGTGTACCATGGTTGCTAATGATTGACTAGTTGTTAAATATATTGCATATATTGATTGAACCGATGAGATTAATGTTAGGATTGCCTCGCATGTTGTTAAGGAGGAATGATGGTTTGGAATTAATAGTCCCACATCATGGAATAATTTGAAGGAGTTGGGTACAAATATGAGTTGGTAGGCACGTAACATCAGGGATTCCTTTCGTTATATGGGAGTTGTGTGCTAGCTCATATGTGTGCAAGGTAGGGGGCTTTGTTCCGACCGTCGTTACATAACAGTGGTATCAGAGCTGAAGGTTACGGACTGCGCCATGCGGGCAAGGCAGTGCTCTCAAAAGATACTCATAGGATGCGAGTCAAGGGGATGACTGTTAGGATTGCCTCGCATGTTGTTAAGGAGGAATGATGGTTTGGAATTAATAGTCCCACATCATGGAATAATTTGAAGGAGTTGGGTACAAATATGAGTTGGTAGACACGTAACATCGGGGATTCCTTTTGTTATATGGGAGTTGTGTGCCAGCTCATATGCGTGCAAGGAAGGGGGCTTTTTTCCGACTGTCGTTACATAACAATTAAACGCTGTTTAATTTTAGTGAAAAACCAAATCGTTATTTTCACGATTGGTCCCAATTAAGGCAACTTACCTTATTGGTCATGTTTATAAAATAAACGTGTTTAAATGTTTGAATTGTTTGAACTGTTTGTTAATTGGGTGATGTTAAATAGTTGTTATTCACTGTTATTGAATTTATCAGTTAAATTGAGTTGAATAATATTATTGGAAATAATCTATCTAAATACAGGGAAGAACAGGTTGGAGGGATCCAACGCGATTCCTCAAATATATTTAATGTTGTTTATTTTCATATTATCATCATATGAACTGTTTAAACCAATTTGGCTGAATGATTGATTTGATTGTTGACTGTTGACCCGAAATTCAAGAATTGTTTTGTTTAAACCAATGGGTAATATTGGTTGAGTAATTGGCAGTATATGGTCTATAAATCAATTGGTTTTCCAAATATGGATTTACCGTCAAGTGAATCAACGGGAATGAAGTTATAAAATTTATTTTATAACTGAAATAGATTTTCAAATCTATTATTTTGAATAAAGGTTTGTTTAAAGAGAATAAATATTTATTATTTATTGATTATTAATTAAGTTTATAGATAATTATTAAATGATTTATAAAGCAAATTCTGATGTTTATCAGATTTATAAGCAAGAGAGTAGAAATTAACCTAACGGTTAAGAGTTAGATAATTGTTTTTGTTAAGAAACAATTAAATGAAATTATTTAAACTAATTAATTATATTAGTTAATTGAAAGGAATGACTATAATTGTAATGGATTAACGAATTAATCGTGTTTTGAGTTGACTAAATCAATTGTTTTTGACTGGGATCAATTATTTAATTAATAAAATAGTTTAACGAATATTTGTTAAATTTTATCAAGATTTTAAAAAGGAATTTAAATATTTATTTTGGTTGATAAGGAAATTAACTACTTCCACAGTAGTTAATGATTGAATTAAATTATTATTTTAATTAAATAATAATTTAATGGATTAAACTAATTTGAAATTTATTTAAAAGGTAATCAAACTTGAAATTAAATTAAATTGTGAAACAGGTTTTATATTAAAGCTGAGTTTTTATAACGAAGTTATAAAAGGAGTTTTTAAGCAAATATGATAGCTTAATTCAAATATTTACTTAATATTAAAGTTTAAAAAAGGAAATTTAGAAGTTGGAAAATGTTATGAAATGGTCAACGAAGTGAGATTTATTCCGAGGTTCAGAATGTGATATTGCGAAGTTCGGAATGTTAAGCGAAGTGAAATTATTCCAATGTTCAGAATGTGATATTCCGAAGTTCAGAATATAAATCGAGGCGAGAATATAAGCTAAGTAAAAGATTTGTAGATGGAGGTTAAGAGTTTAGAAATGAAATCAAAATGTTAGTTGTCAATAATAATTTACAAATGGAATTTGTAAATGAAGTAAGGGTTTCGAAAAATGAATTTGTAACAATTGGTACAAATAGTAAATTGAACTATTTGAATTATAAATTGAAGATCGTTAAAAGGAGCGTAATGTAATTTTAGACAATGCTTAAGTTGTCCTAATGATTTGGAAAGGGTATAAATAAAGAAAGGATAAATTCTGAAGTGAAATCTATAACGTTTGTTACAGATGATAAGTCAAATTATTTTGATAAAAATAAGTATAAGGATTCGCAAAAGATGTCAATATAAGAATTGTAATAAAATAAGGAAAAGATTTATAAAGTTAGGTATATAAGATTTGTAAAGATATTTATATTAGATTTGTTAAAGACAGTATATATGATTTTAAAAAAATTGGTATTGCAAACAAGTTTTGAAGAATTTTATAAAGGATTCTATTTTTAATAGAATCGAAGCTCGAGTATAACATGATAAAGGATTATTAAAGATTAATAGAGAATTATTATAATAATAGTTTATTTAATAATTAATTAAATAAACATTGTTGAGATTCAAATAAGGTTTTCAAAGGAAAACGTGTGGTCAATAAACTTCTATCTATTCTACAGATATGAATGTTGTTGGTCAAGGTCTGAGAGGTAAATAAAATACCCCAACTTGAACGACTTCACGATTATCCAAGTATGGTATTAGTTTATAAACGAGAGAAATTGCGGGGAAACATAAGTTATGGTTTCCGTAAAGAATATTGAAAACTGTATTCGAAAAATTATAAGTAAATGAAATGATTTTTAAGAATATTCTTATTTATAATAAGAATCAAAAGATAAACTTCAATTATTGGAAGATTTTAAGAATATAATTAACAGATGTTTAGTTAAAGAGGCCAAGTAATGTCGAGTACTGAACCAGTAAACTCATTTTATTCACATGATTATCTATTTGACAGTTAAATCACCCATTCAAATCTGGCCAATACGATTGTTGGTACAGAAAGAACGAGATCAAATTACATTCGAAAACCATTCTGAACCAGCAAATACGTGAAGATATTAATTGAAGATGGAGCATTGAAGATCGTAGATCTTCATAAGCGGAAGAACTACTTGTTGAATTTCTCTGGTTTTCTCCCAGAGATAGTTCGGCAATGATTCTGTCGTGGTTGAAATCTTCGGATTGCAAGGAATACTCGCTACTGATCCTTGGGGTGATACCTATATGGTATATGGTAAGAGGGTGCCTTCGGTTCATCCTGTTCCTGAATGACTTGTATGGACGAGTGTTTGACAGTGTATTTCCAAAGAGATCACGTATATTGAATTTCTACAAACGTATTTCTGTTGGTGACGGAGAAATCTGGACACCTTCTTTAGCTTAATGCTCAGAATATTTTTGTGGAAATCGACATATGGTGATACCTGACGGATCAGACGATGTAGCATTCAAAGTAAATGGAGAAGCGTTGTTCTGAAGGATAAGCTTAACCTTTAGCCTCATCAACCGGGAAATGGTTAAAATCGGGTAGGTCACATGGCTATGTGGGTCGCACCCATCAAAAGGTTATATCATTACCTGATCTGGAGAAATCAAATGCCTTCGTCGTCCCTTTTTAAATTTTTGTATGTATGCTATCGGTTCGGTTGGCTGGCCCCTAACCGTGGTGATAATATATTCGGTACTCTCAAGCGAAGTGAGGGGTCAATCTTGTTTAGCCTGGGTTGCAAGATGTTCTTGTTGAACCCCAATGTATTCATCTCCGGAGGTATATTGTCGGAAAGGTGGTTTCCCATACCTGGCAATCTAAATCCATTCTCCAATAACCGCCCGCGGTTTTGATTGTATACAATATATGTAGAGCGTGAGATGCAAGCATTTTGCTAGATTGATATTTATTGGTATTTAGACACTATTATAATATCAGAAAAATATCGATTTCCAAAAACGTTTTGGGTTATCATAAGGTAAAAACCATCTGTATTTATATGCGGATTTGGTTTTATGATTATCCTTTTCTTTCGAAAGGATTTTGACATTAAAATCAAGTTGTGTGCTTCCTTTTAAACTCAGTGTGTTTTTCTCACTCTGGTTCACCAGACTGACCCGGTGTTTGTAATGCTTGGGTTAGACCGGGTTGTATAGATTCAGGTTATCGGATGCTGTGAAGATAGGAGCTCGGGAAGTCCAGATATATGATTGTTATTCCGCTGTGTGTTGTATATGCGGATAGGTTATTATAACTGTCCAGATGTGAGATGTACTTTGATGATTGTAAGTATTTTTAAAGCTCTCAATAAAGATCTATTTTACATTATATATTTGTTCCGCTGCGATGTGAGACTTTGTGTTGTATTGGTTCTTCTTCTTCTTCAATTCTAATATTTCTTTCTTTCTTATCTCACCTTCTAAAATCTTTCTAATAACGTTCCTGGTGTTTTCGATGTTTAAGTAGTCGATATGGTGTTTTGTGTCGATTTTCAGGGTCGAAAATGCGCGGTTCGTTACACAGAGGATGACCTTGAGTCCTCTATTCATAGAGAGACAGAGCATGGAGTTTATCTTGACCTTTGATTTAGTTCATCTACAAATTTTACGACTGATTTGTTGGCATCTTTGGAGGTGCAACCTACTCTTATGAAGCGCATTGGAACTACACAGCGAGGGGACCCACCGTTGGTGGACATCTCGGATAGACTCAGTAGAGGGGAGACCTTTAGTTACGTAGATAGATATTACATGGACGAGAAAGGGTGGCTATGAAGAGATGGAAGGCTTTGTGTTCCCCGAGTTTGGGATTTGTTGAGGACAGTTCTTGAGGAGGCTCATCACTCTCGGATGATTATCCATCCAGGAGATGACAAGATGTACCGAGATATGAAGAGAGTTTTCCACTGGACTGGTATGAAGAAGGATGTTACGAGTTTGTGACTCGATGTTTGACTTACCAGCGAGTAAAGGCCGAACAGAGGAAACTTAGCGGATTGCTTCAGCCCTTGGATGTCCCACAGTGGAAGTGGAAGAGCGTATCTATGGACTTCATTGATGGACTGCCCAGATCAAGAAGGGCAATGTAACAACCCGGGATATCAGAACCAATTTAAAATTTTTATTTTAGCTATTTTAATGGATTTTGGATATTTAAAATGATTTATTTTAAATAATAATGACTAAAAATTTATTTAAATCGAAGTTAGAACGAATACATTTATTTTAATTATATAACGAGCCTGAAATGGCGCGGTAGTTTGAAAATTCGATTTTCAATTTCAATTGAATGTACAGAATTCAAAATAGATCGGATTTCAGTAAAACAAGAAATATTTGAATCTGTTTAATTATATCCGTCCAACGAATGTGAAAAATTCAAATTTCATAACGGGAATAAAAAGTTATGTCCAGTTTAAAATTTGGAATAATCGCTATGAATTTTTTTATATTTTTTAATAATATATAGCCCTTAAAAATTATCATTTTGCAAATGACCTTCGTTTTCGACGAAACCACTTTTGTTGGATCCAGAATGTCAAATTATTGCTAGATACCAATTTTCATAATTTTTGGAATCAATATGTGAGCATGGGGAATTTAAACGTGTTTGGTCATTTCAGTTTGAATTTAATCGACTGGAAAATGACCATTTTTCAAACAGTCACCAAATTCGATGAAATTAGTTTCGTTAGGACCGTATCGTCAAAACATAGCTAGATTTATTTTTCGGGAATTTTTTGAGTCATTATGTGGCCTCGATAAATTAAAATTACATTTGAATTAAATATGTTTTAATTTAAAGAAAAATTGATAGAAACTGCCAAATTGGCTTACGAAACATATGACATTGTGTCCGGAATGCGAGTATTTAGCTAGGGGCGATAGTCGTCGCGTTTGATTTGGAGTTCGTGACGGTTTTGGTATTTAAAACGAATTAATTAATATTTAAATATATATATATATATATCTCCTACATAACCCTAGAAAATCATTCATTGGCATTTCACTTTCTTTAGCCGCCAGGATTAAAATCGACGGCCCTCATCGTCCCATTTTCCCCGACCCCGTTCTTTAAATCCACCAAATGAATTCGAAAACTTAATAAACGAAAACTATAGAGCAATCCAAGATCTTTAATTTGATATGAGTATGATCATGTTTAAGGTCATGAGAAGTTCGAATTTCCACCTCCAAATGCTTGCATTCGCACGTAGACTGAGGATAGAGGGAGGCAGCAAGTTCACTCATATCGAGGGCGGAGGATGGCAGCTGTCAGAGCTTTCGAATAGTGTGCCCAGATCGTGGTACGATGGAATGTCATGGTGGCAATTTGAAGCCCTAGGCGATGCATGCCATGGGTTTTGTCGGCTTGTGTAATAAAGAAGAAGATGACGATGGATATAAAGTAATTAGAGGGTTAATTATAATTTAATTATATAATTTTTGTAATTAATGTATAATATGCCATAACTTCTTCATACCTCGTCAGATTTTCGCGAAATCAGTTGCATTGGATTCTTCTAGACGAGCACTACATTCCAGAACAGACCAGAACTGAAACAAAAGAATGACGATTTTACAGTAAAAATATGATTTTTACTATATGTAGAACGATATTAAAAATGGAGTTTTTATATGGATAACATTGTTTAAAAATGTGAATTTTATATATGTGTACCATAGTATAAAAATATGATTTTTTATAGATAACTTTGTTTATAAAATATTGTTTTAAAAATATAAATATACATTGTTTTAAAAATATAAATAAACATTGTTTTAAAAATATAAATATACATTGTTTTAAAAATATTAATATACATTGTTTTAAAAATATAAAAGTAGCATGGTTTTAAAAATATAAAAAATATGATTTATAAAGTATAAAGCATTAGTTAAAATGTGAATATTCAATGTAATAACATATTTATAAAAACGTGATTTTTATAGTGAAATAGAATATATAAAAATGTAATTTTTATATAAATGACTTTGTGATAAAAATGTAATTTTTATGTAAATAACTTTATGATAAAACGTAATTTTTATACAAATGACTTTGTGATAAAATTGTGATTTTTATATAGATAGAGCGATTATAAAAATGTGATTTTTATTATAAAATAGTATTAAATTAAAAATATGTTTTTTTAATTTATATATAGCATTGGTTTTAAAAATATAAATAGCATAATTTTTGAAAGAAATAACGCAGTATAAAAATGTGATTTTTAATACAAACTGCGTGAAACAGATTTCGTTGAAAATACAGTGAAGAACACAATGCGCTGGAAATAAATCCAAATCCAAACCTTTCAGAAACAAAGAATGGAGGAGTGGATCCCAATGTGAGAACTCCTTCTTACTCAAATTAATTTACAGTTAAATATATACAAGGATGCAGACGGGGCTTAGTAACCCCTGACACTATTTATTGTACAAATCATGGTTATTTGTTTCGACTGTATTGTGTTGTGATTGCGATGTGAAATGGAATATAAAATATTCATGTGTTGAATAAAATATTTGTACAAAAAAATATTATTTTTATTGATTGAATGAAATGTATATAAAATATTCATGTGTTGAATAAAATATTTATATATCAAAAATATCATTTTTATTGATTGAATGAACTGTATAAAATATTCATGTGTTGAATAAATTGTTTGAACAATAAAAATATCATTTTTATTGAATGAATGAACAATATAAAATATTCATGTGTTGAAATAAATATTGTATCGTTAAAAAAATATAATTTTTAACGTATATGTGAACGACATAAAATTCTCCTGAAATGAAAATAAATATTCATTTACAAATTGGACGATTTGTTTATGTACACCCATTTAACTGACATTGATTGGGACGATAAATTTTACACATCGCCCAGCTGCAGAAATAATATTCAGCATTTGTTGGTTGAAACCCCACACGGGTATTGGGATGATATATGACGTACACTAATCCCAATTATTTAGTTGTATGTCAATCCATGGGTTGACAAACTGTTATAAGCGTTAATTATTTATATTTAATGCTTATGCAGTTGTGTTATGCACTCTAGATGATGGTTGACTGTGTATGATTATTGTTGTGTACATGTGTGTGTGAAATCCTTATAAATAACATTATATGGTAATTGATTGGGTCTAATTCCAATCCAGAAATAACGAATATTTTAAAATTACGAATATTTAAAATAATATTCAGTAAAGGATTAAAATGTGAATTTGATGTCCGATTTTGGATGGACACGAAAAATACTAAAATGTGTGATGTGCCCCATTTTGACGCGAAAGATATTAATATCAATTTTATTCATTTTTATAATGAATATAAAAAGGAAATGATTTCAAAATCAGATATTTTAAAAATATTATCATTTAAATATTATAATGATAAGGAGTATTCAATTTTGATTTAAAATTGAAAATGAAGTACGAATCATTTTTAAATGAATTTATAAACGATTTATAAACTACGTTTTAAATGGAAATAAAGTATCCGTTGGATGGTTAAAACTTTCCCAGTCATAACTGACCAGGAGTTTATTGTTTTAACCTAAACTCTGGATGTATATTTTCCACACGGGAAGCTAGTAGTTTTGGTTTTGCAGATTATATTCACAGGATCCTGATTTACAGCTGAAGCGATATTTTGAAAGTTCTGTATCTGCGTATTTCTTTCAGTTGTGTTTTGTATTATTTTTCCGCTGCTAATGTAATTTAAATCTTTGATATTGATCTGATGTATATTATTCATTTGTACTCTGTTATATTCTTGTATTCTGATGGAATTGTTGTAATAAGCAATGAAATATTCTTCTGTTTGTGTTCTGATTTGTCGTGTTCTCAAAGCAATCCGTTCTTTCCTTCACGGGGAAGTTCGGGTCGTGTCACTTAACCTCTTCTTTTTTGTCCTCCTACATCAATGTCATCTCAATCAAAACCTCGAATGTCGCTCCCATAGGAATGTGAGTCAATGCCAAATCTTAGAGAGAGTGGTTCAACCCTCTCACAAATCGAATAGCCTCCTTGTGAGCGGTATCAACCACATCCATTCCAAATCTCAATAATTTGTTGAAGCAGTTGATGTATTCCTTTGTTGACAAATCTCCTTGCTTCAAGCTCAAAACTGATCCAACTGCATTCCTTTCTCACTAGAAGACGTGAACTTCCTCTCACACCCATTCCTGGATCCGGCCCGATCCAAATTCCTCCTCTCAGCCTCTGCAGTCTCCTACCAAAAGAAGGCTTCTTCTTTATGTTTCCAAGATGAAAGTCGAACTCTCATCCTATCCTCTAGTTCTAATAGCTCAAAAATCCTCTCAGTTTCTTTAATCCAAGTGCGCGCCTCCACAAATGTCTAAATATCTAAAAAGTCTTGCTACTCAAGTTAGAGATGTCCTTACAAATCTTAGAAAAATTTGCGCCTACCGTGGGTTGGAAGGAACCACCACAGGGGGTATTGAAGCATGCGCATGTTCTTGTCCCTCGACGGGCGTCGTTGCTTCTAAATATCAACAGAACCAACCACGAATAGGAACACCCTCAGGAAGATCAGGGGCTCTCGACATGCTGCGCAAATGAAAGGATAGAAATTTAGAATTCGAAGGAATCAAAGGAATGTTGTAACTTAACTAGAGGAGATATGTTTTATTTTCAAAATAACTTTTGGCTTTTGAAAAATAGTTTTTCATTAAAAAGATTTATTTTTAAGAAAAATTAGTGATCTTGTAATCTTAAGCTCTAATACCAAATGTAACACCCCACAACCCTTAGCATTATCCTAACATGGAATCTCATTAAGAAATGTGGAGCATTATAGATAAAAAGACAAATAACATCACGGAGACTAAGATTTCATAAGACATAAAATAATTTCACAACGGAGGGAAATGACAATTTTCATTAAAAGTAACAAATCCATCTTTATTATTTCAACCAAACAAAACTATTTTAAAATACCATATCTTAAATGCCACTCATAACAGAAACATCAAATTACAATAATAATAATATCCCCAAATGGCCAAAAAGGTACAAGAAAACTATAGAAAGAAATAAAACAATACATCTTTGCAAGAGTCTTCCAAGATAAAATCAACCAAGCAGTCAAAGCTAAGCATTTCCTCCTTGAGAGCCTGGGGAGACGAAAAAGGAAAAAAGAAAAGGAGTAAAAAGGTTAGACATAGAGTCTTGTGAGCTATAGTAACTTCTAACACGACTAATAAGCGAAAGAAAATAGATAAAATAGTCGTTCTAGTATCATAAAAGGGATAAATGTCCATGCACACCTAAAAAGTGACAAAATAAAGGTAACAAAAAGATGTAAATGTTTTCATTCGCAGGATTCAATAATGATGATGAATGTTTTGCACTTCTACAAATTCAAAACGAAGCAATAATTAGGAAGAAGTTGCTAATACTACCGAGTGGATCGGCTATAACGAATCATGGATAACCTATGTCCATTATGGGTTTGGGTTTATCAGGCCCTAACCCATCAGACAAAAGACATAACCTTATCTATAGGTGTCAAAATGGCATATATTTCCAAATTAGATTAGTACACGCACACAAACCGAACGAAGCACATTCGCACCCTCCAATTGGACTGACTTACATCCATAGTGTAACATTGTGCATGCTCTTGTCTCATATTGAGAATGAAAATGACAAAAAAGGTATGCTATATGGAATGTGTCCCAACAAATAATTTGACCAAATCCCTAACCCTTAATTTGGCACCCACAAACAAATTCAATATATAGTAGACCCCTAATTTACCCACAAACTATAAATTAATATGTTTATATTAAAGCCTTACAACAACGAGTACTAGGCTCGTAATTTACCCACACGTTGTAAATCAATATGTGCGTGTAAGGCCTAACCATAATAGTTTAGTTTAAGCTTGTAATTTACCAACATACTGTAAATTAATATGTTCATATTAAATCCTGATAACAAGAAGTACTAGGTTCACAATTTACTTACACACTATAAATCAATATGCACATACTAAGCCTATCCGTCCCTCTCAAATATTCCAAGTCATATTGCAAACAAAATATTCATATTTTGTTATGATTTCCAATTATCATAATTATGCAATTTTCTAATTACAGTCCATTTCTGTTAAAATCTGTCAAATAGGCATTTATAGTTCGATTTGCCTTAATTCAGTTATTCCCTTCTTAATTGCAGTTTCAAGATATTCAAATTAAACATCAATTTTGATTTTTTATTTTCAATTAATTTTTATTCCTCAATCCAAATGCAGAATAAAGAGAAATAATTTGTCACAAATATATATGTATGTATGTATGTATATATATGTATGTATGTATGTATGTATGTATGTATGTATATATATATATGCATACAGGTTCAAGCCTGTTTTCATCGCATTCATGCATTTTAGGCATATTTTGTCGTAACTGCAAAATCTAAGAAAACGGGAAAAGGGAAGAATAAACCTAATACAAAAGTTCATATAAATCTAAATAAAATCGAAGAAATAGACAGAAGAAATTCACAAAGAAGAGTAGAGGCAATTGAATCTGAATCTAAGAACTGTCAATAGTCCAAATCAGAAAACAACTATAACTGCTATTTTATAGATTTAACTTTTGCTTGATAGAAATTTAGAAATCACAAAAATCTCACCTAATTTCGCAAATCCAATAGCCTCGGTAGGAAATTTTCAAAATCTAGGAATTAATAGTGCTCCAATTTGTGCGCAAACAAACTCTGTTTTATTTTGGAGAAGAAGGGTGTAGTGGAGGCATAGAAGTGAAGAATGAAAATTATGGGGAATGGGGGAAAAGTATAGGTTTATTTATAGATGAGGTAGGAAGTCCTGGGCCTTTAGATAATTAGGTTTTTAGCCTCCATCGTCGGATAAAACAAAATCTCGAAAGTTCCAACGTCTTCCGATTTGTGCCAGGCACGAAAACATGTCTAACTGCACTATCTGGGTCGACCCACCTTCCAGGTGGATCGACACAGGGGTAGACCCACTTGAGGTCTAGAACTAGGACTGGGTCATTCCAGTAATTAACGCTAATTAAGCTTAATTTGTTATTTTAATTCATTAGGTTTTGTTTTAAATTCTGATTTGAATTTCGAACTTCAACCGATCATAACTTATTATTTTAAGTCTGTTTTACGCAAACTAAAAGTCTATTCAAACCAAAAAATCGTAATGGACCCAATATTGCAACCCCTGTTGCCCAGTTATCAATTATTTTTCATCTTCTTCTTTAATCAACCAAATTGTTAATTAATTATTGTTCGTTAAAATATGGGTTGTTACACTAAGGCCCAACAAATTGAGCATTTTTTGTTAAGGACAATCTTGGCTCACACATATGTTTGGGTCATGCTGGCGACCAAATAAGGTAGTATACTTAATTACATAATTCCTATCCTTGACTTTTCCTTTATAAACGCTTTACTATATGCGTCTTAAGCTTAATTACTTTATTATAACATAACTAGTTAGACCACATAGGTTATTAGGTTTCAATTCCATTAGTGGAACAAAGCTAGCCCACGATGGAATTTATGACTGAATTTCAAACAAAATTTCCTTATTGTGTCAATACCAGGTTTGTGAATTCTAATTTATTTAGAATACTTCTAAACTTTATTCAAATAAAGTCTCTTATTTTCCAAATTTATAATTGATATATAGATTTTTATTTAAATTTATATTTTATACAAACAAATATACGCATATGCATGTGTGCAGTTGCGGAGCCACGTTGAACATGAGAAGGGCACGTGCCCCTCCTAGGATTTTCATATGCCACATATATAGACCATTGTGTTGGAGCAGGACAAAATATTTGCAGAAGAATTAATATAAAAAGTCAGTTTCGAAAAATGTCTTGCCGATATCTTATTCAGTAGAAATGAATGCCCTTTTATAACAGCTTACTACATTTTAAAAATATAAAAAGGTCCTAAACTGTAGGCGTGTACAGCAAACTAGGAGAACTACGACCGGTACGCTTTAAAGCACGCTTGTGGATGGAGAGAATTGGTATGGTCATATTTTGATTGTGTCAATAGTTTGCATACTCATATATATATATCCAACGTTCGTGATTATTCAAGTCATTTAGTTTTAATTTAATTATGTCTATAGTTTGCACGCTCATACATATAACAAGATTTTTATATTTTTTGGCAATGTGGGACTAATATTGCTACCTTTCCAACTACTGTCGTTCACATACAAATATAAATTAAAATTAAACGCGTAAATTAATTTAAAATAAATAAATTAACAAATAAATACCCCGCTTAAATGTCATGTTTGCAGCAAAAAACGCGTTCTCTATTTGCAACAGTGCCCCGCTCAATTGCCCCGTTACCTTTCGTCAAAAATGCACTCTATCATACATGCGCGCAGCTAGATAGAAGACATGTCACATATAAAAGATTCTCATACATACAAGCGTCAAAGAGATATATATTTGACCACGGAATACGACTTAATATTTTTAGTTCTACCCAGTCTACCAAGCCACTTTGTATCAGAATCTTCCATATCTAAGGAGTAATTAGTATTAGTGTTTAGTGTCCATCTTTTTGCAAACAATAAAAAAAATTAAGGTTGTTGTCTTTGTATAATAAATTTTTTTTAATTGTGCCCTCACCAAGAAAAATTCCGGGCTCCGCCACTGCGTGTGTGTGTGTGTGTGTATATATATATATATATATATGTGTGTGTGTGTGTGTGTGTGTGTGTGAGAGAGAGAGAGAGAGAGAGAGAGAGAGAGAGTTTGCCTATGTAACAAGATATCCCGTGCAAAGCATAACTGGCATGTGTATAAATGTTTGTATCTACATCACAATAAACACACGTTTTGTCATCTAATTTATTTTTTATCTTGTCCTAGTATGTATGTATGTAGACTTGTAATTTATATAAATATTCTGTGTGTATGTATGTATGTGTGTATATACACACACATAATTATATATGCGTAATGATATATGAATATATCATTTTATCGTGCTTTGGATTGGATTTTGAGACTTGTGTCATTCAAATTTGTTGGGGAAATCTCGGTCTTTCCCTCTTCGTGAAGTTAAGATAGGCAATTAAGAATAAAAAGTAGCAACGGGTGCACAAGAGTCTATAATTCTCCAATATGGAGATTCTTCCACTATACAAAAGAATAGTAGGATTACAAGAATTTGATTACAAAAGTAACTCACACTTGACTCAAGCTTAAGGATGGATACATCTTAAGCTATATCTCTTTTCTCTCAAAGAGGCTTACTAACTCTCAAGTATTTTTCTCACTCTAAAAAGTGGATTTCTTTCTTGGATTCTTGGATGGTTAGTAATAGGGCTCCTTCTCCTATTTATACCACTTAACCTCCATAATGAATGGTGGTGATTACTTGCATCCGATGGTAGAGTTTGATTCTCTAGAATGCTCCACACTCTCTCGGAATCTCTACACTCTTCCATTCCCTTCTTTATTCTTCCATAATCTTCCGTAAGGTTCCAGAAGGTTCCACACGTCTCCAGAATATTCCAGAGGGTTCCACACTTTTCCACAAGCTTCTAGAGGGTTCTACACTTCTCTAGAGTTCTCCGGAACATTCTAGAAAATTCTAGATTTCTCTAGAAACGTCTAGAATTTTCTAGAAACTCTCCAATTAAGGAGGGATCCCAACAAATCTCCCCCTCCCGACTTAATTGGGGGGTAGTAGTATGCCGGCACCTTGACAGCAATCTTCAAACTTCTTTGTTGGTACTACCTTGGTCATCATGTCAGACCAGTTCTCATCTGTGTGAACCTTGTCAAGGTGTATTTGCTTTTCCTCGAGAACTCCTCGGATCCAGTGATATCTTGTATCAATGTGCTTTGTGCGGGAATGAAATGTTGAATTCTTTGCCAAGTAAATTGCACTTTGATTGTCACACTTCAAGACATACTTTTCTTGATCCACTCCCAATTCATGCAGCAAGTTCTTCACCCACAACATCTCCTTGCAAGCTTCAGTAACTGCAATATACTCTGCCTCTGTAGTGGATAATGCAATACACTTTTGTAGCTTTGATTGCCATGAAATAGCTCCCCCTGCAAAAGTGGTTAAGTATCCCGATGTTGATTTCCGTGAATCAATGTCACCAGCCAAGTCTGCATCTGTATATCCTTCTAACACAGGTTTTCCTTTTCCAAAGCATAAACATCTTTTGGAAGTTCCACGTAGATATCGGAGGATCCATTTGACTGCAACCCAATGCTCATTCCCTGGGTTAGCCAAGAAGCGACTGACAACACCAACTGCATAAGCGATATCTGGTCTTGTGCATATCATTGCGTACATAAGGCTGCCTACTACAGATGAGTATGGTTTCTTCTTCATCTCCTCCTTGTCTTTTTCACTTGTTGGACTCTGCTTTGAACTTAGCTTGAAGTGCCCAGCTAGTGGAGTGTTAACCGGCTTTGATTTGTGCATGTTGAACCTTTCCAACACTTTCTCGATATATCTCTCTTGGGATAGCCACAACAGTCTTTTTGATCTATCACGAGTTATTCTCATCCCAAGGATTTGTTTAGCCGGCCCCAAATCTTTCATGGCAAAGCTCTTGCTTAGATCTTTCTTTAAAGCAGCTATCTTTATGCGATCTTGTCCAATGATTAGCATATCATCAACATAGAGCAGAAGTATGAGAAAGTCACCACTTACATACCTCTTTATGAAAACACAATGATCGCTTTCTGTCTTTTTGAAGTCATGTTCTGCCATGAATTCGTCAAACTTCTTGTACCATTGTCTTGGTGCTTGTTTAAGTCCATACAGACTCTTTGTGAGGCGGCACACTAGATCTTCTTTGCCTGGAACTTTGAATCCCTCAGGCTGTTCCATGTAGATCTCTTCCTCTAAGTCACCATGTAGAAATGCCGTCTTGACATCGAGTTGTTCAATCTCCAAATCTTGCACGGCTGCTAGGCTAAGGACAACTCGGATTGATGACATCTTTACCACGGGAGAGAATATCTCTTCAAAGTCAGTACCTTTTTCTTGTCCAAGTCCTTTAACGACTAACCGAGCTTTGTAGCGAGGCTTTGAACAGTTCTCTTCGGTCTTGATTCTATAAACCCACTTATTCTTCAAAGCTCTTCTCCCTTTTGGTAGCTCCACTATTTCATATGTATTATTCTCATGCAAGGATTGCATTTCTTCTTGCATGGCTATTCTCCCCTCTTCTTTATGACAACCACTCATTGCTTCTTTATAGCTTTGAGGCTCCCCCTCATCAGTGAGCGTAACGTACTCCTCTGTGTTGTATCGACTGGATGGCCTTCTGTCCCTTGAGGATCGTCTTGGCTCTGGTGCGATTGGAGTGCTAGATTGAGGTTCTTCTTGGACCGGTTCATGATGGGTTTCATGATCTTCGGCATCACTACTTTCTTGGGTGTTATTATCTTCATGTCGAACCAGAGTAGGTTCAGTATTCTTATAGCTTCTCAATCTTGGCCTCTCTGAATTCTTGATGTCCTCAATTGTTTGGTCTTCGAAGAATACAACATCTCTACTGCGAATAACCTTCTTGTTAATTGGATCCCACAGCCGGTACCCAAATTCATCCTTAGGTGAACGAAGATAGATACACTCCTTTGTCTTTGCATCAAGCTTAGCTCTCTCATCTTTTGGGATGTGAACAAATGCCCTGCACCCGAACACCTTGAGATGATTATATGAAGCCCTCTTGCCCGTCCAAACTTCCTCAGGAATGGCCCCATCCAAAGGAACTGATGGTGTGAGATTGACAATGTCGATCACAGCCATTATAGCTTCTCCCCAAAATGATTTGGGTAACTTAGCATGAGAGAGCACACAACGGACTCTTTCTTCAATGGTTCGATTCATTCTCTCAGCTAGCCCATTCAATTGTGGTGTCTTGGGTGGAGTCTTCTCTAGCCTAATGCCATATTTCTTGCAATAGACTTCAAAAGGGCCTCTATACTCACCTCCGTTATCTGATCGTACACACTTGATCTTTCGTCCAGTCTCACGCTCCACTAAAGCATGGAATTCTTTGAAGGCATCAAGCACTTGATCCTTTGATTTTAACAATTGCAACCATACTTTTCTTGAATGATCATCAATGAAGGTGACAAAATGTAGAGCACCACCAATGGATCTCTCAGACATTGAGCATACGTCAGTGTGCACGAGGTCTAGAATGTTCTTTCTCCTTATGGGCGGAGAAGATCTTTGGAAAGCAACCCTGTGTTGTTTTCCAGCTAAACAATGAGCACAAGGATGAAGTGGTTTACCTTTCACGTTAGGGAGGAGCTGTTTCTGAATGAGTATGTGAAGACCTTTCTCACTAATGTGCCCAAGTCGTTGATGCCATATGTCCATATCATCAGTAGAGACATTTACTTCTTCTTTGCATAGCTTAGCTTGCATTACATACAATGAGCCTACCTTCTTTCCTCGAGCCATCGTCAAACTTCCTTTGGTGAGCTTCCACTTCCCCTCACCAAAGTAATTCATCAGACCATCATCATCTAGCTTTCCAGCGGAGATAAGACTGAGGCGCATGGTTGGGACATGCCTCACATCTTTCAAAATAAGCTTGCACCCGGTGCTTGTCGTCAGAGTGATGTCTCCTATTCCAACAATCTTGCTTCTATCTTGATTTCCCATTTGCACCGTGCCAAAGTCACCTCTTTGGTAGGATGAGAAGAAGTTTTCATGTGGAGTAACATGGAAGGAAGCACCAGAATCAATAATCCAAGAACTCTCATCGCAAGCAATGTTTAGAATGTTACTTTCACCAACGAGATATAGCAGATCTTCCTTCAATACTATGGCAGTAGTACTCTTTTCTTCTTGCTTCTTCGTTAGGCTTATTTGGTCAGGCTTAACATTACCGGCCTTTTGGTCTCTTTTGAAGCTTCGACATTCCATTTTCTTGTGACCTATCTTTCCACAATAATAGCATGTAATCTTCGAGCGTGACTTGGATCTTCCTCGAGATTGATGTGGATTTCGGCTCTTACTACGTCCACGAGTTTCATTCCTACCCGGATTGTCAACAACATTAGCTTCGGGATGAATAGACTCGTCTCGTTCCATTCTCCTTGCTTCTTCACCAAGAAGGGGATCATAGCAACAGCCTTCCGGTTCAACAGTTCCCATTGAGCATCACTCTTCCCTGCCACTTTATCTTTGTAGATGATGGGCTCATGCAAATCCTTACAATACAAGTGGTCCTCCATCATTGGCTTCCAATAGGAGTAGTTGTTGGCTGTGAGCTTGAACATGTCTCCATCATGAGCGACATTATCCTCCATCTTGAACTTACACGAGCTTGATTACGGCTACAGATGAACCTCGCTCTGATACCACTGTTGGGGAAATCTCGGTCTTTCCCGCTTCGTGAAGTTAAGATAGGCAATTAAGAATAAAAAGTAGCAACGGGTGCACAAGAGTCTATAATTCTCCAATATGGAGATTCTTCCACTATACAAAAGAATAGTAGGATTACAAGAATTTGATTACAAAAGTAACTCACACTTGACTCAAGCTTAAGGATGGATACATCTTAAGCTATCTCTCTTTTCTCTCAAAGAGGCTTACTAACTCTCAAGTATTTTTCTCACTCTAAAAAGTGGATTTCTTTCTTGGATTCTTGGATGGTTAGTAATAGGGCTCCTTCTCCTATTTATACCACTCAACCTCCATAATGAATGGTGGTGATTACTTGCATCCGATGGTAGAGTTTGATTCTCTAGAATGCTCCACACTCTCTCGGAATCTCTACACTCTTCCATTCCCTTCTTTATTCTTCCATAATCTTCCGTAAGGTTCCAGAAGGTTCCACACGTCTCCAGAATATTCCAGAGGGTTCCACACTTTTCCACAAGCTTCTAGAGGGTTCTACACTTCTCTAGAGTTCTCCGGAACATTCTAGAAAATTCTAGATTTCTCTAGAAACGTCTAGAATTTTCTAGAAACTCTCCAATTAAGGAGGGATCCCAACAAAATTAAATTTGTTGTTAGGTATTCCCTCCGGCCTAATACCCTACTCCATGAATAACGTAAATATTATCTATATGAAAAGTAGGGTTGTTATGGTAATGATAAATTTACCATTATCGGTTGATCGGTAACTTTTTAATTAAAATCGGTATGTCAGTTAAAACTGTATGGCAACGATAAATTATCTGTATTTTTTTTAATATAATTAGCAGCAATGGTAATTTTACCAATAAATTTAAAGCATATGTATATACATCTGATATGATTTTTTACATGCATTTAGAACAAAATAAATGATTAAATATAGTTCAATAATCAGGTAAAATAATTCTATGCACATTTTTTCTCTCTATTACGATGCACCATGTGCAAAAAATGTGTCAAAGTTTGAGTGACAAACGGTTATTTACCATTATCAGTGTAACGGTTAACAGATTATCGGTATACCAATCTTTGGTATACCAGTCAGTCCGTAACGGTAGAAAATTCTGACTTACCAATAAAAACGGTATGATAACGGTATATGTGAAATAGTAACGGTAAGTATTGCCACAACAGCCATGATTGAAAGTATAAGTTATCCAAATGCAAAATCTGCCCAGCTCAATTGAGATCTCGAGGAACCAATTAATTATTTAAAGTTCAGAATATATAAGCCAATAATGTTTGTTGTGCTAAGACGACTGGCAAAAGATTCATGTAATTCAAACAATGTTCTTTGATGACGTTCAAAGAGGAAAATGCGTGGTTGATGCATAAGAACAGACGAATGCAAAGCAGCAAATGCAAGAGTTTTGGTGATTTTCAAGTGTTTTAAACGGACCACAATTATAAACGATGAGAAATTTCCACTAATTTTTAATAAAGTGATGGTATGAGCTAGGATCTTGGTAAACGATCACATGATCCCACAGTTTGTGTTTTTGTGTATCTGTTTGATTTTAAATATATTTTGAGTTTTAAGTTTTCAATATCAATAGCAAAACATAAGAAATGTTAAGAGATGACATAGAGAGTCAAATGATGATGGAGGAGAACAGCAAAGGAGATAAGGACAACGTAATGATATATCATCCTCTTTTTTGTGTTAATTTTGAAAATAAAGAATTCTATTTTGCCTATTAACTTTATTTTCTAAAATGAATAATTTTGATGATATACATGCTTCGTTCCCACTTTTAATATGGATGAAAATTGAAAACTAAAAAGTTTACGGTACTACGAATTCGGTCAATTTGGATTCATGCTCTAGAGATTGTGAATAAGGTGAGGTTAGGTGTATGTCGAGACAGCTATTACAAAAGGACACTTCCAAATATGGATTTTTAAAATTTGTCTTTTCCAACTCATTTCAAACGTCCGTTCGACATTATAGTATTTTCATTTATATGAGCGCCATCTAGCGCCCCTTCTTTGCACGTTTGGTTTTCTGTAAACCACGAGTTTCATTTAAATAATAGTTTGATAAAAGATAAAACTTAGGACTTAATTAACCATTATCATATCATTACGAATGTATGGAATATTATTTTTGAATGAAATCAATTTACTAAGTTTTGTTGGATGGGGACCATAATTTTTTTTTTTTTTTTTACGTGAATCATTCTTAATATTTTTTTTAATAACGATAATTGTACCATTCAATTGTATTATGATATATGCATGGTTATGTAGCATGCAAAGAACATTATAAATCGTATAACGAAGTAACGTCACAATTTGAATACACGTTGAGTAAATAACTTCTTCAGACGAACAGTAATTCATCGTCACCAGCTGTAACGTTTGCTAAATTATCTATGTATTATTAGCCTAACAGTAATATTGACGGTAACGATAAACAATTTTGATTTATCCGTAAAATCGATATGATAACTATATTTATGATATGATAATGGTAATAGTCCACCATTATATTAGCGATACAAGTTTGTTGATACCACTTTATTTGATGTCAAAGTGACCTTATCTTCTGATTCGAGAAAATCAAAAGACCCGTATAAGCTTCCATGATTTCCTTTAATGAGCACCGATGTCACATTGACACCACATAAAGTGGTGTCACCAAATGTTACCATCCGATTTCTTCCACGGAAAGATGCAAACGCAACACTAAATTATAATCGCGTTTTTACTTGGTAGATAGCCGATAAAAAGTGAAATGCGTTGCGCACTCCCAATCAATCCGCTAAATTATTTAATGTGTAAATAAATGTATACTTACACAGTGTTGAAAAGGGACAGTGATATCAGTTTGGTCGTTGGTAAATATATAGCTCTGAATGTTTTGCTTGCATATTTTTGGCATTGCATAGCCGTCATTATTTTTTTTGTTCTATAACTTTAATTTTCCGTCAGAAAAATGCTGGCTGGTTTCTCACTCTTCGATACATGCGAATATCACAAGCGATTTGGTTTTGTTCCAAAGTCAACAAAAACGAAGGACATGCATGCTTAAGCAAAAACGGTACATTTTTGTCATACGTTGCATATTCATATAGTAATATATTTACTGGTGCACTTAAAAAGAGGAAGGTTAAATAGGGGAGACAAATGGACAGCATAGGGATGATAAAACGGCGGCGGAGGCACACGCGATCGAGATAGCTTAGCTACCCACCTACATCTTGTATAAATAAATCAAATAGTATAGGCTTTTGGGACCTTGTACATATACTGTGGTAGCTACACATCAAATATACTGTGCTTCTATTTATTTCACTGCGTTATGTCGGTACCTTCTTTTCTTTTTCTTTCCCAACAATCTCATAGAGAAAAAAAAATAGACAAACTAAATGTTAAGACGCTTTGTGTAGCAAGGTTGTCGAACTCGAGTTCTCACCAAGGAGTGCTCGGGTATACAAAGATCGTAAATCGTGGGATCGTAACATGAAGCGTAAGTTCCCACAAAATGAAAATTAAAAATAAAATTTCAAGTTTCAACAAAATAGCCATAGCATAATATTTTCATTAATCATTAGTTCATAACAAAACATAACATAAACCTTAAAATTTCAGTGTTCTAATTTCTGTCGATTAGCTGAAATTGCTGAATTAACATTGCAGTGTTCTAATTTCTGTCGATTATGTTTCACGAGGTATCTCGTCGCTTGAAATCTCGTCGCTTAGGGTTCTCGAGGACCAAAGTGCCTTCAATTGCATCGATTAGGGTTCTCGAGGTGTCTCGTGCCTGGAATCGAGAGTCGAGATTCGTGCAATTTGGGAAATCTCGAAGCAGGTATGACGCGGAGAAAAGCATGATGTTTATACGATTTCACGATTTTCATCGTCGCTTTGAACGATTCCACCCAATTCCGAGTTTTCTTCCGTTGATTCTCGTGGAGATGGAAGTAAAGCGTGGTCTCGCACGTTTTTACGAGAAAGCACGCGCTTTTGACAACAATGTTGTGTAGGATAAATATAATGCAAAATTGCAAATAAATGTGTAGTTTAGACATGAATATTCGAGTGTTATTTACGCATGAATATTTCAGCGTGAAATGCAGATACATGTGAACGTTTGAAATGGAGAGGAGAAGAAAGAGGTGAAGGTGAGCATGCATGTGTGGTTTGGACACACGTGCTTGTCATATTGTATTGACATGAAGGGATAGGAGCCAGAGAGAGAGATAGGGAGGGAGTACTGTACGCCTGTACCATAGGAAAATGCAATATCGACAACTGCATCTTAATTACCAGCTTTTGTTCTCACTGCCTATCATGTACTCTTCTTACACATGTAAGGATGCATGGATCATTATGTCATGTACTTGGTCAAATTTTTAGTTTCTAAATTGGTTTTATGTACAGTAGAAGACTTTTTTTTAGTATTGTTATGGGCAAATCTCATGGCATTTTATTATTACAAGAGCAAACGAATACCTTCAGAGTTTATTTGCTGTATGTCCGTAATAAGCATGTGCCTAGCCCAATTACCTTTTATTTCATTTTGACCATTGCCGCCTTTATAGTGTTATAAATACAGGCAAACTATGTACAGATCATTATTATCAATAACACGAAGAACTTTCTTTCTCATCAAATTCAAACTATTACAAATTATCTCGGATCTTTATATGGTATCAGAGCACCGAATTACATAGAAGCATTCAAGTTCCTAGATATCAATTGAAATCAACGATTTTCTGTTAATTAACATAAAATGCATCAAAGTATCATCATCACTTGGATCCCTCTCATATAAGATAAGTTTATATCTCATCATTTGAGAGTTATGACTTGATTTCAGTAAAGTTGTGCCTCGCCGTGCATCAAATACAGACTGCATCAACTTTTACAAAGAAATCATTGAAACTTATTGAAAACTGATCAAGAAAACCAAGAAAAACATCACAGCTGAAGCAAAGTGTCATGCCAAATTTTTTTCAGAAAAATATCAAATAGAAATCGTGAAAATTTTCTCAATTCAAAGCATCAAAAGCACAATGTTTCGTACCTTTTCTTGCCGCAAAGTATTCATCATTGTTATTTTCATGGCTGAAGACAACAACTCCACTACTGCAACACCCTAACCCACCTACAAGTCAAAGTCAAGCAATATCAACGAGTCAGAATACACCAAATGCTGAATCTCTTGTCAAAACAAGTATTAACCCACAAACCTAACTAATTGCTATTCATCTTGAAGAGAATAACTGCTTGTAGTTAGTGGCAGCGCCTGGAAGTCTCGTCACTTGGATCCCTCTCATCTAAAATAAGTTTGTATCTCATCGTTTGAGAGTTGTGACATGATTTCAGTAAATGTGTGCCTCGTCGTGCATCAAATACAGACTGCATCAACTTTATTACATCAAATTTTACAAAGAAATCACTGAAACTTATTGAAAACTAATCAAGAAAGCCAACAAAAGCATCGCAACCAAAGCAAAGTGTCATACTAGAAGGTTTTTCAAAAATAATATCAAACAGAAATCGTGAAAATCGACATAAAAGCCTTAAGGTTGCTTCAATACTCAGCTGAAAGATCTTTTCAAGAATTTTCTCAATTCAAAGCATCAAAAGTACAGTGTTTCATACCTTTTCTTGCCGTAAAGTATTCATCATTGTTATCTTTATGGCTGAAGACAAAAACTCCAATACTGCAACACCTAACCCACCTGCAAACCAAAGTCAAGCAATATCAACCAGTCAAAATACACCAAATGTTGAATCTCTTGTCAAAACAGGTATTAACCCACAAACCTAACTAATTACTATTCATCTTGAAGAGAATAACTGCTTGCAGTTAGTGGCAGCGCCTGGAAGTCTCATCCCTAATGTAACGATCCGGATTTTTCGGTCATTTGATTTGAATATTTAATTTCGTTTTAAATATTATATACATAATATTAATGGTGTTTAATATAGAATTCTTTATTTAACGACGACTGAATGTTTATATTTGTATTTAAATTATAAATGAACTCGAAATATCGCGGTAGTTCGTAATATTGAGTTTTGAACTTCAATTAAATATACAGGATTTGTTATAAGTCGGAATTTTGTAAAACAAGAAACGTTAGGGTCTTACTAATTATAATTTTCTAATGGAAGAGGAAAATCGAGATTTTATCTTATATATTGTAAGTTATGTCCAATTCAAATTTTAAAATAATCGCTACGGAAATCGTTTATAAACGATAACGTTTATTTACGGAATTAAAAGGGAATTTCTATATAGTTCGAATATCGTTTAACTTGAAAATATTAATATTGAGTTATAATTCCATATTGGTTCGTATTTGAAGCTGCATATTATTTTATTTGCATTTGCAGGATAATAATAATTTATTTTTATTAATTTTAAATGTTTTGGAATTTAATTTATATTATGGTGATATTATATAAGCCGTTTGAATAATTATTTTTCAAGCGACCTCCGTTTTCGACGAAACGAATTTTATTGGAATACGTATTGCTAATTATTGCTAGTTTTTCTGTTTGGAGCCAATTGAAGTTATTTTGTCAGTAGACGAAATTTCAACATGATCTGATAAATAAATTTAAAATTTAAATAAGACCATTGTGCAAACGGAGTCGATTTTCAATGAAATTAATTTCATTGGGTCCGGAACGCCAAGGCGTAGCAATGCGTCCATTTACATTACAATCGGGTATCGGTTATGGCGGTGTGAATTTAGAACGCTCAACGTTAAAATGATAAATAACGGTAGATTAAATAACCGTACAAAAGCAAGAAATCAAATCAAATATTTATGACACATACGAAGCTATGACAATCCAAACTAAACATACAACCCTCTAAGGATTTAAACTAGGCATGTACATCTTACCCTAAAAACCTACTTTGCACATGCCTGGTGTTTTTTCCAGCCTTATATTGACTAGACAGCGAAAGCGCACATGCAAGATGAGTACTGTAACAACCCATAAAATAAGAACTAACTTAAATTTTTTATTTTGGCAATTTTAATGAATTTTAATATTTAAAATGATTTATTTTAATTAACAACAACTAGAAATTTATTTTGAATATAATCAGAACGCATATATTTATTTAAATCAGAATTAGAATATAAGTATTTATTTTAATTATAAAAGGAATTGAAAATGGCGCGGTAGTTTGAAAATTCGATTTCAAATTTCAAATGAATGTACATGATTCAAACTAAATCAGATTTTAGTGAAACCAGAAATATTTGAATCTGTCTGAAAATATCTTTCCAGCGAATCTGAAAAATTGAAATTTCATAGCGGGAATAAAAAGTTACGCCCAATTGAAAATTCAGAATAGTCGCTATGGAATTATAGCCCTTAAATATAGCGATTTTGCAAACGACCTCCATTTTCGACGAGACCACTTTTGTTGGATCCAGAATGTCAAGTTGTTGCTGGATTCCAATTTTCATAATTTTTGGAATCAATATGTGAGCGTGGCGGATTTAAACGTGTTTGGCAATTTCAATTTGAATTTAATCGACTGGAAAATGACCGTTTTTCAAATGGTCTCCAAATTTGACGAAAATAGTTTTGTTAGGACCGTATGGTCAAAACAAAGTCAGAAATATTTTTTCTGGAATTTTTGGGATCCATATGTGACCCCAATAAATTTAAATGTACGTTTAAAATTCAATATAATGATTTATATTTTAATTTAAAGGAAAGCTGATCGAAACGATAGAATTGGCTTATGGGATATATCGCATTGTTTTCGGAATGAGGGTAATTAGCTATGGACAACAGTCATTGGGTTCAATTTGGGGATCGAACACAACTTTTTGGAAAGAATTAAATAAATTATTAAAAAAACCCTTCCTTACCCTACCTTTCTCTCTCCCCGTTGAGTATCGTTCAAAATCAAGACAAAAAAAGGAAGCAACGACGGAACCCTAATCCGTCGCCGCCATCATCGCGGCCACCCCAGAGGCGCCGCCGATCGCGCCGCGGGCCGCCCAATCGACCTCCGATCTCCTCCTCTTCCCTCTCTTCAAACTATACCCAAAAAACCCCCAACACCCCGAGACAGCGCCATTGTGGCCTGTCAACGCCACCGCTCCACTGCCGGAGCACCCAACCTCCAGCGTCGCCTGCAGCAGCTCCACCGCCCCTCCCCTACTGGCAAGCCCCTCTGACAATCGGAAAACAATGAGTTTTCCCACTTTAAATATATGTAAAACTGATTTTTTTTATGTTAAAGGTGAGATTTTTATTTATGTAAAAGTTGAGATTTTTTTAAAATATATGTTAAAGCTATAAAAATCTGATTTTTAAATATATGTTAAAGCTACAAAAATCTGATTTTTAAATATATGTTAAAGTTATAAAAATTTGATTTTTAAATATATGTTAGAGTAATAAAAATTTGATTTTTATGAAGAGTAAAAGTTTGATTTTTATGTAGAGAAAGATTGGATTTTTATCAATAAAAAGATTTGATTTTTATCACTAAAATGATTTGATTTTTAATTGTATAAAAAGATTTGAATTTTAGTTAGAAGAAAGGAAGTGATTTTTATGTAGACAACATAAAATAAAAATGAGATTTTGATTTATATAATTAGGATATAAAGATGAGATTTTTATATATAGAGTAGCATATTAAAAATTCGATTTTTATATATGAAATAGCAATGTAAAAATTCGATTTTTATGTACATGAAGTAGCGATAGAAATATGATTTTTATATCGAAAACTGAATTGTGAAAATATGATTTTTATTATATATGAAGTGATAAGATTAATGGGATTTTTAAAATATAAGCATTGATGGAAAATATGATTTTTAGTTAGATCAAAATTTATAAACATCATTTTGAGAATATGATTTTCAATATGAACAGCGTGGAAAATACTGCGTTGAATTTCGGGCAAATCCCGGCTATTCGGAAATTCAGAAATGAAATAGAGGAGTGGATCCCAAGGTGAGAACTTCTCACTTTAATTTTATTTTCTCGTTAAAATATATACTAAGATGCAGACGGTGCTTAGCAACACCTGACACTCGTCGTCCACAGACCATGAACGACTTGTTTGATTTTATTGTGTTTTGATAATTGATTGTGATGTGGAATGGAATAAATAAAAGATTCATGTGTTGAAATAAATATTTTATCGTTAAAAATGTAATTTTTAATGAATATATAAATGAAAAAAAATATTCATTTACAAATCGGATGAATTGTTTATGTACACGCATTTATCTGATATTGATTGGGACGATATATTTTACACATCGCCCAACTGCACAAATAATAATCTGTGTTTGTTGATTGAAACCCCACACGGGTATTGAGATGATATTAGACGTATACTAATCCCAATTGCTTAGTTGTATGTTGATCGATTGGTTGACAAGTTGTTGTAAGCGTTGATTATTTATATTTAATGCTTATGCAGTTGTGTAATGCACTTTGAATCATGGTTGACTCTGTTTGATTATTGTTGTGTGCATGCGTTGTATGAAACTCATATAAATAATATTATAGGTAATTGGCTGTGTCTGATTCCAGTTTAAAAAGAATGAATATTTTAAAATAACGAATATTTTAAAATAATATTTAGTAAAAGATCAAAATCTGATTTTGATGTCCGATTTGGGATAGACACGAATATATTTAAATATATAAAGCCGTGTTGATTAGATTCACGCCATTTTGACATAAACGATATTTATATCGATTTCATTCATTTTTATAATGAATATCGAAAAGGAAATGATTTCAAAATCTGATATTTTGAAAATATTATCATTTATAAATTATAATGATAAGGAATATTCAATTTTGATTTAAAATTGAAAATGAAGTTAGAATCGGTTTTAAAACGAAGTTAAAACGATTTATAAAATACGTTTTAAATGGAAATAGACGAAATATATATATATATATATATATATATATATATATATATATATATATAATGGCATGAACAGAACGCGCCCCGCCATGGTAGTTCGCGAATTTCGGCCATTGACTTCGAATTGACATTACGGGAGATCCGACTGTCGGATTTTCCTAAAACCGGAACCTATATCGAAAAGAGCTTTCCAGCGAATATGAGAGATTTGAAATCTAACGGTTGGATTTGGAGTAATGTCCAAATCAAATTTAGAAAAGGTCGCTGTAAGTACAGTTCGATGACCGTTTATGGAAATCGACTGTACGGGCCTTGATAAAATTATTAAAAATATTGATAATTTGTGTAAAATCATAATAAATGATTCGGAAAGAATTAGGATGAAAAATTCCATATTTGAAAAGATAAAAATGTATTTTTATCGAGATGAACGAGTTATGAACTAGATTTGAAATCCGATTTTTTTTAAATAAATAAATTGGACTTGTGAACGGTTTAATATAACCAGAAATTTCCAATATAAGAATTGGAATGGATTTGAATCGAAAGTATCTTCGGAATATTTCGATATTGGATTCCGTGATTATACGGATATTATGGAGGAATTTGGAAGATATATATATCGTTATTCTAGTATGATATTTGTTGGTTTCAGAATTTGATATTGAATATAAGCCAATATTTTTTTTTGTTCAGAGCCTTGTATTTAATATCAAATTGGATTGTGGGTTTGTCGTGAACGGAGTCTTCACTAACACTGTTCTTAAACCTAGTTGAGAAAAAGATTAAATCTTTTTATTAAGATTTAATGAAGTTTACCAATTAATTAATATTTAATTGGAATTGAATTGAATTGAATTTTGGGTTTGTCGTGAATGGTATCTTTAAAAAATGTTGTTCTTAAACCCAATGGAGTTAAGAAAATTAGAAACTAACTAGAGATTAGCTAAGTTGAATGGTTTTCTGGGTATTGATCTGATGTTTGTTTAGGCCTTTGGGATTAATACCTAGAGAATTGTTCTCTTACTAATTTACGGTTGGAGACTAATCGAATGGTGTCTTCAGTAACTGTAACACCCCACTCCCGCTATGATCACTCACTAAGGGAATGCCATAGCATCGGTGGAGTATTTTAGTGAATATAGAACAGAAAAATTACAACAAGACAGATATAAATAGTACTTGAAATTTTAAAACATCATCTCATAACAGCGGAAGTAAAACATGTCTGGTTACATCATAAAACCACAATAAAGGTCAAGTACAATATCCATCAAAATAAAGAAGTACATAATCCCACTCTCATACAATAGCCAAACAAAAGAAAAGATAACTGGATAACTGGAGCTTTACATCTATCCAAGCTCCTAAAGACTGGAACAGCAATCCGATCAAGCTCCACTACTGCTAGGATCCACCGTAGGACCTGAGGGTTGGGAAAAAGATAAAAACAACAGGGTCAGACATAAGTCTGAGCGAGTCCTATAACTTTAACAATACAATCGTTAAAGTAACCAGAGAAGACATAAACTGATATACGGTAACATATAGGGATGAATGGCTACCCTAAGCAGTCAACTAAACGAAGATAAAGGATAAAGACGCATCTACCCTCCCTAAGGTAAATTACTAAACTGCACCACACCAGTCGTTCCTAACTTAAAGGTTGATCCCACCCAAGGACTTATAAAATTTACTAATTAGTACCTGCGTACCCCTAGGTGACCAAGTAGGCGCCACGGGGCCCTACAATCCACTAGGTGTACACACTACTTCCCATTCGATCGGCTCCCTAACGTAGATACCCGTGCTGGCCCCACCGTGGGATGTATCATTCCCCAATGTGGCAACCTGATGAAACTAAAGGTGCACGGCTTATATCTACTCGATGCAACAACGGCTTACCTACCAGCCCGGGCCCACTCACGCATATGAAGCCCGTTGGACTTGCGTTGCCACCGCTAACCCGTTTGCCTCTTACAGTCAAGCCCAGTATGCGTGTCCCGTCCTCGACATGGGTCGAGCCCACAAAGATACGTATGGGTTACTGGTTGAAATGGGCCTCCACAAGCTACCCACCTAAGCTTGTCCCTTTTTCTAGTATATCCCACTTAACCCTTTAATCATGTTTTAATTACATGTTCTATTTTGGTTAAGTATTCTAATCGTATTTTCTATTGCCACCCAAGGCAACCACTAGATTTTTTCATGCCACCCGAGGCACCCACTTAACCCCTCATGTCCCTCTACATGCTAATGTGGTTAAGTGTTTCTTAATTAATTAATTAAGAACGTAACCTTTGTAAAGACCTCTCACATTAGACTGTCTTTTATGACCGCTGGTTAAGCCGGTTGGGTCCGGGCAGCCTTATGTCATAACAGAGTCTAACCTCGTGTCTTTACATTAATTACGTATTTAGTTTGTGCCTAAGACCTCTCACATTGGGCTAACATTTGTAGCAACTGGTTAAGCCGGTTGGGTCCGGGCAGTTTTACGCTACAACTGAGTCCAACCTCGTGTCTTAGTCAATTAATTACACCTAATTAATCACCCTCATAATTTTATATTAATTATCCCTAATTAATCAAGTTTTCTTAACATGGGTAGACCTAACTTAATAGGTAAATTCCCATGGGGTAGACCTAACTCAATAGGTAAATTCCCAACACATAGTATGGGTACACCTAACCAAATAGACAAATTCCCATACTATGTTTATTTATTTTGTGTTATGCATAATTATATTAATTTCACACAATCTTATTAACTTATGCATTTAATTACCCCATCGTTCCCACGTAATTTCGTTCATGATATAACACATATAAAAGGTGTCAACTTGCATATGAATGAACATGTTTCAAAGGTGCCATCTTGCATATTAACAAACACATAACTTGCATATGAACTTGCATAACATGTCACATAACTTGCATATAATATGTCACATAACTTACATATTCATTTTGCATAACAAACTTGCATATTAGCTTATAGACTTGCATAATGTGTCATCATGAACTTGCATATTAATAAACATGTAACTTGCATATTTACATACATGTAACTCGCATATTAACAAACATGTAACTTGCATATAAAGAAACATGTAACTTGCATATTTACATACATGTAACTTGCATATTAACAAACATGTAACTTGCATATTAACAAACATGTAACTTGCATATTTACATACATGTAACTTGCATATTAACAAACATGTAACTTGCATATTTACATACATGTAACTTGCATAGCATATTACCATGAACTTGCATAACATGCATATGATTACATAGCCCACAACTTGCATATTTAGCATCATGCAAACATAACATACATCATATTAAACTTGCATAAGCTTACATACTCAACATGCATAAACATAAGATTAATGCTAACATCATATCATATGATTCAAAGCTCATTAACCCACATACAAAACCATAAATCTCATCACATCTCATCTAATTAGTTTACCAAAAGATCATCAAAGTGATAGAAACTCACAACTAGCAACTTTGAACACCAAATGAAGAAGATTAAGATGCTAAGAAGGGATTAGAAGTTGATTAGAGAGTGATTAGTATGCAACCCTCTTCATAAAATTAGTGGAGGCCATGAGAGCTAGCATTTTGCCATAGTTTAGTCACTAGGTTTAATTATGAATGAATTAGGGTAGGTTAGGGTCTTATTTATAGATTAGGCAAGTGTTTTAGGCCATAGGATTAACCCTAGATTCAATCCAAGCCATCAAAGCATGTCTTGGGGAAGAAGTCAAGTGTAGGAACCATCTAGGGCCTTTAGATTAAAGATGGACCATGAGAACCATTCAAATGCAAAATCTGCACTTGAGCGAATCGGCCCACGGGTTGACAGCCAAACACCCTGGATTAACCCCTAGTCGACCCAGCGGGCTCGGGTCGACTTCAAAAATCGGCCGGTTCGGTTATTCCCCTCTCCCAATTCGCTGTTTTGAGCATTTTTGCATATTTATTTATTAAATTTTCAATTATATATATATATATATATCAATATATATATATATATATATATATATATCTACACAACCCATTTCACTTAATTAAGTATACTTTAATTTGGGAATTTTCGTGAAACTTCGCGAGGCCATATCTTGGTCATACGGACTCCGATTTTCGAAAACTCGGACTCTATTTCGCGTATTTTTCCGAGACGAACACAATGGCATAGCCCGTTTCCCTTGATTCCCATTTTAGAATTAAATTCTGCCTCGATTTATGTTATTACAGGTTATTGAAAATACGGGTTGTTACATTCTCCCCTCCTTAAAGGATTTCGTCCCCGAAATCTTCAAGTTAGGAAGAACGTATCCTACCATCCAATCATCCATCTACTCAAAGCATCATCCACGAGCAATCATTGTCCTTACAAGATTCTAAATGCTGGATGGATATATGCAAAAGTGTGTGTATATGTACTTACCTAATGCAAAAATCAGGCGGTTACTGATACAGTAAACCTCCTTAATGCAAACCATGATAGTGCCATGCATCCAATATGTATGCGAAACCCTATTGACACATACAAATTTCTACATGCGTGCACAACCATACACAAAAATGCATCATCCATATGATAACACAGCCATGATACATCCATCAATCTAACTACCACATCCATTTATGCAATATGCAACATGAAGTGACTGAGCCGATCTAGTGCCTAATGTGTGTGTATATGCATCCACGAGCAACCACTAGCAAACAATTGCATCCATATGCATCCATCAACCATAACATGTTTCAAACACATGTCTCAACCATAGGTTTTACCCTATCTAAAGGTCATAGGTATTAGCGAGAGGATATACTAAAGATAAGATAAGTACTAGACAAGCAATAAAGGAGAAGTTAAAAGACATACTCTCAAAAAGAAATGGATACAAAGAACGCATCTTTGCTTCCGTCTCCCAAGTAGCATTGCTTTCGTCATCTCCCCATTGCACTTTAACTAGCTGAACTTCTCTGTTCCTCAACTTCCTAGTTTCTGACCCAAGGATGCGAGTAGGAGCTCGTCGAATCGTCGCATCACGCTCTACCTCTACATCTCTAAGCAAGCTCGGCTCTACCACCTCCGCGGTCTCATGTAAGCACTTCCTCAAATGTGATACATGGAATACATCATGAACACCACTAAGTCTGTCGGGCAACTCCACCCTATATGCCATCCGTCCAATCCTTTCCTTAATAGGAAACGGCCCAACAAATCTCGGTGCTAACTTCCCTACGGACCCAAAGCGAACAACATTTCTCAATGGAGATACTTTGACAAAAACCATGTCCCCAACCTCAAACTCAAGATCCGTCCTTCTCCGATCCGCATAAGATTTCTGTCTATCTTGCGCTGCTTTCATCCTTTTTCGAATTAAATCAATCTTCTCTGAAGTCTCTCTAACCATATCCGGCCCAAGCAAGATCTTATCCGTAGATTCCCACCAACATGTAGGAGATCGACAAGGCCTTCCATAAAGAGCTTCGAAAGGAGCCATACCAATACTGGACTGAAAGCTGTTATTATATGCGAACTCCACCAAAGGAAGATGTTCTTCCCATGTACCTCCAAAATCCAAGATACAAAGCCTCAAAAGATCTTCTAAGATACGGTTCACCCTCTCGGTCTGACCGTCCGTCTGAGGATGATATGCGGTGCTCAAACACAACTGAGTCCCTACCGCCTCTTGCAAACTTCTCCAAAACTCACTAGTGAAAATAGGATCTCGATCACTCACAATGCTGGATGGTACGCCATGCAATCTAACAATCTCTCTAACATAGACTGAAGCAAGCCATGGAGCGGTCCTCTTACTCTTTACGGGTATAAAATGGGCACTCTTTGTAAGTCTGTCTACCACAACCCAAATTCCCGTATTGCCCTTCCTCGATCTCGGTAACCCGTCGATGAAATCCATCGAGACACTATCCCACTTCCACTGTGGAACTTCCAATGGGTGTAGCAACCCACCGGGTTTCCTTTGCTCCACTTTAACTTGTTGGCACACTAAGCATCTAGCCACATACTCGGCCACATCTTTCTTCATACCGGCCCAAAAGAAAACTCTCTTCATGTCTTGGTACATTTTGTCTCCACCGGGATGAATAGTCATTCTTGAACGATGTGCATCATCCAAAATAGCCTTCTTCAAACCCTCATCTTGCGGTACACAAAGTCTACCGTCTCTATGCAACCATCCCTTATCATCTATGGTGTATCTACCCAAATGGCTGGACGACTCCCCTCTTATAAGCTTCTCTACCAACACAACCAACTGTGGGTCGTCTCGCTGAGCCTCGCCAATCCGTCTCAAAAGAGTAGGTCTAACCTCCAAGGATGCCAACAAACCAGGTACAAAATCAACAGAAGGTCTGAAGTCAAACAAAGAAAGAAACTCCAAGCTTCGTCGTTCCACGAACAATGGACTCAAAGATAGCCTTTTTCTACTTAAGGCGTCTGCCACCACGTTACCCTTACCAGGGGTATACGCTATCTCGAAATCATAGGATGCTAAGAACTCCATCCACCTTTGCTGTCTTAAGTTTAAATCCTTCTGAGAGAATAAGTACTTCAATGATTTATGGTCGGTGAACAACTCGAATCTCTCACCAAGAAGATAATGGCGCCAAGACTTAAGTGCGAAAACAATCGCGGCCAACTCTAGATCATGGGTAAGGTAATTCTTCTCATGCACTCTCAATTGTCTCCCTCCATAGGCTATTACCCTTCCCTCCTGCATCAAGACTGCGCCTAATCCTGTTCCACAAGCATCGGTATAAACAACAAACGGCTTACTCCCATCTGGAAGCACTAAAACTGGAGCGGTGGTCAAAGCTCTCTTTAACCGTCGGAAAGCATCATCACAATCTACATCCCATGAGAAAACCAGATTCTTCTTCGTCAAGCGGGTTAATGGGGCTGATATCTTCGCGAAGTCTTTGATGAACTTCCTATAATATCCTGCCAACCCCAAGAAACTTCTTACCTCGGTAGCATTTCTAGGAACTTTCCAATCCTGGATAGATACTATCTTTGCGGGATCCACAGCTATCCCTTCCTTAGAGACCACATGCCCTAAGAATCGCACTTCTCTTCTCCAAAAATGGCATTTAGAGAATTTAGCTTTAAGACTATGCGCTCGAAGAGTCTCCAACACTTCCTTGAGATGTAAGGCATGCTCTTCTTCATTCTTGGAAAAGACCAAGATGTCATCCACAAAAACTACTACAAACTTATTCAGATACTCTCTGAACACTCTACTCATGAGATCAACAAAGTATGCGGGGGCGTTTGTCAACCCAAATGGCATCACTAGCCACTCATAAAAACCATCCGGAGTCCGGAAAGCAGTCTTCTCTATACTGTCCTCCGCCACTCTTAACTGATGAAACCCTGTAGCTAAGTCCATCTGCGAAAATACTGACGCGCCAACCAACTGATCAAAGAGATCATCTATCCTCGGTAATGGGTGTCTATTCTTCTTCGTGAGCTTATTAAGTTCCCTATAATCCACACAAAGTCTGAGGGACCCATCCGCCTTCGTGGCAAACACTACTGGAGCTCCCCACTCCGATATACTTCGCCTTATGAACCCCTTCTCAAGCAACTCCCCTACTTGCTTATGAAGTTCTCTTCTCTCACGAGGAGCCATGTGGCGTACTGGCAAAGACACTGGTTTGGCATTATCCACCAAATAAATTCGGAAATCTATCTCCCGCTTCGGAGGCAAACCCTTTACTTCTTCAAACACATCCGGATATTCCCGGACTACTCTGACAGAACACAAACTTTCGACCGAAGCATCGAGCGATTCAAGATAACTTAGCAAAACAGATTCCATGGGATTGCAAGAGATCTCGAGAGTGTTACCCAAGCGGGTCATGAGCCTGACAACTCTCCTTTCGCAATCAAGAACGGCACCATTACTGGATAACCAGTCCATGCCCAAGATCAACCCATAGCCCGTGAAGCCCAATACAAAAGCATCACATCTAAACTCAACGCTAAGTATAGAAATCTTCAAAGCCAAACATATCATAGACAGATATATGGAGCCCCCAATTGGGTTTGAGACAACCAAGGGATCATCAACTAGACTGGTGTCTAAGTGCAGTGACTCAACTAACGATGATGAGATAAAAGAATGCGATGCGCCAGAGTCAAACAAAGTACGAACTGGATGATCAAACAGAAAAACCAGACTTTCAACGGAAATAGTTCTACCTCTCTGCTGAATCGGTGGAACTGAGAGAACCTGAACTTGCCCCCCTGACTGAGGTGGTGCTATAAGAGCTTGCACCTGGCCTCCTGAGGTAGACCCCGTCTTCTGCCCCTTCTTTGGGCAGTTTTTCACAAGATGCCCTGCTTCACCACAATGAAAGCAACCGGTCTTCTTCTTTTTGCGACAATCCTTACTAAGGTGTCCTGGTGTTCCACAATTGAAGCACTTCTTCTTCGTCTTCTTTTTGTCACCATTGCCTTTTCCGCCCTTGCCTTGTTGTTGCTGTTGCGGTTTCTTCTGATCCCCCTTTTTCTCTGGTGCCTTAGAATTCTTATCATCCTCATGCATAAGTGCCATGTAGACAAGCTTCTCAAAAGTGGCCCCCATAGGAATGTGAGTCATAGCTATTCCTTGCAATGGTTCGTTCAAGCCTCTAACGAACCTCAAAGCCTTCTTCTCCGGTGTATTCACCAACTCTATGCCAAACCTTGCTAATTGATTGAATTTGTTGACATATTCTTTCACCGTGAGATTCCCTTGCTTCAAATTCAAGAACTTCTCCATAAACAGATTCTCTTCCGCCCTTGAGAGAAACTTAGCCCCAAACCTTTGCTTAAAATCTGCCCAAGAGTCAACAGGGCGTTCTCCATTAGTGACCTCCCACCAGAATGAGGCCTCTCCCTTCATTAACCAAGCCGCCAACTTGACTTTCTTTCCCTCTTCCACTTCAAAGATATCTAGCAACTCTTCCACTTCCTTAAGCCAATCTCTAGCCTCTACGAAAGTCTCTGAACCAAGAAAAGGTTTTCCTCCTATAGCCTTGAACTCCTTGCAAACCTTAGCAAAATTATCCACTCTAGGCTGAGGAGGAGGAGCGGTTGTCTCTGGTGTAGTAGCATTGGCCGGACCCGCAGCCGCGGCCCTAGCCTCTTGCAACCTCCTATACCATAGTGGTATAACTAAACCCTCCGGGATGTTAAGACCTTCAGCCATGCTGAAACGAAAGAGGAAAGATTCAAAAAGGAGATTCCGAAAGATAAAGATATGGCTATTGGGGATTATGCTTTTCTTTTTCAAAAACTTTTTCTCTTAGAAGACATGCTTTTAAAAATACTTTCTTCGAAAATACTCTTAGAAAGTAGTTTTTCTCAAAAATTTTATCTGTTCTGGTAACCTTAAGCTCTGATACCACGTGTAACACCCCACTCCCGCTATGATCACTCACTAAGGGAATGCCATAGCATCGGTGGAGTATTTTAGTGAATATAGAACAGAAAAATTACAACAAGACAGATATAAATAGTACTTGAAATTTTAAAACATCATCTCATAACAGCGGAAGTAAAACATGTCTGGTTACATCATAAAACCACAATAAAGGTCAAGTACAATATCCATCAAAATAAAGAAGTACATAATCCCACTCTCATACAATAGCCAAACAAAAGAAAAGATAACTGGATAACTGGAGCTTTACATCTATCCAAGCTCCTAAAGACTGGAACAGCAATCCGATCAAGCTCCACTACTGCTAGGATCCACCGTAGGACCTGAGGGTTGGGAAAAAGATAAAAACAACAGGGTCAGACATAAGTCTGAGCGAGTCCTATAACTTTAACAATACAATCGTTAAAGTAACCAGAGAAGACATAAACTGATATACGGTAACATATAGGGATGAATGGCTACCCTAAGCAGTCAACTAAACGAAGATAAAGGATAAAGACGCATCTACCCTCCCTAAGGTAAATTACTAAACTGCACCACACCAGTCGTTCCTAACTTAAAGGTTGATCCCACCCAAGGACTTATAAAATTTACTAATTAGTACCTGCGTACCCCTAGGTGACCAAGTAGGCGCCACGGGGCCCTACAATCCACTAGGTGTACACACTACTTCCCATTCGATCGGCTCCCTAACGTAGATACCCGTGCTGGCCCCACCGTGGGATGTATCATTCCCCAATGTGGCAACCTGATGAAACTAAAGGTGCACGGCTTATATCTACTCGATGCAACAACGGCTTACCTACCAGCCCGGGCCCACTCACGCATATGAAGCCCGTTGGACTTGCGTTGCCACCGCTAACCCGTTTGCCTCTTACAGTCAAGCCCAGTATGCGTGTCCCGTCCTCGACATGGGTCGAGCCCACAAAGATACGTATGGGTTACTGGTTGAAATGGGCCTCCACAAGCTACCCACCTAAGCTTGTCCCTTTTTCTAGTATATCCCACTTAACCCTTTAATCATGTTTTAATTACATGTTCTATTTTGGTTAAGTATTCTAATCGTATTTTCTATTGCCACCCAAGGCAACCACTAGATTTTTTCATGCCACCCGAGGCACCCACTTAACCCCTCATGTCCCTCTACATGCTAATGTGGTTAAGTGTTTCTTAATTAATTAATTAAGAACGTAACCTTTGTAAAGACCTCTCACATTAGACTGTCTTTTATGACCGCTGGTTAAGCCGGTTGGGTCCGGGCAGCCTTATGTCATAACAGAGTCTAACCTCGTGTCTTTACATTAATTACGTATTTAGTTTGTGCCTAAGACCTCTCACATTGGGCTAACATTTGTAGCAACTGGTTAAGCCGGTTGGGTCCGGGCAGTTTTACGCTACAACTGAGTCCAACCTCGTGTCTTAGTCAATTAATTACACCTAATTAATCACCCTCATAATTTTATATTAATTATCCCTAATTAATCAAGTTTTCTTAACATGGGTAGACCTAACTTAATAGGTAAATTCCCATGGGGTAGACCTAACTCAATAGGTAAATTCCCAACACATAGTATGGGTACACCTAACCAAATAGACAAATTCCCATACTATGTTTATTTATTTTGTGTTATGCATAATTATATTAATTTCACACAATCTTATTAACTTATGCATTTAATTACCCCATCGTTCCCACGTAATTTCGTTCATGATATAACACATATAAAAGGTGTCAACTTGCATATGAATGAACATGTTTCAAAGGTGCCATCTTGCATATTAACAAACACATAACTTGCATATGAACTTGCATAACATGTCACATAACTTGCATATAATATGTCACATAACTTACATATTCATTTTGCATAACAAACTTGCATATTAGCTTATAGACTTGCATAATGTGTCATCATGAACTTGCATATTAATAAACATGTAACTTGCATATTTACATACATGTAACTCGCATATTAACAAACATGTAACTTGCATATAAAGAAACATGTAACTTGCATATTTACATACATGTAACTTGCATATTAACAAACATGTAACTTGCATATTAACAAACATGTAACTTGCATATTTACATACATGTAACTTGCATATTAACAAACATGTAACTTGCATATTTACATACATGTAACTTGCATAGCATATTACCATGAACTTGCATAACATGCATATGATTACATAGCCCACAACTTGCATATTTAGCATCATGCAAACATAACATACATCATATTAAACTTGCATAAGCTTACATACTCAACATGCATAAACATAAGATTAATGCTAACATCATATCATATGATTCAAAGCTCATTAACCCACATACAAAACCATAAATCTCATCACATCTCATCTAATTAGTTTACCAAAAGATCATCAAAGTGATAGAAACTCACAACTAGCAACTTTGAACACCAAATGAAGAAGATTAAGATGCTAAGAAGGGATTAGAAGTTGATTAGAGAGTGATTAGTATGCAACCCTCTTCATAAAATTAGTGGAGGCCATGAGAGCTAGCATTTTGCCATAGTTTAGTCACTAGGTTTAATTATGAATGAATTAGGGTAGGTTAGGGTCTTATTTATAGATTAGGCAAGTGTTTTAGGCCATAGGATTAACCCTAGATTCAATCCAAGCCATCAAAGCATGTCTTGGGGAAGAAGTCAAGTGTAGGAACCATCTAGGGCCTTTAGATTAAAGATGGACCATGAGAACCATTCAAATGCAAAATCTGCACTTGAGCGAATCGGCCCACGGGTTGACAGCCAAACACCCTGGATTAACCCCTAGTCGACCCAGCGGGCTCGGGTCGACTTCAAAAATCGGCCGGTTCGGTTATTCCCCTCTCCCAATTCGCTGTTTTGAGCATTTTTGCATATTTATTTATTAAATTTTCAATTATATATATATATATATCAATATATATATATATATCTACACAACCCATTTCACTTAATTAAGTATACTTTAATTTGGGAATTTTCGTGAAACTTCGCGAGGCCATATCTTGGTCATACGGACTCCGATTTTCGAAAACTCGGACTCTATTTCGCGTATTTTTCCGAGACGAACACAATGGCATAGCCCGTTTCCCTTGATTCCCATTTTAGAATTAAATTCTGCCTCGATTTATGTTATTACAGGTTATTGAAAATACGGGTTGTTACAGTAACACTGTTCTTAAACCCACGTGAAAAGAATAAATCTTTTAATTAATATTATTAGAATTTCCAGTTATATTTAGTAATTGGAATAAAATGGAATGTGATTTTGGGTTTATCGTGAACCGTGCTTTAAATGACATTGGTTCTTTAACCCAGTTAAAGATAAGATTAATTTCTTAGCGTTGAATTATCATTAATATTGAATTTTGGGAAGATTAAAACTAAATGGATTTTTAATCAATCTTTGATTAGATTGAAAGGTGAATGTGATAATTAAAATTATCAATTCAAGAAAATGATCGAAAATGGAGTATCACTAGTTTTGCTCCAAGCGATAGTTAAATCTTTAATTAGATTTGAACGTGAAATGGTAATTAATATTTACCGATAACACCGTGGTGTTAGATATGGAGTATTACCAGTTTTGCTCCATGGGATGAATAGGTTGGGATTGGGAAATAAAATAAATGATTACTTCGGTGTAGTTCGCTAATCCCGACTAGTTTGGAAAACCTTAATATGGTTTAATATCCAATGGAAGATTAAAGAATAAATTTAAAAGAATTTATCTTTGATAAAATTAATGGGAACCTATTCCTTAATGATGTGAATATTTGAATAAAAGAATATTCTGTATTGGAATGAGACTTACGTTGTGTTTATATAACACTTGATTATTATATACGTGGGTTGTTCGGAAAGGCCGGTTTTATACCCATTCTGAATAACTATTACGACTATATGTCAAAGATGAAGACGGTGGTTGAAGATCGGAGGTCTTCACATCGTTTGGATGATTGCTGATATCTTGATTGGGTTGTACACCTAAGACAAGGTAATAAGTAGTAATCGTCCAGTCGTACATGGAGATCGACCCAATATGCGAGGGCCTCTCTCCTGTATTGGACATATAGAACGAGGAATAAGGTGCCTCCGGTTTCGTTTAGACCCAGAACGAACTTGTAAATGGATTTTATTATGTGTTGATTGATTTCTATTAAATATACATTTGTTTGGTGAAGGAGAATTTATTCTCTTACTTCACCCTTCTCTGAGACGTACGATCTTAGAGGTTGTATATCGATAGACATCAGTCGCATGGCGTGAATTGCCTGTGTGGCATGCCTGAGTGGCAAATGATCAAGGCTTCTGTTGAAAAACAGAGTCTTGTGGTTGATGATCAAAGCATAACTTTAATATAGCGCCGCTTTGTGTATAGCGTTAATTCGCGAGCCTCACACCCCGGTATGAACCAGAAACGGGAGAGGATCCCGGGAGAACATGCGTTTCTTTCTAGCTAGAGGTGGTGTCAGGGTTTTGCATGCCCTGACATTTTTATATTTTTACCTATGTGTTGTTGGAATGCGAGGTGCCTCAGATATATCGGTCACTGCAGTGCCGATGGATATTGAGTTATCTAGCTCATTTATACCCCATAGGGCGGGGAGACGTACTGTTTAAGGATTTTTATCCACTTAAAATGTGGACCGACTCTGTGGATCCAAAGGGACGATGCGTTTTGTTCCTGAGACATGGTAGGCTAGATTATCTCGAATCAGTGAGGACGATCCCTTGCCTCAGTTTATAGATGGAAATCCAACTTCCAATACGACATCATGCGATTTTAATTGTAGAACTAGTACGACGACATGATAGATGGTACCCATGCCGCCTGTGGTTGATACATATATATTTGAAGTTGATTTCTTCACTTATAGCAATAATAAAAGATTAAATTTTGCGTATCAAGCATTATTTTGCTATTATAAGGTAAAACTCTATCCTTCAGCTTGCGATGCATTGTGTGATGGGACCTGGGTCTTATAATAGCTTCATTGTTCTTTATTTAGCATTGCGCTATTTGTTTTATGCACTGGTATTCTTGGGAGGAAACCCGTTCCGTGTTATACGGCGTGGTCCCTTGATTTACCGAACTTTAAAATCAAGTTAATAACTGTTTTAGTTCTCACACCAGTCACATGACTGACTTGGAGTTTATTGTTTTAATCTGAACTCTAGGTGCCCCTATTTTCCACACCGGCAGCTAGTAGTTTTGGTTTTGCATATTTATTCATACAGGATCTTGGACTTACAGCTGGAATGATATTCGGAAAGCTATGTATCTGTGTGTCTCTTTCAGTTGAGCATTATATTATTTTGCCGCTGCATTGTAATTTGTAAATCTCTAATATTTATCAAGTGTATATTATTTGTTGATACTCTGTTTATTCTTGTACTCTGATGGAAATTGTTGTAATAGCAATGAAATGTTCTTCTGTTTGTGTTCTGATTTGTCGCGTTCTCAATTCAATCCAGGCTTTCCTTTACGGGGAAGTTTGGTTCGTTATATCTGGTATTAGAGCTTTGGTTTATAGAGCTCGGACAACAAGGCACATCAGAACCAAACGAAAGAATTCATCAGAGATTGGATTAGCAATATCCAATAAGAATGACTCGTTAGAGATAGGATCTGTAGTATCCTAGAACGAGTGTGAAGAGTGTTGTTTTAAAGTAAAAATTAAAAACAGATATTATTTTGAAAATTTAAACCTTTTTCAACGTATTTGAATATTTATTGGTATTGAATTTGGATAATCCAATATATAAAGATTTTTCATATACGCCTTGCAAACGTATATTCGAAGTTTTAATATACTGGATATATATAGAATCATGCTCTAGTTGCCAGGACATGGTTCTGGTGATGCCCGGGCATCATCAGTGTTTAAGTTCGAGTTTTGAAAATGGGATGTCTATATATTTCCAATAGACTGGTGTGAGAACCAGAACTATATAGGATTTATTGTTTGGGAATTGGCATCAAAATATGATTTTTGACTATGTAGTAAAGTTATGTGTTTGAAACGTTAATCGACTAATTGATTGCTGATTATTGATTGTGTTATGTAATTATTCAAACATGTGAATGAAAGTAAATTTAGCCAAATTGTGTCAAATATACAACTGAATTGAAAATTTGTTGAAATTGCATACATGTACATGCATATATATATTGGACAGGTCATAGCAGGGAAGCTAAGCAGAGGAATAAAATTGTATGCCCGACAAATATGTACATATTTACTAATTTATTGGGTTTGGATGACTTTATGAGCCGATTAGCTTTTTCTTTTTCTTTTTGAGATGAGAGGGCCTGTGTGGCGGTTTGGGATTTTCCCGATGCTCCCCGTACAAAGGAGGTTATGGAGATTTTTTTCGAAAATTTAGGGTGTTAGCCAAATTTTTGAAAAATTAGAATTTCTTAGAAACTGAAAAGTTGAAGAATGAAAGCCAAAATGAAATTTGAGTTGATTAGAAAAACAACTTTCAGCTCTGTTCCTATTCGAGGACGAAAAGATTTTAATGGGAGAGATTGTAACAACCCGGAAAATCAGAACCAATTTAAAATTTTTATTTTGGCAATTTTAAGGAATTTTGTATATTTAAAATGATTTATTTTAAATAATAACGACTAAAAATTTATTTTGAATAGAATTAGAACACATATATTTATTTAAATCAGAATTATAATATAAATATTTATTTTAATTATAATAGGAATTGAAAATGGCTCAGTAGTTTGAAAATTCAATTTCAAATTTCAAATGAATGTATAGGATTCAAAATAAACCGAATTTTAGTGAAACCAGAAATATTTGAATCTATTTGAAAATATCTTTCCAATGAATCTGAAAAATCGAAATTTCATAGTGGGAATAAAAAGTTATGCCTAATTGAAAATTCAGAATAGTCGCCATGGAATTATAGCCCTTAAAAATAGCGCTTTTGCAAACGACCTCCGTTTTCGATGAGACCACTTCTATTGGATCCGGAATGTCAAGTTGTTGCTGGATTCCAATTTTCATAATTTTTGGAATCAATATGTGAGCGTGGCAGATTTAAACGTGTTTGGCAATTTCAGATTGAATTTAATCGACTAGAAAATGACCGTTTTTCAAGCAATCTCCAAATTCGACGAAATTAGTTTTGTTAGGACCGTATCGTCAAAACAAAGTCAGAAATATTTTTTTGGAATTTTTGGGATCCGTATGTGACCCCAGTAAATTGAAATGTACGTTTAAATTTCAATATAATGATTTATATTTTAATTTAAAGGAAAGTTGATCGAAATGATAGAATTAGCTTACGGGGCATATCCCATTGTATTCGGAATATGGGTAATTAGCTAGGGATGACAGTCGTTGGATTAAATTTGGGGTTCGAATACAAAACTAACTTTTTGGAAAGAATTAAATAAATAAATTATAAAAAAACCCTCCCTTACCCTACCTTTCTCTCTCCCCGTTGAGTATCATTCAAAATCAAGACAAAACAATAAAAAAAACCGAAGCAGCAACATAACCATAATCCGCCGCCGCCGCCATCGCGGCTTCCCCCAGAGGCACTGTCGATCACGCCGCGGGCCCCCCATCGACCTCCGATCTCCTCCTCTTCCCTCTCTTCAAACCGTACCCAAAAAACCCCCAATACCCTGAGACCGCGCCACCGTGGCCTGTCAACGCCACCGCTCCACTGCCGGAGCACACTAGAAATTTAATGAATTTTAACTAAAATTTTTTATTTTGGCAATTTTAATGAATTTTAATATTTAAAATGATTTATTTTAAATAATAACAACTAGAAATTTATTTTGAATAGAATCAGAACGCATATATTTATTTAAATCAGAATTAGAATATAAATATTTATTTTAATTATAAAAGGAATTGAAAATGGCGCGGTAGTTTGAAAATTCGATTTCAAATTTCAAATGAATGTACATGATTCAAACTAAATCAGATTTTAGTGAAACCAGAAATATTTGAATCTGTCTGAAAATATCTTTCCAACGAATATGAAAAACTGAAATTTCATAGCGGGAATAAAAAGTTATGCCCAATTGAAAATTCAGAATAGTCGTTATAGAATTATAGCCCTTAAAAATAGCGATTTTGCAAACGACCTCCATTTTCGACGAGACCACTTTTGTTGGATCCAGAATGTCAAGTTGTTGCTGGATTCCAATTTTCATAATTTTTGGAATCAATATGTGAGCGTGGCGGATTTAAACGTGTTTGGCAATTTCAATTTGAATTTAATCGACTGGAAAATGACCGTTTTTCAAATGGTCTCCAAATTTGACGAAATTAGTTTTGTTAGGACCGTATCGTCAAAACAAAGTCAGAAATATTTTTTCTGGAATTTTTGGGATCCATATGTGACCCCAATAAATTTAAATGTACGTTTAAAATTCAATATAATGATTTATATTTTAATTTAAAGGAAAGCTGATCGAAACGATAGAATTGGCTTATGGGATATATCGCATTGTTTTCGGAATGGGGGTAATTAGCTATGGACAACAGTAATTGGGTTCAATTTGGGGATCGAACACAACTTTTTGGAAAGAATTAAATAAATTATTAAAAAAAACCTTCCTTACCATACCTTTCTCTCTCCTCGTTGAGTATCGTTCAAAATCAAGACAAAAAAAAGGAAGCAACGACGGAACCCTAATCCGTCGCCGCCATCATCGCGGCCACCCCAGAGGCGCCGCCGATCGCGCCGCGGGCCGCCCAATCGACCTCCGATCTCCTCCTCTTCCCTCTCTTCAAACTATACCCAAAAAACCCCCAACACCCCGAGACGGCGCCATTGTGGCCTGTCAACGCCACCGCTCCACTGCCGGAGCACCCAACCTCCAGCGCCGCCTGCAGCAGCTCCACCGCCCCTCCCCTACTGGCAAGCCCCTCTGACAATCGGAAAACGATGAGTTTTCCCACTTTAAATATATGTAAAACTGATTTTTTTTATGTTAAAGGTGAGATTTTTATTTATGTAAAAGTTGAGATTTTTTTAAAATATATGTTAAAGCTATAAAAATCTGATTTTTAAATATATGTTAAAGCTATAAAAATTTGATTTTTAAATATATGTTAGAGTAATAAAAATTTGATTTTTATGAAGAGTAAAAGTTTGATTTTTATGTAGAGAAAGATTTGATTTTTATCAATAAAAAGATTTGATTTTTAATTGTATAAAAAATATGAATTTTAGTTAGAAGAAAGGAAGTGATTTTTATGTAGACAACATAAAACATAAATGAGATTTTGATTTATATAATTAGGATATAAAAATGAGATTTTTATATATAGAGTAGCATATTAAAAATTCGATTTTTATATATGAAATAGCAATGTAAAAATTCGGTTTTATGTATATGAAGTAGCGATTGAAATATGTTTTTTATATAGAAAACTGAATTGTGAAAATATGATTTTTATTACATATGAAGCGATAAGATTAATGGGATTTTTAAAATATAAGCATCGATGGAAAATATGATTTTTAGTTAAATCAAAATTTATAAACATCATATTGAGAATGTGATTTTCAATATGAACAGCGTGGAAAAGACTGCGTTGAATTTCGGGCAAATCCCAGCTATTCGGAAATTCAGAAATGAAATGGAGGAGTGGATCCCAAGGTGAGAACTTCTCACTTTAATTTTATTTTCTAGTTAAAATATATACTAGGATGCAGACGCTGCTTAGCAGCACCTGACACCCGTCTTCCACAGACCATGGACGACTTGTTTGATTTTATTGTGTTGTGATAATTGATTGTGATGTGGAATGGAATAAATAAAAGATTCTTGTGTTGAAATAAATATTTTATCGTTAAAAATATAATTTTTAACGAATATATAAATGAAAATAAATATTCATTTACAAATCGGACGATTTGTTTATGTACATGCATTTATATGATATCGATTGGGACGATATATTTTACACATCACCCAATTGCACAAATAATAATCTGTGTTTGTTGATTGAAACCCCACACGGCTATTGGGATTGTAACGACCCGAGGATTTTTCGACTCCGAAAATCGACACAAAACCCAGCGTCGACTTTTCAGACATCGAAAATACCGGACCATTAATAGAAAGAAGTTAGAGGATGAGATAGAAAAGGTAGAACTAATAGAATAGAAGAAGAAGAAGAACACAGCTGAACATAATCAGAGTAAACACGAATCTCACAGCGGAACGAATAAAATATATTATATAACATAACTTTGAGATACAAAACTGTATTGTATATACATACCATTATCAGAGTACAATACATCATATCATAGCGGAAATAGTCTCTTAATATTAACGGTGAAGCCTTCTGCTTTTAGCTTCTTCAAGCGTATCTGTAAAAGCCTGAAACACTTGACTGCCCGTACAAATTTGGGCACCCAAGAGTTTAGGGGAAACAAACAAAATAAACTCTGGGTCAGTCATGGGACTGGTGTGAGTAAATTCCAACCATATGGCTTAACTTTGAAAATCCTTTTTGAAACAAAAAGGATAATAGTAAGACCAATCCACACAATATACATGGACGACTTTTACCTTACTATAACCCAAAACACTTTGATATCAAAATCCAGTGATATTATAATAATGTCTAATCAAATAAATAACCAAATAGTAGAACGCTTGCATCTCACGCTCTACATACATAGTAAAAATCAAAACCCGCAGGGCGCTTATTGGAGATTGGATTCCAACTATGACAAGGTATGGGACCACCTTCCGATGATGTATCTCTAGAGGCAAATACACCTGGGTTCAACAAGAACGTCTTGCAACCCGGCCCACACATGACCGACCACTCATTTCGCTTGAGTGTATCGAATGTATATCACCAACGGTTGGACTCAAACCACCGTTCCCGAATGGGCAGAATCGATAGATTTAGAAACAAAAGGAATTTCTCTAGATAGGTGATTATACACCCTAATGGGCGCGACCCACATAGCCATGCTGCCTGCCCGATTTTTGTCATTTCCCGGTTGTGAAGCTTGAGGCTACGCCTACCTTTTAGGACATCTGGCCACCATACACTTTGAATGCCACATCGTCAAACCCGTCAAATCACTAGTTGATCTTCCCAAAAATATCACGGGTATAAAAGCTAAGAGAAACGAATTTCTCCGCTACCAGACGTAATACCTTGAACAGATCATCTTATGTGACCGTTAGGAATACTCTGTCAGACATTCGTCCATACAAGTTGTCCTGGGACTGGACAAACAGAAAACATCATTCTGGTACAGAACGACCCTTGCATTTCACTCCGTCTTCAATTTTCTTCAGCATAACACAATTGGCAGCGCTTATGCCTATACGGAGTGGTTCTCGGATAAAATATCCAACCGGTCTCTCCGAATTGACAACGAGGGTAAAAACACTTCGATAGTCGGTTATTTAACTATCGAAGTAAAAACAACATCCATTAAAATGTTCAACTAAACATCACACAACAACGGGCACTTTATTTAACATTCGTTCTTATATTTCTTTGGACAAACGTCATTACTTATCACTTTTGAATAAGTGAATTTCAAAACAAGTTGTTTTCCTTCCCTAGGAAATGCTACTGTATATCAACATCACGCTTGAGTTTGGTTAACAGCGTTTCATTTATTGTTACAGTTCAAATTTGCTATACGCTGCTATATCCCTTTATAACTAATCTTGACATAACAGTCACGCTTAAGCCTAGTCAACAGCGTTACTTTATCGCTATAGTTCTAAGACTTGCAATATGCTGTCATATTCCTTTATACTAATCTTGACATCCCTTTCCGTTACAAATTCTTGACATCTCTTTTCCTTACAAAAATCTTGACATATCTTTCCGTTACAAAAATATTGACATATCTTTCCGTTACAAAAATATTGACATATCTTTCCGTTACAAAAATATTGACATATCCTTCCGTTACAAAAGTCTTGACATATCTTAAATATGCCATATCCTTACTTGAAAAATCGGGTGTTTAAAATTATTTACATTGGTCATTAACTCTTCACTCCATCTTCCTTAAACATTTCTCTTAAACTTCTCTTATCAAAAATCGACCACGTCCTTTGTCTTTTTGGCAATTTACTTCTTATTCGTATTATTATACCTAATTCAATAAAACATCTCAATACAAACTTAATACCAGTATATAATAGAATTTCTATTATAATTTAAACATCGCTTCAATTATAAAAATATAATTTTTATAAGTGCCTTCGTTGATTTGTCTGACAGTCAACCAATTTCTTAACAAAATGGGTTTATGGTTGACTGTCGCTGATATCGTTTGTTTACCAAATCAATATAACGTTGAATTTCCATTCAACATGGTTCAAACAGTGCACAAACAGTACATCTAAATATTTAGGAATCCGGTTGAGTTCCTCCAACCGGGTTCCGCATCCATAGGTGTTATTCAAATCAATATCCAACCAATGATGTGTGCATATGCAATGATATATATTTATTTCAACCAATTTAACTGTAATTTATCTAATCAACCATCACACAGCATTCAACCATTTTTCAAAATATAATTAAAATATTTTAAATAAAACAAAGTTAGTGAATTTACTCACCTTGGCGCGTTAACCGTTAAATAACGATTTGCGTCAGTTGTTTTGCTCACGACATCCGAGCGGCTCTGTTCTCTGCAAAATACTTTACACCCTGTAGATCAGGTCGTTATGATTTCAGCAGATCCGGTCGCGTTCCGTTACCTTAACGTCGGCCCATCGATATCCTTAAAAGCCCATGGCGCCACTGCTTTCTAAATTTACCGTGACTTGCTCCACTATAAAATGCATCTATGCTGATCCCTTTTTCCCGAATTCACGTCCTCATATCATTTACGTCCTTACCAGTTTGCATGTATTTCGTCTCCTACGCGGTAGTACAAACCACTTTCCCAATGTTTTGTGTATACACTCCGGAAACACTGCTCTTGGCCTTGAACAACACCTCCCTTCCATCCATTCGCTGAAATAGCCACAACGTCCCCTTCAGTACCCTTATTCCACCTCACCCTTCATGTATGATATTGTATCCTTTTATTTGCTTTGATAACCAACCGTTTACAGTCCACGCTCCATCTTCTTTGCAACAGTAGCTCCTTCATGGCCACGTCATTCACACCCCATAACCTCATTACTCAAAGCACCACGTCCACAATACTTCTGCTCCATTTATGCACAACAACCCGCAACCCTTTCAATGAAAACCCCACCAACAGTACATCTTTTGGCGTCCACTCCCGTCCATGCTCCTTTTATCAACTTCACGTCCTCATACTACAACTATTACAGTCCACAAAACAAAAGCTAACCACACCACAGAATCATCTGCAACCCAGCTCTTCATGTCCTCTTGCACCCTTATCATTCTATGTGCCTTGCATTCCTTCGGTCCAGGTACAACCATGATATTCCGTGCGTTATACGTTATTCGAACCCAATAGCTTGCATGTCAGAGTGACGAGATTCGTCTCGGGGTTTAAGTATATAGAGTTTTGATTTTTCGATGAAGAGTTCCTTTGATTTTTATTTTTATAGGAAGAATAAAATTAAAAAAAAAGAAAGTTTGATTTATTTTTATGGGTAGAACTATAGCGGAGGATGCATGTATTTATACGGTTAGAACCTTGCATGCCAAGGTGTTTTAGTACATATAGGATAGGATAGCTGTTCCCTATGTATTGAGTTATCCTGTCGATTCTTTAATGCATTTGAAAACACAGGCTACGGTAAAGTTTTAGGGTGGGTTGAAAAATATAGGATACGATCGTCTTCAACCTATTAGCGTAGGACTGTGTTTCCTTGGGGATGAAGGTTTTAGAAGCTGTTGGTTTGCCATGTTCACAGACACGAGTTTTCATTTCCTAATCTATTATATGAAAATAGGGTATCATGTGATGTTGCTGTCATAGATTAGCAGGTAGGGGAGGCTTTGATTTGAATACACGAAGGCATGAAGCACAAAAACTGAATGAATTAATTTGTCGGCAAGTTTCTACACATAGGGTGGTGGCGGCACGGTACATAGGTCTGGCATGTGAAGTTTGATCTTATAGACTTTGCTTTGGAAAGGAGTGACTGTGTAAAACTTGCCAGCAAAGGGAAACAAAACGTACAGTGTATTTATTGGAGAAAAGAGTGGTCACAGGAGATATATATATATATATATATATATATATGATTGCGTAGGTTTAAGGCTATAGGGAACTTTAATGTTGTATATGAACATGAGTTATGCAAACGAAAAATCATGGGGACTGATCATTTGCAAGTGTTTAGAGTATAAAGTTTTACGTACCCGTTACACAACATTTTGTTCATATCCGAGCTGCTACGGACAGAAGTAAGATTACAGTTGTGTCCAACGAGGTGCCACGATCCCAAAAATATAAAAATATCGGTAGATTGACTCATATTGTGAAACCCCAAAACGTCGATTAAGGGTGCAAAATACTTCAAATAAAAAGTTGCGTATTTAATTAATTAAAAATTACAGTAAAATTCTAAAAATTAAATTATCGCTACGTCTCAAAAGAACCTTGTCTAAATTCGAAACTGATAAGAAGTTATTTCAAATAAACCGTTATGGTCGATATACGATTCTATAGCGACTATCTGAAAATTTTATTTGGATATAATTCACAACCTATAATGCGAAATCTTGATTTTTCACTTCTGTTAGAAAGATACTGTTCAACAGATTCGAACGTTTCTCGTTTCGAAGAAATCCGATTCATAATGAGTTCTGTACACGCAGTTGAAGTTCAGAACGTTAAATTACGAACTGCAGCGTCGTTATGAGCTCGATTATAATTAATATATATTTTTATACGTTCAACTTCGTTTTTAATTAATATTTAAATCTACTTATATTAAGAATTCAATATTTAAACTGATTTAAATATTCCAATGTAAACCGATAAAAATGCGGGACATTACATTCCTTCCCCCTTAAAATAATTTCGTCCTCGAAATTGCTAAGGTAGGAAAAATGCTACAATTTCTGTTGTAAATATGTTAAAATTTCTTTTTGGTTTACTTCATAATTTCAGTTCCAACTGAACTGATCAAAATATTAATTCCCTTCTTTGTAACGAAAAATTTCAAAATTCTGAAAATTTTCTACACTTTAATTTTCGGAGAATTTCATCAGCCTCTCTGTTGTACGGTTCATTTGGTACTACTACCACACGCCACTCTGGCCTTCTCCCTTTATCGGCATCCAACTTTCTCGCTTCCATTTGCAATCTATTCAGCATACCCAAATGCATCTCCAACTGATCTCCAGTCAGTTTATTCTCAATCAATAATCCCAACTCAAATTTCTTTTTCAAACTCCAGTTCAATTCCAATTCCAAATAATCAAATTTCCCAACCAAGTTTGGTTCCATTCCCAATCTCAATTTACAACTTAACTACTTGGTCAAGTCAAATCCTTATTTCAGTACGATTTCCACTTACTTGTCTTCAATTCAAATCCAATTTTATTTGACTTTGTTAAATTCTCTATTTATTTACTTCATAAGTAAATTTTAAATTTCAGAATTCAAATTCCTGGGATTTATTTCAAATCAGTTTGAAATCATATATATTCATAACATAGCAATTCAAAACATTTGAATTTCTGAACAACTTATTTTAAAACAAAATCTTTGGTAGTAATCCGTCACTTAGAAACTCGAAAACGAACACCGATGATGGTCGACTTCATCATCGGAACTCATTTCCCAGTGACCAAAGTGAGTTCAATACTATATCACTTTCAAACTCATATTCAAATACTTTTATTTGAAATTACTTCAAAAATATCTTTTCGAAACTTGGATAATATTTCAAAATTTCCCCAGGATCTTAAAATTCCATATATTTCATTCAAAATTCATTTACAAACAATTTCATGTTTCAGAATTTTAATTCCAATTCTGGTTTAAATTTCAGATTCAGTTCATCTGATTTTATACCTTATACTCATATAAATTTCGATTGGTTATTTACATAACCAACGCACTTATAATCTTATTCGATTATAGTAACGATCAACACACCCAACATACTATAATGAACTCAAGATATATAGTTCTTTTTTATATCAAAATATATTTTGGGTAAAATTATTTCATTTACCCTCTTTTCAAAACACACTGTGTCGAATTACTCTGTTCAAGAGTTTAGAAACACCTATCGACACAGTTTGCATTACTGTTTCGACCAGAATTCATAAACCACTTGCCAAACTAATCAACACAATATAAAACAGTTTTTTATAACAATTTACAAATACGCGCTCATATATATACACTCAAACTCAATCTGGAGTATTACTAACTCCATCTCTATTGAGTCACGCCACAGAGCCAAGGTAATCACTTAACCTTATGCTCTGATACCACTGTAACGACCCGAGGATTTTTCGACTCCGAAAATCGACACAAAACCCAGCGTCGACTTTTCAGACATCGAAAATACCGGACCATTAATAGAAAGAAGTTAGAGGATGAGATAGAAAAGGTAGAACTAATAGAATAGAAGAAGAAGAAGAACACAGCTGAACATAATCAGAGTAAACACGAATCTCACAGCGGAACGAATAAAATATATTATATAACATAACTTTGAGATACAAAACTGTATTGTATATACATACCATTATCAGAGTACAATACATCATATCATAGCGGAAATAGTCTCTTAATATTAACGGTGAAGCCTTCTGCTTTTAGCTTCTTCAAGCGTATCTGTAAAAGCCTGAAACACTTGACTGCCTGTACAAATTTGGGCACCCAAGAGTTTAGGGGAAACAAACAAAATAAACTCTGGGTCAGTCATGGGACTGGTGTGAGTAAATTCCAACCATATGGCTTAACTTTGAAAATCCTTTTTGAAACAAAAAGGATAATAGTAAGACCAATCCACACAATATACATGGACGACTTTTACCTTACTATAACCCAAAACACTTTGATATCAAAATCCAGTGATATTATAATAATGTCTAATCAAATAAATAACCAAATAGTAGAACGCTTGCATCTCACGCTCTACATACATAGTAAAAATCAAAACCCGCAGGGCGCTTATTGGAGATTGGATTCCAACTATGACAAGGTATGGGACCACCTTCCGATGATGTATCTCTAGAGGCAAATACACCTGGGTTCAACAAGAACGTCTTGCAACCCGGCCCACACATGACCGACCACTCATTTCGCTTGAGTGTATCGAATGTATATCACCAACGGTTGGACTCAAACCACCGTTCCCGAATGGGCAGAATCGATAGATTTAGAAACAAAAGGAATTTCTCTAGATAGGTGATTATACACCCTAATGGGCGCGACCCACATAGCCATGCTGCCTGCCCGATTTTTGTCATTTCCCGGTTGTGAAGCTTGAGGCTACGCCTACCTTTTAGGACATCTGGCCACCATACACTTTGAATGCCACATCGTCAAACCCGTCAAATCACTAGTTGATCTTCCCAAAAATATCACGGGTATAAAAGCTAAGAGAAACGAATTTCTCCGCTACCAGACGTAATACCTTGAACAGATCATCTTATGTGACCGTTAGGAATACTCTGTCAGACATTCGTCCATACAAGTTGTCCTGGGACTGGACAAACAGAAAACATCATTCTGGTACAGAACGACCCTTGCATTTCACTCCGTCTTCAATTTTCTTCAGCATAACACAATTGGTAGCGCTTATGCCTATACGGAGTGGTTCTCGGATAAAATATCCAACCGGTCTCTCCGAATTGACAACGAGGGTCAAAACACTTCGATAGTCGGTTATTAAACTATCGAAGTAAAAACAACATCCATTAAAATGTTCAACTAAACATCACACAACAACGGGCACTTTATTTAACATTCGTTCTTATATTTCTTTGGACAAACGTCATTACTTATCACTTTTGAATAAGTGAATTTCAAAACAAGTTGTTTTCCTTCCCTAGGAAATGCTACTGTATATCAACATCACGCTTGAGTTTGGTTAACAGCGTTTCATTTATTGTTACAGTTCAAATTTGCTATACGCTGCTATATCCCTTTATAACTAATCTTGACATAACAGTCACGCTTAAGCCTAGTCAACAGCGTTACTTTATCGCTATAGTTCTAAGACTTGCAATATGCTGTCATATTCCTTTATACTAATCTTGACATCCCTTTCCGTTACAAATTCTTGACATCTCTTTTCCTTACAAAAATCTTGACATATCTTTCCGTTACAAAAATATTGACATATCTTTCCGTTACAAAAATATTGACATATCTTTCCGTTACAAAAATATTGACATATCCTTCCGTTACAAAAGTCTTGACATATCTTAAATATGCCATATCCTTACTTGAAAAATCGGGTGTTTAAAATTATTTACATTGGTTATTAACTCTTCACTCCATCTTCCTTAAACATTTCTCTTAAACTTCTCTTATCAAAAATCGACCACGTCCTTTGTCTTTTTGGCAATTTACTTCTTATTCGTATTATTATACCTAATTCAATAAAACATCTCAATACAAACTTAATACCAGTATATAATAGAATTTCTATTATAATTTAAACATCGCTTCAATTATAAAAATATAATTTTTATAAGTGCCTTCGTTGATTTGTCTGACAGTCAACCAATTTCTTAACAAAATGGGTTTATGGTTGACTGTCGCTGATATCGTTTGTTTACCAAATCAATATAACGTTGAATTTCCATTCAACATGGTTCAAACAGTGCACAAACAGTACATCTAAATATTTAGGAATCCGGTTGAGTTCCTCCAACCGGGTTCCGCATCCATAGGTGTTATTCAAATCAATATCCAACCAATGATGTGTGCATATGCAATGATATATATTTATTTCAACCAATTTAACTGTAATTTATCTAATCAACCATCACACAGCATTCAACCATTTTTCAAAATATAATTAAAATATTTTAAATAAAACAAAGTTAGTGAATTTACTCACCTTGGCGCGTTAACCGTTAAATAACGATTTGCGTCAGTTGTTTTGCTCACGACATCCGAGCGGCTCTGTTCTCTGCGAAATACTTTACACCCTGTAGATCAGGTCGTTATGATTTCAGCAGATCCGGTCGCGTTCCGTTACCTTAACGCCGGCCCATCGATATCCTTAAAAGCCCATGGCGCCACTGCTTTCTAAATTTACCGTGACTTGCTCCACTATAAAATGCATCTATGCTGATCCCTTTTTCCCGAATTCACGTCCTCATATCATTTACGTCCTTACCAGTTTGCATGTATTTCGTCTCCTACGCGGTAGTACAAACCACTTTCCCAATGTTTTGTGTATACACTCCGGAAACACTGCTCTTGGCCTTGAACAACACCTCCCTTCCATCCATTCGCTGAAATAGCCACAACGTCCCCTTCAGTACCCTTATTCCACCTCACCCTTCATGTATGATATTGTATCCTTTTATTTGCTTTGATAACCAACCGTTTACAGTCCACGCTCCATCTTCTTTGCAACAGTAGCTCCTTCATGGCCACGTCATTCACACCCCATAACCTCATTACTCAAAGCACCACGTCCACAATACTTCTGCTCCATTTATGCACAACAACCCGCAACCCTTTCAATGAAAACCCCACCAACAGTACATCTTTTGGCGTCCACTCCCGTCCATGCTCCTTTTATCAACTTCACGTCCTCATACTACAACTATTACAGTCCACAAAACAAAAGCTAACCACACCACAGAATCATCTGCAACCCAGCTCTTCATGTCCTCTTGCACCCTTATCATTCTATGTGCCTTGCATTCCTTCGGTCCAGGTACAACCATGATATTCCGTGCGTTATACGTTATTCGAACCCAATAGCTTGCATGTCAGAGTGACGAGATTCGTCTCGGGGTTTAAGTATATAGAGTTTTGATTTTTCGATGAAGAGTTCCTTTGATTTTTATTTTTATAGGAAGAATAAAATTAAAAAAAAAGAAAGTTTGATTTATTTTTATGGGTAGAACAATAGCGGAGGATGCATGTATTTATACGGTTAGAACCTTGCATGCCAAGGTGTTTTAGTACATATAGGATAGGATAGCTGTTCCCTATGTATTGAGTTATCCTGTCGATTCTTTAATGCATTTGAAAACACAGGCTACGGTAAAGTTTTAGGGTGGGTTGAAAAATATAGGATACGATCGTCTTCAACCTATTAGCGTAGGACTGTGTTTCCTTGGGGATGAAGGTTTTAGAAGCTGTTGGTTTGCCATGTTCACAGACACGAGTTTTCATTTCCTAATCTATTATATGAAAATAGGGTATCATGTGATGTTGCTGTCATAGATTAGCAGGTAGGGGAGGCTTTGATTTGAATACACGAAGGCGTGAAGCACAAAAACTGAATGAATTAATTTGTCGGCAAGTTTCTACACATAGGGTGGTGGCGGCACGGTACATAGGTCTGGCATGTGAAGTTTGATCTTATAGACTTTGCTTTGGAAAGGAGTGACTGTGTAAAACTTGCCAGCAAAGGGAAACAAAACGTACAGTGTATTTATTGGAGAAAAGAGTGGTCACAGGATATATATATATATATATATATATATATATATATATATATATATGATTGCGTAGGTTTAAGGCTATAGGGAACTTTAATGTTGTATATGAACATGAGTTATGCAAACGAAAAATCATGGGGACTGATCATTTGCAAGTGTTTAGAGTATAAAGTTTTACGTACCCGTTACACAACATTTTGTTCATATCCGAGCTGCTACGGACAGAAGTAAGATTACAGTTGTGTCCAACGAGGTGCCACGATCCCAAAAATATAAAAATATCGGTAGATTGACTCATATTGTGAAACCCCAAAACGTCGATTAAGGGTGCAAAATACTTCAAATAAAAAGTTGCGTATTTAATTAATTAAAAATTACAGTAAAATTCTAAAAATTAAATTATCGCTACGTCTCAAAAGAACCTTGTCTAAATTCGAAACTGATAAGAAGTTATTTCAAATAAACCGTTATGGTCGATATACGATTCTATAGCGACTATCTGAAAATTTTATTTGGATATAATTCACAACCTATAATGCGAAATCTTGATTTTTCACTTCTGTTAGAAAGATACTGTTCAACAGATTCGAACGTTTCTCGTTTCGAAGAAATCCGATTCATAATGAGTTCTGTACACGCAGTTGAAGTTCAGAACGTTAAATTACGAACTGCAGCGTCGTTATGAGCTCGATTATAATTAATATATATTTTTATACGTTCAACTTCGTTTTTAATTAATATTTAAATCTACTTATATTAAGAATTCAATATTTAAACTGATTTAAATATTCCAATGTAAACCGATAAAAATGCGGGACATTACAGGGATGATATTGGACGTACACTAATCCCAATTGCTTAGTTGTATGTCGATCGATTGGTTGACAAGCTGTTGTAAGCGTTGATTATTTTTATTTAATGCTTATGCAGTTGTGTAATGCACTTTGGATGATGGTTGACTGTGTTTGATTATTGTTGTGTGCATGCGTTGTATGAGATCCATATAAATAATATTATATGGTAATTGACTGTGTCTGATTCCAATTCAAAAAGAATGAATATTTTAAAATAACGAATATTTTAAAATAAGGAATATTTTAAAATTATATTCAGTAAAATATCAAAATCTGATTTTGACGTCCGATTTGGGAAGGACATGAATATATTTAAATGTATAATGCCGTGATGATTAGATGAACGCCATTTTGACGTAAACGATATTTATATCGATTTTATTCATTTTTATAACGAATATCGAAAAGGAAATGATTTCAAAATCTGATATTTTGAAAATATTATCATTTATATATTATAATGATAAGGAATATTCAATTTTGATTTAAAATTGAAAATGAAGTTAGAATCGTTTTTAAAACGAAGTTAAAACGATTTATAAAATACGTTTTAAATGGAAATCGATGAAATATAATATATATATATATATTTAATGGCCTGAATAGAACGTGCCGTGCCGCGACAGTTCGTGAATTTCGGCTATTGACTTTGAATTGACATTACAGGAGATTCGACCGTCGGATTCTCCTAAAACCAAAACCGTTGGGTTCGCATCGAAAAGAGCTTTCCAATGAATACGAGAGATTTGAAATCTAATTGTTGGATTTGGAGTTATGTCCAAATCAAATTTAGAAAAGGTCGTTGTAAGTGCAGTTCGATGACCGTTTATGGAAATCGACTGTATGGGTCTTGATAAAATTATAGATAATTTGCGTAAAATCATAATAAATGATTTGGAAAGAATTGGGATGAAAAATTCCATATTTTAAAAGATAAAAATATATTTTTATCGAAATGAACGAGTTATGAACTAGATTTGAAATCCAATAATGTTTTAATAAATAAATTGGATTTGTGAATGGTTTTAATATAACCAGAAATTTCCAATATAAGAATTGGAATGGATTTGAATCGAAAGTATCTTCGGAATATTTCGATATTGGATTCCGTGATTATACGGATATTGTGGAGGAATTTGGAAGATGTATATATTGTTATTCCAATACGATATTTGTTGGTTTCAGAATTTGATATTGAATATAAGCCGATATATTTTCTATTCAGAGCCTTGTATTTAATATCAAATTGGATTGTGGATTTGTCGTGAACGGTGTCTTCACTAACAATGTTCTTAAACCCGGTTGAGAAAAGATTAAATGTTTTTATTAAGATTTAATGAAGTTTACCAATTAATTAATATTTAATTGGAATTGAATTGAATTTTGTGTTTGTCGTGAATGGTATCTTTAAAAATTGATGTTCTTAAACCCAATGAAGTTAAAAAAAATAGAAATTAACTGGAGATTAACAAAGTTGAATGGTTTCCTGGGTATTGATCTGATGTTGGTTTCAGCCTTCGGGATTAATACTTAGGGAATTGTTCTCTTACTAATTTACGATTAGAGACAGATGAAATGGTGTCTTTAGTAACACTGTTCTTAAACCCCATGTGAAAAGAATAAATCTTTTAATTAATATTATTAGAATTTCCAGTTATATTTAGTAATTGGAATAAAATGGAATGTGATTTTGGGTTTATCGTGAATCGTTCTTTAAATGACATTGGTTCTTTAACCCAGTTAAAGATAAGATTAATTTCTTAGTTTTGAATAATCATTAATATTGATTTTTGGGAAGATTAAAACTAAATGGATTTTTAATGAATCTTTGATTAGATTGAAAGGTGAATGTGATAATTAAAATTATCAATTCAAGAAAATGATCGAAAATGGAGTATCACTTGTTTTGCTCCAAGCGATAGTTAAATCTTTAACTAGATTTTGAACGTTAAATGGTAATTAATATTTACCGATAACACCGTGGTTTTAGATATGGAGTATTACCAGTTTTGCTCTAGGGGATGAATAGGTTGGGATTGGGAAATAAAATAAATGATTACTTTGGTGTAGTTCGCTAATCCCAACTAGTTTGGAAAACCTTTATATGGTTTGATATCCAAAGGATGATTAAAGAATAAATTTAAAAGAATTTATCTTTGATAAAATCAATGGGAACCTATTCCCTAATAATGTGAATATTTGAATAAAATAATATTCTGGATTGGAATGAGACGTATGTTGTGTTTTTATAACACTTGTTTATTATATATGCGAGTGGTTCGGAAAGGCCAGGTTTATACCCATTCTGAATAACTGATACGACGATATGTCGAAGATGAAGACGGTGGTTGAAGACCGGAGGTCTTCACATCGTTTGGATGATTATTGATGTCTTGATTGGGCTGTACACCCAAGACAAGGTAATAAGTGGTGATCGTCCAGATGTACATGGAGATCGACCCGATATGCGAGGGCCTCTCTCCTGTATTGGACATATGGGACGAGGAATAAGGTTCCTCCGGTTTCATTCAGACCCAGAAAGAACTTGTAAATGAACTGCATGTCTGACATTGGATTTTATTCTGTGTTGATTGATTTCCATTAAATATACATCTATCTGGTGAAGGAGAATTTATTCTCTTGTTTCACCCTTCTCTGAGACGTGCGAGCTTAGAGGCTGTATATCGATAGACATCAGTCGCATGGCGTGAATTGCCTGTATGGCAAATGATCAAGGCTTCTATTGAAAAGCAGAGTCTTGTGGTTGATGATCAAAGCATAGCTTTAATATAGTGTCGCATTGTGTATAGCATTAATTCGCGAGCCTCACACCCTGGTATGAACCAGAAACGGGAGAGGATTCAGGGAGAACATGCGTTTCTTTCTAGCTAGAGGTGGTGTCAGGGTTTTGCACCCCATGACATTTTTATATTTTTACCTACGTGGTTGTCGGAATGCGAGGCGCCTCGGATATATCGGTCACCACGGTGCCGATGGATATTGAGTCATTTGGCTCATTTACGCCCCATAGGGCAGGGAGACGTATTGTTCAGGGATTTTTAATCCACTTAAAATGTGGACTAGCCCCGTGGCTCCAAAATGACGATGCGCTCTGTTCCTGAGACATGGTAGGCTAGATTGTCTCGAATCGGTGAGGACGATCCCTTGTCTCGGTTCATAGATGAAAATCCAACTACCAATACGACATCATGCGGTTTGAAATGTAGAACTAGTATGGCGACATGATAGATGGTACCCTTGCCGCCTGTGATTGATACGTATATATACTTGAAGTTGATTTCTTCACTTATAGTAATAATAAAAGATTAAATTTCGCGTATCAAGCATTATTTGGCTATTATAAGGTAAAGCCCTATCCTTCGGCTTGCGATGCATTGTGTGATGGGATCTGGGTCTTATAATAGCTTCATTGTTCTTTATTTAGCATTGCGCCGTTTATTTTATGCACTGGTATTCTTGGGAGGAAACACATTCCGTGTTATACGGGGTCGTCCCTTGATTTACCGAACTTTAAAATCAAGTTAATAACTGTTTTAGTTCTCACACCAGTCACATGACTGACCTGGAGTTTATTGTTTTAATCTAAACTCTAGGTGCCCCTATTTTCCACACGGGCAGCTAGTAGTTTCGGTTTTGCAGATTTATTCTTACAAGATCCTGGATTTGCAGCTGGAATGATATTCGGAAAGCTCTGTATCCGTGTATCTCTTTCAGTTGTGTATTATATTATTTTTCCGCGGCATTGTAATTTGTAAATCTCTGATATTTATCAAATGTATATTATTTGTTGATACTCTGTATATTCTTGTACTCTGATGGAAATTGTTGTAATAAGCAATGAAATATTCTTCTGTTTGTGTTCTGATTTGTTGTGTTCTCAATCCGGGCTTACCTTTACGAGGAAGTTCGGGTCGTTATAAGTACCCCCTAAACCAGAACGCACATGTACTCTATTCTTGTTCAGCTATGACCATGCTAAACTACAAATGGAAGACCTAAAAAGAAATGGAGAGATCCCTCCCTTTTCTTTTCGAATTAAACATAGCAGCTACCCCAATAGATATTTTTTTAAAAACAAAAATGTGTGATCTTCTAAAAAGAAGAGAGTGCACATATATAATAAAAAATAAAAGGGTATAATATCCAGCTACAGATCCAAAAGGAGCCAAAAGCAATACAAAACACGACTATAAGAATGTAAAGGAAAGTAGATAGATGAGCTCTGGATAAACCACTGCCCGTCATACTTCAATATCGAATTCCCGCAAAGCCACCACCCGATATTGAAGTATACCTACTTCAATACAAAAATCTAGACACTCAAATCTAAATACAACAAAAAGGGTGACAGAACACCCCCAAAAACTCTCTGACATCGAACACCAAAATAGATCCAAAGCGAAAAACAACCACCAATCCAGACAGCTATCCATTAAGCTCCCCAGCTAAATTCACAACCTAAAATCTGAAAGAAACTAGACCAACTATTAGTAAACATCACATATATATGTGTATATGTGTGTGTGTGTATATATATATATCTATGAATATATATATATATATATATCCATACATATATGTGTAAAAGAAATAAAACAGTAAAAGAGACAAAGAAGCAACACCAAGAAACAGAAATTAACAACAAAGACGAGATCTATTACAATAAAATATCTATTGATTAGAATAAATAAACTCAAATTAAATCTAACCTTAATCAAAAAGCGCACAAAACGAGAATCACCAAAAAAAACTTATTATGCGAGTTAGACATCCAATCCGGACTAAAATTAACAATCCTAATGATTAAATTATCGGCAGAAATAGAGTGAAAAAATATCTGATTCCTCTCCAACCAAATGTACCAACTAATGATAGTATCTAATGAATCCAACTCATACCTCTACCTTGAATTATAAACAAATCTACAACTATCCCAATAATCTACACAGTTACTAAAAGAATTAAAACCACCAAAAACAAAAATCCTGCAGACCATATTAAAAATAAAATTGGTAATATAACAAGAGAAAAATAAATGATCAACATCTTCATCTAAAAGACTAAAAAAACAACACTTAACATCAAAAATAATATTATTCTTCTTTAAAAGCTCAACGATATTAAGCTTCTTATGAATAATCTACCACATAAGAAACTTAGCTTTAGGTGGAGAATTAGATTTCCAAAGTAACTTAAAAGGGCGCAGTGAAAGACCGGAAAAATTAATAAAATTATACATAGAAATAACAGAGTAAACTGAACTCTTATCCAAACCCCAACTAATAGAATCCCCATTCTCATCCAAATGATACAAAGCTAACTTAGCTTTAAGTAAGGCAAACTGCCTTAACATACTCCCTTCTAAAATATTGTCAAAGGAAAACTCCCACGGAGGATCTAAATCTCCTCTATATACATTTATAATCAAAGCATTCTTAAAGCCTGCAATTATTAAAAAGCTCACTAAATTCAATTTTAGTAGGCACATGAGAAATCCAAGCATCATGCCAAAAGAAAGTAAGGTTTCCCGAATGAACAGTCACCTTACAACCTAAATTTAAAAAAATCAAAACAATTCAAAACTAACTTCCAAAAATAAGATAATCTATTAAACCAACTAACACTAGAACCAACAATAAACTCACCTCCAGAATAATAAAATTTGGAAACAATAATCTTCCAAGTAGCTGACACATCTGGGCACCTAAATCTCAATAACCATTTGGCTAACAAAGAAGAATTGAAATGATATAAATTAATGATCCCCAGGCCCCCATCTTTCTTGGGCTTACAACACACCTCCCAGTTAGCTAAACGTTTATAATCTCTACAAATAGGAACACCACTCCAAAGATAATTACGCCTAATTCTGTCAATTTTCTCAATAACCCATTGAGGAAATCGATGAACGACCATCCAATTTGTAGGAATAGCAGATAACATCGAATTAACAAGAACTAATCTACCTGCTCTAGTCAAAAATCTGTTATTCCAACTCGATAATCTATTATTGATCTTATCAATAATAACTAACCAATCATCCTTCTTAAGCCTCAAAGGGCTGATCTTAAAACCCAAATAATCAAAAGGAATTTTCATGACAGAACAGTTCATGGTATTAGCAACCATATACTCAACATTATCAAAATCATTGAGGACTATAATAGCACTCTTATCAAAATTGATTATGAGACCAGATAACATCTAAAAACAATAAAGGATAAACTTAAGAGCAATAATATGCTTAGGCTAGTGGGAAGAAAATAATAATGTATCATTTGCAAATTAGAGAATAGATAATTCATTATTAAATTCCTCATTACCAACACTACCTAAGACACCTAATCTCCCAGATCTCTTAATAATTCTAGTGAAAACATCGGCCGCCAAATTAAACAAAAAAGGAGATAGGGGATCACCTTGTCTACGTCCACTCTTGGATTGTATCTTCTTACCCATAACCCCATTAACAACAATATTAGAGCAACCAGACCTAAGTAAGATCTTGTTCCAGTTGATCCATATGACACTAAAACCCCTAGCAAGACGTAATTCAAAAATAAAATCCCAATCAATTGAATCAAATGCCTTCTCAAAATCTAGTTTCAAGATAGCACAGGAGAAATTATTCTTACAGCAGACATTAATATACTCCTGCACAGCTGCTACACCGTCCACAATGTTTCTGCCTTTAATAAAGGTAGTTTGGGAACAATCAATAAGATCGTTCATCTTAAAACTAAGCCTATTCGCTAGGACCTTAGATATAATCTTGATAGAAATATTGATTAAGGAAATAGGCCTAAAATCCTTAAGAGAATTAGCACCCTCTCTCTTATGAATAAGGATAACCTTAGCAAAATTAAAACTACCTAAACGCAAATCACCACTATAAAAGTCATTAAAAAGACTAATAAAATCAAATTTCAAGACCTCCCAAAACTGCTTATAAAAAAGAACAGAAAAACCATCAGGCCTAGGAGCTAACATTAATCCTTCTATTAATCCGAGATCCAAAAATCTGCTTATAATATCTAGTGAAAGCTTCATTTAAATCTCTCTGAGCGGTCAATTCCATGTCATTAATAAAAATAGAATGAATCAAGATATCATGCCTCCTCTTATTTGCCACACTATGAAAGAACTTCATGTTATTATCCCCCTCCTTAATCCATTGAAATCGAGAGCTTTACTTCCACATGATCTCTTCTTTTTCCAAAATCAACTTGAGATCGTTTCTAAGGCTGCAAAGTCTATCCCTCTCATTGGGATTAAGAACCCTGAACTCACTAACTTTGTCTAAGTTTAACATCTCACACAAAATCTTATCTTTCCTAATTCTAACACTACCAAAAATATATTTATTCCACCGCTTATGGAAAAATCTTAACTTACCAAGCTTCACAACAAAAATCGTCGCAGAATTGCCCTTATACAAATTATTAAAATAAAGTAAAGAATTCCACTTAACAGAAACAAGATTAATAAAACTAGAATCCAAAAGCCACATCTTTTCAAATTTGAAACTGTTACTAATAGAAATATTCGAATCACAAGAAAGGATGATAAGACAATGATCCGAGTAGAGAAAAGGTAAACCCTTAACTCTACAAATAGAAAATCTATCATCCACCTCAGTACTAATAAAAAATCTATCCAATAAAGCAAAAGAAGGATTATCTCTTACATTAGACCAAGTGAATGATTTATTACTTAGAGGAATCTAGAACAAATTATTATCTAAAATGGAATCATTAAACTCCTCATGGCTGAGAAATCTCCCTCTCGAGGAGAACTCTCCCCTAAAAACCTAGTGACATTGAAATCTCCCCCCGCAATCCATAAATTGGGGACAAGACTTCTAAAATCAGAACATTCAACCATTAGATTCTCTTATTGATTCTTGTATGAGGACCATACACATTAGAAATGCCCAGTAAAGAATTGTCAACAAGAGAGGCTAAAGTGATGTGCAGAGAATATTACTTAGGAAACTCTTGACCTAGTCTAAAATGATTATCTTTCCAACCAATCAAAAGTCCCCCAGCACTACCCATGGCCGGAAACAAGCCAATTTCGAAAGAGGGACCCACCTAACCTCACATAAAAACTAATATCAGGGCTCTCAATTTTAGTCTCCTGAAACAAAACAATATCAGTATGAAAATCTTTAAGAAAGGTCCTAATTTTAGCACACTTTTTAGGATCATTTAGACTCCTAATATTCCAGCTAACAATCATCAACATCTCGAAGAGACAATTCTCTCTAATTCCCTACTCCTAATGTAATCCGCATCCAACTCAATATCAGTAAAGATAAAAGCAGAATCATTAGCAAGCTGAAATAACTGACTAGTTGAAAGGCTACCCAAAGCATATGCAGAATAATCACTACCATACACAGGAATCATACCTAAGCCTAAACCTGAATTGCTACTACTAGCACTCGGGCTCGGGAACCTACCATGAAGAGACGAAGAATGTGATCTAATCCTAGCGCTGCGACAGACCGGTCCAAAACTGGGAGTAGCTCTCTTACGACGCCCCCTCCTAGACAAAGAAGAGGACACTGTACTGACCGAAGAAGACCCACTCCCAATCTCCAGCGAACCAAAACTATCCGAAATACTAGACCGATCAGGTGCAACTATCGAAGAAAAAGACTCATCACCTCCCGCTAGAAACATACCATAACAGGGCTTCAAACAAAAGGAAAAAAAACCAAACATCAGACTTGCCCAAAACCACAGAGCACCTCGCATCATCCAAAAGAAACATAAAGCCGCCCTCGTCTTCAAAATAAGGCCTCTTCACCGAGGCTAGCTTCAACCAAGAATCGCCACTATCTGACTCCCACCTACAATCGCTATGACCACTTCCAAAAACAAACTCACCAATGCTCTTACTGTCTCCCAAAATAATCCTATCAGAAACCTCATCTACACATCCCACATCAACACAAATGCTCTTATCACAACCCAACAAAGAAAGACAGTCTCCCCTCCTCTGACTCTCACTATTAGGGTCAACACTCAAAGACAAAGAATTAACAAGACTATCAATATAGCCACAAAAAACTCTCGAACATGCCACATCTAAAATGCGCTGATCAGAGACCGAATGGCCAACAGATGCACTAACATTCTCTACACCAATATTCATCTTTGACTTCAAGCAAGAAGACTTGGAAAGCAGGGCTTCTACCAAAAGGTCAGTGGTTGAACCGGCTTTCTTCTTCAACTCTGACTTCGAAGAAGAAGTTATTGAAGAATCCACAACCTTGGCATCTGGAGCAAAACAAAAACCTCTCTCCTTTAAAACCACCTCCCCATCTTTCTCCTCTAACAACCCAAAACTGTTGAACAAATCAATTCCTTCAACCACATACCATTAAACACCATCCTTCACGCAAGTGAATAGGTTAGCTCCATGAGGAGAACATTCATAGCGTTGGACAGAAAGACCACACTGCATGTCAATCCAATCAAGCCCGGTCATCATTTCCTTATCCTTCATTTTACTCAAGCTCTCGGAATCTAGATCAACAGAAAACACTTACCATTTGAAAAACCCAGACATTCTTGGATTGATGGATCCATAAACATGGAGTCGAATTGCTTAACATCCCAAGACCAACCAACAAAACCCACCAAATCTTCAACCAAAAAATGCATCCCTTCATCCGAATCAACATCCCCAACATCCACACAATTAACCTTCACCACCTTCTGAGATTCCATATGTCTAGCGCAAATCTTACTGACGTCAACACTATCTGGCAATATATGAGAATCAACCACACAGCGCTCGACATTCACAGCGGTGTTAATAGCATTAAAATGAAATAAAATCTCATTCAACAGTCGCAAGGCTTTTCCCTTATTATTCAACACGAATCTGCAAAAAACCTCTACAATTTCAAAAGATTCAGGCAAAAAAGGAAAGCGTGATCCTTTCTGTCCAATGATCATGGTAATGGGGGGAAAATACCACTTTTTGAGTCATCAAGAAATCGCTTTTGCCATAACAAACCATCGACCAAACCCTCCATATGTCAACCCAACAGAAGCATCAAATAAGCCTCATCATTTTCTTGTTTAGGGAAATCCAGTTCGAAAAGATTCAATAAAGAAATTAGCTTCTGACAAAAGATCGAACAATTGAAGCACATTAAGTCAAGAACCGAACCACCTCTAAACAATCTTGGACAACGATCCCTCCGATGGCCCAAACCACCACATTGAAAATAGCGAATTACCTTCCTACAATCCTTTGCAATATGTCACGAATCCCCACATTTGAAGCAATTTCTATTCTTGGGATGAAACCCAGCAGACAAACTCTTCTTCGATGAAGAACTCCATTTAGAAACAGGAACAGATAACGGAGTATAATGACGAGTTACATCCGCGTACGAACGCAGATAAAATCTCCTTGAATCATCCAGAGAAGAATTGGAAGAATGATCCTCAGAAAAATCAGAAAACCAACGAGAGGAAGAAAGAGGGATAGCCACCGTTATTATTCCATTACTGCAAAAATGCTACCCCAACACATATGAAAATATAAGACATACAAATCAGTCCTCAGCCCACCAAATTTAGAGTATGGCTACCAGAAGTGATGGAAGGCTAGCTATCCTATCTGCACATAAACGTGCTTACCCAATTCCTTCACTGCCAAGCTTACATGCCTTTCCTAACACACTTCATAACCCTTGCGTGCCAAGCATTCCATTTCCGTGAGAGCCAAGGTATCACTCGCATTATGAACATTGGGTGATCTTCACCTTTCGTTTTTCGACTTACAGTGTTTTTAAACAAAAATAAAATAGCAACTCAAATAATATAATATATATAAAAAAGGAGAAAAATAGAATTGAAATAAGAAAATAAATGGGCGAAAGAAAAAAAACAGCAGTCGAATGAAGCAATGGGTGTTATGCGTGTATTTTTGAACTGGGTGATGGGGTTTAAGCAATGGGGTTGCCGGTAGGTCGTCAGGTGGTGGAAGTCGCCGGGGTATGGCCGAGCGGTGGTGCTCTAACGTCATGCACAGACTGTCGGAAGGTGGTGCAAGCAGGAGTGAGTCAGGAGGGGTCATGACTCATGTGGGAGGCTGGCAGGCTTTAGGTGCTACGCGCTTAGGCGGTTGTGCACTGGCGATGAGGGTATCTGAGGCAAGTCATGGTTTTCGGGAATTGTGGGGCCTACATGGTGACATTGGCGGTGGGATAGGCCGCGTGGGGAGCTCTGGCACGAGCGATCATGGTGGTGGGGGTTTTGTTGTGTCCGGTGCTAACAGAAGGAGGAGGCAGCGGTTGAAAGGGGATTGTAACAACCCGTATTTTCAATAACCTGTAATAACATAAATCGAGGCAGAATTTAATTCTAAAATGGGAATCAAGGGAAACGGGCTATGCCATTGTGTTCGTCTCGGAAAAATACGCGAAATAGAGTCCGAGTTTTCGAAAATCGGAGTCCGTATGACCAAGATATGGCCTCGCGAAGTTTCACGAAAATTCCCAAATTAAAGTATACTTAATTAAGTGAAATGGGTTGTGTAGATATATATATATATATATATATATATTGATATATATATATATATATATATATATAATTGAAAATTTAATAAATAAATATGCAAAAATGCTCAAAACAGCGAATTGGGAGAGGGGAATAACCGAACCGGCCGATTTTTGAAGTCGACCCGAGCCCGCTGGGTCGACTAGGGGTTAATCCAGGGTGTTTGGCTGTCAACCCGTGGGCCGATTCGCTCAAGTGCAGATTTTGCATTTGAATGGTTCTCATGGTCCATCTTTAATCTAAAGGCCCTAGATGGTTCCTACACTTGACTTCTTCCCCAAGACATGCTTTGATGGCTTGGATTGAATCTAGGGTTAATCCTATGGCCTAAAACACTTGCCTAATCTATAAATAAGACCCTAACCTACCCTAATTCATTCATAATTAAACCTAGTGACTAAACTATGGCAAAATGCTAGCTCTCATGGCCTCCACTAATTTTATGAAGAGGGTTGCATACTAATCACTCTCTAATCAATTCTAATCCCTTCTTAGCATCTTAATCTTCTTCATTTGGTGTTCAAAGTTGCTAGTTGTGAGTTTCTATCACTTTGATGATCTTTTGGTAAACTAATTAGATGAGATGTGATGAGATTTATGGTTTTGTATGTGGGTTAATGAGCTTTGAATCATATGATATGATGTTAGCATTAATCTTATGTTTATGCATGTTGAGTATGTAAGCTTATGCAAGTTTAATATGATGTATGTTATGTTTGCATGATGCTAAATATGCAAGTTGTGGGCTATGTAATCATATGCATGTTATGCAAGTTCATGGTAATATGCTATGCAAGTTACATGTTTGTTAATATGCAAGTTACATGTTTGTTAATATGCAAGTTACATGTATGTAAATATGCAAGTTACATGTTTGTTAATATGCAAGTTACATGTTTGTTAATATGCAAGTTACATGTATGTAAATATGCAAGTTACATGTTTCTTTATATGCAAGTTACATGTTTGTTAATATGCGAGTTACATGTATGTAAATATGCAAGTTACATGTTTATTAATATGCAAGTTCATGATGACACATTATGCAAGTCTATAAGCTAATATGCAAGTTTGTTATGCAAAATGAATATGTAAGTTATGTGACATATTATATGCAAGTTATGTGACATGTTATGCAAGTTCATATGCAAGTTATGTGTTTGTTAATATGCAAGATGGCACCTTTGAAACATGTTCATTCATATGCAAGTTGACACCTTTTATATGTGTTATATCATGAACGAAATTACGTGGGAACGATGGGGTAATTAAATGCATAAGTTAATAAGATTGTGTGAAATTAATATAATTATGCATAACACAAAATAAATAAACATAGTATGGGAATTTGCCTATTTGGTTAGGTGTACCCATACTATGTGTTGGGAATTTACCTATTGAGTTAGGTCTACCCCATGGGAATTTACCTATTAAGTTAGGTCTACCCATGTTAAGAAAACTTGATTAATTAGGAATAATTAATATAAAATTATGAGGGTGATTAATTAGGTGTAATTAATTGACTAAGACACGAGGTTGGACTCAGTTGTAGCGTAAAACTGCCCGGACCCAACCGGCTTAACCAGTTGCTACAAATGTTAGCCCAATGTGAGAGGTCTTAGGCACAAACTAAATACGTAATTAATGTAAAGACACGAGGTTAGACTCTGTTATGACATAAGGCTGCCCGGACCCAACCGGCTTAACCAGCGGTCATAAAAGACAGTCTAATGTGAGAGGTCTTTACAAAGGTTACGTTCTTAATTAATTAATTAAGAAACACTTAACCACATTAGCATGTAGAGGGACATGAGGGGTTAAGTGGGTGCCTCGGGTGGCATGAGAAAATCTAGTGGTTGCCTTGGGTGGCAATAGAAAATACGATTAGAATACTTAAGCAAAATAGAACATGTAATTAAAACATGATTAAAGGGTTAAGTGGGATATACTAGAAAAAGGGACAAGCTTAGGTGGGTAGCTTGTGGAGGCCCATTTCAACCAGTAACCCATACGTATCTTTGTGGGCTCGACCCATGTCGAGGACGGGACACGCATACTGGGCTTGACTGTAAGAGGCAAACGGGTTAGCGGTGGCAACGCAAGTCCAACGGGCTTCATATGCGTGAGTGGGCCCGGGCTGGTAGGTAAGCCGTTGTTGCATCGAGTAGATATAAGCCGTGCACCTTTAGTTTCATTCAGGTTGCCACATTGGGGAATGATACATCCCACGGTGGGGCCAGCACGGGTATCTACGTTAGGGAGCCGATCGAATGGGAAGTAGTGTGTACACCTAGTGGATTGTAGGGCCCCGTGGCGCCTACTTGGTCACCTAGGGGTACGCAGGTACTAATTAGTAAATTTTATAAGTCCTTGGGTGGGATCAACCTTTAAGTTAGGAACGACTGGTGTGGTGCAGTTTAGTAATTTACCTTAGGGAGGGTAGATGCGTCTTTATCCTTTATCTTCGTTTAGTTGACTGCTTAGGGTAGCCATTCATCCCTATATGTTACCGTATATCAGTTTATGTCTTCTCTGGTTACTTTAACGATTGTATTGTTAAAGTTATAGGACTCGCTCAGACTTATGTCTGACCCTGTTGTTTTTATCTTTTTCCCAACCCTCAGGTCCTACGGTGGATCCTAGCAGTAGTGGAGCTTGATCGGATTGCTGTTCCAGTCTTTAGGAGCTTGGATAGATGTAAAGCTCCAGTTATCCAGTTATCTTTTCTTTTGTTTGGCTATTGTATGAGAGTGGGATTATGTACTTCTTTATTTTGATGGATATTGTACTTGACCTTTATTGTGGTTTTATGATGTAACCAGACATGTTTTACTTCCGCTGTTATGAGATGATGTTTTAAAATTTCAAGTACTATTTATATCTGTCTTGTTGTAATTTTTCTGTTCTATATTCACTAAAATACTCCACCGATGCTATGGCATTCCCTTAGTGAGTGATCATAGCGGGAGTGGGGTGTTACACGTGGTATCAGAGCTTAAGGTTACCAGAACAGATAAAATTTTTGAGAAAAACTACTTTCTAAGAGTATTTTCGAAGAAAGTATTTTTAAAAGCATGTCTTCTAAGAGAAAAAGTTTTTGAAAAAGAAAAGCATAATCCCCAATAGCCATATCTTTATCTTTTGGAATCTCCTTTTTGAATCTTTCCTCTTTCGTTTCAGCATGGCTGAAGATCTTAACATCCCGGAGGGTTTAGTTATACCACTATGGTATAGGAGGTTGCAAGAGGCTAGGGCCGCGGCTGCGGGTCCGGCCAATGCTACTACACCAGAGACAACCGCTCCTCCTCCTCAGCCTAGAGTGGATAATTTTGCTAAGGTTTGCAAGGAGTTCAAGGCTATAGGAGGAAAACCTTTTCTTGGTTCAGAGACTTTCGTAGAGGCTAGAGATTGGCTTAAGGAAGTGGAAGAGTTGCTAGATATCTTTGAAGTGGAAGAGGGAAAGAAAGTCAAGTTGGCGGCTTGGTTAATGAAGGGAGAGGCCTCATTCTGGTGGGAGGTCACTAATGGAGAACGCCCTGTTGACTCTTGGGCAGATTTTAAGCAAAGGTTTGGGGCTAAGTTTCTCTCAAGGGCGGAAGAGAATCTGTTTATGGAGAAGTTCTTGAATTTGAAGCAAGGGAATCTCACGGTGAAAGAATATGTCAACAAATTCAATCAATTAGCAAGGTTTGGCATAGAGTTGGTGAATACACCGGAGAAGAAGGCTTTGAGGTTCGTTAGAGGCTTGAACGAACCATTGCAAGGAATAGCTATGACTCACATTCCTATGGGGGCCACTTTTGAGAAACTTGTCTATATGGCACTTATGCATGAGGATGATAAGAATTCTAAGGCACCAGAGAAAAAGGGGGATCAGAAGAAACCGCAACAACAACAACAAGGCAAGGGTGGAAAAGGCAATGGTGACAAGAAGAAGACAAAGAAGAAGTGCTTCAATTGTGGTACACCAGGGCATCTCAGTAAGGATTGTCGCAAAAAGAAGAAGACCGGTTGCTTTCATTGTGGTGAAGCGGGGCATCTTGTGAAAAACTGCCCAAAGAAGGGGCAGAAGACGGGGTCTACCTCAGGAGGTCAGGTGCAAGCTCTTATAGCACCACCTCAGTCAGGGGGGCAAGTTCAGGTTCTCTCAGTTCCACCGATTCAGCAGAGAGGTAGAACTATTTCCGTTGAAAGTCTGGTTTTTCTGTTTGATCATCCAGTTCGTACTTTGTTTGACTCTGGCGCATCGCATTCTTTTATCTCATCATCGTTAGTTGAGTCACTGCACTTAGACACCAGTCTAGTTGATGATCCCTTGGTTGTCTCAAACCCAATTGGGGGCTCCATATATCTGTCTATGATATGTTTGGGTTTGAAGATTTCTATACTTAGCGTTGAGTTTAGATGTGATGCTTTTGTATTGGGCTTCACGGGCTATGGGTTGATCTTGGGCGTGGACTGGTTATCCAGTAATGGTGCCGTTCTTGATTGCGAAAGGAGAGTTGTCAGGGTCATGACCCGCTTGGGTAACACTCTCGAGATCTCTTGCAATCCCATGGAATCTGTTTTGCTAAGTTATCTTGAATCGCTCGATGCTTCGGTCGAAAGTTTGTGTTCTGTCAGAGTAGTCCGGGAATATCCGGATGTGTTTGAAGAAGTGAAGGGTTTGCCTCCGAAGCGGGAGATAGATTTCCGAATTTATTTGGTGGATAATGCCAAACCAGTGTCTTTGCCAGTGCGCCATATGGCTCCTCGTGAGAGAAGAGAACTTCATAAGCAAGTAGGGGAGTTGCTTAAGAAGGGGTTCATAAGGCGAAGTATATCGGAGTGGGGAGCTCCAGTAGTGTTTGCCACGAAGGCGGATGGGTCCCTCAGACTTTGTGTGGATTATAGGGAACTTAATAAGCTCACGAAGAAGAATAGACACCCATTACCGAGGATAGATGATCTCTTTGATCAGTTGGTTGGCGCGTCAGTATTTTCGCAGATGGACTTAGCTACAGGGTTTCATCAGTTAAGAGTGGCGGAGGACAGTATAGAGAAGACTGCTTTCCGGACTCCGGATGGTTTTTATGAGTGGCTAGTGATGCCATTTGGGTTGACAAACGCCCCCGCATACTTTGTTGATCTCATGAGTAGAGTGTTCAGAGAGTATCTGAATAAGTTTGTAGTAGTTTTTGTGGATGACATCTTGGTCTTTTCCAAGAATGAAGAAGAGCATGCCTTACATCTCAAGGAAGTGTTGGAGACTCTTCGAGCGCATAGTCTTAAAGCTAAATTCTCTAAATGCCATTTTTGGAGAAGAGAAGTGCGATTCTTAGGGCATGTGGTCTCTAAGGAAGGGATAGCTGTGGATCCCGCAAAGATAGTATCTATCCAGGATTGGAAAGTTCCTAGAAATGCTACCGAGGTAAGAAGTTTCTTGGGGTTGGCAGGATATTATAGGAAGTTCATCAAAGACTTCGCGAAGATATCAGCCCCATTAACCCGCTTGACGAAGAAGAATCTGGTTTTCTCATGGGATGTAGATTGTGATGATGCTTTCCGACGGTTAAAGAGAGCTTTGACCACCGCTCCAGTTTTAGTGCTTCCAGATGGGAGTAAGCCGTTTGTTGTTTATACCGATGCTTGTGGAACAGGATTAGGCGCAGTCTTGATGCAGGAGGGAAGGGTAATAGCCTATGGAGGGAGACAATTGAGAGTGCATGAGAAGAATTACCCTACCCATGATCTAGAGTTGGCCGCGATTGTTTTCGCACTTAAGTCTTGGCGCCATTATCTTCTTGGTGAGAGATTCGAGTTGTACACCGACCATAAATCATTGAAGTACCTATTCTCTCAGAAGGATTTAAATTTAAGACAGCAAAGGTGGATGGAGTTCTTAGCATCCTATGATTTTGAGATAGCGTATACCCCTGGCAAGGGTAACGTGGTGGCAGACGCCTTGAGTAGAAAAAGGCTATCTTTGAGTCCATTGTTCGTGGAACGGCGAAGCTTGGAGTTTCTTTCTTTGTTTGACTTCAGACCTTCTGTTGATTTTGTACCTGGTTTGTTGGCATCCTTGGAAGTTAGACCTACCCTTTTGGGACGGATTGGCGAGGCTCAGCGAGACGACCCACAGTTGGTTGAGTTAGTAGAGAAGCTTATAAGAGGGGAGTCGTCCAGCCATTTGGGTAGATACACCATAGATGATAAGGGATGGTTGCATAGAGACGGTAGACTTTGTGTACCGCAAGATGAGGGTTTGAAGAAGGCTATTTTGGATGATGCACATCGTTCAAGAATGACTATTCATCCCGGTGGAGACAAAATGTACCAAGACATGAAGAGAGTTTTCTTTTGGGCCGGTATGAAGAAAGATGTGGCCGAGTATGTGGCTAGATGCTTAGTGTGCCAACAAGTTAAAGTGGAGCAAAGGAAACCCGGTGGGTTGCTACACCCATTGGAAGTTCCACAGTGGAAGTGGGATAGTGTCTCGATGGATTTCATCGACGGGTTACCGAGATCGAGGAAGGGCAATACGGGAATTTGGGTTGTGGTAGACAGACTTACAAAGAGTGCCCATTTTATACCCGTAAAGAGTAAGAGGACCGCTCCATGGCTTGCTTCAGTCTATGTTAGAGAGATTGTTAGATTGCATGGCGTACCATCCAGCATTGTGAGTGATCGAGATCCTATTTTCACTAGTGAGTTTTGGAGAAGTTTGCAAGAGGCGGTAGGGACTCAGTTGTGTTTGAGCACCGCATATCATCCTCAGACGGACGGTCAGACCGAGAGGGTGAACCGTATCTTAGAAGATCTTTTGAGGCTTTGTATCTTGGATTTTGGAGGTACATGGGAAGAACATCTTCCTTTGGTGGAGTTCGCATATAATAACAGCTTTCAGTCCAGTATTGGTATGGCTCCTTTCGAAGCTCTTTATGGAAGGCCTTGTCGATCTCCTACATGTTGGTGGGAATCTACGGATAAGATCTTGATTGGGCCGGATATGGTTAGAGAGACTTCAGAGAAGATTGATTTAATTCGAAAAAGGATGAAAGCAGCGCAAGATAGACAGAAATCTTATGCGGATCGGAGAAGGACGGATCTTGAGTTTGAGGTTGGGGACATGGTTTTTGTCAAAGTATCTCCATTGAGAAATGTTGTTCGCTTTGGGTCCGTAGGGAAGTTAGCACCGAGATTTGTTGGGCCGTTTCCTATTAAGGAAAGGATTGGACGGATGGCATATAGGGTGGAGTTGCCCGACAGACTTAGTGGTGTTCATGATGTATTCCATGTATCACATTTGAGGAAGTGCTTACATGAGACCGCGGAGGTGGTAGAGCCGAGCTTGCTTAGAGATGTAGAGGTAGAGCGTGATGCGACGATTCGACGAGCTCCTACTCGCATCCTTGGGTCAGAAACTAGGAAGTTGAGGAACAGAGAAGTTCAGCTAGTTAAAGTGCAATGGGGAGATGACGAAAGCAATGCTACTTGGGAGACGGAAGCAAAGATGCGTTCTTTGTATCCATTTCTTTTTGAGAGTATGTCTTTTAACTTCTCCTTTATTGCTTGTCTAGTACTTATCTTATCTTTAGTATATCCTCTCGCTAATACCTATGACCTTTAGATAGGGTAAAACCTATGGTTGAGACATGTGTTTGAAACATGTTATGGTTGATGGATGCATATGGATGCAATTGTTTGCTAGTGGTTGCTCGTGGATGCATATACACACACATTAGGCACTAGATCGGCTCAGTCACTTCATGTTGCATAGTGCATAAATGGATGTGGTAGTTAGATTGATGGATGTATCATGGCTGTGTTATCATATGGATGATGCATTTTTGTGTATGGTTGTGCACGCATGTAGAAATTTGTATGTGTCAATAGGGTTTCGCATACATATTGGATGCATGGCACTATCATGGTTTGCATTAAGGAGGTTTACTGTATCAGTAACCGCCTGATTTTCGCATTAGGTAAGTACATATACACACACTTTTGCATATATCCATCCAGCATTTAGAATCTTGTAAGGACAATGATTGCTCGTGGATGATGCTTTGAGTAGATGGATGATTGGATGGTAGGATACGTTCTTCCTAACTTGAAGATTTCGGGGACGAAATCCTTTAAGGAGGGGAGAATGTAACAACCCGTATTTTCAATAACCTGTAATAACATAAATCGAGGCAGAATTTAATTCTAAAATGGGAATCAAGGGAAACGGGCTATGCCATTGTGTTCGTCTCGGAAAAATACGCGAAATAGAGTCCGAGTTTTCGAAAATCGGAGTCCGTATGACCAAGATATGGCCTCGCGAAGTTTCACGAAAATTCCCAAATTAAAGTATACTTAATTAAGTGAAATGGGTTGTGTAGATATATATATATATATATATATATTGATATATATATATATATATACATAATTGAAAATTTAATAAATAAATATGCAAAAATGCTCAAAACAGCGAATTGGGAGAGGGGAATAACCGAACCGGTCGATTTTTGAAGTCGACCCGAGCCCGCTGGGTCGACTAGGGGTTAATCCAGGGTGTTTGGCTGTCAACCCGTGGGCCGATTCGCTCAAGTGCAGATTTTGCATTTGAATGGTTCTCATGGTCCATCTTTAATCTAAAGGCCCTAGATGGTTCCTACACTTGACTTCTTCCCCAAGACATGCTTTGATGGCTTGGATTGAATCTAGGGTTAATCCTATGGCCTAAAACACTTGCCTAATCTATAAATAAGACCCTAACCTACCCTAATTCATTCATAATTAAACCTAGTGACTAAACTATGGCAAAATGCTAGCTCTCATGGCCTCCACTAATTTTATGAAGAGGGTTGCATACTAATCACTCTCTAATCAATTCTAATCCCTTCTTAGCATCTTAATCTTCTTCATTTGGTGTTCAAAGTTGCTAGTTGTGAGTTTCTATCACTTTGATGATCTTTTGGTAAACTAATTAGATGAGATGTGATGAGATTTATGGTTTTGTATGTGGGTTAATGAGCTTTGAATCATATGATATGATGTTAGCATTAATCTTATGTTTATGCATGTTGAGTATGTAAGCTTATGCAAGTTTAATATGATGTATGTTATGTTTGCATGATGCTAAATATGCAAGTTGTGGGCTATGTAATCATATGCATGTTATGCAAGTTCATGGTAATATGCTATGCAAGTTACATGTTTGTTAATATGCAAGTTACATGTTTGTTAATATGCAAGTTACATGTATGTAAATATGCAAGTTACATGTTTGTTAATATGCAAGTTACATGTTTGTTAATATGCAAGTTACATGTATGTAAATATGCAAGTTACATGTTTCTTTATATGCAAGTTACATGTTTGTTAATATGCGAGTTACATGTATGTAAATATGCAAGTTACATGTTTATTAATATGCAAGTTCATGATGACACATTATGCAAGTCTATAAGCTAATATGCAAGTTTGTTATGCAAAATGAATATGTAAGTTATGTGACATATTATATGCAAGTTATGTGACATGTTATGCAAGTTCATATGCAAGTTATGTGTTTGTTAATATGCAAGATGGCACCTTTGAAACATGTTCATTCATATGCAAGTTGACACCTTTTATATGTGTTATATCATGAACGAAATTACGTGGGAACGATGGGGTAATTAAATGCATAAGTTAATAAGATTGTGTGAAATTAATATAATTATGCATAACACAAAATAAATAAACATAGTATGGGAATTTGCCTATTTGGTTAGGTGTACCCATACTATGTGTTGGGAATTTACCTATTGAGTTAGGTCTACCCCATGGGAATTTACCTATTAAGTTAGGTCTACCCATGTTAAGAAAACTTGATTAATTAGGAATAATTAATATAAAATTATGAGGGTGATTAATTAGGTGTAATTAATTGACTAAGACACGAGGTTGGACTCAGTTGTAGCGTAAAACTGCCCGGACCCAACCGGCTTAACCAGTTGCTACAAATGTTAGCCCAATGTGAGAGGTCTTAGGCACAAACTAAATACGTAATTAATGTAAAGACACGAGGTTAGACTCTGTTATGACATAAGGCTGCCCGGACCCAACCGGCTTAACCAGCGGTCATAAAAGACAGTCTAATGTGAGAGGTCTTTACAAAGGTTACGTTCTTAATTAATTAATTAAGAAACACTTAACCACATTAGCATGTAGAGGGACATGAGGGGTTAAGTGGGTGCCTCGGGTGGCATGAGAAAATCTAGTGGTTGCCTTGGGTGGCAATAGAAAATACGATTAGAATACTTAACCAAAATAGAACATGTAATTAAAACATGATTAAAGGGTTAAGTGGGATATACTAGAAAAAGGGACAAGCTTAGGTGGGTAGCTTGTGGAGGCCCATTTCAACCAGTAACCCATACGTATCTTTGTGGGCTCGACCCATGTCGAGGACGGGACACGCATACTGGGCTTGACTGTAAGAGGCAAACGGGTTAGCGGTGGCAACGCAAGTCCAACGGGCTTCATATGCGTGAGTGGGCCCGGGCTGGTAGGTAAGCCGTTGTTGCATCGAGTAGATATAAGCCGTGCACCTTTAGTTTCATTCAGGTTGCCACATTGGGGAATGATACATCCCACGGTGGGGCCAGCACGGGTATCTACGTTAGGGAGCCGATCGAATGGGAAGTAGTGTGTACACCTAGTGGATTGTAGGGCCCCGTGGCGCCTACTTGGTCACCTAGGGGTACGCAGGTACTAATTAGTAAATTTTATAAGTCCTTGGGTGGGATCAACCTTTAAGTTAGGAACGACCGGTGTGGTGCAGTTTAGTAATTTACCTTAGGGAGGGTAGATGCGTCTTTATCCTTTATCTTCGTTTAGTTGACTGCTTAGGGTAGCCATTCATCCCTATATGTTACCGTATATCAGTTTATGTCTTCTCTGGTTACTTTAACGATTGTATTGTTAAAGTTATAGGACTCGCTCAGACTTATGTCTGACCCTGTTGTTTTTATCTTTTTCCCAACCCTCAGGTCCTACGGTGGATCCTAGCAGTAGTGGAGCTTGATCGGATTGCTGTTCCAGTCTTTAGGAGCTTGGATAGATGTAAAGCTCCAGTTATCCAGTTATCTTTTCTTTTGTTTGGCTATTGTATGAGAGTGGGATTATGTACTTCTTTATTTTGATGGATATTGTACTTGACCTTTATTGTGGTTTTATGATGTAACCAGACATGTTTTACTTCCGCTGTTATGAGATGATGTTTTAAAATTTCAAGTACTATTTATATCTGTCTTGTTGTAATTTTTCTGTTCTATATTCACTAAAATACTCCACCGATGCTATGGCATTCCCTTAGTGAGTGATCATAGCGGGAGTGGGGTGTTACAGGGATGGTGTATCGAGGCTACAGAGAGGTTCCACAGTTTTTAAAGTAGAGAAGATGCTCCTATCGCATGGTGGGTGTGGGTTTACATTTGCTTGGTTTAATAGACTGGACTTGGGCCTAGATGTTAATAAAAAATAATATGAGGAAGGAATGGGATTGAGTAAATTCTACGGGTTATTTTCCTGAAGATAAGATTTGCAATGCAGAACTTAGGAATTCAAATACTTGTAATGCATTTCAGCGGGTAAGCAGAAGGTAATGGCTTGGTGATTTAATAAAGTAATTTTTTTAAATTAATGAGTAGTTAAAGCAACTTAATATTTAATTAAATCATGTATTTTTATAATTTTTGAATATGTTAACAGAATGGAACGAAACGTGTTGCAATGGAATCGTCGTGACTAATACAACATGCTGGAACAGACTGGATCGAGATGGAAACAACTAGGATTTTTAATTAAATTAAACGCATGTTTAATTTAATTAAAATGAATCATTTTATCGACAAACTAAATCAAGGTGAGTTAAACTCATTCAGTTGTCCAACTTATAATTATTATAAGTCAGGTTTATTATTCGTATGCCATGTTTGCTAAATATTGGTTGATTTCATGATTGTTTGGATGTTGTTGAATATTATTATATCGATTATTTAAATTAAACGTTGTTTAATTTAAATGAAATGACAACATCATTTTTAACAATGATTTCCAAACAAGGTAACTTACCTTGTTGATTATGTTTATAATAATAATATAAACGTATTTAAATTAATTGGATGTTCGAATTATAATTATTGGTTGACCACCATCAGTTGAATTGATTATTTATTTGCATATGATCATTACATGAACTGTTTAACCAATATGATTGGATTATTGATCGTTGAATATGAATCCAATGTTTGTTTATTATTAACCAATGTGTGATATTGGTTGAGGAATAATAGCAGAAGACCCAAATATACACTGTTTTATAAAGACCGATTAACCGTCAGGTAAATCGATAGAGATGAAATTATAAAATTTATTTTATAACTGAAGATGGATTTTAAAAATCTATTATTTTAAATGGAAGTTTATAAAAGAAATTAATTTCTTTAGTTTATAAGTGTTTATTAAATGGTTTTATATTAATAAGACTGTTACGTAAGTAAGCAGAATTAACGTAACAATTAGAATGGGTTTATATTAATATTGATCATTATTTATTTCATAATAATCAAAGTGAATGGAATTAGTTTAATCAATTTAAAATGGAAAGGGCTAAGTGGAATTGATTAACGAATAAATCATGTTTAAAGGATGAATACGCCAGAATGTTTTATTATATTAGTTTATTTATTAAATGAGAATAGTTAATGGTGAAGTAACCTAGTTTTATTCTGATAAATGTTGAAACTTGATTGTTAGTTATTTAATAATAATCGAAGTAATAATCTAGTAATGTAAAACTTGGAAATGGAAGTTTGTGAAGTTTAAATCCATGTTTGTAGTATGAAGCGATTTAAGGTTTATAATAGTATAAGTTATGATTTAACCAAAGTTTCAAATTTAATTATTTTTGGATTATATTTAATTGGATTATATGAATCCAAGATTTTGTGAAGTTATAAAACCCGAATTTCTATTGAAGATATATTATTGAAACGGGTTATTAGAATGACATTTGAGTAAATTAAAAGCCCGGATTTGAAATTAATGGATTAGAACTTAACTAGGGATCGGTTGAGATAATTGATTTTCTGAATATTGATCTAATGTTGGTTTCGGCCTTCGGGTTGATATTTAGGAAATTATTTTCTTACTGATTTATGGTTAGGAACTAATAGAGATATGAGATGGGATGTAAAAATGGAAACCCAAGTTTGAATTAAAGCGGTCAGACGAGTTAAGTGGTAAAGATGCGACTTAAATTCACCATAAAAGTAAAGAGACAAGATTTCGTCAAGGTATAACTAAAATTGGATTTGTTTTGATATTGGAAATAAATATAGGTTTTGGTATTACCATTGATATCTATCTTAAGATAAAAAAGTTGTTGGTCAAGGTCTGAGAGGTAACTAAAAAACCCCAATTTGAATGAATTCAGGATTATCGGAGGATGATATTAGTTGTAATGGTGGAAACGTAAGAAGTAGTTTATTTTGTGAAATAATAATGTAACGTTATTTGAAGAATTTGGAAATATATATAATGGGATTTCAAAGTAAAAAGGAAATAAAAAGGGCTTGAGAATATGAAATGATATTTTCGTAGTAAAGAGATAAATGAAAGGAGATTTGTGAAAATACAATGATATGTTTAGAGTAAAGAAATGAGATTTAGAATGGGTTATTCTAAAAGGATAAGTATGGTGTTCAAATAACGAAGCCAAAGGGTATGTCATAACGATATTTTTACGAATGATAAGTAAATCGATTTCTCAATTATGAATAATAAGAAGTGTTGTAGCAATGGTTTGAAATGGTAGTTAACGGGAAATTGGATAGGATTTTAAGATATTTTTCTAAGTATTATAACAAAATGATTTGAAAGTATTAATATATTAAAGCCAATACATTATTTTGGTATCACAACTAATTTATTATTTTTAATGGCCAAGTGACACTGTTTACTGAACCAATGAATTTATTTTATTTTTATGAATGTTTATTTTGATAGTTAAATAACCGACTATCAAAATCTGATCCAACGTGTTGGTATGGAAAGACCGGGATCGAATTTATATTCGAAAACCATTCCAAACCAACGAATATGTAAACGATGAAGATATCTGAAGAAGATCGAGATGGAGCAATTGAAGACCATAAATCTTCATGAATGAAAGAACTATTGTTGAGTTTTTCTAGCTGATTCCTAGAGATATTTTGATAATGATTCTATCGTGACTGAAATATATGGATTGCAAGGACTGCTTGCTACTAATTTATAGGGTAATTCAAGGATGCGGTAGGAGGATGCCTTCGGTTTATCCAGTCCCAGAACAACTTGTATGGACGGTGTCTGACAGAATATTTCCAAAGGAATTACGTACATTGACTTCTTCAAACGAACATTGTTGATAGCGGAGAAGGGCACTTCTTATAGCTTAACAACCTGAGTATTTTTGTGGAAATCAATTAGTGATTTCTGAAGGATCTGATGATGTGGAATTCAAAGTGAATGGTGGTGTGCTAGCAGAAACGTAATTTAAACCTTAAGCCTCATCAATCGTGAAATGACAAAAATCGGAAGCCAACTTGGCTTTGTGGGTCGCTCCCATTAGGATGTATGATCACCTATCTAGAGAAATTTCATTTCCTTCTTTAATCTATATCGATGTTGTCCCTTTTCGAGAAACGGTGGGTAGCTCCCAACCGTTGGTGATATACATTTGATACACTCACGCGAAATGAGTGGTCGGTCATGTGTGGCCGTGTTGCAAGATGTTCTTGTTGAACCCAGTGTATTCCCCTCCAGAGATACATTATCGGTAGGTAGTTCCATACCTTGTCATAGTTGGAATCCAATCTCCAATAAGCGCCCGCGGTTTTGATTGTATACTCTTTGTGTGGAGTGTGAGATGCAAGCGTTCCGCTAGATTCTATTTATTTGTATTTAGACACCATTATAATATCAGAAAAAGAAATTGATTTCAAAATGTTTTGGGTTATCGTAAGGTAAAAGCTGTCCGCATTTATGTGTGGATTTGGTTATACGTTTATCCTTCTCTTTCAAAAAGAAATATTTTAACTTTAAAATCAAGTTGGATGATATTATAAACTTAGCAAGTTTTCTCACTCTGGTTAACCAAAATGACCCAGTGTTTGTAATGCTCAGGTTTGACCGGGTTGTACAGGTTCAGGTTCATAGATGCTGTGAAGTCCAAAGACGAGCTGAAGGTGTTCGACGTATGATATTGTCTAGTATGATTCCGCTGTGTAATTGTATACGAGGACAGATTATTATAACTGTCCCAAGTGATTGTAAGTTTTTATTTCAAAGCTCTCAATAAAGTTTATTAATATATTATATTTTGTTCCGCTGCGATGTGGGACTCTGTGTTATATTAGTTCTTCTCATTCTTCTATTCTTAACTTTCTTTCTTTCTTATCTCACCCTCTTATTTCTTTCTCCTATATTTCTAGGTTTTCGATACTTGAGTTAGACAAGGAATGTATTAATGTCTAGATTCGAGTGTCGAGAATTCCCGGGTCGCTACACCTAAACTATTCCGTTCACCATTTCATGCCTCGACGCTCTTCCTCCCCCAAATCCAAATCCACCAGTCCAACGTCTCACATTAATCTGGTCATTCCTTCAAATCCGTTGTTTCTGTTTCCAGATCTAGGTCATCTTCTACTACTTCAAGTCTGCCACCGCGTGGTGACCCCTCAAATGTAGACACTTCTATTGAATTGCCTCCTGCTCACCTGGTTATTTCCGGTACTACTGTACCTGATGATTGCTCTTCGTTATCTAGACAGCAAGACACCCAGGTATGTTCGAGGTAGTTACTTGGTCCCGAAATTGGTAAGAATATGAACTGCGTGTTGGTTGATGGCAACCATTCTGCTAATGAAGTGGGTTTGTCTCACCAACCACCGAATTCTACTAAAAAATTGTCTACTAAACCGTGCATCCTTGGTATTTATACAAATGCCAGTGAAGAAACTGCTGAAGATCTGAATGTAAATGCTCGTCATGCTGTAACTAATAACCCTAAGTGGACGTCACTAATACCCATAAGTGTACATCACTGTTTCAATCCTTTCCTTTGGTCGCTGGTATATACACTCCACAAGAGAACTTTGAATCAAAGTTAGTGAATGGACGAAGTTTAATGCCAAATGATATTCACCAAGTTGGCGTGGATTACTAGTCTGATCAATTGGTTGGATTCATCCTCGATTCATCTCTAGGTTAATATAGTAGTTCATGAACAATGTAATCATCATTGGAGGTTAAGAGGTAAACTACATGTCCAGTATTTTGACTTTATGTTCTATCTCAAATTCTCCAATAAGCTTGATAAAATCACAGTCCTTGAGAGGGATCCTTTGATTATTGAAGGAAAACCATTCACCATCACCCCATGGAGTGTTACAGTGAGTAAAGCTAGGGAGCAAATATTGTCTATTCCGGTTTGGGCTACTTTCACCAAAATTCCTTCTGTCCTACAACCTCTTACCAGTTTGAATTGGTTAGCTAGCTTGATTGGTAAATTCCAATGTTTTGACGCTAACACTGTAGCTAGGGAGAGTCTTGAGTACGCTTGAGCTCTAATCGAAATTTCACCCAATGAGCCATTACCTTACAAGCTCAAAGTCACTTTTGTTGGGGGTTTGTTGTAGATATAGAAGTTAGCTACAGCTGGCATCCTGAGATTTGTGCTAAGTGCCAGTCTTTTAGACACACGGATGTCTCACGCTCCTCCTTGCTCTATATATCTGGGTCGCCAGCAGATAAAGTCCCACTCTGCAAGCCTAATTTGAAATGGATCTCAAAGCACAAAAATAAGCCTCCTCCTACATCTTTTGTCTTGCTCGATACACCTACAGTGCCTAGCTCAGATGCTACGACTGAAGATAATGAAGTCTCTGATATTCCTGTTATACTTTCTATAGAAGATGATAATGTTATTTGGACTACGACAGATAGAGCTTGGCACCATATACCATCGGGTATACGCTATAATTCTGGAGAGAAATGCTACTTTACTTATGTAGATGACGAGAGCTCTGTGGGAAGGTGTTTATTGTACAGTTGTGTTGATGATGAGTTTGTTCTGGGTACTGAAGGAGAAGAGGGACTAGTGAATAATGTCACGCTATTTGACCCAAGATGGGATAGGAAATTTATATATAACTCTTTGTCAGTTGGTTTTACCCCTGACCTTGTATTTATTTTAAGGGCTACGGTCACAAATATCGTCCTATTGAGGACATGGGAAGTTCACTTCCACCCTCTCTGGTGGTGGAGTAGGTCTGTATTTTAGTAGTTGAGGCATTTCTGCTTCACTCTTGTTCTTTAATTTTTTTTCTGGCATTGTAAACCAGCATTAGTAGTTAGATGACTGGTCTAACTCCCGTACTGCATGTATTCATTATTTAGTGTAATAAAAGTGGTTACGACCACTATAAAAACCGGTCGGCTTTGCCAAAAAAAAGAATAACTACTTGCTGTGGAAACTGCAAGTAGAAACTGCTATTCAGGGGTATGGGCATAAAGGATATATTCTTGGAACAACTGCAGTTCCCCTAAAATTTATAACTAACTTTGGTAACAGAGTTGTCTGTGATGAAGAATTTGTTAAATATCATAGGCAAGATAGATTAATCTGTGTCTGGTTGTTGTCATCCATAAGTGAAAAGATTTTATCACAAGTAATATGGTGTAAACAACAACTGAAATTTGGACATTAATAGGAAATCATTTAACACCCAATCATCATCCAAGATTGTGTTCTATAGAAATCAGTTGCAGACTTCAAGAAAAGAAAATATATCTATGAGAGAATATTTGGCAAAGGTAAAAAAATACATGTGATCATCTTGAAGCAGCAGGACAGAAAATTGTGATTCTGAACTTATATTAACAATTCTTATGGTCTTGGTGAAGAATACGAAGCTGTAGGAGCAGTTATTTCGTCTCAAAAGGTTGTATGTTCTATGGAAGATGTGAATTTATCATACTTGCTTATGGAGCAAGAACTAAAACAAAAAGATCTTAGTTAAATAACCTATCAACAAATTTTGTTGAATCCAAGAAAAAGAATCAAAACAAAGGTGAACAATCTACTCAGAGAGGAGTTTTTTCTAACAGAAATAGAGGAAGACGAAGGTGAAACAACAGTAATTATAGACCCAAATGTCAGATATGCGAAAAAGTGTGTCAAACTGCTGTGAAGTGTTATTTCAAGTTTAATAGCAACTATGTTGCTTTTTAAAATCAGAGGAATCAAAGAAAATCAAATCCTACTATAAATATGACATAAGTTAAAATAGACAGTCAAAGCAACAACTCTAGAAACAGTCAAGCATGCCAAAGTGATGAAATAGTTGATGACAACTGGTATCCTGACTCAGGTGCAATTAATCATATCACAAATAATCTCAATAATCTTAATCTTGGTCAAAGGGAATACAAAGATATGGAATCTTTACACATGGGTAATGGTGATAGTGCAAATATTACACATATTGGCTTTAAAAACATCAAAGGTAAAAAGTAACTGTATCCCAATAATTTACTTATGGTACCCCCAGATAAAAAGGAATCTTCTTAGTTTCTCACAGTTTGCTAAAGACAATAATGTGTATTCTGAGTTTCATCTCTATCACTGCTTAGTTAAAGATTTATTATCTAATGAAATTATCTTGCAGGGTGAAGCATACAAAGGACTGTACAAGTTCAACATTGTCAACTTAGAAAGTAGTGAAAGAAGGAATAATTTATGGTACTTATCTGAAATTAATGACAAAATCAATGTGTTTGATCAATGGCATGTAAAACTTGGTCACTCTAATGTGAATGTTGTCAAGAAGGTTATAACTAACAACAATATTTCTTATAATAATATTCCTATGCCATATGTTTGCACTTACTGCCAAATGGGTAAAAGTCTCAAGTTAACCTTTTCTGATTCAAAATTTTCTTACAAAAGACCAATTGAACTTGTTTTTGCTGACCTATGGGGGCTATCATCAGTAAATTATGATTGTAACACCCCGAATTTCAGTTAATGCTAAAATTCACTAATTACAGAATTAATAATCTCAGATGTGAGAATCAGGGGAAACGGGTTACGTCATTGCGTTCGTCTCGGAAAAATACGCGAAATAGAGTCCGAGTTTTCGAGAATCGGAGTCCGTATGGCCCAGTTATGGCCCAATGAAGTTTGCAGAAAATTCAAAGTTTAAAACAGATTTAAAAATTCAAGTTCAAATTTCAAAATTTGGCCATTGGGCGCAGGCGGGGAAAATTCCCGCCTGGCTACCCAAGTCGACAGGCCTGTCGACTGGGCAGTCGACTTGGCTAGACCAAGTCGACAGCCCTGTCGACTTGGGTGTCGACAGGGGGTTCCCGTCCAGTATGGCCTGGTGCACCATTTCAGTGTGTGGGCTGTGTTTTGGGGCTGGTTTCTGGAAGCTTCCAAGATCTGATGGTCCTAATCTAACCTAGGGTTAATCTAAAGGCCTAAAACACTTGCCTAATCCTATAAATAAGACCCTAAGCTAGCCCTAAATGATCATAATCCTATCTCCTAACTAAACTATGCCAAAATTTTCTATGATCATGGCCTCCACTCAAAGTCCTAGCCTCCATCCTCTTATGAAACTATTCCTAAGAAAGCTTTCATGTTCATACAAGCATCTTTGAGTTGTATAAGTGATCATTAGCTTGCATTCATCATCAAGTTGCAAGCTTTATGTTCAAGGCTAGAGCTTTTGGGTAATTTGTGGCAAGGGTTTGCTTATGGGAGCTTAGTGGTGAGTTCCTATAGCTTTAATAATCAATTGTTAAATTGATTATGGTAGGATATGATAAGACATGGCTATGTTTGTGGATAAATGTGTTTATGCAAGTTTAGTATAGTATATGTTATGCGTTTGGCAAGTTTTATGCTACATGCAAGTTTAATGCCATGTTTTATGATGCAAAACACTATGTTGAACATTTATGCATATGTAACATGTTATGTAAACTATATGTGAGAATATATGCAAGTTATATGTAACATGATATGCAAGTTATGCATGTGGTTTTATGCATGCTAAGTATTTGGTTTTATGCATGCTAAGTATTTGGTTTTGTGCATGCTAAGTATGTGGTTTTGTGCATGCTAAGTATTTGGGTTTATGCATGCTAAGTGTTTGGTTTTATGCAAAGTTATGATGCAAGTTCATATGCAAAGTTATGATGCAAGTTCATATGCAAAGTTATGATGCAAGTTCATATGCAAGTTTGTCTCTTTTTATGATATGCATAATATATGCAAGTTTGCCTCTATGTATGACATAAGTACATGTGCAAGTTCATCCCTTTTAGACCTATGACATGTATGCAAGTTGACACCTTTATGATAGGTCTATGACATGAACATTTAAGCAAGTTACCCTCTTTATGACATATGCAAGTTTGGGTTGGTTATTTATGCAAGTTGGGTTTATGGTCATATATACAAGTTGACACCTTTTAAACCCATGATAATGCTAAAGATATGCTAAGTTGAACCCATTGTGTATATGATGAATCTTCTCTTTTGAAGTATGTCATGTTAACGTATTTACGTGGGGACGATGGGGTAAAAATTAATGAACACATAAAATTGTGTGAAGTGGGTATGATTAAACATACCGTAAAGTGGATGGACATAATTGGGAATTTACCTATTAAGTTAGGTCTACCCATATTATGGAATTGGGAATTTACCTATTGAGTTAGGTCTACCCATATTCTTAAATTTTTGTAATTAATTAGGGATAATTAATACAAATTATGGGGGTGATTAATTAGGTGTAATTAATCTACTAAGACACGAGGTTGGACCCTTTTGTAGCATAAGACTGCCCGGAACCGACCGGCAAATCCAGCGGCTACAAATGATTGGCCCAATGTGGGAGGTCTTAGTCGTAAACTAAATACGTGACAAGTGTAAAGACACGAGGTTAGACTCTGTTATGGTGTAAGGATGCCCGGAACCAACCGGCATATCCAGCTGCCATAAAAGACAGTCTAATGTGAGAGGTCTTTACAAAGGTTACGATCTTAATTAATGAAGAAACACTTAACCAAATTAGCATGTAGTGGGGCATGAGGGGTTAAGTGAGTGCCTTGGGTGGCATGTAGTAACTAGTGTGGGTGCCTTGGGTGGCATGAGGAAACTAGTGGGTTGCCTTGGGTGGCAATAGAAAATACGATTAGAATACTTAACCAAAGTGGAACATGTAATTAAACATGATTAAAGGGTTAAGTAAGTGCCTTGGGTGGCATGTGGGAATCAAGTAAGTGCCTTGGGTGGCATGCGGAAATCTTGTGGGGGCCTTAAGTGGCAATTGAAATATAATTAAATGACAAGCTTAAGTAGTAGCTTGTGGGGGCCTTAAGTGGCAATTGTGATATAATTAGATGACTTAACCAAACCTTAACATGTAAGTGGGCATGATTATAAAAGGGGTTAAGTGGGATGCACTAGATAAAATAACAAGCTTAAGTAGTAGCTTGTGGGGGCCCATTTCAACCAATATCCCAAACGTATCTTTGTGGGCTCGACCCAAGTCGAGGACGGGACACGCATATTGGGCTTGACTATAAGAGGCCAAAACGGGGTAGCGGTGGCAACGCGAGTCCAACGGGTTTCATATGCGTGTGTGGACCCGGGCTGGTAGGTAAGACGTTGTTGCATCGTGTAGGTATAAGCCGTGCACCATTGACTATCAGGTTGCCACTTTGGGGAGTGATACACCCCACTGTGGGGCCAGCACGGGTATCTACGGTAGGGAGCCGATCGCTTGGGGAGTAGTGGGTACACCTAGTGGAGATAGGGGCAGACGGCACCTATGTAGTCAGCTAGGGGTACACGAAACTACTATTAAAAATTACTGAGAACACCTAGTGGAGATAGGGGCAGACGGCACCTATGTAGTCAGCTAGGGGTACAAGAAACTACTGGGTAAAATTACTAAGTACACTTAGCGGGATCAACCTTTAAGTAGGAATTACCCTTGGGTGGGTAGAACTGGTGTGGTGCAGTGTAGGAATTACCCTTGGGTGGGTAGATTTGGGGTGGTGCAACCTAGTAATTATCCTTGGGTGGATAAATGCGTCTTTTCGACTATCTTAGTACATCCTGTGTTTAGTTGGCTACTTAGTGTAGTCATTATCCCCAGAGGTACCGTACCTTGTTTATATCATACCCTAATTACTTTAATGATTGTATTGTTAGGGTTATAGGACTCACTCAGACTTATGTCTGACCCCGTTGTTTCTTTATCTTTTTCCAACCCTCAGGTTTTCAGAGTGGGCCTAGCACTAGTGGGCTTTGATCAGACTGCTTTATCTATCTTTTGGAGCTTGGACCGTGGATGTAAAACTCAGTTTATCTTTTCTATTATGGCTATTAGGTCATGTAGTGGGATTATGTACTTTTATTTTTATCAGGATGGATATTATGTACTTGACTCTTATTTATGGTTTTGGTGTAACCAAACATGTTTTACTTTCCGCTGAAATGAAATGATGTTTTAAAATTCTCAAGTATTACTTATATCTGTCTTGTTGTAATTTTTCTGTTCTATATTCACTTAAAATACTCCACCAATGTTATGGCATTCCCTTAGTGAGTGACCGTAGCGGGAGTGGGGTGTTACACGTGGTATCAGAGCTTAAGGTTACAGAACAGATATATTTTTTAGAAAAACTATCTTCTAAGAATATTTTTGAAAGGAGTATTTTCAAAAACATGTCTTTTAAGAGAAAAGTTTTTGAAAGAAAAGCATAATCCCCGATAGCCATATCTTTATCTTTCGAATTCTCCGGTTTGAATCTCTTCCTCTCTCGTTTTGAGCTTCCCCTCCGTTTATAGATGATCTTTCTAAGATAGATAAGAATGGAAAACCACTTCAAGGGACTTAGACGATAGTCAGATCAGAAGTTGGTTCAAGAAGGAGGAGGACTGGTAGGTAACTATTGGATAGGCAATGGGAGGAAGGCTCAAATAGTTGTTTGGTTAATGAAGGATGAAACCTCATTGGTGGGAGGTTACAAGTGGAGAATGGGATGAAGAAGGCGAATAGTTATCCTTTTGGGAGGAATAGTACATCTTATTAGGATTGTCCAAAGAGGCAAGGGCAAGGTACGGAATCTCCTGGAGGGTGGTTGTATTCCCTCACGACTAGGGTACCAGATGGGGATAGGACCGTCTAGGTTGGAATTTGGATTTCTTGATTATCCGATTCAAACTTTATTTGATTCTGACGCATCGAGTTCGTTTATCTCATCCTTGTTAGTTGAGTCACTGCACTTAGACACCAGTTAGTAGATGATCCCTTAGTTGTTTCAAACCCAATTGGGGCTCCATGATGTGTTTGGGTTTGAAAGTTGCTATACTTAGCGTTGAGTTTAGATGTGATGCTTTTGGGCTTCACAAGCTATGGGTTAATTTTGGGCATGGACTGGTTATCCAGTAGGGGTGTCGTTCTTGATTTTGAAGGGAGAGTTGTTAGGCTTATGACCCGCTTGGGTAACACTCTCGAGATCTCTTTTAATCCCATGGAATCTGTTATGCTAAGTTATCTAGAATCGCTTGACACGTCGGTCTAGAGTTTGCGATCTGTTAGAGCGGTCCGGGAATACTCGGATGTGTTTGAGGAGGTGAAGGGCTTACCTCCGGAGCGGAAGATTGACTTCCGAATATATCTGGTAGACAATGCCAAACCAGTATCTTGGCCAGTGTGCCACATGGCTCCTCGTGAGAGGAGGGAACTCCATAAGTAAGTAGGCGATTTGCTTGAGAAGGGGTTCATAAGACGAAGTATATCGGAGTGGGGTGCTCCAGTAGTTTTTGCCACGAAGGCGGATGGGTCCCTCAGACTTTGTGTAGGCTAAAGAGGACTAAATAAACTCACAAAGAAGAATAGACACCCATTGCCGAGGATTGATGATCTCTTGGATCAGTTAGTTGGCGCCTCAGTATTTTCGCAGTTGGACTTAGCCACGGGGTTTCGACAGTTGAGAGTGGCTGAGGATAGTATAGAGAAGACTGCCTTTAGGACTCCGGATGGTTTTTATGAGTGGCTGGTGATGCCATTTGGTTTGACGAACGCCCCCGCATTTTTTATTGATGAGAAGGGTGTTCAGGGAGTACCTAAATAAGTTCGTGATGGTCTTTGTAATTGACATCTTGGTCTTTCCTAGGAGCGAAATAAGTTTTCGTATGTGCTCAATAGGTTGAGCAAAGCCAGTTAGGGGATAAACGGTGGTTTTGGAGCGAGACTGGCGAGGACATCCAGAGTTGGACAAGGGCTTAATCATTTAGCCGTTTTTACTAGTATCATCTCACGTAGGTCGTCTGAATTCGAAGGAGGTATCCCTTGGGTGTTTGTCTGATATTGGTTTAGGCCTTTGGGGCTTGCATTTGGGGGATGTCGAGTTCGACTAGGGTGGTCTGCGTGAGAGATGGACAGTTGTGAGGATTTTGGATGGGGTAATATCCTGGTTCCCTCTAAAAGAGGAGAAGAGCATGCCCTACATCTTAGGGAAGTGTTGGAGACTCTTCAAGCGCATAGTCTTAGGACAGCAAAAGTGGATAGGATTCTTAGCATCCTATGAGTTTGAGATAGAGTATACCCATGGCAAGGGTAACATGGCAGCGGACGCCTTAAGTAGAAAAAGGTTGTCCTCGAGTTCATGGTTCGTTAAACGACGGAGCTTAGAGTTTATTTCTATGTTTGACTTTAGACCTTCCGTTGACTTTGTACCCGGTTTGCTACCCTCCTTGGAGGTTAGGCCTACTCTTTTGGGACGAATCGGCGAGGCACAGCGAGACGACCCACAGTTGGATGAGTTAGTAAAGAAGCTCATGAGGAGGGGGTCGTCCAGCCATTTGAGTAGGTACACCCTAGATGGTAAGGGGTGGTTGCGTAGAGACAGTAGACTTTGTGTACCGCAAGACGAGGGTTTGAAGAAGGCTATACTTGTTGATGCACATCGGTCGAAAAAGACCATTCATCCGGGTGGGGACAAGATGTACCAAGACATGAAGCGAATTTTCTTTTGGGCCGGTATGAAGAAAGATGTGGCCGAGTAGGTCGCTAGATGCTTGGTGTGCTAGCAGGAGAAAGCGGAGCAGAAGAAACCCGGTGGGTTGCTTCACCCATTGGAGGTCCCGCTATGGAAGTGGGACAGTGTCTCGATGGATTACCAAGATCGAGGAAGGGTAATACGGGAATTTGGGTGGTAGTAGACAGACTTACTAAGAGCGCCCATTTTATACCCGTGGAGAGTAAGGGAACTGCTCCATGGCTAGCTTCAGTTTACATTCGAGAGATTGCATGGTGTACCTTCCAGTATAGTGAGCGATTGAGATCCTATCTTCACTAGAGAGTTTTGGAAGAGTTTGCAAGAGGCGGTAGGGACTCAGTTGTGTTTGAGTACCGCATATCATCCTCAGACGGACGGTCAGACCGAGAGGGTGAATCGTATTTTAGAAGACCTTTTGAGGCTATGTATCTTGGATTTTGGAGGTACATGGGAGGAGCATCTTCCATTGGTGGAGTTGCCCGACAGACTTAGTGGTGTACATGATGTATTCCATGGGAGGAAGTGCCTACATGAGACCGCAGAGGCGGTAGAGCCGAGCCTGCTTAAGGAAGTAAAGGTAGAGCGTGATGTGATTATTCGACAAGCTCCTACTCGCATCCTTGGGTCAGAGATTAGGAAGTTGAGAAACAGAGAGGTTCGACTAGTCAAAGTGAAAAAGAGGAGAAAGTGAGAGCAATGCTACTGGGGAGACAGAAGCGAAGATGCGTTCATTATACCCATTCCTTTTGAGGGTATGTCCTTTAAACGTCTCCTTTATCATCTGTCTAGTACTTATCTTATCTTTAGTATGTCCTCTCATTAGTACCTTTGACCTTTAGATAGGGTAAACCTATGGTTGAAACATGTGTTTGTGACATGTTATGTTTGATGGATGCGTGTGGATGCAAGTGGTTGCTAGTGGTTGCTCGTGGATGCATATACACACACTCTAGACACTAGATCGGCTCAATCACTTCATATTGCATATTGCATAAAATTGTGTGTAGGAAGCTATATTTATGGATGTATAATGATTGTGTTATCATATGGATGATGCATTTTGGTGAATGATTGTGCACTCATGTAGATATTGTATGTGTCGATAAGGTTCCCTCGCATACATAATGGATGCATGGCACTATCATGGTTTGCATATGTTCATACATTAGATAGGGAACATATACACACACTTTTTTGCATATGCTCATACATCATTAGAAATTGTTTTAAGGACAATGGATGCCCGTGTTTGATGGATTGAGTAGATGGTTGTTTGGATGGTAGGATATGCATTCTCCTTAGCTTAGAGATTTCGGGGACGAAATCCTTTAAGGAGGGGAGAATGTAACACCCCGAATTTCAGTTAATGCTAAAATTCACTAATTACAGAATTAATAATCTCAGATGTGAGAATCAGGGGAAACGGGTTACGTCATTGCGTTCGTCTCGGAAAAATACGCGAAATAGAGTCCGAGTTTTCGAGAATCGGAGTCCGTATGGCCCAGTTATGGCCCAATGAAGTTTGCAGAAAATTCAAAGTTTAAAACAGATTTAAAAATTCAAGTTCAAATTTCAAAATTTGGCCAATGGGCGCAGGCGGGGAAAATTCCCGCCTGGCTACCCAAGTCGACAGCCCTGTCGACTGGGCAGTCGACAGGGGGTGCCCGGCCAGTATGGCCTGGTGCACCATTTCAGTGTGTGTGCTGTGTTTTGGGGCTGGTTTCTGGAAGCTTCCAAGATCTGATGGTCCTAATCTAACCTAGGGTTAATCTGAAGGCCTAAAACACTTGCCTAATCCTATAAATAAGACCCTAAGCTAGCCCTAAATGATCATAATCCTATCTCCTAACTAAACTATGCCAAAATTTTCTATGATCATGGCCTCCACTCAAAGTCCTAGCCTCCATCCTCTTATGAAACTATTCCTAAGAAAAGCTTTCATGTTCATACAAGCATCTTTGAGTTGTATAAGTGATCATTAGCTTGCATTCATCATCAAGTTGCAAGCTTTATGTTCAAGGCTAGAGCTTTTGGGTAATTTGTGGCAAGGGTTTGCTTATGGGAGCTTAGTGGTGAGTTCCTATAGCTTTAATAATCAATTGTTAAATTGATTATGGTAGGATATGATAAGACATGGCTATGTTTGTGGATAAATGTGTTTATGCAAGTTTAGTATAGTATATGTTATGCGTTTGGCAAGTTTTATGCTACATGCAAGTTTAATGCCATGTTTTATGATGCAAAACACTATGTTGAACATTTATGCATATGTAACATGTTATGTAAACTATATGTGAGAATATATGCAAGTTATATGTAACATGATATGCAAGTTATGCATGTGGTTTTATGCATGCTAAGTATTTGGTTTTATGCATGCTAAGTATTTGGTTTTGTGCATGCTAAGTATGTGGTTTTGTGCATGCTAAGTATTTGGGTTTATGCATGCTAAGTGTTTGGTTTTATGCAAAGTTATGATGCAAGTTCATATGCAAAGTTATGATGCAAGTTCATATGCAAAGTTATGATGCAAGTTCATATGCAAGTTTGTCTCTTTTTATGATATGCATAATATATGCAAGTTTGCCTCTATGTATGACATAAGTACATGTGCAAGTTCATCCCTTTTAGACCTATGACATGTATGCAAGTTGACACCTTTATGATAGGTCTATGACATGAACATTTAAGCAAGTTACCCTCTTTATGACATATGCAAGTTTGGGTTGGTTATTTATGCAAGTTGGGTTTATGGTCATATATACAAGTTGACACCTTTTAAACCCATGATAATGCTAAAGATATGCTAAGTTGAACCCATTGTGTATATGATGAATCTTCACTTTTGAAGTATGTCATGTTAACGTATTTACGTGGGGACGATGGGGTAAAAATTAATGAACACATAAAATTGTGTGAAGTGGGTATGATTAAACATACCGTAAAGTGAATGGACATAATTGGGAATTTACCTATTAAGTTAGGTCTACCCATATTATGGAATTAGGAATTTACCTATTGAGTTAGGTCTACCCATATTCTTAAATATTTGTAATTAATTAGGGATAATTAATACAAATTATGGGGGTGATTAATTAGGTGTAATTAATCTACTAAGACACGAGGTTGGACCCTTTTGTAGCATAAGACTGCCCGGAACCGACCGACAAATCCAGCGGCTACAAATGATTGGCCCAATGTGGGAGGTCTTAGTCGTAAACTAAATACGTGACAAGTGTAAAGACACGAGGTTAGACTCTGTTATGGTGTAAGGCTGCCCGGAACCAACCGGCATATCCAGCTGCCATAAAAGACAGTCTAATGTGAGAGGTCTTTACAAAGGTTACGATCTTAATTAATGAAGAAACACTTAACCAAATTAGCATGTAGTGGGGCATGAGGGGTTAAGTGAGTGCCTTGGGTGGCATGTAGTAACTAGTGGGGGTGCCTTGGGTGGCATGAGGAAACTAGTGGGTTGCCTTGGGTGGCAATAGAAAATACGATTAGAATACTTAACCAAAGTGGAACATGTAATTAAACATGATTAAAGGGTTAAGTAAGTGCCTTGGGTGGCATGTGGGAATCAAGTAAGTGCCTTGGGTGGCATGCGGAAATCTTGTGGGGGCCTTAAGTGGCAATTGAAATATAATTAAATGACAAGCTTAAGTAGTAGCTTGTGGGGGCCTTAAGTGGCAATTGAAATATAATTAGATGACTTAACCAAACCTTAACATGTAAGTGGGCATGATTATAAAAGGGGTTAAGTGGGATGCACTAGATAAAATAACAAGCTTAAGTAGTAGCTTGTGGGGGCCCATTTCAACCAATATCCCAAACGTATCTTTGTGGGCTCGACCCAAGTCGAGGACGGGACACGCATATTGGGCTTGACTATAAGAGGCCAAAACGGGGTAGCGGTGGCAACGCGAGTCCAACGGGTTTCATATGCGTGTGTGGACCCGGGCTGGTAGGTAAGACGTTGTTGCATCGTGTAGGTATAAGCCGTGCACCATTGACTATCAGGTTGCCACTTTGGGGAGTGATACACCCCACTGTGGGGCCAGCACGGGTATCTACGGTAGGGAGCCGATCGCTTGGGGAGTAGTGGGTACACCTAGTGGAGATAGGGGCAGACGGCACCTATGTAGTCAGCTAGGGGTACACGAAACTACTATTAAAAATTACTGAGAACACCTAGTGGAGATAGGGGCAGACGACACCTATGTAGTCAGCTAGGGGTACAAGAAACTACTGGGTAAAATTACTAAGTACACTTAGCGGGATCAACCTTTAAGTAGGAATTACCCTTGGGTGGGTAGAACTGGTGTGGTGCAGTGTAGGAATTACCCTTGGGTGGGTAGATTTGGGGTGGTGCAACCTAGTAATTATCCTTGGGTGGATAAATGCGTCTTTTCGACTATCTTAGTACATCCTGTGTTTAGTTGGCTACTTAGTGTAGTCATTATCCCCAGAGGTACCGTACCTTGTTTATATCATACCCTAATTACTTTAATGATTGTATTGTTAGGGTTATAGGACTCACTCAGACTTATGTCTGACCCCGTTGTTTCTTTATCTTTTTCCAACCCTCAGGTTTTCAGAGTGGGCCTAGCACTAGTGGGCTTTGATCAGACTGCTTTATCTATCTTTTGGAGCTTGGACCGTGGATGTAAAACTCAGTTTATCTTTTCTATTATGGCTATTAGGTCATGTAGTGGGATTATGTACTTTTATTTTTATCAGGATGGATATTATGTACTTGACTCTTATTTATGGTTTTGGTGTAACCAAACATGTTTTACTTTCCGCTGAAATGAAATGATGTTTTAAAATTCTCAAGTATTACTTATATCTGTCTTGTTGTAATTTTTCTGTTCTATATTCACTTAAAATACTCCACCAATGTTATGGCATTCCCTTAGTGAGTGACCGTAGCGGGAGTGGGGTGTTACAATGATTGTGGTTCCAATTATTATATATATTTTGCTGATTCTTATACTAGATATACTTGGATATATTTCATGAAAAACAAGTTTGAAACTAGTAGAGCTGTTATTTGTTTTATTAATCAAGCAAAAAAGCAAACTGGAGAACATCTGAAAATTTTACAAACTGACAGGGGTACTAAATTTAAACCTCTAAATGAATTCTTTCAAAAGAATGGCATCATTCATAGATTAAGTTGTCTATATACCTCAGTATAAAATGGATTAGTTGAGAGGAAACATAAACATATAGTTGAAATTTTTGGCCAGATGCATTCAGCACTTCTTTATACTTAATAAATAGATTACCAACAAAAGTGATGAATAATAAAAGTCCTTTGGAAATATTATATAATATCAAACCTAATTACAAAATGTTAGGAGTATTTGGATATCTATGTTACCCCTATCTAAGGCCATATAACTCACATAAATTAAATTTTAGATTTTTACCATGTATTTTTATAGGGTATGCCAGTGACCAAAAAGGCGATAAATGCTTTGATGAAAAAGGTAAAATAGTTACCAGTAGACATGTTGTATTTAATGAGAAAGTGCTTCCATTTCATAGTGCAAAAATTACTACTAATTAGAAAATATACAACATAAAAAGTTCAGTTCCAGGTACACTTCTATATTCAGATAGTTCAACTGAAGATCCAAATGATGGTTACTCAGATTCTCAGCAAAATGCTATGCTTGGTGTTGCTAATGAGCAGTCTGAACCATTGAATCATCCCACTGACAGTCAAACACAACTTGAAAGTCATACATATGACTCAAATCCTGAAACTAGAAATGAAAGTACACAGAGTGAAAATCGGCAAAGAGAACAACCACAAACTGGTCATCCAATGATCACTAGATCAAAAAAGCATTTTCAAACCCAAAGTTTATACTGCCATTAGTAATTCTGACGAACCAATCAATTACAATCAACCTATCAGCAATAATAACTAGAGACAGGCTATGGATGAAGATTATCAGGCACTAATCAACAACAAAACCTGGACAATTATTAAGGCACCAAGGAACAAGAATATTGTTGATAGTAAATGGACATTCAGACTAAATAAAATTGCAAATGGATCTATACATAGATATAAAGTCATATTAGTGGAAAAAGGATATACACAACGATATGGTTTTGACTTTGAAGAAACCTTTTCTCCAGTTGTTAAGCCAACCACAATAAGAATTATTCTTACCATAACCTTGCATTACAACTGGAGAATTCAACAATTAGATGTTAACAATGAATTTTTGAATGGTGACTTATAAGAAGTGTATATGGATCAGCCATAAGGATATGAGAAAGACAAAGAGCTTGTGTGCAAGATAAACAAAGCAATATATGGGCTTAAACAAGCCCCTAGAGTCTGGTTTGATAAATTGAAACTTATTCTGACAAAATTAAAGTTTCAGTCTACCAAATCAGATCATTCGCTATTCATCAAAATTACTGATAACATAATTTTCTATGTTCTGATATATATTGATGAATTAATTATTACAGGCAACAATAATGCATAAATAAGAAAACTCATTCAATTTCTGGATAAGCAAAATTTTGTCAAAGATTTGGGTGAACTCAATTATTTCGTGGGCACAGAAGTAGCAAAGGTGTCTCAATCAGAACTGTTTTTTAGCCAAAAGAAGCACATCAATGAAATATTGGTCAAAGTAAACATGGATGATGCAAATGCCTTGCCAACACTAATGATTAAAAGTCATCAATTATCAAAATGCAAGGGGAGGGAGAATGTTGATAATATTAAACAATACAGGAGTCTAGTGGGAGTATTGCAATATGCTACTATCACTAGATCTGAAATTGCTTATAGTGTTAACAAACTTTTTCAGTTTATGCAGGAGCCTAAAGATGAACACTGGAAAGCAATGAAAAGAGTACTCAGATACCTAAAAGGAACAAATGACTTTGTTCCACATTTCAAGCATAACAAGCAATTAAATATAATTAAATTACAATAGTGCAGACTGGGCTACAGATCCTGATGACAGAAGATCAACCTCAAGACACTGCATTTATTTTGGAAACAATCCTATTTCTTGGTGTGCAAAGAAATAGCCTATAGTTTCTAGATCTAGTACTGAAGCAGAATTCAGAAGTATTGCTAATGCTACAACTAAAATAATGTGGGTGCAGTCACTACTCAGTGAACTAAAGATTATAATTCAAAAGCTACCAAAACTATGGTGTGATAACTTAAGTGTTGTGTCATTATCATCAAATCCATTACTACATTCTAGAACAAAACATATGGAAAGCGATTTATACTTTGTTCAAGAGCAAGTAATTAAAGGAAAGCTACAAATAAATCATGTTCCAGTAACACATCAAGTAGCAGATATATTTACTAAACCACTGTCAAGTAAGAGCTTTACCATACTCAGATCTAAACTCAAAGTAGTCAAAAGATCAGACCTTGATGAAAGTACAAAGCAATCAAGTCCGATCTAAAAATATCAACATCGAATTTCAGCAAATCCAGAAACCCTAGCTGGGAACCCGAAGCAACTATCCAGCAAATCTGAAGAAGCAAAGATGGAACACTGCAGTTGTTCATCTTCATTCTCTCTTAGAGCACAAAGACAATCAACTACAGCTTTGAAGTATGGAGATTCTTATACTCGGGACAAGTATTCAAGCTCGAATCCTCACCATCAACAGCCATTTTAAATTAACTGAGGCCGATTCGAGTTAATTTTTCACCATTTTTATTTGGGAAATTTATCATGGCGGCTCGAGATAAGAAACCCTAGGTTTCGTTTGAGAGGGGGTACTAGAGAGCAAACGAATACCTTTAAAGTTTATTTGCTGTATGTCTGTAATAAGCATAAGCCTGGCCCAATTACCTTTTATTTCATTTTGACTATTGCCACATATATATTATTGTAAATACAAGCAAATTATGTACAATCATCATTATCAATAATACAAAGCACTTTCTTTCTCCTCAAATTCAAACAGTTACAAATTATCTCAAATCTTTACACATTTTGATATTTACATGATGCAGGACTCGAAGTTTTTCTTCTTCCAGGAAAGGACTTGATGTCCATTCAAATTCAAACATTATGATTAATATGACCCATGTTAGTACAAGACGAACAAGATAATTGTTTAGAAAAATCGTGTATAAAAAACAATTTTCTATTGGAAATTTTTATTGTTTAAGACGAGAAAGTCATACTTCTGACTTCAAGAATTTGCAGGACATATTTTGCCGGATACCCCTATTAGATATAAAATGGTTATCAAATTATCGACTTTATAATTCAATAAAGCTTTAAAACAACATAATTAGATTTAAGATTTATATATTTTGATCTATCCAAAAACACTTTCATAATGCAAAATACAAAGTAGATTTGAGCAAAAAAGAGAAAGAGAAATTCTGCTTTTGTAATACCCTATAATGCGTTGCAAAAATGTATTTGAGATGAAAGTGTTTCTAGCATACTATTTTAGGTTGTAACTCCGTGAACGAAGAAATTGTTATTTTTTTTAGTAACTGTAACATCACTATTTATTGTGTTAGAGATGTATCTTTTCACTAAGCATCGTGTCAATTTAGAAATGTTTCTTTTCAATGGTCAAAACCATGCAAACTATTGCGACTTTCTACGTTCTTTGATTTTGAAATCTAGGTCTATAATGTGCTGAAATCAGCCCATTATCATTCTTGGGTTTTATTCAATTTTTTTATGAATGTGAACCTAAAACTCAAAACCCGAACCCAACATGGTTCGGTTGGTCGGATGGATACTAGCGTATGGTTTTATGCATAATTTCCTTCCTCATAACAAATCAAACACTTAAATGAAAAGAAAACCCTGTCTTATCAAGCGGAACCTATATTTAGTTTCATATTTCTAAGATCTACGACTATTCCTCCTTTCATCTTCTTCTCTCCACAAAAAAAACAATGGGGGAAATGTTGAAAATATCCAACATTCACCCCGTATTTTCAAAGTTAAATAGTTAAAAACAATTTTAGTTTAAAAAGGAATAGCTGCATCTCTTGAACGATTGCATACATACCCAAGTGAGATCAAGCCTAGTGCAATTCAAGATCAAGGTGAATCATCGTGAATACCGATACATAAATTAAAAGGATCTTTTGTATTTGAACCTTTACGTAATGTAAATCATTTCAGATTAATCTTGAACTAAGTATCTTTAATGGTAAACAGAAACAATTACATATGTTAATTTTGTTAGGTAAAGTGTTGGGTATTGCTCAACATATTAATGTTCATGTGATTTTAATCCAGAGTCCATGAGTCTACTTTAGAAATCGGCCTTACTCTCTTAGGAAACGACCCGATTTTCATACTCATATAGGTAAGTATATCTTAAGGGTTTCCTATAATATTCCATTTTTAGATATATAGATTCTTAAAGGTATTTTATACATTCTTTTGTTCTTGTAGAATACAAGACTAAATATTATGGTAGGTCTTGATTTAGTATTCCAAAATTATTCTCTTAACTTGTCGGTACCCATTGAGCTTTGTCAACCCTTTTCAAAGCATTTATTGAGTTTTATCAAAGGAAGATCAACCTTCATTCATAGACGTTAGTCCCATTTCCTTCAACTTTATATAAAACATTGTCTCAAGAAGACTATAACACAAATTACTAGCCAGAGCCCAAATTCCGACAAAAATCGAAATTCAAACCCATCCAAGTACGAAAAGTTTAAATCTGGTCCCTGTAATTAATCAGCATGAGCATAATCAAAGTATATAAAACTAAACCACAGCGGAAATGATATAGGATAATAAGTATCGACTAAGGAAACTAACTTGAAAGCAAGCCACCGCATCAATATCGGTTGTTAAAGTGCAAGTTGGTGTAACACCCAAAGAGTTTCAAGAAAATGAAAGTAAACATCTAGAATGAAAAATATGCAGGAAAGTAAATCACACAGTGTTTATAGTTGTTTAATTCATGAGAATCTACATCCACTTTGAAGGCTTTGCTCTTTTATTAAGTTCTATTTTCAAGTTTACAATGGTGGGAACAATAGTTCCATGTGACTACAAAGGCCCTGGTGGAAATAAGGTCCTAGTATGTCCAAAGTGGAGATGGAGCTCTTCTTCCTGAAATGCCTATGCAGCCAAAAATGGTCCAAATGTCTAAGAAGTGACTTGTTTCTTCTTCCCGGAGTGATGGAGTATGTTGGAGAGTTCTTGTGAAGCTTATCTTCTTCCTAAAGTGTTCAAGAGTGAGCCAACTCTTTTCATGCAATAGGTTCGTAGGTATTTATTGGAGAGTTGGAGGAAGTGAAGCAGGTAGGTGTAGGTGGGATGTGGGGCCCATGCCCACAATTCATACCCTAGTGTCGGTACCGATTCAGGTACTTATCTTTTTTTCTGTTTGAATTCCCTCGCCCTGTTTGCTTCATATCTTATGACTTCATATCCCATGAATTCTTCGTAAACGAGGAGATCACTTGTCTTTCCAACTTTGTAACATCGGGATGCTTTATGATTTCGTGTGATAAGAGTGCACGATGACTTCGTACCCAGGGTTGAGTTTTGGGGACATGAAATGTGATGAGTAGGCGTGTAATACTAAATGTGGTGATGGAGTGGGATACGAAAATTCGAAGCTGGTCAGGATACGAGATTTGGACTTGGAGTGGTGGAATACAAAACGTGGAGGGAGAATTTTACTGATTCTGAAGTGTTAGTTCATATCTTAGCAGTTTCGACAAGCTGGGACGACCGATGCTGTACGACTCCATACAAGATTGGTTCCTGAGTATTTGGCAACACTTTTAGGCTATTAAACCACGCGGTGGGCCGAGTCATATGGATTTGGACTGATTTTGGTATTCGGGCCAAAATGTCGGTTAACACTTCCCCCGAAGGATATCTTGTGATAACATGACGTGCTTTGAGTTGAGACAAGCATTACCGAGAATCGGGAAATCTCCAAGTCATGCCGAGCGACTGGTCGTGGCCTTTTCATTGAGCAGTGCAATACAAAGAGTATGTCGTTTCAGAGCAACGATGATGCATTGTCGAAGTTTTCCGATGTAAACGTGAAATTCTAGCATTGTTGAGATTTACGATTACTCGGACTGGAATCCTGTTTGATTGCTTATGGGTACGTTCATTTCCTGTTGGCTCTAGAAACAAACTTTAGTCACCGACGTTCACTTACAACGAAGTGCAAACGAGTTGTTTTTGGCATAGAGTCACCTATGCACACTCACGTTTACCCGTGATATTGCGATATATGACCGAAGATTGAAATAAGTGACTTGATGTTTAAATAGCATGTCGTGGGCATGCAACAACGCAAGTTTGCTTCTGAAAAGTTATTGAATCGAAACTCGATCATTTGGCATGTACTCATGGACTGTTTAAGTTCGCAAGTATACGATTGGTTAATGATTCGAGTTGGTTTGGACGATTGGATTTCGGAAGCACACATGCATGATCGTAGTCGTAGTTAGGATTGCACAAGTTGGTTTTCAAAATGTTATCGAATTGGACTTGATCGTTCGACGCGTTCTCTAGAATTGCTTCATGAGTACATAGTTGGCTAGTGATTCGAGTTGATTTAGACAATTGAAGTTTTGAAGACTCATGTGCATGATCCGTACGCTATTATCTGAATTCATGAGTTTTTCACCGATCTCTAGGTGATCATGTCTGGTCTGCCCTCTTCCTTTTTTTTTGTTCCTCTTTTTTTTTAATATGGGATCGGTACCGCTCCCGACATTTAGACTTTTTTCTAAGCGGTTGGGTTCGCTCCCTACTTCCTCTATAAAAGCTAGATCTGAATTCTTGTTTCCTTCTCCTGGTATATTTCTCACACCAAAACTTAAGGAATTTTCAATACCAAAAATTGCGGAACTCCCACCGACTCGTTCCAATCGCTGACAAATTCAGACCGAGCCCTTGCTTCTTCGTCCTCATACATTAACAGGTGGCTTGAATGAACCAATTTGAACTAGGAACACGAGTTAATTCGAGTTGCTTGTTGAATGGATTTGATTTTGGGTTGAGAACGGAGGGGACAACGTGATGTTAGACTTGATGGTCGAGGCGATGCAGGCCTATGGCCAAGGCAGAGTGGAGTGTGAAGTACGAAAAATCGTTAGGAAGAAGGAAGAGATGGAAAGTAGTGGGGATATGAAATGATTTCGTATCTCGATGGTTTGTTATCTCCAACTGAGTTTCAAGGGTACGAAAGGTATATTCGAATCTCGTTACTTATTGGAATTTGGGCATCGAATTTGAATGGAGTTAGGAGAAGAAGTAGAGGAAAGGAATTTGGGATCAGTGATAGCTAGAGCAGCAATAAGAAAATGGAGAGGCTAAGTTTTTCATAGGTATATGAAATGGATTTTGAATCCTCAGACTTAGTCATTTTTGGGGAGGCTTCGTTGGCATGTTCGCGGATAAGAAACTCTGATTTTGTATCCACACACTTAGCCATTTTGGGAGTTGACGTTTCGCGAGTGGAAAAAATTTCATGTTTGTAGGGATATAAAATAAGGTGTTACCCTCGAAATCTTGCAAAAATGTTAACTCTGGAACTTCACTCTGTAAATTCGGGTCATCATGCGATGTTGCGCAATTGGGTTGAGTTTTGCATCAAAACGTTTCCCATTAACGACTGGAAAACGAACTCGCTTGGACTAACGATTCAGATATGCACATAGGATTAAAGCATAAACTTAGACTATAACACATGAATGAACCATGAATTACAAGATTCGGTTCTCAATTCAATCATGACATGACCGCGATTTGATTGAAATTCCCAACTTTGATCAGTGACGATTATGGTTCTAGTTTGAAAACAAAAAATCGTGGCAGGGTTCCAAAGTGTTTTTCTATGATCGCACTAGCACGTACGACACTGCACATTACACATTAATACACACTAACACGAGGGGTGCAGACTTTTGTGTGGTAATTAATGAAATTATCTTACAATTAATGCTTGCAATGGTAAGGAGAAGCTTTAGACGACTTCATGGCTTGGAAAACGAAATTGTAGAAGCGTCTATGAGTTCTAATAAGTCTCCGTACAATTCTAGCCCATCGGTTATTAATTGCGAGGCCTTCAAAGCTTACATCCTTTCTCAACTAGTAGGCCCATCAACATGCATTAAAAGAGGAAAAATTCAAAGGATTGCAGTATGGATGAGCCAGTAGTCCAAGGAGAAGCAGCATTTGTAGTAGAAGACTCACAAGAGGAGGAGGATAGACAACAAATAGGAAGACGTTTTCATGGAATCTGACATAACGAGAGATACTGTGATTCTTTAGATTCCCCCTGATTCGATTGTCTCGCGGATCGCTGAAGCTTCGTTGAGGCGGATCAGCGCGAAATATGGAATAACTTGGGTGGACGGTCTGACCTCTAGAAGGGAGGATAGGGCCACGCTCCTCCAGAGGGCTATACTTTCTGGAACAAGCATATATTCTCCATCGGATGCATTCCCCCGTTGTAGTCATACATTCGACATATTCTATACATCTTTCGAATAGAGCCAACGCAGCAACATCCGAACGCATATGCCATCCTGCTTGACACCTGGATCATGTATATAGAGCGGTTGGACAAAGCACGGACTAGGGAAGACACCAGATACCTCTACTCTATGAAGATAAGTGTAATGTCTCACCTTTATACTTGCGTTAGCAAAGTCCATTGCAAGCAATGGTGTCAACTAACCTAAAGAATAAGGTTGTTGAGGAGCGACCATATGTATATTAGCTTTGAACTAGTGTTAAACATATCAGATAATGTGGATCTCATGAGGAAATCTAAATAAAGTGTATATTAGCTTTGAACTAGTGTTAAACACATCTAAATAAAGTTCAAATCTACTGTAACGACGCGGATTTCGCCCGGCCCGATCGATCGCAAAATCGACTAAGACCGTTCAAAACCCGAATACGTTAACTCTGGGAATACAACAACATTAGAACAACAACAACAGACTTTTATAAAATATCATAATAATGTTACATCATAGTACAGAACATCAGAGTACATCGAATAAAATTACAGCGGAAGATAAATTTCAATAAATTAAATATAATAAACAGCGGAAGACTTCTATGCTCTGGACACAGCTTTAGGCTTTGATCCAGAATCCTGCTCAAGAGATAAATATCTGCAAAAAAGCTACTCGATTGCCCGTGTGGAAAAGAGGGCACCCGAGTTTGCAAAGTGAAACAAACTACGAGTCAGTCATGGGACTGGTGTGAGAATTCTTAACTAATATAACTAATAGCAATAAGGCAAATCCAAGGACCACGCCGCTAACGCGGAACGGGTTTTATACCAATGGATTGTCGATGCATAAATTAAAGTAAATCGTTAAACAACGCAATGCTTTTCAGAAAAATGGAATCATCATAAGACTCAAGTCCCATCACACAATGCAACGCAAACCGGAGGATAGAGTTTTACCTTATGATGATTAAACATGCTTGGTACGATAAAAATGAATTTGATATTATTATTAGTGTATATATGTTTTAAAAACATTTCAAAGTAAATGTATCAATCCTAGGAAGCATAGCTACCATATACTATGCCTCCATACTAGTAATACAATCAAAACCGCATGAGGTCGTATTGGAAATTGGGTTTCCATCATGAGTCAAGGCTAGGAAGGAGCTCCTTACCGATTCGAGACACTCTAGCTAATGTCTCAGGATCCCTCGCAGTGAACCCTTGGAAAGCTGCAGGGCCGGTCCGTACATACGATTTGCGGATTGGCAATTCCTAAACACACGTTTCCCGGTCCTATAGGACCTAACATCTGAGGCGCCTCATTCCATCATCCACATAAGTAAAATGCCAGGCCGTGTAAAACCCAAACACCACTTCTAGTTAGAAAGAAACGTGCTTCTCTCCCTGCGTTCTCTTCTCCCCTTTTAGACTCCAACCGGGTTGTGAGGCTCGCTAAGCTACATAATACACAAAGCTATGCTTATTCAAGCTTTGCTTTGATCATCAACCACAAGGCCTGCTTTTCAACAAAAGCCTTGATCATTTGCATCTTAGCATGCCACATTGTCAATCCATACCATACCATTGATTCCTACCAATATATAACCTCTAAGCTCGTACGTCTTAGAGAAGGTGTTAAACACCAAACAGATATATATTTAGTAGAGATCAACGAATACCGTATAAAGGAATACAACATCAGACATACAATCCATTTTCAAGTCCGTTCTGGGTCTGAACGAAACGGGAGGCACCTTATACCTCGCATATCCGAACAACCAACAAGTAGTCTGGACGGCCACCATTGTAGCCCCTTCAAGGAAGCTACTCCAATCATGGGCGTCAATGGTAACTCATCCATTCAACGTGAGGATCGTCGGTCTTCAATCACCGTCTTCAACTTGGATCGACGTATAATCATTTGAAATGAGATTGAACTCGGACTTTTCAAATGATCCTCTTATATATATAATTTAAAATCATTCCTTATCGTTAATATTAATTTATAACGATTAATCTCTATTTTTATTTATATAAAAAAAAATTGAATTTTATTTAACAACACTTCATGTCAATAGGCGACCTTGATGCTGTTTTCACCCAAATTTGTTTTACAATTCCTCTAAATCAAACCGTTGGATTTTAGCACAATTCATATCGTTGGAAAGATCTTCCCAAGGCGAACCTACCGGTTTCAGTCTTGGGAAAATCCGACGGTCGGATCTTTCGGTATAACTATTTAAAGTTACGATTGTCGAATCGCGAACTACCGTGCGCGATTCATTTAATTATAATTTACATATATATACTTATATATAATTCCGTCATCCATTTCATTTCACTATATTTTGTTAACATCGAATATCCCTATTTGTGTATATAATATCGAGGTATAACATGGCACACAATAATGTTTATTTTATATTAATTCACATACACATGTTATATCCAACAATGTAATTTTATTTTCTTTCATCTTTCAGTTTACACCCAATGTATATTTGGTTTCATTATTCCTTTTTAATGAAAACCCATTTCTTAAAATGTAAATTTCTAATCCTTTTATTTACATAAAGAAAAATGTAAATTTCTATTCCTATTTTATTTACATTGAGAAATGTAAACTTATATTTCAATATATTATTATATAAAAAATGTAACTTCCTATTTTTCTTTTATTTATATTGAAAAATGTAACTTCTTTTTACCGCCTCTAAAATGACGATAAAAATATATAATAATTATTCTATTCTTTTATCGCATCTAAAGTGACGATAAAAATATACATTTTAATTCCATTATTTTAATTCACATTAAAAATGTAAACTTTTCTTTTTAATATAATCAACATTAAAATTTGACTTTTCTTTTTAATATAATCTACATCGCATTAAATAATTTTGCAATGTCAAGATCTAATCTTTTCATTACATAAAAATGTAATTTTCTTACTTTAAATCTTAATTACATGAAAATATAAACTTTAACTTAATTATATAAAAATGTAATTTTCTTCCTTTATCTTAATTTACATGAAAACATAAACTTTAACTTAATTACATAAAAATGTAATTTTCTAACTTTAAATCTTAATTACATGAAAATATAAACTTTAACTTAATTACATAAAAATGTAATTTCCTTCCTTTATCTTAATTTACATGAAAATATAAACTTTAACTTAATTACATAAAAATGTAATTTTCTTACTTTTATTCTATTTGCATTAAAATGTAAATTCTCTTCCTTTTAGTCTATTTACATAAAAATGTAATTTCACTTGAAATCTTATTCTCATTACGGTGTAAATAATGTCATTTTCTATGTATTCTAATATCAAACAAAAGAACATTTTATTTGTTAAAATTTTTCTATGTTTTCTAATATCATATAAAAGCATATTTTATAGGTAAATATTTTTTTAACCATTCATATTAACATAAAAAGAATACTTTATGTTAAATCTTTCTTAACATTTTATTTTAACATAAAAAGAATACTTTATGTCAAATCTTTCTTAACATTTTATTTCTGAAATGTTATTTTTCTTTTACTTTAACAATTTTCTATTTAACAAAATGAACATTTTGTTATGACATATCTTTCTATTTAACAAAATAAATATTTTGTTTTACATACCTTTCTATTTCATAAAATAAATGTGTTGTTTTTCTACTTTTCTATTTCATAAAATAAATGTGTTGTTTTTCTACTTTTCTATTTCATATGCATAAACATGACATTAAAATGTGATTCTTATGAAATGGATTTTTATTTACATGTGAAATGTAAACAAAAATGTGATTTTCAAATATCCCCTTTTTATTAAAATTAAAATACAAATAAAAATGTGAATTCTAAATATGCCCTTTTATTTACAATTAAAATGTAAATGAAAATGTCTTTATCCAATTTGCTTTTTTATTTACACATAAAATGTGAATAGAAATGACTTTTCCAATTTTGTCTTCTTACACATACAGTGTAAATAAAAATGTCTTTACAAAATATACACTTTTACTTACAAATAAAATGTAAATAAAACTATGATTAACACATGACGGTGTAATATGACACTCATATTCTGACACAAAAATGTTATTTTCATACTGGTGTGATATCTTAACAAAAATGATATTTTTGTACAAATGTGACATTTTTAACAAAAATGTAACTTTATTCCTAATTCAACATTTTACACTAAAAATGTTAATTCTTTTAAATGCGACATTTTTACCAAAAGTGAACCTTTATTCCTTATGCAACATTTTATATAATAAAAATGATCTTTTTCTAATGCTAACATCTAAAATAAAAAAAAAGATTTTATTATGTTATGTTTTCATACACTAGAAATGTTAGTTTTCTTTTTATATGCTAACATCTTATGTAATAAAATGTTCCTTTATATACTGACATAAAAATGAGATTTTATTATGTAAACATTTTATACATAAAAATGTTTCTTTTCTAATGTTAACATTCTTAACATCAATATGTGAATTTTCTAATATTAACATTTCTAACATAAAAATGTGATCTTTATAATGCTAATGTAAAAATGAGATTTTTATTATATTAACATTTATACATAAAAATGTGTTCTTTCCAAATGATGACATTTTTAAATAAAAAAATGTTAATTTTCTATTCTAACAATTTATATAACAAAAATGATATTTTCCAAGATGTAAACATTTCTTATATTTCATACCATCCATCAACACCATACGGTCAATTCACCACAATACAGTCAATTCAAATAATCTCAAACATCACAAAATGTTCAATTTGGTGTCACATAACTAATGAACAAAAATAGGGATTTTTGTTTTAACTAATTTACCTTGACAAAAATAACAAATTTGTTTTGACAAATTTATTTTTGACAAAAATCTATATTTTTGTTTCCAACAATTTTTATTACAACACGATGTCATCCAATTAACAGATCTATACAACACATCAATCATAGAATCAAATCACGTCACATAACAATAGAATTTTACCACAGAGTGATGATAACACAAACAAAAATAATTTTAATTATTTAAGAAGAAATAAAATAGAATTTCTCACATCGTTTGAATTTCTGAGCCGTTCAGATCCAAAAATTGGCCAAATTTCAACTTGCTTAGAATCAAGTCTAGTCAGTTTCATCGCGTAGATCTCGGTCTCACGATCATGGCGCACCTGAAATCGTTCGAATCCGAGTTCATATGAGCAAGATATGGTTTAATTAAGATTGACAAAATTGAATTTAAATTAATTAATTAATTAAAAGGGAAAAATACCCTTTCTTCCTCTTCATCGTTCAAGGCTGTTAGTTTTTCTATTTTGAACCCATTACCTTCTAATCTAGGTTTGCATTTATCTCTAAATTGGTGAAGCTTGAAGATGATTGGAAGGTGGCATATCGGAGAGGGAGGAGAGGGATTGGTGCGCCTAGGGAGGTGGAGGCCGCGGTGGGGCCCACTTGGTGCGGCGGGGCTGAGTTGGGCGCGGGTTGGGGAGGGGATTCCGGGCAAATTACTTACTTAAACTCCATCATATCCGTATAGAATTAAAGCTCTCGAAAATCTCTTCAATATTGTCAAAAGAATCATTCGATTTCACAGAGAGGATTGGGAGTAATTGAGGAATGAAATTCGGGTATTTCTGGCCATGAAAAAAGGAGATAGCGGCTGGTTGTTTTAGGGGAGGATTAGGGTTTAGAGATTAGTGAATATTTATATTATTTAATTAGTTAATTAGCCCGTTAAGGCCCGTTTTGCAACTTTGTCAGATTTCAGCCCAACGACTGTCGTTCTTACCTATTTACCCCTATTCCGGACTCATCTAGCTATGTCCCGCAGGCCTAAACGACTGTCTTGACGCAGTTTTCTTTATTTTAATATATTTTCTTTTATTTTTTAATTCAACCGTACGAATAAATTCACCGGGGCCACAAATTAACTTCGAAAAATCCCGAAAAATATATTTAGCTATGTTTTGACGCTGCGAACCTAGGAAAATTAATTTCGTTCAATTCTGAGCCTGTCTGAAAAATGGTATTTTTCAAGTCGATTAAAATTGACTGAAATTGACAAAACAAAAATCTTTTTGCCACAGTCACAAATTAATTCTAAAAATTATGAAAAATTAAACTTAGCGATAATTTGACATTCCGAATCCAACAAAAGTGGTTTCGTCGAAAACAGAGGTAGTTTGAAAAATGGCAATTTTCAAGGCGTATATATTACATATTAAAAATACATTTTTAAACAAATAATTTCCAAAACTCGAAATATATAAGTGCTTATACTTTTTAAATGCAGAAACGTCATTCTGAACTCAATGGAAGTGGTTTCGAGTCCAAATTCCTTCGTATGCAAAAAGTAGCATTTTTGACCCTTATATATTATATATATAAATTTCATAGCGACCTTTCTAAATTTTAAACTGGGCATAACTTTTGATTCCTGCTATGAAATTTCGATTTTCCAGATTCGTTAGATAGATATTTTAAAAGAGATTCTAATATTTTTGGTTTCACTAAAATCCGTTAAAATTTTCATCCTGTACGGTCATTCAAAGTTCAAGTTTGACTTTTCAAACTACCATGCTATTTCTAACTCCTTTTATAATTAAAATTAAATTATTCATCCTAACTTCAATTTAAATAATTTTTTAATCATTATTATTTAAAATAAATTATTTTAAATATCAAAACCCATTAAAATTAGTTAAAATAAATTTTTAAATTTACCCCAAAATTCAGGGTTGTTACAGTCTCCCCCACTTAAAAACTTTTCATCCTAAAAAAGGAACGAAGCTAAAGTTGTTTAAGTAACCTATCTTAAATAATTTTATTTGTTGATTAACTTTTAAAATATATAACTTTATATATTCAAATATCATATTTCCAAAGATCGGATTATATATAATCAAAAATACGTTAATTATAAACTGGGAACTCTCTACTCATTCTAGGGCATTACTAACCCCATCTCTAATGAGTTTTCTCATTCTGGGATACTACTGATCCTATCTGTAATGAGTATTCTTATTGGATATTACTAATCCAATCTCTGATGAGTCTTTTGTTCAGTTCTAACAAGTTGTATCCCAAGGATTTGAGCTAACCAGAGCTCTGATACCAACTGTAACGACCCGGATTTCGTCCGGCCCGATCGCTCGCAAAATCGACTAAGACCGTTCAAAACCCGAATACGTTAACTCTGGGAATACAACAACATCAGAACAACAACAACAGACTTTTATAAAACATCATAATAATGTTACATCAGAGTACAGAACATCAGAGTACATCGAATAAAATTACAGCGGAAGATAAATTTCAATAAATTAAATACAATAAACAGCGGAAGACTTCTATGCTCTGGACACAGCTTTAGGCTTCGATCCAGAATCCTGCTCAAGAGATAAATATCTGCAAAAAAGCTACTTGACTGCCCGTGTGGAAAAGAGGGCACCCGAGTTTGCAAAGTGAAACAAACTACGAGTCTGTCATGGGACAGGTATGAGAATTCTTAACTAATATAACTAATAGCAATAAGGCAAATCCAAGGACCACGCCGCTAACGCGGAATGGGTTTTATGCCAATGGATTGCCGGTGCATAAATTAAAGTAAATAGTTAAACAACGCAATGCTTTTCAGAAAAATGGAATCATCATAAGACTCAAGTCCCATCACACAATGCAACGCAAACCGGAGGATAGAGTTTTACCTTATGATAATTAAACATGCTTGGTACGATAAAAACGAATTTGATATTATTATTAGTGTATATGTTTTTAAAACATTTCCAAGTAAATGTATCAATCCTAGGAAGCATAGCTACCATATACTATGCCTCCATACTAGTAATACAATCAAAACCGCATGAGGTCGTATTGGAAATTGGGTTTCCATCATGAGTCAAGGCTAGCGAGGAGCTCCTTACCAATTCGAGACACTCTAGCTAATGTCTTAGGATCCCCCGCAGTGAACCCTTGGAAAGCTGCAGGGCCGGTCCGCACATACTATTTTGCGGATTGGCAATTTCTGAACACACGTTTCCCGGTCCTATAGGACCTAACATCTGAGGCGCCTCATTCCATCATCCACATAAGTAAAATATCGGGCCGTGTAAAACCCAAACACCACTTCTAGCTAGAAAGAAACGTGCTGCTCTCCCTGCGTTCCCTTCTCCCGTTTTGGACTCCAACCGGGTTGTGAGGCTCGCGAAGCAACGTAATACACAAAGCTATGCTTATTCAAGCTGTTCTTTGATCATCAACCACAAGGCCTGCTTTTCAACAAAAGCCTTGATCATTTGCATCTTAGCATGCCACATTGTCAATCAATACTGTACCATTGATTCCTACCAATATATAACCTCTAAGCTCGTACGTCTTAGAGAAGGGTGTTAAACACCAAACAGATATATATTTAGCAGAGATCATCGAATACCGTATAAAGGAATACAACGTCAGACATACAATCCATTTTCAAGTCCGTTTTGGGTCTGAACAAAACCGGAGGCACCTTATACCACGCATATCCGAACAACCAACAAGTAGTCTGGACGGCCACCATTGTAGCCCCTTCAAGGTAACTACTCCAATCATGGGCGTCAATGGTAACTCATCCATTCAACGTGAGGATCGTCGGTCTTCAATCACCGTCTTCAATTCTTCGACTTGGATCGACGTATAATCATTTGAAATGAGATTGAACTCGGACTTTTCAAATGATCCTCGTATATATATAATTTAAAATCATTCCTTATCGTTGGATTAATTTACAACGATTAATCTCTATTTTTATTTATATAAAAATAATAATTTAATTTTATTTAACAACACTTCATGTCAATAGGCGACCTTGGCGCTGTTTTCACCCAAATTTGTTTTACAAATTCCTCTATAATTTAAAATCATTTGAAATGAGATCGAACCGTTGGATTTTAACACAATTCATATCGTTGGAAAGATCTTCCCAAGGCGAACCTATCAGTTTCAGTCTTGGGAAAATACGAGTCAGACACAGATATTCACATCACTAAGGCGGAAATAGATATGAATATAACACATGAGTATAAATACAAATATAGTGGTCATAATCGATCCACTATACATCCAAAGAATAGGTGCATATTCTAGCCAAAAGAATACGAATACGTAGAAATCTCATATACTTATAATTGACATTACTACAATAACAATGTAGACACGAAAAGTCAAGAAGTGGTCCCTGCTAGAATTCCTGAAGTAACACCTGTAATACTCAGTCTGACCCGAGTATTATTTATAAGAAAATATATAATAAACGAATCAGTCTAACTGTACTCATCATAATAAACTGAGATATAAATAGAGATATAAACTGACAATGACATATGAATATTTACAACAACGGTAACAAGTAAATGTGAAATCTCGTAAATGTCCATAAAATATGTCAAAGGAATTTCAGATCTATATAAAATAATACCACATCTTAAATGATATAACCTACCTACAAGAAATGGTGTCCTCTAGTAAATCATCATAAAATATATAATATGACATCAACACATGAATGCTCACGATAAATGATGATACCTATAAAGTCAACATGAAATAGATAACACGATGTCTACACATGAATGCTCGCAAAAAATGATGACACACATCAAGTCAACGCGAAATAGGTAACCTAGATCAATAACCTAGTATCAATAAACTCAGATTGTACATTACACCATAGATGGCCTACTACAACGAAAATACAAGGTGTTGCTAGCTACAATGTAACGATAGCTATGTTGATTTCTGTCTATTGCAACACACACTTCAAGGTGTTAGCCGAGATATCAACACGATGTTGCAATAGCTATAGATATATTTAAATTAAAATATTTATAAACTTATTAATCAGCGTGAATACGATCCGATGATCTATGTCACCAATCCGCGTTAATCTAATTTTCCTTCAGCACCTCAGCTACTTTACCCCCCAAATTTTCATTTTTCCGCTATTTGCCTTCGTTTCTTTTTAACTTGAGAAAGAATATAGTTGACTTCCGTTTTAATGGCGAATCGAAAAGCAGGGTTTCGCCCTCCTCAACAAATTGCCACTTTAGCATATGATCCTTTTATGCAATTCCTTTCTCATCTTTTTAATTTTATCCAGTTTTAGCGATGAGGAAGCTAACCAGAGAAGTTTCATGGTTTGGTCTCATGAAATTGGAATTAATGAATTCAAGGTATATATGTCTAGGTTTCTCTGCTTCGCTCTTTGTTAGTGGCGGCTGAAGTTTCTACTTTACCCTCGGCCCTTCTTCCTATCTTCATTTTCCTTTTTTTATTTTACCTACTTAATTTCAGTTTCGTTTTTCTTCTGCAATGATTTTTTCTGTATCAATGATGATCAAAATTGAACATTCATTCTTCCAAGGTTAAAATCCATCGATGTGGAAAAACTAAATCAAAATTGATCTAAGATCATTTTCTTTTTCATTTTAGTCCCTATAACCATTTATTTTGTGAGCTAAAATTCTATACAATCACTATTTTTTCGTAGTTCGAACTTTTTTTCGGATAAATTGTTTAAATCGCAGAAGTTGGTGCACAAAGTGGCTACGGTAGTAGCTTCACCTTCACTGCTGATCTGGACCCTCTGCATCCCTTCAATGTTGGAGTTTTTACCGCTCTTATGATGGCTTAGGTACCACTTCCCTTGTGTTTATGGTTATTCTTTGCATAATTTGATCAGAAAGTTGACATTTTGAGTGCTCTCTGCTTAAAGAAAAAATGGGGATAGCATAATTTTCTGCTTGTGAAAATGAATTCTTGATGTAGTTTCCCTGATTTCCTTTTAAGGCTTGTTTGCAATGCAATACTCACTACCACATACATCATACTTGTGTGCGCATACAGTATTGACAAGCATTTCTTTATTGCGTATTCATGTTTTTTTACTTTATATGGATGTATGTGCATACACTTACATCTGTTTTACTTATCAAAACAAAGACGGACATAATAAAATAGCAAACATACAAACGTGTGCAATTCTCCAGTTGTGATGTAGATAGGAAGGTTGTACAATGGAAGGATCTTCATGTGCATACACTCATACGATAAACATTTGTTGGACCTAAAATAGTTAATACCTATCTACTATACGTCCACTGCATCTGACTTCATTCATGTACTCCATCTGCGAAAACGACAGTGACTTTGTTCAGTTACATGTTAGAAGTGACTACAAGAGAGAAGGAACTTATGAAAGCATGCACAGATAATGAACTTATGAAAGCATGCACAAATAATGAACAGGTTCCAAATTTCTTAGGTTCGAAACCTAAGATGTCAAAATGAATACTCTGTTTGAATAGAAATGTCACTCTTGTTCTCAAGAAATTGTTCTCTTTTTAATAGGAAATTTTACTTCAGATTGAACCTATAATCTTTTAATTCATCAAATGTACTTTCTCAAGCATTTCTAATCCTTGAAAGCTATCTCAAAACCGTAAAGTATGTTATCATTGTTGTGATGTTATTGTCATACCACTTGACCAAATGAGCTACGAATGCTATATTGAAAGAAAATAGATAGGTGACGAGAATTAGAAGAAGAATATATTTGGCCTTAAAATAATGATGTTTATATAGTCTTTGTTATTTGAATATGTAGTATTGGTTATCGGCAAAGGTGAGGATACGGTAAAAAATATGCAGGCCACATCTGGCACTCGTATACAGGTTCGTGTTTTTTGATATCAATTTTTATTATATATTTAACTAATTATAGGTTTTCTTTATTATGTTGTGAGAGGAAGATTAATATGAGCTTCGTAACATCTTATGCCTAGTGTTTGTGCTTCAAGTCGTTTCTAAAAATTTGGGATATTGTTTCACTCAATATGTGATATATAAGAATAATTATTATTGTATGGCATTTGAAGCAGTACACAATGTAGTAAACTAGTATTGTGAAATTCATCATGTACATTCTGTTATTGTTCGAGCATCTCCTTGTTCTCTTTAGTTCGTTCTCTTATAACCAAAATGGTGAGTGATTTTTTCCGTTAACTGTTTTCCGTTTCTTTAAATTGGAATCCCAAAAAGGGAGTGCACCATCTTCCTACGTAAAGAATCATATTTATCTTTCTTCCCATTTTGGTGAAATGAAGAATAATTGCTGAATGATTGCAAGTTACATCTTTCTCAGGTTTTCGAAAATGAAAACTGCTCCATGTAAAACCTAGATATGCTTTCAATGTGAAAACAAATATTTATATTTGATTATTCATGTACTGAATGTTGTAGTGTATTCCAAACTTCCAACGTCCATTTTCACTTCTGTTTAATGTGGCAAATTTCAGGTTATACCGATACGTCCACCTCCTAGTGATACGTGACTGAAGAGAACAGTACAAATTGATGGTACACCTGAGAAAATTGAAGCTGCAAAGCAGCTAGTCAATGAAGTTATTAGTGGCCAGGTAAGTCTATGCTTGAGCTAAGTTCATGGTATCACGAACTGTGTCTTTTGTTCTATTTATTCTTCAGAGAATCTACTTAATCCAGATCATATTTATCACAAATTGGATGACTGCAATAGATGTTCTGTCTTAATTCTATACTACATGTACACGACAAGTTTAACATAAAACATTATTGGGTTTGTTCACTTCTCCAGTTTTGTGTGGTTGCATTAAGCTTGTTTTCTTTGGTCTGATACATTTAGTTTAGTTGACTAATATTTGGTAATAGCTCAGTTATAAAACCATCTGCACTTTTAGATGAACATTTTATTGACTCCACACTTATATGCGATGGATTATCATAAGTTATTTTGCATGGAATCTGGTCACCTTTGTTGGCAACTAAAGCAACACGTATAAGCTCTATTTGTGACAGAACGCTAGTTGAATAGGGTTATATTTCCGGTTTTTGAAGTTATTGTTTGTTTTTTGTCTACATGTTTAACCATATAAGAATGATACATTGGTTCATGGAGCATGAAATATTATTTGTTTTGATTAGACCAGTTATCTTTAAAGGTAATTGGTTTTTCTTTAGCTTTATATTTCTTTCTCTTAAGCAATAAGAAAAGGTTGAAATGCAATTTTTAACCCTTATTAAGAAGTATTTCATTGTGATCCTTCATGATGCTTGTGCACGCAGTCAACCTGTCTACATATTAAACTGTAAAATACATATATTAGTATTCAATCTAGTTTAATTGCATTTGAGATTGTTTAAGAAACTTGTTTCAGATTGTTAATTTTATTTAATGTCACATTTTGAAATTGCTTTATTTTGTAGGAGAATATTGAAAAAGCAATAGGTGTAGGAGGCAGTGATGGAATTGATCAAGAACTTGTTTCTGATGGGAAGTCGCACGGGCCATCATAGCTTATAGGACGACACACAAAGTCTCCAAAAGTTCCAAAAGATGTGCTCCAACAACAAGCACATACATATAGAAGCTGGTAACGAAGGCGCTGAACGCAGTGGAGGCTCGGGCTCTTAGTCATTACCCAGTACCTAAGTAGAATTTAGTATGTACTAACTGTGTTTCTAAGTACTAGATATGAAAATGAATTTACTGGCTATATTTGTTATTTTGTAGTTGATTAAGTACTAGTTGTGTTGCTGGTTAATCTAAAATGAAAAGTTCTTTGTTGCAATGTGCGATGTTAAATGCTGTAATATTGTAGTATGTGATGTAATATTGCCATAACTATGATATAAGGTTGCAGCATGTGATGTTAAATGTTTCCATAACTATGATATAGTGTTTCCATTGGATGGTAAAAGTGTTACTATAGATTAATGAATGTGAGCCCCACCACATGATTCCATAACGATGGACTACAGATTTTAATTGGCCCCACATGTTGGTGCCCAGATGGTGGGGCCCATATTTTAGTAAATTTAGTACCTGTCGCAACACCTGTACTGATGTTGCCTTAGGGTCACAAAGATGTTGCCTTTGATTCTAAGGCAACGCGACAAAATGCAACACCGAAAAATGTTGCCACAGATCATTTTTGGCCTATAGCAATTTTTTTTTGCACTTCTTGCATCACTTCTCTAGTGTTAAAGTATGCAATCTATGGCATAGTGCTAGAAACTGATAAACTAGAAATCCAGAATATCTCTAAAAGGGGAAAACCAAACTCAAGATGGGAGCCTGAAGACTCATCAACTTAATATGGGAGACCGAAGACTCAACCAATGATGAACCAAAGTTCCAAAAAGATAACACAACTCGAGATGATCCGAAGATCGGGGAATACACAATCTCACTTGGAACACACAATTCCAATTTAATGAAATGAAGTTCAACAAACAGTTCGAAGACTCCCAATGATGAACCAGAGTTCCTCAAGATGATTCAAAGATCATCAGTATAGACGAATGAACCAAGTTCCTCAAGATGATCCGAAGATCATCGGTATAGACGAATGAATCAAGTTCCTCAAGATGATCCCAAGATCATCAATATAATCAAATGAACCGAAGTTCCTCAAGTTGATCCGCTGATCGTCAGAATCACCCGAAGGTCAGAATGATCTGAAGATCCTCAATGATCAAAATTGATCAATTATAGTGTAAACTATGCCAAGCTAGTAAGTATAAGAGTCGAGCTACTTGTCCCATAACCACGTGCTCTACTCGAATATTTAGCTCTACTCGAATATTTACGTACAAGTTGTACATTCCACTACGAATATGAAACAATTATTTCCACAATTTTCTATCGAACAAGTCCAAGAAATAACCGTCGAAGCAAACTCAAGGGTTCATAGTCCTTGTTTTTACTAAGGCATTTAATTAGATTTCTTATTAGATAGAGAAAAAGGTTTGTCAAATATATACTAGTAGATTTATAAAGCAATTTATAAAATAAATTCATTAATGAAGTAGGATTAGTAACCATTTTAATAAAAGATTTTGGTATCTACTAATAGTGTAAAACCCTTTTATATAACTTCAAAATGGCAAGTCTCTTGTAATAACAATCGAAATTACGATCGACCGAATAATTCACGTTTTAATAACGTAAATTAAATCTCACGACTATCGAGTATAAATTCGTTCACCATGAATCAATCAAAAGTCCATCAATGGTTGATAATCAGGTTGCTGAAATCTATCAATCAAAGAAACTGAAAAGTCACATAAAAAGGCCAAATGGGTCAAAATTCGGCCGGGAAAGAGCCTGAAACGATCTATGCAATTGGCCGTGGTCTCCACTGGTCGATTGGAAAAAAATAACAACACCAATCGACTGGTCCAAAATTGACCAGTTGACTGGTCATTTTACCAGCAGAATGCAAATTTAATAGGACTAGTCGATTGGTCACCTGCCTACTGCGAAAATAAGGCTTGGCCTTTCGGCCAAGTCGATTTCAATCTCATTCTATCGATCGTCGGAGGCTATTAACTTTATAGAAATGAAATCAAGACCTCAATGGTTTTGTCGAAACACTACTACCACACGAATCAAACGTACACAACAGTTTTACACTAGAATTTATATAATCGAATTCAAAACTCGTGAAATGGAATGTTTACTCAAACCAAACCAAATTACATACCATATACGCAATATAAACGCGCCATAGGCACACTATACAAGCTTAAAGCTTGAGGCATATATGTGAGTTCTAAAAGAATTCACCTTTGCTTGTTAAAAGCAAGGAATTGGTCTAGTGGAAAGCTGGAGCAACCTCTCTTCCATTGTAGCTTGCTAATCTTCAATCTAAACACATATAAATGAGTTTCCTAAGAATTAGGTCATAGGAATTTCAAAACTGAAGAATAAGCAAGAAGAAGAAGATGGAGATGGAGAAGCTTACACAAGTTGCCTCCTTTATTTTCCACTTGATTTGGATTCCTAGAAGCCAACCCAAGAATAGGAATTTTAATTTCCTATTCCCTCTCCACATTTATATTTCTTTGTTGAAGTGTTTAAGGAATGAGGAGGAGAAGGCTGATGGAGCTCTTACGGGAGTGGGCTAGGTTGGGTAACACAAACCCCAACCAAAGTCTGAAAATTCGCTAACTCTAAACATATCGAAGTTTATCGTTTTTCTTGTCATAAATGGCATTTCAAACTTAATGGGAGTGGTCTCAAGTCCATATTCATCTGTATGTAAAAGTGACTATTTGGACCTACTTTCGATTAACAACGTTATATTTAAATAATTTTTTTAAATATATTATCGTGAAATATGCGGGTTGTTACAGACTTCCCACTTAAATAAATTTCATCCCCACAATTACTTAAGGAAAAACAAAAAAATAAATAACAACCACGCATCAACAAAAAGAATCTATATTGAAAATAGATTAACTTGAGGAATTCACTTTTGAATTATTTCATAGATTTTAACTTTGAGTTACAAACCACTATATAACTTAAGTCTACACACATATAATGTTCCAATAAAAGTCACGAACATATATTGCAACCAATTTATTTCAATCAAAAGTGGTTTCAACAAATTAGTATTTTCCTTACTTAAATTCTAAACGTTCTAAACCTCAATTTTAATAATTACTTAAATCTTAAATCGCGAACTACCGCACCGTGATTTTTCTAATAATTTGGTTTAGTTAAATACCAAAATCTACAAGATGAATTCAAATCTTTTTCTTTCATTAGAAAACTATAATCCAATAGACCTGGATAATTCTTGTTTCAAAGAATTCCGACTCGTATTGGATCCTATATACTCATTTGAAGTTCAAATCGAAAAATTACGAACCACCGCTCCGCGGCCAGCTCGTTTTAATAAAATTTAATTAATTCGTTTAATGTTCAACGAATTTATAAATTATAAACCTATTCTCTTACGTTTTCAATATGAACCAATTAAATTAAAAATTGGAAAGATCGACTATCTAAAATCACCGAACATTCCCTATCACGTTTTAGCTTAAAAAAATTATCCCGTATAAAATTCATTAAAAGTATTCTAACTCACAAAATTTTCTTATGTTGAATATACGATGGTCATATATATCCCATTCACAAAGATAAGTGATTCCGTTGAGGAAAACAAGATCATGAAATAAAAATCCAGGTTATGTATTCGAAATGAGAAATATTATCATGTTCTCTAATGTTTCAAAAATAAATAAGTTGGAAATTTTAAGTTTCCAATAAACTCCTAAAATCTTAAATATGAAATATTGGCACATCCTATAATATTTCACGAATAACTTCTAAACCATGGGAACATGATAAATGGTAGAAGTTAAAAGAATTTATAAAACTCGAAAATTTTTGGTTTTCAAATTCACAAAGATATCACCAACAAGGATGAGCTCAAACCAGTCAAGTTATGACCTCGAAAATTTCTAGTTTATTAAGGTTAACAAAATAAACTGGAATATTTGTTAACATTTAATCGCGAGAACCCATAAATCGCGAATCGAAATCCAAAAAAATGGCAAAGATCAATAAGCCAAATTTAGATTACCACTTTTCTAAAGATGATTTGAGATAATTTGAAAACTTGAATCGCTCAAGTTAGAGAAATCATACAAAGAAATCTAGAAAAATTATAAATAGAATGACACTCAAACTACAACAAGAGCAAGCGTACCAATCCATAAATCACAATGTGATTCTCAACTATTAGCAAGGAAAGCGAAATTTTACATTAAGTTAGTAAGTAGGCGATTTAGCCAAATGTCCCATAACCACTGACGTAACTCAAGAATTTACGAACAAATTGCAAAAATCCACTATAATTCACGAATGAGCGCACGAATCCCCAGATAAACACATAATAAATTTGTGTCATAGATAAGGGATGTCAAAGATGGATGATTCTTTCGGAAGATAAGATATGGACCTCAAAGTAATTAGGCCAATTCATTCCTAAAAATCACCACAACCCCAAACGAATAAGGCATGTGAATAAGCATGTAAATCATCATGCTGAACGCTTTTGTCTTACAACAAGATGGCTTCACACTGATAGGAATACACAATTCCACTCGGATTGGAATGCACAATTTCATTGTAACAGCCCGCATTTTACGTATCGGAAGATCGTAAAATATATTTATTTTATTCTATGAGGGTTGGATCATTCTCATCTTTTAATATGTTATCTATGGGGATGTGCGACATGTCTATAATTTTTACCGATTTTGTTTGTGACCATTTTTCCCCTGTCAGCCTTGTACAGGGCATAACTATTGACTCAGGTCGGATCAGAGGGTGAGACCTGTGCCATTGGAAAGGAATTGATGATTGCCTTTCCGTAAAGTGGTTATATTAAGGATTTGGCTCAGTGGTTTGGGAGAAATCGCTGTTATAAGGTTTTTCAATTGGCTATTCAGGTTTTGGAGCCTTAGTGGAATCCTATAAATAGGGGATGAGATTGGAGGGCAAAGGTTTACTTTTTCTCATTCTCTCATTTGAAGGCATTTGATCTCCTTCTTCCTCCTACAACTTTCCACCATTAAAAATCCAAATCTAAGGGAGGAAATCGAAGATCTACACCATTCTAGGCTACATCTACATCATTTCAAAGGCGAATTCATCAGATCGATGGGTTTGATTCAGAGTGCTCGCTGCCCGGAATTTTATTTCTATCATTTTAGATTGTTTCGGAAAATCGGTAAGTGATTTACATCTCTCACATGAATGCAATGAAATATATGAGTGTTTGTGCATGTTTCTCATCAAATTGGGATGTTTTACCATAGATTTACACCATTACAAGTTCATTTTCATATGCATCACCCTATGATCTATTCTAACAAGTTTTACTCGTTAATTTCATGTCATTTTACATGTTTATGTTAGTTAGATCTCTCATTTTGATCATATGGTCATTTTAATGGTTTTTGGTGAGATTTACATCATTTTTGTGGTAATCACCATATTCATGTGGATAGTAATGTTATGATATGTTTATGATTGTGTTTGATGATTTTAGTTGAGTTGGTTTCGTCGGATTCGTCAATGGCGAAGTTTTGGTCGAAATCGGAGTTGAATTGCAATATGCAGAAATTGGCTCGGTCAGGGGTTGGCTCGGCCATAGGTTGAATCGGCTAGGAGTGGATCGGATCGATTCATATTTGGATCGGGTCCTATTTGGATTGGGTCATACTTGGATCGGGTCGGTAGGTTGCAACAAGATCGGTTGGAACGAAGTTCATATTCGTGGTTGATAATGATGATGCAATGGTTTGTTTCCAACAGGGTCATTTTTTGAAAAAGTACGTTTTTCGGGTAAGACTCAGATTTTGGAGAAAAAGGTCTGCAAAAAATATTTTTCGGGGGCAACCCCCCAAACCCTAGCCGCAACGCAGTGATGTGATTAGCTCCGTGATGGTATGACTTCGAAGTAAGTTCAAGTAGGAAGATTCGAAGTGTTGAGAGGTGTTCGTTGATCGGAGTAGAACATCGAATGAAGTAACAACTCAAAGGTCATGGGTTGGTGGATAATGGTTGCTCGAGAAGGTCGCTTGAGCAATAAGTATCCATTAAGGTTGGACGACTAGAGATATCGAAGGCTGAAGGATTATCGTTGTCATAAGTTCTAGTACCCTAGGTCTTGGGGAAAGGCCTAGTTGTCAAGGTTGGACATTATCAAGGTTGGACATATGGGGTTTATGATAGAACTGGGGTTACCATTAGCCCTTGACATATGGTTAGGTTGGCCGTCATACGATTAACGATGGTTTCAAAGCAGGATTGGCGGTGATAGCCAGAGTCAGTCATGGATGATTGGTTGTTCTGTTTGCACTATCTCACATAGATTATCCAAAGTCGAGGGAGATGTTCTTTGAGTGCTTAACTGATATTGGTCTAGGCCTCTGTGGAGAGTACTTGGGGGATGTTAAACTCGATTAGGGTTATTTGTTTGAAATTTATATAATCTGGATGTCATATGTGTTTTCCATAATTGAATGGGTGTTCTGGTTTCCATGTATGAATTGTTATTCCTTTGGTTGAATAGATTGTAAAGGCTATCACTGTCCGATGTGGGGATGATAAGGTTGAGTTCTTCTCTGGTGTCGTGGGTAGATTAGTATTTTTATCTATCCTTTCTCATACACTTATTGTTGAAGTTTGTTTGTTGTTTTATCGCTCACTAAGACTATTGTCTGACTCAAGGTTTTATATTTTCTCTTATTACCTTGGGTTTTTCATCTGGTTATGGATGGGCAGACTAAGTAGTAGGTGATAGGTGATGCTTTAGTGAGGACGATGGTGCTGATTGGTGGCGAGCAGGAGGCTCATGTACCAGTTTTACTACTATCTAATAATTGGGTTTCCGCTGTTTGCTTTTCTGAATAATATAGTGAGGCAACTTTGTATAAACACTATTTCCAGGTTTGTGGATATTACTTTCTGGTTGTATGAAAGTCTTGTGTTTCTGCTTCACTACAACTACCTGTTGTATATGTTCTATTATATTTTATCCTTGCGCTGTGAGTTTACGACAGGTTCCGCTTGTGTTTACCTACTCTGATGATCGTCCATGACTGCCATGCACACCTTTCTACGCATTATTTCTTTTGTATAGTGCGGGGGTTATGGGCGGTCGTCACATTTGGTATCAGAGCTCTAATCAATGATTTTTGGCCAAAGTTCAAGGCCGTAATCGTGTATGAGAGACGTACTTGTAGATTTCAGTTGGATGCTTACTATATATATTAGCATATATAGTAGTAACAGTTGTTTTCCTTTAGCAGATTTCTTGAAGGTGACTAATTATTCTAAATTGCAGATTTAGAATGAGTAGATGAGAAACAAGACGCGCTGTTAGGGGAGCCAATACTGAAGGGGAAAATGGTGGGGAACCCATGATTGAAGCCATGGCAGAAGCAATTATGCGAAGGGTACCCGCTCCAATGCCGGCAACGGTAGTTGTTGGTGTGCGAGTTCCTAGAGTTGTAGATTTTGCAAAGCTATACAAGGACTTTACATCTCTAGGGGGAAACCATTCAAGGGAACTGAACCAACTGAAGAGGTTCATAGGTGGATGGATTCTTGTGTTTGAATCTTTGGAGACTTGGGTATTGAGGATGCAATAAAGAGAAAACTTGCATCAAGGCAACTACAGAGTAGGGCCATGGAATGGTGGAATTCTGTTACACTCGAGACTCCAGACGAAGAAATTTCATGGAAGCTATTCCAAGCTAACTTTGAGGCAAAGTTTATCTCCACAGCTCAGAAATCTGCTCTATTCAAGAAGTTCGTAGAGCTGAAACAGAATGGTCGTTCTATGCCTGACTATATTTCTGATTTCGAAGCTTTGTCAAGATATGCTCGTTCGTACATTGATACACCATATCATAAGAACGAGAAGTTTGTCTTAGGTTTGTATGCTTATATCGGAAAGCCGCTAGTGGACCATCTTGATGATTTGTTTGAGAAGACCGTGGAAAAAGCTATTTGTCATGAGAGCTTGTTTCCTAAGGAAGAAAATGTTGTTGCTGCGACCAAACAGGCTCAGAAACCACAACAGGGTGGTAATAATAAGAAGAGGAAGCAGCAACAGCAAAAAGGAAAAGATGGTTAAAGAAAGCCCAAGAGAGATGGTTTGCTTTAACTGCCAACAGAAAGGCCATTATGCTAGTGAGTGCAAGAATCCCAAAGCTGAGAAGAAGTGCTTCAAATGTGGAAAGCCTGGGCATGAGAATAAAGATTTTCCAGAATCAGCTAAGGGCAAGCAGATTGTGAATGCATATGCTTTGGAAGTTATGCCATCTTCTTCGAGAGCTCCTACTGCAGAGGAGAAGGGAAAGGGTGTCGTGGTGCAAGGTAATCATTATGTTAATGGTGTTTCAGTTTGTGTGCTTTTCGATACTAGAGCATCACATTCATTCATTTGCAATGAGCTCGTGTGTCTCTTGGGTTTGGAACCTGAGATTTGTGATAGACCCTTCGTAGTGGCTAATCCAATTGAGGGTTTGTCAAATATTTGCATGATATGTCGAGGTCTAGCGTTGTCGAGTCATGGTTGTTTTTTGTGTGGGATTGCTTTGTTCTTAACTTCGCTGGGTTTGGGATCATCTTGGGCATGGATTGGCTCAAGAGGTATGTGGAAAGGGTGAATTGTGAGAAGCTAGAGGTGAGGGTCGGGGATGTGGAAGGGTGAAAGGTGTTGATTAGATGTAAGCGTGAAGACGGGGTCTTCGTGAGTTATCTATATTCGCTTGGGATTCCATAAGAAGACTTGTCATCAGTGCTGATCGCTAATGAGTATGTAGATGTCTTTGACGAGGTAAAAGGGTTGCCGCCGCATCGTGAGATCGAGTTTAGGATCGATTTGGTCGAGGGTGCGAGACCAATCGTTATGCCACTTAGGCGGATGGCGCCTAAGGAACAACGAGAGTTAGAGGTGCAAGTTAGAGATCTTTTGGGAAAAGGATTCATTCGGAGGAGTGTATCCGAATGGGGTGCACCGGTCGTATTTGCAACTAAGGCAGATGGCTCGTTAAGATTGTGTGTGGACTATTGTGAGCTGAACAAGGTGACTAAGAAGAACAAGTATATGTTGCCAAGGATTGATGACTTGTTCGACCAGCTTCACGAAGCCAAAGTGTTTTCTCATATGGATTTGGCAACGGGATTTCACCAGTTGGGAGTGGCTAAGGATAATGTGCCAAAGACTGCTTTTAGGACACCATCTGGTTTCTTCGAATGGTTGGTGATGCCATTCAGGTTGACTAACGCACCAACGTATTTTGTGGATCTTATGAATTGAGTATTCAGAGGCCAGTTGAACAAGTTTGTGCTTGTGTTCGTGGATGATATTCTGATTTACTCCAGAAATGAGGAAGAACATAAGACACACTTAAGAGTTGTGTTAGAGATCTTGCGGAAGCATCAGCTTATGGCTAAGTTCTCAAAGTGTCATTTTTGGAAGCATGAAGTGAGGTTCTTAGGTCATGTAGTTTCTGGAAAAGGGATAGCGGTTGACCCCACTAAAGTTGCAGTAATTCAGGACTGGGATCGACCTAAGAATGTGGCGGATGTTTGGAGTTTCCTTGTATTGGCAGGATATTACCGACAGTTTATCAAGGATTTCTCCAAGGCAGCTGCACCGTTGACAGGATTGACGAAGAAGAACCAAGTGTTCACATGGGATGCAAAGTGTGAACAAACGTTTCGAATCCTGAAGGAGAGATTGACGAGTGCACCTGTGTTGACCATTCCAAGTGGGAATGAAGAGATGGTGGTATATACCGATGCATGTGGTACTGGACTTGGAGCAGTGCTAATGCAGAAGGATAAGGTTGTGGCCTATGCGAGTCGACAGCTAAAGCCGCATGAGGAGAAATACCAACTCATGATTTGGACTTGGCGGTGATTGTGTTTGATTTGAAGATGTGGAGACATTACCTGTTGGGAGTTCAATTCGAGTTGTTTAAGGATCACAAGTCGTTGAAGTATATTTTCTCCCAAAAGGATTTGAATCTTTGGCAACAAAGATGGTTAGAGTTTCTAGCGTCATATGATTTTGGCATAGCCTATACTCCGGGCAAAGGCAACGCAGTTGCAGATGCGTTAAGTTGAAGACATGCATGTTTGGGAGCGATGTTTTCGGAATGGAAGAGCCTCGAGTACTTGGCAAGGTTCGATTTTAGGCCAAGGTGTGAGTTAGAACCTGAAATGTTGGTGAGCTTGTCGATAAGACCTACTCTTATCGAAAGGATTGGCGAAAGCCAAAAGAAGGATGCGAAGCTTGTCATTCAGAAACTGGAACCAGAAGATAAGGAGTTCGAGGTCGATCGAGAAGGTAGGCTTCGAAAGCAAGGGCGATTAGTTGTTCCTGATATTGACGGATTGAGAGATGAGGTTCTGAGAGAATGTCATCACTCGAAGCTGACGATTCACCCTGGTGGAAATAAGATGTATCAGGACATGAAGAGAGTCTACAACTGGGAAGGGATGAAGAGAGATATTGAAAAGTTCATTTCCAAGTGTATGAACTGTCAGTTGGTGAAAGCTGAACAGAAGAAGCCGAGCGGTTTACTTCAGCCATTGGAAGTTCCTACATGGAACTGGGAGCAGGTATCGATGGATTTTATCGATGGACTACCTAGAACCAAGGCAGGAAACGAAGGGATTTGGGTCATCATGGATCGTTTGACCAAAAGTGTGAGATTCATTCCTGTCAAGTCGACTAGGACAACATCAAAATTGGCTGAACTTTATGTGAAATGGATAGTTCAATTCCATGGTATCCCAAAGAGTATAGTGAGCGACCGAGATCCATTATTCATGAGTGGATCTTGGAAAAGTTTGGAAGAAGCTTTGGGAACCGAGTTATGTTTGGGTACGGCATATCATCCCCAAACTGATGGTCAGACCGAGAGAGTCAATCGAGTTTTGGAAGATCTCCTGAGGGCTTGTGTGTTAGACTTCGGAGGATCATGGGAAGACCATCTACATCTAGTTGAGATTGCATATATTAATACCTACCAATCTGGATTGGGATGGCACCATACGAAGCGTTGTATGGAAGGTCGTGCAATTCTCCATCATGTTGGCTAGAAACAGGAGATAAGTTGGTACTTGAGCCTGAGATGATTAGAGAAACCTCGGATTGTATCAAGATAGTTCAGCAACGAATGAAGGCAGCCCAGGATCGTTAGAAGAGTTAAGCCGACAAGCGTCGTAAGGACTTGGAATTCGACATAGGCGATATGGTTTTTGTGAAAGCTTCGCCGCTAAAGCACATGGTTAGATTTGGAAAGAAAGAAAGTTAGCTCCAAGGTTTGTTGGACCATTTCCGATAGTCGAGCGAATTGGAAAGCTCGCATATAGATTGGAGTCACCCGAGAAGATGTCGAGTGTGCATAAGTTGTTCCATGTGTCATTTCTACGGAAATTCGTACATGATTCGAATGTGGTGGTATCTCCAGAACAGTATGAAGACTTAGAAGTAGAGACCGTAGTTTTGAGACCTCCTAAGCCACTTCGTATTATGGGGAATGACACGAAACAACTTAGGGGGAAGACGGTTAAGCTAGTCAAGGTACAATGGAGTGGGGATGGAGACGATTGTATGTGGGAGACGGAAGAGAGTATGAGATCGATCCATCCAGAACTCTTCGTCGATAGGACCCTTTGATATCGTATCTTTGTTATATCATTGTATCTTGTTGTTGATTGTTAGAATTCCGCGTGCTAGGATAAGGCTATGGATGCATGGCTTGATGGTTGCTAGTTTGGATGATAGAATTGGCTTTTCATGGATGATAGGAATGCAAAATCGTTGTGATTACTTGGGTTTGTTTGGAATTTCGGGGGCGAAATTCAAAAGGGGGAGAATGTAACAGCCCGCATTTTACGTATCGGAAGATCGTAAAATATTTTTATTTTATTCTACGAGGGTTGGATCATTCTCATCTTTATTTATGGGGATGTGAGACATGTCCGTAATTTTTACCAATTTTGTTTGTGACCATTTTGCCCTTGTCAGCCTTGTACAGGGCATAACTTTTGACTCAGGTCGCATCAGAGGGTGAGACATGTGCCATTGGAAAGGAATTGATGATTGCCTTTCCGTAGATTGGTTACATTAAGGATTTGGCTCAGCAGTTTGGGAGAAATCGATGTTTTAAGGTTTTTCAGTTGGCTATTCAGGTTTTGGAGCCTCAGTGGAATTCTATTAATAGGGGGTGAGAGTGGAGGGAAAAGGTTTACTTTTTTCCCATTCTCTCATTTGAAGGCATTTGATCTCCTTCTTCCTCTTACATCTTTCCACCATTAAAAATCCAAATCTAAGGGAGAAAATCGAAGATCTACACCATTCAAGGCTAGATCTACATCATTTCATAGGCGAACTCATCAGATCGAGGGGTTTGATTCGGAGTGCTCGCTGTCTGGATTCTTATTACTATCGTTTTAGATTGTTTCGGCAAATCGGTGAGTGATTTACGTCTCTCACATGAATGCAATGAAGTATAAAGTGTTTGTGCATGTTTCTCATCAAATTGGGATGTTTTACCATAGATTTATGCCATTACAAGTTCATTTTCATATGCATCACCCTATGATCAAATCTAACAAGATTTACTCCTTAATTTCATGTCATTTTACATGTTTATGTTAGTTAGATCTCTCATTTTGATCATATGTTCATTTTAATGGTTTTTGGTGAGATTTACATCATTTTTGTGGTAATCACCATATTCATGTGGATACTAATGTTATGATATGTTTATGATTGTGTTTGATGATTTTAGTTGAGTTGGCTACGTCGTTTGGCAAAGTTTTGGTTGAAATCGGAGTTGAATTGCAATATACAAAAATTGGCTCGGTCAGGGGTTGGCTCGGCCATAGGTTGAATCGGCTAGGAGTGGATCAGATCGAGTCATATTTGGATCGGGTCCTATTTGGATCGGGTCATACTTGGATCGGGTCAGTAGGTTGCAACTGGATCGGTCGGATCGAAGCTCATATTCGTGATAGCACAACTAGGTCGGGTCAGGCTAGAGTGGATCGGGTCGGTTGGTTGTTATATGGATTGGATCGGTCATCTTGGATCGGATCGGCGTAGTTTGGATCGGGTCGGTCTGAAAGAGGACGGATCAGTCGTGTTTTTAACAGCGCTTTTAAACACTGTGATTGATAGTGATGATGTTATGGTTTGTTTCCAACAGGGTCATTTTCTAAAAAAGTACGTTTTTCGGGTACGACTCAGATTTGGAGAAAAAGGTCTGAAAAAAATATTTTTCGGGGGCAACCCCCCAAAGCCTAGCCGCAATGTAGTGATGTGATTAGCTCGGTGATGGTGTGACTTCGAAGTAAGTTCAAGTAGGAAGATTCAAAGTGTTGAGAGGTGTTCATTGATCGGAGTAGAACATCGAATGAAGTAACGATTCAAAGGTCGTGGGTTGGTGGATAATGGTTGCTCGAGAAGGTCGCTTGAGCAATAATTAGCCGTCAAGGTTGGACGACTAGAGATATTGAAGGCCGAGGGATTATCGTTGTCGTAAGTTCTAGTACCCTAGGTCTTGGGGAAAGGCCTAGTTGTCAAGGTTGGACATTGTCAAGGTTGGACATATTGGGTTTATGATAGAACCGTGATTACCATTAGCCTTGACATATGGCAAGGTTAGCCGTCATACGATTAACGATGGTTTCAAAGCAGGATTGGCGGTGATAGCGCGAGTCAGTCATGGATGATTGGTTGTTCTGTTTGTACTATCTCACATAGAGTATCCAAAGTCGAGGGAGATGTTCTTTGAGTGCTTAACTGATATTGGTCTAGGCCTCCGGGAGAGTACTTGGGAGATGTTAAACTCGATTAGGGTTATTTGTGTGAGACTTATATAATCAGGATGTCATGTGTGTTTTCCATGATTGAATGGCTGTTCTTGTTTCCATGTATGAATTGTTATTCCTTTGGTTGAATAGATTGTAAAGGCTATCACTGTCCGATGTAGGGAAGATAAGGTTGAGTTCTTCTCTAGTGTCGTGGGTAGATTACTATGTTTATCTATCCTTACTCATACACTTTATTGTTGAAGTTTGTTAGTTGTTTTATCACTCAATAAGACTGTTGTCTGACTCAAGGTTTTATGTTTCCTCTTATTACCTTGCGTGTTCATCCGGTTGTGGATGGGCAGACTAAGTAGCAGGTGACATGTGATGCTTTAGTGAGGACGATGGTGCTGATCGGTGGCGAGCAGGAGGCTCATGTACCAGTTTTACTACTATCTAATAATTGGGTTTCCGCTGTTTGTTTTTCTGAATAATGTAGTGAGGCAACTTTGTATAAACACTATTTCCAAGTTTATGGATATTACTTTTTGGTTGTATGAAAGTCTTGTGTTTCTGCTTCACTGTTACTACCTGTTGTATATATTCTATTATATTTTATCCTTGTGCTGTGAGTTTACGATAGGTTCCGCTTGTGTTTACCTACTCTGAGGATCGTCCATGACTGCCTTGCACACCTTTCAGCGCATTATTTCTTTTGTATAGTGTGGGGGTTATGGGCGGTCGTCACATTCATTGGGAGTACACAACCCCACTTGGGTTGGAATACACAATTCCACGCGGGTTGGAATACACAATCCCACTCATGTTGGAATACACAATCCCACGCGGGTTGGAATACACTATCCCACTGGGACTGAAATTCACAATCCCACTCAGGTCAGGATACACAATTTCATGTGGGTTGGAATGCACAAACCCACTCGGGTTGGAATATACCATCCAACTTGGGTCGGGATACACAATTACATTTGGAGATTTGACTAAGCATATCATCTAACTATGAGGTTGCTCCACACCGCAAAGGAAAATGATCAACATTGATGTACTTAACGATATACAACACATGTGATCACTAGGTAGCTAACTCATAGTTCTAAGCACGTAACTTTGGTTGTGAGAACATAGCTCAAATGGGAACACAGCTCAGTGGAGAGCACAAGTGAGCACACCGCTTAATAGTGAGCACACAACTCTGGTAAGCATGCAGCTCAGTTGAGCACACAGCCCGGGAAGCATACAGCTCGGTGAGCACACAACTCGGGTGAGCACACAACTTAGTGAGTACACATCTTCGATGAGCAAACAACTCGGTAATGAGCACACAGCTCGGTCGTGAGCTTACAGCTCGTAGCATTCCGTTGGAAGACTAGTTGACTACACACTGCTCAAACAATAATGATCAACATCGATGTAAATAAAACTACACAATATATGTGATTTGTCATCGATGTATATAATTGTAATTTGATTCTCAACTGGCTAAGTCCAGAAATTAACCGATGAAGTAAACACAGACCGTTTTTACAAAGACGTTTAATTAAATTCCTTATCCAATCGAAAAGACCAAATTACTTATTTGAAACAAGTAACACTCAAAAGAAAAACATAATACTAAATCATTACCCAAAGAAAACTAAAGTCATCTCGATAGCAAAATAGACGGGTAACAAAAACTTAAGGTAGCATGTAAAATTTTCACAAAACATAGGTTTGGATAATCTACATATTAGATATAAAACAAACGCACTCTAGTTTCTAAGGACATGGTGTCCCCAAGTTCTTTCGACGCAAAGAAGGTGGATGATTATAATTCAGAAGAACTCGAATGAGATGGTCACGGTAATCATCATCATAAAGAATAAAGAGAATGGTACCCTTATAGGCATTAGTTTCCTTAAAAAAATAAGATATCTCAAACTTCATAGTTAAAACTTCAAAGTATGAAAGGTGTAAAGGATACATACGATGGTCATACATATCCCATTCTCAAATCATTATCTTAATAACATCCTTACGGTTGCAAATTAATAATCAATACTAATGATTTGCCTCGCTATTTAATTATATAAATTTGCTAATGCTAAGGTTCAATGGTGATGCACATCATTAACATTTATTATAAGTGTTGTGTTAGAATATCTCATTGGAGTATTTAGAAATTTCTATCGATATCGGGCGTCCCACTTCTCGTTTAGAATTCCCAATATACTCAATGGGCAACTAAACAAAATAAAACAAATTACGTCCAAATAGGGGCGCAAATTTGTAAATAAATAATCAAAGGTGCAACCATTTATTTGTGAACTAAATTTTTAATCATGAATACAACATTTCATAATGCTTAGCAGAAACAATTTATTCGTTTTCACCTCGCAAGGCTAATCTCAAACTGTAGCCAAAATTATTTTATTAAACTGTTATATAAAATAATTTAGAAATCTTCAAAACTAAGTCCTAAAAGTTATTTCAACCCAAAAATTGAAAACAATTTTAATTCCTACACAAGGTAAGGGACGGGACTCTTGGTTTGTCTAGGCCAAAATTCACAAAGATGAACTCAAATAATTTGATTGGTTAGACAATGGATCATGTTATAAGATAGGATTTGACGGATCCTGAGACTCGAACTAAATCCTAAAACACGATTTCCTAAGAGAGTCTTAGGACTATGATCCTCCTATAATATCTTATATTGTTTTGACCTTGGCTCTGATACCATGTGTAACACACCGCCTCTATACTCGCGTTAGCCAAGGCCAGTGCAAGCAATGATGTCAACTAACCCGGAGAATAAGGCTGTTGAGGAATGACCATTTGTATATTAGCTTTGAACGAGTGTTAAGAATACCAGGTAATGTGGATCTCATGAGAAATATGACACATCTAAATCAAGTTCAAATCTACCACACAGTGGCTATATATAATTCTGAATCAGTATATAATTCATAACAATAAAATCAGAGTCAGATACATATATTCACATTAATAGGGACGAAATAGATATGAATATAACACGTGATTATAAATACAAAGATAGCGGTCATAGTCAGTCCATTATACATCAAAAGAATTGTACATATTCTAGCCAAAAGAATATGCGTACATTGAAGTCTCATACACATGTAGTTGAGATTACTACAATAACAATGTAGACATGAAAAGTCAAGAAGTGGTCCCTGCTAGAAGATAAACAATAAATGGATCAGTCTAACTGTACTCATTATAATAAACTAAGATATAAATAGAGATATAAACTGACAATAGCATATGAATAATTACAACAATGGTCACAAGTAAATGTGAAATTTCATAAATTTCCATAAATATGTCAAAGGTATCTAAGAGCTATATGAAAGAATATCACATCCTAAATGATATATCTTACCCACAAGAAATGGTATCCTGTAATAAATCATCACGAAATATATATTACGAGAAATGATGACACCCAACAAGTCAACACAGAGTAGATAACTCGATATCAACACATGAATGCTCGTGAGAAATGATGACACCCATTAAGTCAATGCGAAATAGGTAACTCAGATCGATAACCCAGTATCAATAAACTCAGATTCTAGAAATCGATAAATTAGGAATCCAGAAAATCTCCAAAAGGGAAACCAAACTCAATACGGGAGCCCGAAGACACATCAACTTAGTATGGGAGCCCAAAGACTTAAACATAGATGAACCGAAGTTCCATAAAGATAACAGAGCTCAAGATGATCCTAAGAACGGGGAATACACAATCCCACTTGGAACACACAATTCCAATGAATGAACCAAAGTTAAACAAATAGTCATAAGACTCTCAACGATGAACCGAAGTTTCTCAAGATGATCCAAAGATCATCGGTATAAACGAATGAACCACGTTCCTCAAGATGATCCAAAGATCATCGATATAATCAAAGGAATCGAAGTTCCTCAAGATGATCTGAAGATCGTCAGAATAACACGAAGGTCGGAATGATATGAAGATCATGAATGATCAAGTAGAGTGTAAAATATGCCAAGCTAGTAAATATAAGAGTCAAGCTACTGTAAAAGGTCGGTTGTGTACGACTTGTGCAGGATCTATAATATGGCTATGCGGAATGTATGTGATAACTTAAGCTATTCAATAGTTATGCGAATAAATATTCGCAAACAATATATATATATCACAAATAATTATAAATGCAGTAAAGTAAAGTAAAGTAGAGTAACGACACCAGGATTTTTATACTGGTTCGGACCTCCAGTCCTACGTCCAGTCCCGAAGCTCCTCTTCGGCTTTTCACTAAACAACACCCTCTCTTCACCTGGAGGAACAGGTTCACAACACTACTTGATTTACGGGCTACAAGTTTACCCACTTGATTTCACGGGCTACAAGCTTACCCACTTGATTTCACGGGCTACAAGCTTACCCACTTGATTTCACGGGCTACAAGCTTACCCACTTGATTTCACGGGCTACAAGCTTACCCACACAGGACAATTACAAGAGTTTGACTTCTGATTGTGTTCTTCTTTCAACACTGATTTGTCAACGATTGAGTACACCCTTCCTATAATCTTATCCTCAAGTATATGAATTGAATGCGAAGATTTGAAGGAAGTTAGTTGCTTGTTGAATCAAAATATGAGAAATATTATCAAGGATTCAATAAGTAACTTGAATTTGGGAGCTTTTTAGAATGCAAGAGTATTTAGAAAGTAAGATCAGAAATCAGAGCAAGAATCAGTGATTTGGATGAATGAAAGATGATGTATTTATAGCAAATGAGAAGTTGTAATTATTAGTGAAAAGTTGAAATCAAAAGGAGTGATTTTTAATGAAGAGAAATGGATGCAACTTTTCAAGAAAGAAGATGACTCTTCATGAAATTCAAAAATAGGTCGACAGGAAAAATTAATAGGTTGACAGGTTTTTGACCGTTATTTCAAAAAGCTGTTGACCTGTTGATTTTAACAGGTTGACCTGTTATATTTAAAAATAGGTTGACCTGTTATTTTTAACAGGTTGACCTGTTTTTGTCAATATATAGTAAAAACGAGTTTTCATGCATAATTTTGAAAGCAATGAGAAGTATGATTATTTGAGGATAGATTTTAACATAAAATACTCTAAATAACCAACTTCTAACCTATGAAACCATTGAATCTTCTTTTTGTCGATCATGAAGCTTCTTCTTGTCATTAATCAAAATAAGCATTGAAACCGTTGACTCAACATTCTCCCCCTTTTTGATTGATGACAATATAGCTTGATATTTTAATCTTTATTGCTATCTCCCCCTATATATAAGCTCTGTCTCCCTTTAAACATCTACATATCCATAATCTTAGCTCCATTTCACGATTTCCATTGATCTTTATTTTGTTGTTATCAATCGAAATTCTCGTGTCTCAACATTCTCCCCCTTTTTGATTGATGACAACACCTTGGATTTTCTCCCTTTGAATATAAAGCTCCCCCTGAATTTCTGCAACATTTGTTAGTAAATAATCTTACCTTTTGATTCCTGCATTAACAAATGTTAGCACACATATACTTTTACCATATTAAGCACATATATTTTAAATAGTATATGTAAAATATTTCTCCCCCTTTGTCATCAATTAAAAAGAATAAATATCATAATAACCTCAATAATCGAGAGTAGTATAATTTTAAAATAGTATAAGAAATGGTGTTTGAGTTTGGAATTTGAAACGACGTGTCTTTATAAAAAAAAAACATTTTTCAGAGAGACCGGTCGACCTGTAAAATCAAGGCGGTCGACCTAAAAAGTTTCGGGTAGGAGAAAAAAACAGAAATAGTACAAACCGGTCGACCTAAATGTTCAACCGGTCAACCTGTTTACTTGCTGAAACAAAACCGGTCGACCTAAAAAAGTATACCGGTCGACCTAAAATTTCTCTGTTTAAAATATGAAACCGGTCGACCTATAGTTTTTGACCGGTCGACCTGTATGAACAACTTGAAAACCGGCCGACCTATATTTTGCCACCGGTCGACCTAATTCTTCTCAGGATTGAAAATATTCAAAACAGGTCGACCTATATTTTTTAACAGGTCGACCTAATTTGTCAAAAATTGTTTTTCTGCCTTATTTTGAAAAAAATCAAACTCAAACAACATTTTATTATAATAATATATATTAAATACATGAAGAAAGAGATAAAACAAATATTAAAAGGAATATAAAATATCTCCTTAGATCCGATATATTAAAATTATTTCTTGGTTCCCAAGGAGAGTATTTTGCACTTCCGCCTTCATTTTTGTTGTAATTCCTATCCCATGAATTTTGTGTCCTCGATGACGATGAAATATTGAAACATGTGCTTTTTTATAAGCTAAATTTTCAAAGATATTTAGAGATACCGAATAGCCTTCTCTTTGTTGTGGTGTACCTGCAAAAATTATATGACATGTATACTTTTGGTACACACTTGCTTTGTTTGGGTCCATGAGTTAGATGGAAGGTAACCATACCTAAGAGGGTTTAATGGAACCTTTAAAGATAAAATTTTCATTATTAACTACTGAATCAAAATAATCGTCAATATATTTTTCTCTGTTTTTTTCCAACTTACAGGAACCTAAATACTTAAGTAATCTCTATTGATATTCCTTTTCATACTTCTAGATCTATTATACAGATCTCTAGTCATAGAAGTATTCGAATTTCTATAATAATTGGATCTAGGATGAGCATTAGTACTAGCAGTAATATTTTTATTGTACATGAAAGCATATCTAGTACTATTTCTAAGATTAGTATTATTAAATTTATTTCCAAAGTCGCTATTGACATTTTTCTTTTGAGATTTCACAACCGATTTTGGTTTGAAAGATAAACTAAGATTTTTCTTAGCTTTGTTCTTTTGCACTATTTTCTTCTTTCGATAACCAAGATGCTTCTTAATTTCTTGGTTTTTATATCCCAAACCTTGCTTATTTGAAGTTGATTGTGAATTCTCAATGATCTTTGTCAAATTTTCTCGACCTTTTTTAAAGTTAGAAACATTTTGAGTAATATTTTCTAAATTATTTTGTAAACTAACTTTTTCTAGGTCCATAATTTTGATCGTTGCTTTAAGCTCATGATTTTCAATAGTGAGAGTATCATTTTTCTCTTTTTGAACTTCAATTTCTTGAGTCAAAAGAGATAGTTGAGAGTCAATATTAGATGATGATTCTTGAGCCTTTTCAAGTTCCTCTTCTAATATTTTCTTTTCATCTTTTAACATATCTCGTTCAAATTCTACTCTACTTAAATCAGCTTGAGCTTGTTTGCATTGTCGTTTCATATCTTTAAATTTATATATCAACTCAGCGTTTATATCAAGAACTTCTTCAAAAGAAGGAATTTGTACCTCATCTCTTTTAGCCATAAAGCATATATTTGCTTGTTCATTATCTGAGTCGCTTTGACTTTCGGATGAAGATGAATCTGAATCATCCCAAGTTACCGAGAATGCCCGTTTCTTTGACTTGTCCTTTTTGTGTTTGAACTTATCATTTTCTGTCTTCTTCTTCTATTCCGGACAATCCTTTTGCATGTGTCCCTTCTTATGACAGTTAAAGCATTCTCCATTCGATGATGATGGTCTGTTTGATCCGAACTTCTTTCTGTTGTATCGACTAGCTTTTCGTTGCTTTAAGAATTTTTTGAATCCTTTTGCAATGAATGCTAAATCCTCATCTTCGGAATCTGAGATGTCTTCATCAGCATGAAAAGCTATATTTTTCTTTTCTTTTTTTTGTTCTTTTCGAGCCTGCAAGTTAGCTTCATAGGACATAAGATTTCCTATCAATTCATCTGGCTTCATGGTGGAAAGATCATTAGCTTCTTCTATGGCTAATACTTTTCCTTCCCATTCATTAGTCAGTGAATGTAGGACTGTTGAAACTACATCAAAGTCAGAATATTTTTGCCCTAACCCGATAAGAGCATGATGAATAGTTTGAAACCTTGAATACATCTCATTGATTGTTTCATTTGGCTTCATTTTAAAATTTTGAAATTGACTTTTCAACAAAGCTATTTTTGCTTGTTTAACCTTGTTAGTACCTTCATGAGTGGTCTTTAGTGTTTGCCAAATTTGATAAGCAGTGGTACAGATACTAACACGGTTATACTCATTTTGGTCTAATGCACAAAACAACATATTTATTGCTTTTGCATTTACAGCTGCTGCTGTTTTCTCAGTAGGAGTCCATTCTGCATACTCAGTTGTTGGATTAACTATTTCTTTCTGAGTAGCATTCCAAGCGTCATAACTTGTTGATTGCATATAAAAAGCCATACGTGTTGCCCAATAGCTATAGTTTAGGCCATTAAAGAAAGGAGGTCTTTGTGTTGATTGACCTTCAGTGTAAGTGGTGTTACTCGTACTTGCGTTATTTGCCATATTACTAGAATATATCAAATAACTGTGTTACGGTTATATGATGACCTTGCTCTGATACCAATTGTAAAAGGTCGGTTGTGTACGACTTGTGCAGGATATATAATATGGCTATGCAGAATGTATGTGATAACTTAAGCTATTCAATAGTTATGCGAATAAATATTCGCAAACAATATATATATCACAAATAATTATAAATGCAGTAAAGTAAAGTAAAGTAGAGTAACGACACCAGGATTTTTATACTGGTTCGCAGTCCCGAAGCTCCTCTTCGGCTTTTCACTAAACAACACCCTCTCTTCACCTGGAGGAACAGGTTCACAACACTACTTGATTTACGGGCTACAAGTTTACCCACTTGATTTCACGGGCTACAAGCTTACCCACTTGATTTCACGGGATACAAGCTTACCCACTTGATTTCACGGGCTACAAGCTTACCCACTTGATTTCACGGGCTACAAGCTTACCCACACAGGACAATTACAAGAGTTTGACTTCTGATTGTGTTCTTCTTTCAACACTGATTTGTCAACGATTGAGTACACCCTTCCTATAATCTTATCCTCAAGTATATGAATTGAATGCGAAGATTTGAAGGAAGTTAGTTGCTTGTTTAATCAAAATATGAGAAATATTATCAAGGATTCAATAAGTAACTTGAATTTGGGAGCTTTTTAGAATGCAAGAGTATTTAGAAAGTAAGATCATAAATCAGAGCAAGAATCGGTGATTTGGATGAATGAAAGATGATGTATTTATAGCAAATGAGAAGTTGTAATTATTAGTGAAAAGTTGCAATCAAAAGGAGTGATTTTTAATGAAGAGAAATGGATGCAACTTTTCAAGAAAGAAGATGACTCTTCATGAAATTCAAAAATAGGTCGACAGGAAAAATTAATAGGTTGACAGGTTTTTGACCGTTATTTCAAAAAGCTGTTGACCTGTTAATTTTAACAGGTTGACCTGTTATATTTAAAAATAGGTTGACCTGTTATTTTTAACAGGTTGACCTGTTTTTGTCAATATACAGTAAAAACGAGTTTTCATGCATAATTTTGAAAGCAATGAGAAGTATGATTATTTGAGGATAGATTTTAACATAAAATACTCTAAATAACCAACTTCTAACCTATGAAACCATTGAATCTTCTTTTTGTCGATCATGAAGCTTCTTCTTGTCATTAATCAAAATAAGCATTGAAACCGTTGACTCAACAGCTACATGTCCCATATCCACTTTCTCTACTCGAATATTTATAAATAAGTTGTATATTCCACTAGGAATACGAAACGATCATTGCCAATAATTTTCAATCGAATGAGTCCAAGAATTAACCATTGAAGCAAACGCAAGGGTTCATAGTGCTCGTTTTTACTAAAGCGTTTAATTAGATTTCTCATACGAACGAGAAAAAGGTTTATCAAATATATACTAGTAGATTTATAAAGCAATTTGTAAAATAACTTCACATAATGAAGTAGGATTAGAAACCATTTTGATAAAAGATTTTGTTATCTACTAATAATATAAAACCCTTCTATATAACTTCAAACTGGAAAATAACAATCGAAATAATGTTCCAATGAAAAATTCACATTTTAATAACGTAAATCAAATCAAATGACTATCGGTTATAAAATCATTCACCATGAATCAATCAAAAGTCCAACAAAGGTCGATAATCAAGCTGTTGAAATCTATGAATCAGAGAAATTGAAAAGTCACAGAAAAGGCCAAACGAGCCGAAACTCGGTCGGGAAAGAGCCTAAAACAACATATACAAACAACCGTGGTTTCCACCGGTCGACTACAAAAAACAACAACACCGGTCGACTGGTCCAAAATTGACCAGTCGACTAGACATTTAACCAGCAGACTGCAAATTTAACAGGACCATCAGACTGGTAAATTTTGATCAGTCGATTGGTCACCTGCCTGTTGCAAACATTTGGCTTGGCCTTATGGCCAAGTCGATTTCTATCGCATTCGATCGATTGTTGGAGGCTATTGACTTTATAGAAATGAAATTAAGACCTTAATGGTTTTACCGAAACACTATTACCGCACGTATCAAACGTACACAAGGAGTTTGCACTAGAATTTATATAATCGAATTCAAAACTCATGAAATGGAATGTTTACTCAAATCAAACAAAATTATATACTACATATGCAATACAAATGCGCCATAGGCACACTATACAAGCATAAGGCTTGAGGCATAGATGCGAGCTCTAAAAGAACTCACCTTTGCTTGTTAAAAGCAAGGAATTGATCCAATGGCATGCTAGAACAATATCTATCCAATTATAGCTAATTTTCAATCTAAACACATATAAATGAGTTTCATAAGAATTAGGTCATACGAAATTTCAGAAATTGTAGAGAAAGCAAGAAGGAGAAGATGGAGAACGAGATTGAGAAGCTTACACAAGTTGTCTCCTTGATTTGGATTCGTAGAAGCCGAACCTAACTTAGGAATTTTAATTTCCAATTCCCTCTCTGGATGTCTATTTCTTTGTTGAAGTGTTTACAGAATGAGGAGGAGAGGGCTGATGGAGCTCTTAAGGGAGTGGGATAGGATAGCTAACCTAAGCCTCAACCAAAATCAGAAAATTCACAAACTCTAAACATATCGATGTTTATAGTTTCTCTTATCGTAAACTACATTTTGAACTCAATAGAAGTGGTCTCGAGTCCAAATTCATCTGTATACAAAAAGTGACATTTTGGACCTATACTCGATCAACTACGTTATATTTAAATATATTATCGTGAAATATGCGGGTTGTTACAAGAAGAAATGCTGTCTCGCCTTCCTTGTCTATTTAGAGGTGTATGCCAACATCCGCTTCATCCTGGAAGATGGAATAGACTCAGCTATATCAAGCATGATTGGTTCTACGTTTGATGACCTCTTTAATTTTCGAGGAGATAGCTTGTAGGCCATAAGTATTTTGAAACTTACATTGTATCCCAAATTAATTGAGCCGTAAGCTCAAACTTACTTGGAATTTTACGTGGAAGGTATTCCATGGATTTCGAGGAGTGGTAAATGTCTAGAGCAATTCCTCGCAATGAGGAATGTCCCCGTTGACGTCTAAAATTGTCATCAACTTCCGAGAATTCCAAAATTTTGAAACTAGATGTCCAGAGTGGAAAAGTATGGGAGATGCAGTAATAACATGAGGGAAAGTAAATGACATAATTATTTATAGTGGTTCGTCCTGTCAAGGCCAATGTCTACTTTGAAGGTTGTACTGATTTTAATCCATTACAACAAAGTACAATAAGACACTATTACAAGAAGTTACAATGATTAAAAATATCCTGTTAGTCCTATTTGTCGAGCTTCCTTGCCGAGCAGGATAGTTGAGGAGTTGCCAATGTAGTAGCATAGCCGAGGGCGAGGAATCCGCGAGAGTGGAGTAAAAGTCGAGGGATCTGAGGGAGTGGAGTCAAAGTCGAGGGATCCGAGGGAGTGGAGTCGAGGGATCCGAGGGAGTGGAGTTGAGGTGGAGGGAACCAAGGAGCAAAGTCGAGGGATCCGAGGTTCGGGATCTGATGTTCGGGGTCCAAGGTGAGGGGTATGAGGCCTTCTTCTTCTTCATTGAGTGGAAGGGGTATTGACTTGATCAGCAATGTTCGAGGGATCCAGAAATATCTAAAGGTAATGTAAAGCTCCTTGTAGATGTCCTAAAACGTGGCTAAACCTTCATGGGTATGCTCATGGGTCCGAACATATTCGTCTTCTTCCTTGAATGAAGAAGAATGGTGGCTATGAGGCATTGGGGGAAGAATATCTTCTTCCAAAGAAGCCATTAAAGCTTGGGAGAGAGCTTGGACCAATCCCTTTTATGTAGGAAGCAAGGGGTTATTTATATTGGAGTGGTTAGGTGGGAGTAGGTAGGAGTATGGGACCACAAAAGTACATTTCGGATCCGAGAGCACAGTTCTCCAGAAATTCGAATCCCTTCCATCGTGCATAGGAAATTTATACCCTGTTCTAGGGGTACGAAATTCATACTATGGGGGTACGAAATTTGTACCCGGTGGGGTATGAGTTTTATACCGAAGTCATGAGCGTTGGGCACGAGGGATTCGGTTACGAATTTGGGGGACCCGAACGTGCAAGTGGGATACAAACTTGAAGGGATCCGAGCTTCTGGCTCAGAGAAAATCGAATGAATCAGGATTATGGGTCCCCGGACCCACTAATGGCTCGCCTTCGGCTCGACGTGCGAAGTACGGTGATGCGAAGCGCGGATGCAGGGCATGGGTGGAGCCAAGAATGGAATCTGGAACTGACTGGCGTGTGTTGCACAAGTTTGTCGAGGTGGTCGACATGTGCCGAGTGAGCGGTCTTCAATACTGAAGGATGTCGCATCTAAGGGATGTGACATTCTGCCAGTGGTCCAACTCAAGTCTTTTGGTGCTAGAACCATGATTTTCTTGATACGATCACGCATCCCTAAGTGCGTTCACTTGATCCATTAATTGTATTATCAGAGAGCAGTCTGGTGAGCCCCGACGACTACTCTTGCGCGACCCTGTCTTAGCTTAATTCTTGATGATGTTGGCAACAATCCTGGGTCATTGAAGCACACGATGGGCCGAGTCATGTAGGCCTGGACTACTTCTGATAACCAGACAACAATGCCGGTTAACAGTCCCAAGTAAATATCCTAATGCTTGAACTCTACTATTGGACTATCTCCATTATCTGTTAGACTTACTTCTCGAGGAATACTCGATGGGTCGTAGGGATGGAGAGAAGGAGAATAAGAAGCGAAGCGGTGGAAGCAGAAGGAGGTGAGATTCCTCCAAGTCACCAGAAAGAGATTTCCCTTGTCATTCTTCCTGATGTGCTCTCGATTGAGGATGAGATTGCAGTAGATGCAGTAGATCAGGAGGATATAGGTAGCATCGGGTCGACGAAGGCGATGAGGTGGTGCCCGCCGGGGAGTCTGGTTCATAACCCACTCTGTTTCTCCCTCCAGCAGAGGAGATGTGGTTAGGAGAGGCTTTTGGACCAAGTTCTCCAGCTACAACCTCGGGGACCGCCGCGTCGATGCAGACTAAGCATCAGTTTAAAGGGTTGGATTTGGTCCTGGTAAAGACATATTCTTTTAGGCTCAATGATGTTAATGTCAAAAGCTTATTGCTGAGCGTTAGGAAAATTAACCCTTCATGCAAGACGACACCTAGTTCGTGAGAGAACACTTAGGTTACACAAATCACGAGCACTACATAACACAACACTTGGTTCGTGCTTTTTGGGTGTTCGATTCTGATTCAATATTTGTTTTGTGTAGGAGCCATAACTTCTGAAAGTGACAAAGATCGCGATAAGGGATACTCTCGATGGTCGAAGGGAAACATCATGGGCGACTTCTTTGGAAGTACACAGTTGCATAAAAATAAGATGCTCTACGAGTCTAAAAGCAGTTGTTGTCATCGAGATTATCTCTACCATTCGCCGCATCGTCGAATGAACACGAGACCAACAGATGTCAGAAGAGGAGCGGAAACTGTAGGCACGAAGCAGTCAGTAGCAATTGTTCTACCTCCTTATATCCTATGTCCTGCACCGATGGTGACAACTATAGGCAGGTACAGGCCTGACATAGGATCAGGGATTGGTGGGAGTGATGTAAGGAAGTGGGGACCGACAATGTCTGATATGTCGAAGATCTCAGAGCCAAGTAATGTAGAGAATAAAGAGATCCTGAGGAAGCCATCCCCGAGCTTCTATTTCGAAGAGTTTCTATAGTACCTGATATGCATCAGATCCCACATCAAATCAACGAAGATATGTGGTCTCGGGTTTGTGATGTCTTCCACTAATATCAGGAGTTGTAAAGTCTGCAAAAAGACTCTCAAAGCTGGTTTTTTATAAGAATGCAAAGATTCAAGGCTTACAGCTCGAGGTTAAGGCTGAACAGGAGAGCCTAAAAAATTAGGATGTTGAAATGAGTAAGAAAAAACTTTGATTAATATATATTTCCATATATTCGATTAACACTTTTATGTGCTAACTGTCTAGTGCTGTAACAGACGGGCTAAAGAGGGAGATAGAAAAAGTTAAAGCGGAAATGGCCAGGTCTCGGGAAGTGCATAAAGATGTGTTAGCCTTCATGTTGGCTCGAGCCACCATACTAGAGAAGGATAACAAAGTTATGTCTGAGGATAATCTTCGACTGTAAAAAGAGAATGAAGAGGTGTAGTGGCTCAGTCTAGACAACCAGACGTTGAATGAGGAAAACAAAAGGGTCCGAAAGGAGAATGAAGCAACTCAATGGCAGATGAAGGAGAATGAGAAGCTCAGGAAGGCACTTGCAACAAGTCGTGCTGAGCTCGAATAGACCAGGAAGGAGGCAACTATAATGACCTGGATTTTTAGCCATTATGTTTGTAACACCCCACCTCCGCTAGGGTCACTCACAAAGGGAATGCCCTAGTTTTGGAGGGGTATTATCTAGTAAACAGGCACAGAGATAACACAAGACAGAACGTAGATAAAATAGAGTATATAAAGCAGCGGATATAAACTTTAAACCCAAATCTCATTCCTGAAAAATAGAGTCAAAACCTCTTACATCAAAATGCCAAGTCATTATTTCATTACATCAAGTTCTAAAGAAGCAAAGTACTTAAAACAACATAAGTAAAATATTATTCCCCAAAAAGTGCATGAGTGCAGCCATAGCATAGCTCAAGACCAAACCGTACGTGAGCTGTTAGAAAGCAAGCAAAGTCCAAGCTAAGAGCTAGAGTTTCCTCCTTGAGAACCTGGGGGGGGGGGGGGGGGGACGAAAGACAAAGAGGCGAAAGAAAACGGGTCAGTCAAAAAGACTGGTAAGCCCTAGTGACTATCAGCATAGAAACTAGTGAAGTTAACAAGACATGAATAAACTGGAATTAAACATAGGAATGATGATAAGTCTGACATGATAACTAAGCTAACAAGATAACTCAAGTCTAACATTGCGTATTCAAGGTTCGCCATATCAACTATACTGGTATACTAATCCCGTGTCAACTATAAATCAAGAAATAATCCCTTGGCCCAATATCGTGAAGTGACCCAATTCGGGGTCCAACGGTATGATCTAATCGATAGGCTCCCTACAAGTCTAGCTCGTCATGTGTCTGTGTCTTACGACCCTATCACGAATGTAGTCACTTGTGCTAGGTCCACCATAGGGTGTATCAAGCCCTAGGGTGCCAACCACCGACACGAATCAAGAATGCATAGATAATCCTACTGATGTCCAATGCCTGCTTTTTCAACTCCGGACTAAGTGCACGACCCTAGTCCGCCTGAACCTACAATGGCGCACCAACTCAGCCGTCGTTCTGGTCGCTTACAATCAGCCCAGCAATCGTGCCCCACCCTGCCTAGTCCCAGGGTACCGTGATACATCTAGTGGGTTACTGCTGAAAAGGACCGCGTAACTAGGGTTTCGTTCAGCAGGTTAAGTTGTCATTTAAAATCGAGACTTAACCCCATCTACGTGTCATGTCAAATTGACTAAGTGTGTCATTCTAGTTCAAGAGTTAGTCCTACGAATCATGTGTCAGGTTGGTTAAGTGTGTTCAAGTGGTTCATGACTTAACCCTATCAAATCAACGTGTCAAATTGGTTAAGTATATTCAAGTGGTCCATGACTTAACCCTATCCAGTGGCATTAATTTACTTAATGCACCCCTAACCTCTCACATTAGACTTGGTTATGGTTACTGGATGTGCCGGGCGGGTCCGGCCAGTTTTACACCATAACCTAGTCTAACCTCGGGTTTCGAGTGTGATATGACCAACTACTCACATTGGGTCCTATTGTTTGCAGTTACTGGATTCGCCGGGCGGTTCCGGGCAGATTTATACTGCAAACTCAACCCAACCTCGAGTTGGCCACGTTCAAGTTATCTAAGTGTAATGTCCCAAATTCATATTTTCAAGTATAATTTCATGTCAAGTTCATGTTCCTATCCAAGCTAAAGTTATAATGATATTCATGTTTTCAAGTTCGTACTAAATTCAGGTTTTCCTAAACTACCCAAATCGCATCCCCAATGCTCGTAAATTCGAATCAAGGCAATAGATGTAACTAGGGAATAACATAACAAGGATGGGTATAAAGTGGCAAAGGTGATTTCAAGGCAAGCACGGTGTAACTTGAGATATGATCATAACATCACTGGCATATGCAATAGGGTGATAAACATAGCTATAAATGACATAAGATGATAATCCTAAACTTGTGACTAGCAAAAGTTTCAACATCACAACATCACAGGCATGTTAAAATAATGATAGGGTTTAGGTTATGAAATGAACAGGCCCCTAAATCAAGTTCTTATCAGTATTCCACAAATCAAGGTTCAATATGAACGGTACTAGGTTCAAGGTGAATAGATCTAGGGTGAACAAGAGTAGATCTAAAATAGATCAAAAAGGAGTAGTCATAGATGAAAGATATACAAGAGTAGGTCTCAAGTAGTTGTCATGTTTATGTTCAACTTCAATTTACACATGTCCATATTAAGTTTAGAGTTTAGATCTAAGAGTAACTGGGGCTTACAGATCGTGGTTTTTGAGAACTAAGAACAGAAATTGTCGTAGGATCGTTGTTGAGATGTTGATCTATTCCCTTGAATTGTTGTAGAAACGTTGGCCTTCGATTTGGATCTAGTTTGAATTGAGTTGCTTAGGTTGATGTTGGTTAGCTTCTAGTTTTGATTCCAGTAGAGTAGCGACGCCATTTTTATTTTTATATAGAACAGAGGCAGAGCAGAAGCAGAATAGAATTGTGTGTAGAGAAGGCTAGGTTTGGGGCTGTTTAAATAGGTAGAGGCAGATGAATCTGGACAGAAATCGGACTGGAAACATCAGAACGAACACTGGCCTAAAAATGGGCTCGGGGACCAGGTCGACACCCAGGTCGACTGCCCAGTCGACCTGGTCTGGGGAGTCGACTCCCCAGTCGACTCCCCAGTCGACCTGGGTCTGGGCGAGAAATTTCCCACCCACTCTGTTCTGCGTTTGAAATTCGAATTTTGAATTCGAATTCGAGCTGTTTTGAACTCTGAATATTTTTGAAACTTTGGAGGGCCATAACTTGGTCATACGGACTCCGGTTCTCACAAACTCGGACTCGTTTTTAAGTAGAATTTCGAGACGAACGCAATGGCGCAACCCGTTTTCCCTGATTCTTATTTTATATTTTAATTATCCTCTGATTTATGGTTATAACACGTTATCAAAATACGGGTTGTTACAATGTTGAACATTTAAAATTGTTTTAAATATTTATTCGGAAATTTAAATAATTTGAATTCAACTATTTTGAGTACTAATTTAATTTGAATATTAAAATAATAAATTTAATTCTAAAATAATTGAGAATAAATTGAATTTCAAATATAGTATGAATGTGATTATTGTTTAAGACCAATTAAGTTCAGATTTGAAATTTTAATAAGGAATTAATTAATTAAACAATGTTTGAATGTATAAACTTAAATTAATTAAAATCGAGCTCGCATCATCACGGTAGTTTGTAGTTTTACGATTTAAACTTCAACTGAGTAAACGAGATTCGATAAGAGTCAGAATTCTTGGAAACAAGAATCATCCGGATCTATTGGACAATAGTTTTCTAATGAAAGAGAACAATCGAGATTTCATATTGTAGATGTTTGTCAAAATCAAATTTTTTAAAAATCGTTGTATAACCATTTATGAACTATAACGATTTATTAAACAAAATAAAAGGATTTTTAATAAATTAAATATCGATTTAACTTGGAATTTAAAATGTTGAGTTTAAAATCCAAATTAGTTTACTTTGAAGCTACATAAAATTCTATTTGAATACATATATGATAATAATAATTAATTATCAATAGAATTGATTATTTTGAAATTGATTTATATTTTATCGATTTAGAAAGTGAAAATAGCCAACTTTTAAATGACCTTAGATTTCAATGAAACTAATTTTATAAAATATGCAATAATCAATGCAAGATTTCAATTTTTGCATCAATTGAAGTTATTACATGATTGTGCACATATAAATGGGTATCGACTTACATTGTGAAATTAAAAGGGAGTTTTTCAAACAGTCTCTGAATTCGATGAAACCAGTTGCTTCATGTCCGAAATATTAAGTTATTGTACGATTTCAAATTTCACTGCGATCAAAGCTCGTATGCGCTCGTGAGAATTGTAAACATCGAACGTTATAAGTTAAGTTATATGGTCGCTTTCAAAAAATCAAAATAAAATAGAAAAAAACCCTGCCAAATCTTATCTGATCTTGTCAAAATCTTATTCCTGTCCAATTCATACCTGCACGGTGAAAGCATATCTTATGTTTTCAAAATTTTCGACTACCATCCCTTATATAAACCAAAACCCATCCTTTCTTTTCATTTAATCCAATCTCCAAAACCATGAGGAATTAGCGAAAACTTTCAACTAGGCAGTTGTGGAGAGGGGTAAGGGCAACCTAATGGTGGAGTTTACGGAGGCACGATCGCATGTGGTGATCAGATTTTGGGATGAACGTCAAAGAGGTACTTTTTGTTTTTGGCAATTTTGGGGAGATTGTGGGGTGTTAGGTCGGGGTTGTAACAACCCGCCCGGAGTGGGCCTAAATTTCGACCTAGGAAAGGCCCATTGAAACTTAGAGACACTCTAAATGGATCGTTGGTTCCTGTAAGGAATTACATTTGCATAGGATAACAGATAAACATGGCATTATGGAATCTCACACAACGGAACGAGAAAATATAATACCAAAATAAGATGTACCATTTCATAAAAAATTATAATAGAATTAAAGCGCAGAATGTCAAGATACAATTATTCAATAGGTACATCGTTAAAATTCATCATTTAGAGTTTCCATAAGCAGTATAGCAATGATAACTAATAATAGCATAGTATCTCCATCGTCCTCTTCAGTCTTCATCTTTGCTTCGTCCATTGAATCTACCCCACCTATTGAAATGTTGGATATGTTAAGGAGAGGGGCCAGGACATAAAGTCATGCATGATTGAAAATAGTACTTGCTTAAAGACCATACCCTAGAATTAGTAGGTTATATATATATATATATATATATATATATATATATATATCAAGGTATGTCTACGAAAAACACAAGCATACACGTAAACATAAAGTGTCTAACCAATGAGGTGGATATCCGAGTCAATCGCTTGAGACCTCCATTAGTACATTTAGGTTGAAGACCCAAAGAGGTGGGCATTCTCGGTCACTTAAGGCCCATATTGACTTATCTAATAAAGGTGGATTCTTATGATCTCTTATAACCCAAAGGCGAACCCTAACCCTTTAAGACCACGTCCTAATACGTACCGTTCCTAAGTCTATATTCTCACAAGTAATATGAGAAGTAGTATCTCGCCGCTTAATACTAGTTTTAAGGTAGGCCCGCACATAGCCATTTAAGACCCCTCCAATAGACATCACATGTTACTACTTAACTGATATTACAGTAGAACACCTATGCCACTTAAGACTTTCCTTAGATAGTTGGTGAATTAAATAGGATGCTACATCCCACATAAACCAATTTTGTCCCTAGATTGGCCCTTACAAGCTCCTAGAGGAAGTGGACATCCCCTATGAACTAACCAACTCCGTCACCGCTATGCCTAACCACCTTCAGAGAAGGAGGACCCATGGACTTACTTCAAATCTAATAATGGTGTGTCCCATGACTTTGGTACCAATCCGAGGAATAAACCTTCGGAAAGGACCCTAGTCCTAACCACTTAAGACCCAAACTAGATAAGAAGGTAGTTAGCCACTTAAGACCTTCCCAAGGCGTACTAAACCTGCCTATTTCCACACATAATAAGTATATATATACACTAGACCTCTCACATTAAACCGTCTACCTGTAGATGATGGATATACCAGGGGGTTTCCGGGCAAACTTCTACTACATGTGGGTTTAACTTCGTGTCATAGTGTTCTAAACTTGAATGCCCCATGGCACCCAGACCTCTTACGTTAGCCGAACCCACTTGTGGTTGCTGGATTTGCCGGTTGGTTCCGGGCAAAGTTCTACCATTAATGACAACTAACCTCATGTCTGTGTGTCATTATTTATTATATAGATCAGCCATTTTATACACACACATGGAACCATTATGTAGGAACATTTCGAATTCTAACCGTATTCTAACGTATTTATTACGTTGATTACGCTGTATAAATACAATATTTAATACATATAATGAACGCTAGTTTTCATATGAATGAAGAAACATTTTAACAGTGTAAATTCTCAATTTAATCTATATTCATGGCATACTAGTTTAATTTCCACATCAAACTGCTTAATAAAAGGCATAATGGCATAATTAATGATAGTAGTTATTGAAAAATACAACATAACAAATAAAATTTGCACCCCTAGGCTTATTGGAATAATTCAAGTAATAAATCAAGAACGAGGTGTAAATCATATACCTATATACATGTATTTTTATGAATACATACACATAGACATTTGTTTATCCTGACCCACCCTTCTTATGTTATCCATAAAATTGTTGACATTTGATTTGTGTCAGATTTGGATATGTTCAAATTGTTCGTTTAGAATGGTAACTCAAACCTATTTAAGTGTTAAAACTAAATCAAATCCAAACCTTTTTACATCACAAATTCTTTTTAGATAAAAGGGTAAATCAAATCAAACAAAAGCACTCACCAAAGATGCTCTTAACCCATGATTCAAACAATTCCTCAAACCCAACATTCATTGACAATTCTTTGCAAAACATATAGAAAAGAAGATTTGGGGTTTTTATAGTTTGATATTATCGTTATTCCAAATCCCCTTAGGCGTAACAATTAATATAATAATCTACCAATGTAGAATATGCCTAAGCAATTACTAGTTCCACTTACGATCATTGGAAATGCCATGGATCCAACGATGTTTTACCTATTTGATGCAAACTCTAATCCCTAGAAACTATATATATAAGAATCAAATAGTTAGAATTCTAAAACATAAAAATCTCGTGATTCTAGATCTATATTCTAATTAAAATCCTATAAGAAAAAGAGGTTAGAAAAGAAGAATAGATTTTAAGAGGAAGAAAATCCTATTTTGAATTTCCTTGGGATCATTGATAGAGTGGAGGCACGGATAGAGAGAGAGGCTAGCTCAAGTCTGGAGTCTAGGGTGTTATTTATAGGGGTGTGTGTACGTAAGTAGTAGTTATAGGGTTATCAAGATTAAATCCTAGCCATTTATACTTATTAACTAACACCAAAACCTGGCCCAAAAATGACTTATTGGGCACATCAGTTGCTAAGCGATCAACAGGTGCCCTAGAAGGGCAGTCGACCAACGGTCGACACACCTTGTGGGGGGAGGTTGACCTCCTGATCGCTGATTTGCCTAATAAATGCTTAGGAGGGCTGGAATGTTTTATTTTATAATGTTAATCAATTTTTTTATTTTTTACCTTATAAACATTATTCTTGTCCTCTTATCTTTATCTCTTTGTTTGTAATTCAAATCTACCTAAGGGAATGCTACTATTATCCAAATTATTTTATCCCTTAGATATATATATATATATATATATATATATATTATTAATTCAAGCACACATATATACACATTTACTGTATGATTTCTTTAAATTGTAATTTCTTCGTACGGACATTGTTTTCAAAATATATATATGAAAATTGATGAGAGTTTTGTCATGAATACAACTACGGTATTTTCATGGCTAAATTCCTTATATTGCAAAATTCTATTTTTCAGCTTGTTTATGTTATATTGTTAAATTGCTTATTTTATTATTATTATTATTATTATTATTATTATTAACATATTCAGGTACATTTTGTGGGGTGTTATAGGGGTACCCAAAGTAAAGCTAGAGATGAAGTCTAGGCCGACCTATTGGCGGAGGTGTGACAGTCCCAGGTGGTGTGTGCTGGCGGTTAAAGGTAGATGAAGTCTGGTGTAATGTTTTTTGGTTTTGGCGATTTTTCTTATGGTAAGGGCATCGAGGGGATGTGAGGCCTAAAGGTAAAAGAGAAGGAGATGAAGACGACTCCAATAGTAGTGGTCTGGCGTGAAATGATTGAATGTGGTGGTCGAGGGCGTAAGATGTACGGAAGACGCACTTTCGTTTTTTGGTCGCGTGGTGGGTTGTCAGAGTTCGGGACAATGGGTAGTGAAGCTGCTCGGAAAAGCAGTGGCACTGGTGAGGGAGCAGCAGTCTATGGCAAAGGAAAGGAGGCGTGGTGGATGCTTGTTGAAGTTGGGGTTTGTTCGATGATGGGGAATCGAGTTTCTCAGGGATTTCAACTGTGATTTCTAATTCAAATTAAACATGTAATAGCTGTAACAATTTCATACGTTATCAGATTCAACCAAAACGAAGTCATCGAGAACAAATGAACGAAGGCTACGTGTATGAGCTTGTTGTTGGAATCGAAAGCAATTGGAATTTCATTTAATTTTAAACGATTGTTTAAAATTAGATGAAAAAACACGACATCGTTGAATCGAAAACAAATTGTGAGTTAACTCTCACGCCATTTGGAATTCTATGATGTGGTTAAATTCCTATATCTATAATTCATCATTGATAGTATTTATTAGATGATTGGATGCTATGGATGATTGTTGTTTGTTTGTTGTTTGATGGTTGTCGACATTTATATTTCCATCTTCTTAATGCATTAGATTGGAATATCTATTTCATATGCCATTATATAACGATATTATGGGCAGTGATGCAAGGAAGAATAGGTAGGAGGGATCCAACTGGATTTCTCAAATATTTTGTATGTTATTTGATTTCATATATGAATTGTTTAACCAAAATAGCATTACAATCTGTTTCGATGTTGGTTGTTGAATTGAATTCAACATTTGATGTGTTATAAATCAATAGACACTATTGATTAAGCCATTGGCAGCATATGGCCTTAAATCCATATTTCTAAGATGTTGATCCGCCGTCAGGCGAATTGACTATTTCGGGGTTACAAAAATTATTTTTATAATTGAATCAAAGTTTTCAAGTTATTTTATATAAGTTATTTAAAATAATAGTTTCATAAATAATCAATAATTATAACTGGTTAGTCATAAATATTTTTAATACTAAATTCTTGTGTTTCTAATGAAGTTTTATAATCAAGGAAGTCAGAAGTTAACGGAACAGTTAATGTTTTGAAATAATTGTTTTATGAAACAATTAAGTAATGTATCAAATTAATTAAGTCATTTAAGAGGAAGTATAAATCAGTTAACAAATGTTTCCAAGTTGACTAAGTCAATTGTTTAATTTGAAATTAGTCATCAGACTAATTTGTTTTCCATTAAATTAATAAACATAGTTTTAACAAATAGTCTTCTAATCTTAATAGGATTCCTTAAGAGTTAAATAATATTTTAATTAACGATGTTTTAAAGGTAACTAATGAGTTGTTATTATTAATAGAGTCAATTCTTATTTCAATAACTTAAAAAAGGTTAATTATTTTATTTTAATTAATAAGGAAATAAACTACTTTTATTGAAGTAATGATGTAACACCCCACACTTTTATGTGCCTAGATTACGACAAAAATCGAAACTCAAACACATTCAAGCATGGAGCATGTAAATCTGGTACCTACAAATGAATGAGCATTAGCATAATCAGTGTACGATAAGATAAGTCACAATAGAAACAAATTAGGATAGACTAATATTAACTCAAGCAACTACCTTTTTAAGTTAAGTCACTCTATCAATACCGAGCATGAGAGAGAACGAGAACTGAAAGCCAAACTTAACACCTGTGAGAACTCGTCCTTCTTTAGAAACCTTGGAGGTTGTAATGAGGAGAGGGGGTCAGAACAACAAGATTCTGGTGAACAAGAAATGTACAACACATGTTATAATACACAGATGTATCCTGTTTGGTTCAACCCAAGACGTATGCCTACCAAGTTTAGTGATTCTAGCCCAACCTTGTAGATATGATTACACATGACTCTAGCTACCCTTCCCAAGGTAGACTTCCCAAAATATAATACCGAGACAACACATTTACGCATATATCTATGAAGCCTTTATACCAGAACATGATTGGTTATTTATTCGAGAGTGGACCCCTAATTACGGAGTTTATATATATATATATATATATATATATATATATATTCATTCTCTCAATCTTTATTATTTAATGCCTCACTATTAATGATAGATGGGGTGGATTCTCCCTGATCTCTTTAGACCCTATGCGGACCTATTGGTCACTAATTATTCCTCGATAATTATTCAATGTTAACATAAACTAGAGGGCACTAGCTATGGGCCCTACTAGTGAAGGTTTCCGCCATTCACGCATTAATGCGTACCTCGTATAAGGTGAGAGATGGCACTTTATCGCTCACTATACCATCTACCTGATCGTATTGGATAATCTCCTTAGTCGCTTACTACTTCCCATAGGATAGGTATCCATATATGACGTTTATAGTATCCAGGTTTGGGCAGCCCTCCCCCCCCTCAACATGCCATTTAAGACCCCTAAACTGAAAGACCTACTCCCAGGTGGACTCTTCGACCCCAGCCGCTTAAGACCCAAGGAAGTGGACTATATGCGAAGATTATTAAGTTCGTACCTAATTAGCCTTTAATACCTCAAAGTGGGCTACGTCACCGAGTCATTCCCGTTTAGTTCCACTTTACGGAAATACTATACGTACACGATTAATTATTGTCATGGGTTCCTATGGTTAATAATGTTTCACATCGTTAACCTACTAAGCCCAATTCTAATTTTTAATTATAAGTTCTATACTGACTGATATAATTAAGGAAAGTTATATCCTCCTTACCCTAGGATATTTATTTGATTATTTCCCTAATTGGACTTAGTATTTAAACAACAACCAATACCCATCAATCCCCACTCTATTTCATTTACTCCTATTTATACGTTAATTGCCATTTACAACCGTAACGGTAATATTTCCCTAAGGCAACTGTCAAATCTTTAATTTTCTTTTATTTCCATTCATTATAATCAATATCATTTTTGAGTCTATTGGTCATAATTTTCCTAAGACATTAATTCATAATGGATATCCTTATCTTATTATTCTTGAAATATCTATTAGTTGTACCCCAACAGACAATACTAATTTTGTTATTTATTTATTATTTGTTATATATATATATATGTGTGTGTGTGTGTGTGTGTGTATGTATTTATGCACCAGAGCTCTCGCATTAAGCTTACTACTTGTGGATGTTGGATTTGCCGGTTGGTTCCGGGCATACTTCTACCACAAGTTGAACTTAACCTAATGTCTGAGTACTGTTATATTTACGCACTAGACCCCTTCCATAAAGGTGACCACTTGTGGATGCTGGATTTGCTGGTCGGTCTCAGGCAGACTTCTACCACAAGTTGAGTTTAACCTCGTGTCCTAATGCAGTTATAATTAAATTCCTTGATTGGGGTATACAACATTTATCCTAGTCAATTTAAGAATTGTAACCATTAGGCCTAATTACCTAATTCAATTCATTTTCCCCCAATCAACGTCGGTTACAATTGTTATTTCTTTATTTGTGGTCCTAATTATAGCAACTAATCATATTAATTGCTACAATGGTCACCACAAATATATTAATTAAGTATGGATTACATTTACATATATAAATCCATAAATGAATACCGTTTAAACATTCAATATAATGTATATTTTGCCGTTTTACGTTGATTCGGACGGATAATGTGTATATATTTATATTAATATTTTTGCGCAGTCAACGTAGTTATCTTTCTTTATTATCATTATTATTTTTAAATTTAATAATTTGGTTTAATCAATAACCAAACATTCCTTTTTGTACTCAGTCTTGCCATAAGGTTCTAAATCTTACAAAAAGACCATTAGCTAGTTATTGTAAATTATGCCTGATTATTGGAACTGACATACTTCCAGATCACCAGAAATATACATTGATGTATAATTTGAAATAATTGATGCAAACTACGCACAAATATGTATATTTATATTTATACGTACATTTGCACTATTTTCCATTTTATAATCTTTTTGCCATATCTCTTGTGGATTCAAAATAATGTCCATTTGTTCGGAAAGAGGAAAACATCATATTTACAACAACTAAACCAAAACCTCAACAACATTGAATACAAATAGGCATGTGGCCTTTTTAAATTAAAATCACATAATTCACCATTGCATCTTTTTAATCAAAACCACATAATTTATCTTTTTAACACCTAGACTAGAGATTTGGAAGAAAACTACATCTAAATAATGTTATTGGGACTGATTTCCAAATCTTCAGTGTTTTACAACAAACTACAAAATATTCTAAAACAGATTTGTAGGCAATGTGTCTAAATAATTTAGGTAAACCTACAATTAATATTATCCTAACCGCAATTCACAATTTTCAAGTTTTGACAATATTTATTAGTTGATTTGATAGGTGCCGATTAAATTCAATAATATTATCAACAAATCTGATGATAATAGGCATATATTTTGAGATCTAATTCAAACGAGATAAATATGCTGTTATAACTTTCTATGTAAATTTCCCACTCACCTGAAAGCTTCCAAATTCGAAATCTGAATAATCTTTTAGGCCTACAATTCCCAAATTCCTACAGATCTACAATTAGAAAAGGGAATACTTTTAGATTTGTAGATTTGCAAGAAAATAGGAAGAGAGGGGAGTATCTGATGTAGAACCACTTTAGACGTCAATTCATACTCTTTTCCATTGGACCTGATATTCCCTTTCAATTCTGTATGATTTGTATTTGATTGATTGTATATGAATACAATTTTGATTAAGAAACTGATTTGAAGAGAAAGGGAAATGACAGAGCTTCGCTGCTGCCTATAAATTTGTGTGGAAAAGAGAAAGGCCTTACCCCTTTATTTATAGGAGTGGAATTGGACATGAACCGTTAGATTTATTTAAATTAGCATTCGTCCATTAATAATATATAATACAATGAAAATGAACCTCAAAACCTAGTCACATTGGGCAATACAGGCCCGAAGCAGTCGGCACCCCCTTGGAGCAGTCGACCGCACTTCGGCCAGAATGCCTAATGTAGGCAAGTTAAATAAGGTAATAAATTTATTAATTATTCTATTTATTTATTTTCATCCTTTTTCATATTTCGTCCGTAACTTTTTCATACGGACTCCGTTCGCGAAACTCCTAACATGAAAGTTGAACATAACTCCAAGACGAACGAATCAGTTAAGGTTTCGTGGTCAAATTTCATCGTTTGCAAAAATTCCTATTTTTGAGAATCTAATAATAACTAATCCATTGTCAAAATTCCGGGTTGTTATAAATGATGAAGTTAATTATTATTTTAATTAATAATAATGAAATTGATTATCTTTTTAAATGGAATTCATTTAAAAAGTAATCAAGTTGTAATAAGATTTTAGTTAGAATTTTGGAAAAGGTTTTATATAGGGATTTGATAATAAATCCAAGCATTAAAAACAAGGTTTATAATGAGACTTAAAACCAATGTGATGGTTTTAAATAAATAATACTTATTAATTGAATTAAGTGGAGATGATTGGAACTGAAAAATGATTTTCAAAATGTAAAAAAAGATGCTTAAATGGACTTGTGTGAAGGATTTGAAATTTGATTTTTGGTAAATAAATCCAAGTTATAATGGAATTGTATTAAAGAGGATTAAAGCTTAAGCTTGTGTCATAATAAAAGTGAAACACCCCACCTCCATTAAGGTCACTCACAAAGGGAATGCCTTAACTTTGGTGGAGCATTAAAGGTAGAAGACACAGATAATTTACAAGACAGACATATATAAGCAACGGAAAAACTAAATTTATTTCATACGTGGTTCATAACAAAAACATTACAACAAACTGTCTCAAAACAACTTCCAAGTCATTACATCAAAATCTCTACCTTGATTATAACATAAAGAAGCATAAAACACAAATAAAACTGCATAAATCCCCAAGTGGTAGTGTGTCCAAAGCCATAGCCAAAAATAAGAGGTTCCAAGCCATACATCACAGAGTCTTAAAGCTTAAAAAGATGAACGGTCCAAATTAAGCTGAGCTATTCCCTCCCTGCCTACCTGAGAGGGGGGGGGGGGGACGGAAGAAAAAAGAGCGAAAGAAAAATGGGTCAGACATGTGTTTGGTAAGTCCAGTGATTATTCAGCATGTAAACTGGTAAGAGAACCATGACATGAATAAACTAGACGCAGGACAATTACAAAGAAATAAGGTAACATAGGATAAGGAAAGATAAAAAAGGCAAGATAAACTAATCATACTATCGCACTCATTCCATATTCTCTGCACCTACTAGATATTTCAACTATCATCATGAGTTCAAATCCAGTGATCCCGTTTTATCGATCAGCTCCTACTCGCACACATTTACTACTTGTGTCATATGGCCCCGCTCGATTGTAGATACCTGTGCTGGTCCCACCATCGGGTGTATCAAATCCTATGGTGGCAACCCGACACGATTCAAGATGCACAGTGTATAACTACTGATGCCCAGTGCCTGCTTTTTCCACTCTGGAGTACGTGCATGCCCGTACTCCGTCGGAACCTACAATGACGCACCAACCGCCGTTGTTTTGACCGCTTATAATCAGCCCAGTAATCGTGCCACACCCTGCCTAGTTCAGGGTACCATGATACATCTATGTGGGTTACTGCTGAAATGGGTCCCCGTTACTAGGGTTTCCTAATCGACATGTTAAATTGGTTAAGTGTCCAAGTTAACCTAACCCCACCCATCAGTTTAGTTAACATGTTGTATTGGTTAAGTGTCGCCTTAATTAACTTAACCCTACCATTCCTGACTTAGCTTTAATTCATTCATTAAAGTACTAACCACTCACATTAGACAAGTAGTGTTGCGGTCACTGGATGTACCGGTCGGGTCCGGTAGTTTTACACCGCAACTCAGTCTAACCTCGGGTTCTTTTGGGCTCAGTGCACTAACCTCTCACATTAGATATATATTGTTATGGTTACTAAATGTTGTCGGGCGGTTCCGGGCGGTTCCAGGCAGTCTTACACCATAACTCAATCTAACCTCGGGTTAGGCATATTCGTCTTTTCTAAATTTACATATTTACCTCTTTATGTTTATATGAAAATTATTGCCATTCAAGTCAAGACCCACTTTCCCTTTAAATCAAGTTCATAATTTTAGGTATAAAAATTTATACCACTTTATGCCATAAACCATTTACATGTTTATGAGCCAAATATGCCAATTATATGTAATTTCATGTTTTCCCTAACATTACCCCCATTAAACGTTCGCATAAATCACATAAAATGTTAGGCTTGCTTCATAGCCTAACTCATACACAAAAGGGAAAAAAGAGGAACATGTAATATTCCAACATCATAAAAATATGGATCTAACTACACATGTGTCATATGAATTCGGCATAGAACAATGTACATTTAATTATGAACTTGCAAATTTAGATCTACTCAACATGAATCGTAAAATAGGGGTTCTACATAGAACTGCATAAACTTAAATTAGGCATGTAGTCTTGAACTTGCAAATTGAGTTGGATCAAATTTAACATAAACCCAAACATATTAGCATGTAGTTCTATTCATATATGTGAACGTGGTTGAACTTGCATAAACATAGCAAAATTCCCAAATTGGCATACAACATATAGGTGTCATCACCAAATTATACAACATGATATGCCATCACCAAATTATACAACATGATATGTCATAGCCAAATTATACAACATGATATGACATCGCCAAATTATAAAATCATGATATGTCATCGCCAAATTATACAACATATAGGTTCATTGCCAAGCATTTAACATGGTAATTTTATCATCAAATTACATACAACATGATCAAAAACTTAACATGATAAGAGTCATAGTCTTAATTAATTCAGTTTTAACAGAAAAGGATAGGCATAAATTTACATTAGGCGTTCTTCTACATCCAGTTATTTAGTCACGATTCTAATATCATTTAGGTCAAATGATAACTGGACTTCCAAAAAGGAGACTAGTCTTGTGTTCTGGGATCTGTATTCTGAAACTAAATAGCTCTCCTTTGTTGTAGACGTTGAATTCTCTTAGTTGAATTAGATTTGATTTGTAATTTCTAACTTGCTTCCTAGTTGAAGGAGAATGGCAGCTACTCTAGGTTGAGTACTGACAGCATGGCAACTCTAGGAATATTTTTGTGTGACTTAGGGTTTAGATTTATGTTGCTTATATAGAAGTTTGATTTAATAGGAGCCGTTAGATCAACCTAAGGCCAATCAAAGCCATTCAAACTTAAGAGAACCAACCATAATTTGCCACATAAGCCCTTATGACCTAGAGAATCGTTACACAAAGAAACACGTCAGGTTTTAGATCTGGCCCGAGTGGGAGGTCGACCCCTTGGTCGACCTATGTGACCCAGGTCGACCCCCCGGTCGACCTGATTTCTGGGCGGGAAATTTCCCGCCTAGCCTGCTCCGGGGTTTTTGAATTTCGAAACTTGAACTTGAATTTTGGGCTGGTTTTATTATATAAATTTTTGAATCTTCTGAAGGTCATAACTCCTTCATACGGAGTCCGGTTTACGTAAACTCAGACTCTATCTCAAGCAGAATTCCGAGACGAACGCAATGGCTTAACCCGTTTCCCTTATTTCTCACATTTGTAATTAATTATTCTTTAAATCGTTACTTTAATGTCTACAGAAAATACGGGGTGTTACAAAAAGTTTACTTAACAATCAAATTAAGTAATGTGGTTATAATGAAAAGAGATTTGCAAAAGTAAAGAATGGTTTATAGAAATATACATTAAATAAGAAAGAAAAATTAGAACTTGTGATATTTTTATTGATATCAGTTTTTGAGTTACAAACTTTTATCTATCTCAAGGTAAGAACGTTGTTGAGTCAAGGTATGAGAGGTAATTAAAATACCCTAACTTCAACGAGTTCACTATTATCCAAGAGATAGTATTAGTTTGTAGTGGTAAAGATGTTAAAATAATTCATTGATACCATAAGAATATAGCAACCTTAGATTGTAAGGTTTTAAGATATAATAAAACTGTTGGGTTTTATTAATAAACAATGGATTATTTAAACATTGTTTGGCCCAAATATGAAGTGTGATTATACTTATACCATTTGGTTAAGTATATGACAAAATTTTCTAAATAATGAAAATCGTACAGTTTTGGAATACACTTATTCCAAGAAATAGTAAATGGTTAGCGCGTTCAAAGAAATGGAACAAGATGATATATTGAATTGAAATGAAAATAGAGATGAGCGCGTGAATATCAATTTCTAAAGTAATGGGAATAAAAGATAAGTATATGATTATGGTTTTTAAAGTAGATGGAAGAAGAATTTTGTGAATATAAATATTCTGTTGGAATCGATTTTTAAGAATCGATGAAATGATTTGGTTGACCATCTTTTTAGCAAAAAGTTGTTCCAACCATTAGTCGAAGCCATAATCAGATATCGGCTCATTCCAGACTTTAAGGTATGTTTGTTTTCTAAGGTCGACCAACCATAAGCCAACCCGAAGCCGCTATGGCATCCTGCCAAAGAGTTCAAACTAATTTGCCGAGTCATCAACAGATCGACCGACCTCTTCTTGAAAGATCAGATCAGGCTGAAATATCATAGAAAAAGCACATAAGTAAAATTATCTCCTATAGAGTTGGGTCAGAACAAGTTATATGCTATCAAACGAAGTCATATTCCCAAGGCCTGAAGCAGCGAATAAGTTTGACCAGCTCTTCTTTTTACATGTCATATACTTGATACCATGCAAGCCCTCCAATTTCGAGGAAGAACTACTCATGAGTAGTACCGGGTCCTACCGCCTACAACTACTCAGCCGGATCGAGCTCCACGTGTAAAAGCCCTATGTGGTGTATGGCAGCATTTAGAGGTAGATGGAGTTTGATGTAATAATTTTAGGCTTTGGCGATTTTGTTGGTGGTTGGGGTTAGTCAAGGGGATGTGAGGACTGAAGGCGAAGTTGGAGGAGACGCAGGCGATTCCAATGGTGGTGGTCTGGTCTGAAAATGATTGATTGTTGTGGTCGTGGGATTAAGATGTACGAATGTTGGATTTTCCCGTTTCCTGGCGGCGTGGTGGGTTGCTAGAGGTCAAGATGGTGGGTAGTGAAGATGCTTGGAAGGGCGGTGGCACTAGCGAGGAAGCAACGGTTTCTGGCGAAGGGAGGAGGCACGGTGGGTACTTGTTGGAGTTTGGTTTTTTCAATGATGGGGAATCGGGTTTCTCATGGATTTCAACCATGATTATTTACTTAAACGTGATTAAGGATGGTAATTAATGGTAATTTAGACCTGAGTTAATTATAATTTATTTCTAATTCAACTTAAACATGTAATAGCTATAAATATTTCATATGTTATCAGATTCAAGCTAAACGAAGTTCATTGGGATCGTATGAACAAAGGCTATGTGTATGAGCTGGTTTGGTTGGAATCAGAAGCGACTGGAATTCTGTTTAATTTTAAACGATTGTTTAAAATCAAATGAAACAACGCGACATCGTCGAATCGAAAACAAATTGTGAGTTAGCTCTCATGCCTTTTGGAATTCTATGATGTGATTAAATTCCTGTAACTATAATTTATTGTTGATAGTATAAATTGAATGATTGGATGTTATGAATGACTATTGCCTATTTGTTGTTTGATGGTTGTCAACAATAATATCTCCATCATTTTATTTCATTAGATTGGAATATCTATTTCGTATGCCAATATAAAATGATATCACGGGCTGTGATGCAGGGAAGAACAAGTAGGAGGGATCCAACTGGATTCCTCAAATATTTTGTATGGTATTTGATTTCATATCATTCACATATGATATTTTTTAACCAAAATTGCACTGCAATCGGTTTGGATGTTGATTGTTGAATTGAATTCAACATTTTATGTGTTATAAATCAATAGACAATATTGATTAAGTGATTGGTAGCATATGGCCTTAAATCCATCTTTCTAAAATGTTGATCCGCCTTCAGGAGAATTGACTATTTTAGGTTATAAAATTTATTTTTATAACTGAATCAAAGTTTGAAGTTATTTTATATAAGTTATTTAAATAAAAGTTTCATAAATAATCGTTAATTATAATTGGCTTAGTCGTAAATATTTTATATAGTAAATTCTTGTGTTTTTAGTGAAGTTTTATAATTAAGGATGTCGGAAAGTAAACCAACGGTTAATGTTCTGAAATAATTGTTTGATGAAATAATTAAGCGATGTATCAAATTAATCAAGTCATTTAAGAGGAAGTATTAGTGGAAATCAGTTAACAAGTTAACCTATGTTTCCAAGGTGACTAAGTCAACTGTTTAATTCGAAATTTGTCATTAGACTAATTTGTTTTCAATTAAATTAATAAATATAGTTTTAACAAATTGTCATCTAAACTTAATAGGATTTCTTAAGAGTTAATTAATCATTTAATTAACCATGTTTCAAAGGTAGCAAACGAGTTGTTATTATTAACCGAGTCAATTCTTATTTCAACAACTAAAAAATATATTAATTTATTTATTTTAATTAATAAGGAATTAAACTACTTTTATTGTAGTTAATGATGAAGTTAACTATTATGTTTATTTATAATAATGAAAGTGATTACCATTGTAAATGGAATTCATTCAAAAAGTAATTGAGTTATAATAAGATTTTAATTGAACTTCGAAAAGAGTTTTATGTAAGGATTTGATAATAAATCCAAGCATTATAAACAAGGTTTATAAAGTGACTCAAAACCAATGTGATGGTTTTAAATAAATATCACTTATTAATTGAATTAAGTGGAGATGATTAAAATTTGGAATTGAAAATTGATTTTCAAAATGTAAAAGAAAGGCGCTTAAATTGACTTGTATAAAGGATCTGAAATTTTATTTTTTGGTAAATAAATCCAAGTAATAATGGAATGTATAAAAGAAGATTAAAGCGTAAGTCCTGTGTCATAATAAAAGTTTATTTAATAATCAAATTAAGTAATGTGGTTATAATCGAAAAAGATTTGCAAAAGTAAAGAATGGCTTATAAAACTATATCTTAAATAAGAAAGCAAATTTAGAACTTGTGATAATTTTATTAATATCAGTTTTTGTGTTACAAACTTTTATCTATCTCAAGATAAGAACGTTGTCGAGTCAAGATATGAGAGGTAATTCAAATACCCCAACTTGAATGACGTCACTATTATCCAAGAGATGATATTAGTTTGTAATGGTTAATTTGCTAGAAATAATTCATTATTTCCATAAGAATATTACAACCTTAGATTGTAAGGTTTTAAACTATTAGTTTTCAATAATAAACAATGGATTACTTAACATTGTTTGACCCAGATATGAAGTGTGATTATACTTATATCATTTGGTTAGGTATATGATACAATTTTCTAAATAATGAAAATTGAATAGTTTTGGAATACCCTTATTCCAAGAAATAGTAAATGGTTAGAGCCTTCAAAGAAATGAAACAAGAAGATATATCGAATTGAAATAGAAATTGAGATTAGCATGTGAATATCGTTTTCCAAAGTAATAGGAACAAAAGATAAGTGTATGATTATGATTTTTAAAGTAGATGGAAACATGATTTTTGTGAATATAAATATTCTAGTTAAATTGATTTTTAAGAATCGATGAAATGATTTTAATTTTAAAAGGGCCTGAACTACTAATATACTTAACTAGTATATTTTAATTTGATAGTTTAAGAACTGACAATCAAATAAATTTCTTTTTGTTTTTTGATGTGTTAGTTTGAAGAGACCGGGATGGGAATTGGACCCAAAACCATTTCGAACCAACTTTGTGTTCTACAACTAACTTGTAGGGATGCTTATGCGATTTAAAATTGAAGATCGTGGATCTTCATGAGCGAAATAACTACTTACTGAATCTTTCTACTTAGAACTCAGATATATTTTGATAGTGATTTTATCATGATTGAAATCTTTGGATTGCAAGGACTACTCTCTACTGATCCATGGGATGGTTCCTATATAAGATGTGATAGGAGAATGCATTCGGTTCATCCTGTTCTTGGATGAATTGTATAGACGAATGCCTGACATAGTATTTCCAAAAAATCACGTATGTTGATTTTTACAAATATACCAAGTTTGGTGGCGGGGAATGCAACTTCTTTAGCTTAACACCCAAAGTATTTTTGTGGATGTTTATTAGTGATTTGATGGATATGACAATGTGACATTCAAAGTTGATGTGATGTTCTATGAAAGTTAACCATGAGCTCAAGCCTCATTAACTGGAAAATGACAAAAATCGGGTAGCAACATAGCTATGTGGGTCACTGCCATTAGGGTGTATTATCACCACCTAGAGAAATTTCATTTATTCCTTCTTCTGTCATTTGTGTATGCTTATGGAAAACAACGGTTTGAGTCCAACCGTTGGTGATAATATATTTGGTACACTCCAGTTGAATGAGTGGTCAGGTTGCAAGATGTTCTTTTTGAACCCCAGTGTTTCCTCACTAGGGAACACTGATCAGAAGGTGGTTCCATACCTTGTCATGTTGGAAATCCAAACTCCAATATGATCGGTATATTTGTAGTTTCAAACCAACTATGTTGGAATGTGAGATGCAAGCTTTTTGGCTGCATTCCTATTTTATTTGTGAATTGACGGACCTATTTTTATTATATCAATGGATTTTGATATAAAAAGTGATTTTGGTTATCGTAGGGTAAAAACACATGCCATGTTTATGTGTGGTTGTGCCTTACAAGAGTTCCACTCTTTCAAAGGATTTCCTAAAGTTACGCAAGTTGTTTATTATGTGAATTTATCACTGAAGTATTCCGGATTGTTCCCGGTTGATTTTGATTTTCTTCAAAATTTGCTCGGGTCAGACCGAGTATATTTCCAGGTTAGGTTTCCCTTGGAGGCGGAGAGGACGGAAAGGCGTGTTGTTGAAAGGGAAAAAGCAATTGTAATCGAGAGCATCATAGTTGCTCATAAAGATTCTTCCCAACTACAACACATCATTCCTGTCGCTTCCGCTGGTGGCCCTTCCGCATCAGTCCCAGTTGTTATAGAGTATGATCCAAGTCATCTAGGGTTGAGTGCTACCAGTTTCCTTACACTAATTGCTGAAAGGTCAGTGCCAACAGAAGCTACACAAAAAATAATGGGAGGTAAGTCCACTTACTCACTGGTATTGCAAAAGATAATAACATGAAGTAAAACTTGACTTTTTCCTCAATGTGCAGGCACCTTTGAAGTGGGGACGATGGCCAGGATTGAGACGACAATGGCTGACGGGTACGGATTTGATGCGGGGCCTTAAATGAGGCAAATGAATGAAGAGTTTGGACGACACAAATTCCTATATATGGAGATGGAAGAGATTAGAATGGTACAATTTAATCGATGAGGACAAGGAAAAGTAGGACATGAGCGCCCAGGTAATGGGGCAGACAGAAGCATGTGGGTAGTCGGTGCACGAACTTGTTGGACAAAAGAAAACCCAATTGTTAATGAAATATGAGGAGGGGTAGGTGAAGAGGTAGGTCGACGAGGAGTTGAGGCTAAAAGTTCAAGAAGACGCGAGGGTGAATGTAACACCCCGTATCTCTGTTAACACCAAAGTAATGAATTAAAGAATATTTAGCGGGAAACGGGTTGCGCCATTGTGTTCGTCTCGGAATTCTGGTTGAGATAGAGTCCGAGTTTGCGTGAATTGGACTTCGTAAGAAGATGTTATGGCGATCGGAAGTTTCAGAAAAATTCAAACAGATTTCAAAATTTCAAATTTCAGACTCAGATTGGGCTAGGCGGGAAAATCCCCGCCAGGTCCAGGTCGACTAGGGGGTCGACCTACCCATACAGGTCGACCATGGGGTCGACTTGCCCCCCTCCCCCCCCCCCCCCCGGGCAGATTTGAAAGATGACGATTTGGTGACTATTTGCTAAGTCATTAGGGTTTCTGATATGGTCTAAATGGCTGTGGTTTATTCTAGGTTGATCGGATAGCCTAAATTAATTCTAAACTCTATATAAACACATGTAGACTCAAACCCTAAAATCAAATAAAATTAGAACCATGGCCGTCATGCTATCACCTTGCAACCTAGAGTAGCCTCCACCATTTAGGAGGAAGAAAAGCTAATCAACTCAATTCTATTCAACTCAAAATCTAAACAACGAATTTGATTTCTTCAAAGGAGAGCTAAATCAATTTCAGAACTCAGATTTCAGAACTCAAGACCTTCTTTGAGTTGTGAGTTCAATTTATTTAATAAGATAATTAACAATTTAATTAGGTTGAGTTATGATTTGGATTATATGGTTATGTTGTGAATCATTGACCGTTATGTTATTATCTATGTTATTATCTATGTTGTAAATCTATGATGTTATTATCTATGTTGTAAAGCTGTGATGTTATTATCTATGTTGTAAATCTATGTTAATTGTTGGCTTATGTACAATCAATTCATAATGATGCTTCATATGCTAGTTTGGTTATGTTGTTGGAACTAATTCATATGTTAAATCATATGTAAGTTTAACTTGATAATCATATAGGCAAGTTTAGATGTTAATTTAGATATGAATCATATGCAAGTTAATGAGAATCATATACCACCTTACATGTTTCATGACATCTATTTTATGTGTAAGCTTGGATCTAAAGTTTAGGCTAAGACATGTGTGAGTTATATGCTAGTATACAAAATTCTATATGCTAGTTTACATGTAGATCTTAATTTGCATGTTTAGATGCAAGTTTACACCATAGTTTTGTTGCATAAATCACATATGCAAGTATATATATGTTGGAGTATGAATCATGTAATGTAAGTTTGTAACTATTGCCTATGCAAGTTTACACCTTATGATTAGATCTATGACATCTATAGTTTATGCAAGTTTGTGACTTTGGCCTATGCAAGTTTTAGATGAAAAACCTTATTCACACATGTAAGTTCACCCCTTATGTTTAGATCTAGTTTTTATTCTATGCATGTTGTGATGTTTTCTCTTTATTCCATCAGTTAGACTATTCGAGTCTAACGTATATTTCACATTAAACGAACGAACGTACAACGTGGGGCAATGGGATAATATTAAAAGATTTAATATTGAGAATTGGCATAAATGCCTTAAATGTGATGTTAATTGGTATAATTTTATATACCATAAACAGATGGACATAATTAAGGTGTTAATTATGGACATAGTTAAATTTGTAATTGATTGACAATTCAAATTAGGGATATTAATCCAATTTGGGGTTAAATGAAATATGTAATAATAAACCGCCTAAGACACGAGGTTAGACTCTTTTGTGGTGTAAGACTACCCGGACCCGCCCGGCAAATCCAGCTGCCACAAATGCCAGTCTAATGTGGGAGGTCTTAGGCATAAATTAAATGCGTAATAGTTGTAAAGACACGAGGTTAGGCTCGTTTGTGGTGTATGACTGCCCGGACCCGTCCGTCAAATCCAGCTGCCACAAATGCCAGTCTAATGTAGGAGGTCTTTACAAGGTTACGGTCTTAATGAATTAAGAAACACTTAACCAGATAAACATGTAGTGGGACATGAGGGGGTTAAGTGGGTCCCTTGGGTGGCATGTGGAATTTAATGGGTGCCTTGGGTGGCATTTGAAATATGATTAGATGCACTTGACCAAGATTGAAACATGTAAGAAGGCATGAATAAGAATGGGGTTAAGTGGGGAAAACCTTAGAGAGGACCAAGCATAGGTGGAAAGCTTGTGTCATGCATGAGGGCCCTTTTCAAACAAGTAACCCATTGAGTATCTCTTTGGGCTCGACCCAAGTCGAGGACGGGACACGCGTACTAGATTTGATTATAAGATGTCTAACGGGTCAGCGGTGGCAATGCAAGTCCAACAGGTTCATAAGCGTGTGTGGGCCCGGGCTGGTAGGTAAGACGTTGTTGCATCGTGTAGATATAAGCCGTGCATTTTTGGTAGTATTGGGTTACCACTTCGGGGGGTGATACACCCCACTGTGGGGCCAGCACATGTATCTACGAGTTAGGGAGCCGATCGAATGGGGGTAGTGGGTACACCTAGTGGAGATAGGGGTAGACGACACCTATGGAGGTAGCTAGGGGTACACGGAACTACCATTATCAATATTAAGTTCTGTAGGCGGGATCAACTTTTAGGGTGACTAGTAGTGGTGCAGTATAGTAATTATCTTATAGTGGTTTAGGTGCGCCTTTAACGTTATCTTTGTTCGTCTTATTTCCTTGTTTGCTCTGTCATACCCAATTGTTCACAGTCATTTCCTTATTTTCCAGCTTATGCCTTATCCTAGTTATTTTGATAATTATATTGTTAAAGTTATCGCACTCGCCAGACTTTATGTCTGACCCCCTTTTCTTTCCACCTCTTTTCTTCCTTTCCCCTCAGGTTTGCAAGGAGGGAATACTACAGCTTAGTTCTGATTCCTTTCAGTTGCTTGAAGAGAGTAGATGTATCGCTGGGGACTCTCTCATCTTTATGGCTTTGCTTATGCTCAGTGGGGATTTATGCATTTATGTTATTTAAATATTTGCTTCTTTATGTACTTTGAAGTTTTTGGAAAAGACTATTGATCCTGATGTAATGGTTTTGGAGACTACTTATGTAAACTCGTTTTGAGTTATGATGCTATTAAATAAGTTTTAACTTCCGTTGTGTTGTTTTATTTACTTATTCTTGTAATTTATCTATTATATACAACAATAACGCTTCATGGACATTGATGCATTCCCCTTGTGAGTGACATTAATGGACTTGAGGTATTACACGTGGTATCAGAGCTATGGTTACAAGAACAAATTAAAAGTTTTGAAAAGTGTTTTCAAATGTATTATTTTCCTAGAAAGTATTTTCAAAAACTTGTTTTAAAGAAGCTATTTTCAAGGAAAGTTTACTTTAAAGTGCATAATCCCTGCAAGCCATACATCTCTCTTTTTCTTCCCTTGTTTTGAAACTCTTTCGTTTTCTTTTCAGCATGTCTGGAGCATCTGAGATACCAGAGGGTGTTCATGTACCCGGTTGGTTTCGTCAATATCTCGAGGCTAGGGCCGCTGCCGCGGGTCCGGCCAACGTTCCTCCTCCTCCCCCAGCTCCAGTCATTCCTCCAAGTGGAGATACTTTCTCCAAGATATGTAAAGACTTTCGTTCGATGGGTGGAAAATCTTTTAGTGGGACTGAAACGTTCATTGAAGCTAGAAATTGGTTGAAAGAAGTGAAGGATCTGTTTGGCATTTTCGATTTGGACGATTGTAAGAAGGTCCAATTGGCTGCTTGGTTGATGAAGGACGAAGCTTCATTTTGGTGGGAGGTCACTAATGGGGAGAGTCCAGTTGATACATGTCCAGATTTCAGGCGTAGGTTTGAGGTGAAGTTTCTCTCATGGGCTGAAGAGAATTTATATATGAAAAGATTTTTGGCGTTGAAGCAAGGGAATCTATCTGTGAAAGAATACGTCAACAAGTTCAATCAGTTGGTGAGATTTGGCTTGGACTTGGTGAATACACCCGAAAAGAAGGCCCTGAGACTTGTTAAGGGTTTGAAGAACCGCTACATGGGTTAGCTATGACCCACATCCCTATGGGGGCCACCTTTGAGAGGCTAGTTGATATGGCGCTTATGCATGAAGAGGAGAAAGGCGCCAATGCTAATAAGGCACCCGAGAAGAAAGGGGTTCAAAAGAAACCGCAGCAGCAACAACAGAACAAGAAAGGTGGTAAAGGCAATAATGGAAAAGGAAAGAAGAAGTGCTTTAATTGTGGGACACCAGGCCATCTGAGTATAGACTGCAGGAAAAAGAAGAAGACTGGTTGTTTCCACTGTGGAGAGGCAGGCCATCTAGTTAAGGACTGCCCAAGGAAACAGGGACAAGGGAAAAGAACTTCTGAAGGATAGCTTCACGCTCTCATGGCACCGGGGAAGGCAAGGGAGCAGATCCAGGCTCTCGCGGTCCCACCGCTGTAAGAACGAGGTAGAAAAATTTCCGTTGAGAGTTTAGTTTTTCTGCATGATCATTCTGTCCGTACCTTATTCGATTCTGGTGCATCACCTTCGTTTATCTCTACATCATTAGTTGAAACACTGCACTTAAATACTAGTATTGTTGTGGATCCCATTGTAGTCTCAAATCCTATTGGTGGATCGGCTCATTTATCCATGGTCTACAGGGATTTGAGATTGTCTATATTAGGCATTGGTTTTGAAAGTAATGCTTTTGTGCTTGGTTTCATGGCTATGGGTTGATTCTAGGGATGGATTGGCTAGCCAGATGTGGTGCCATTCTAGATTGTGAATGAAGGGTAGTAAAATTGTTGACTTGTAGTGGAAAGACCCTTGATATTTCTTGTGACCCTAGTGGATCGGTGATGTTAGTTATCTTGAGTCACTTGACGCATCCAATGATGATTTACATTCTGTTCGTATAGTCCATGAATATGTTGATGTCTTCGATGAGTTGAGGGGTCTACCCCCAAAACGTGAGATAGACTTTCGTATTTATCTTGTAGACAATGCAAAACCAGTATCTCTGCCAGTACGCCACATGGCTCCTCGTGAGAGGAGGGAACTCAATAAGCAAGTAGGGGAGTTGCTTGAGAAGGGTTCACAATACGTAGTATATCGGAGTGGGGTGCTCCAGTAGTATTTGCCATGAAGGCGGATGGGTCCCTTAGGCTTTGTGTGGACTATAGAGAACTTAATAAGATTACTAAGAAAAATAGGCACCCATTGCCGAGGATTGACGATGTCTTCGATAAGTTTATTGGCGCCTCCGTGTTTTCGCAGTTGGACTTAACCACTGGTTTCCATCAGTTGAGAGTGGCTGAGGATAGCATAGACAAGACTGCCTTTAGGACTCCGTACGGTTTCTATGAGTGGCTTGTAATGCCCTTTGGTTTGACAAACGCCCCCGCATACTTTGTTGACTTGATGAGTAGGGTGTTTAGGGAGTACCTTAATAAATTCGTGGTGGTCTTTGTGGATGACATCTTGATATATTCTAAGAGCGAGGAAGAGCATGCCCTACATCTTAGGGAAGTATTGGAGACCCTTCGAGCACATAACCTTAAAGCTAAATTTTCTAAATGTCACTTTTGGAGGAAGGAAGTGCGATTCTTAGGGCACGTGGTTTCCAAAGAAGGGATAGCTGTGGATCCCGCGAAGGTGGTGGCCATCCAAGATTGGAAGGTCTCTAAAAATGCTACCGAGGTGAGGAGTTTCTTGGGGTTGGCCGGCTACTATAGGAAGTTTATCAAGGACTTTGCAAAGATATCAGCCCCATTGACATGCTTGACGAAAAAGAACCTAGTTTTCACGTGGGACGTAGATTGTGATGATGCGTTCTAATGTTTATAGAGAGCTTTGACCACAGCCCCAGTCTTAGTGTTGCCAGATGGGAGTAAGCCATTTACCATTTATACCGATTCTTGTGGGACAGGACTAGACACAGTCTTAATGCAAGAGGGGAGAGTAATAGCCTATGGAGGAAGGCAGTTGAGAGTGCATGAGAGAAATTACCCAACACATGACCTATGGCCGCTATTGTTTTCGTGCTTAAGTCTTGGCACCATTATCTTCTTGGCGAGAAATTCGAATTGTTCACAGACCATAAATCGCTAAAATACTTGTTCTCTCAGAAGGACTTGAACTTAAGGCAGCAAAGGTGGATGGAATTCTTAGCGTCCTACAATTTCGCGATAGCATATTCCCCTGGCAAGGGTAACGTGGTGGCAGACGCCTTAAGTAGGAAAAGGTTGTCCTTGAGTCCGTTGTTTTTTGAGCGGCAAAGCTTAGAGTTCATCTCTACGTTTGACTTTAGACCTTCCATTGACTTTGTACCCGGTTTGCTAGCATCCTTAGAGGTCAGACCTACGTTTTAGGACGGATTGGTAAGGCACAGCGAGATGACCCATAGTTGGTTGAGTTGGTAGAGAAGATCATAAGGGGGGAGTCATCGAGCCATCTCAGTAGGTATACCCTAGATGATAAGGATTGGTTACGTAGGGACGGTAGACTTTGTGTACCACGAGACGAGAACTTGAGGAAGACCATTCTTGATGGTGCACATCGTTCGAAGATGACCATTCATCCCGGCGGGGATAAGATGTACATGGACATGAGACGAGTTTACTTTCTGGCCGGTATGAAGAGGGATGTGGCCGAGTTTGTCGCTAGATGCTTGGTGTGCCAACAAGTAAAAGCAGAGCAAAAGAAGCCCGGTGGGCTGCTTCACCCATTGGAGGTCCCACAATGGAAGTGGGAGAGTGTCTCGATGGACTTTGTTGATGGGTTACCGAGATCGAGGAAGGGTAATACGGGGATTTGGGTCGTGGTAGACAGACTTACTAAGAGCGCCCATTTCATTCCCGTGAAGAGTAAGAGGACCGCTCAATGGTTAGCCTCCGTATACATTCAAGAGATAGTTCGTTTGCACGGTGTTCCTTCTAGCATAGTGAGCGGTCGTGATCCTATCTTTACTAGCAAGTTTTGGAAGAGCTTACAAGAGGTTGTAGTGACTCAGTTACGTTTGAGCACCGCACATCATCCCCAGACGGATGACCATATCGAGAGGGTGAATCGTATTCTAGAGGACCTTTTGAGGTTATGTGTTTTAGATTTCGGGGGGTACATGGGAGGAGCATTTTCCTCGGTGGAATTCGCGTATAATAATAGCTTTCAGTCTAGCATTGGCATGGCACCTTTCGAGGCTCTCTATGGAAGGCCTTGTCGTTCACCTACATGTTGGTGGGAATCTACGGATAAGATTAGGGCTGTAAATTTTGTTCGAATGTCCGACGTCCGTTCGTGTCCGTGACCGAAATACGTCCGTCCGATTTTCATTTAGGACATGAGTTAGGACAACAAAATTTGTACGAGAAAAAAATCATGTCCGGTCCGAGCTCGTCCGAATTCGTCCGAATTACTTGTAATTCGACATATAGTTGAGAGAAAATTTAGTAAAATGTACAAAATGTGATATAAATAGGCATGTCCGACCGAGTCCGATCGGTCCGAACATGTCCATGTCCGACCGATTTTATTTAGGACACGAATTAGGACAAAGAAATTTGTCCGAGAATTTTTTTGGTCCGGTCCATGTTCGGTCCGATTTTTTTTAGGACAGAAACTGAACACACCTCCGTCCGGTCCGGTCCGACCGATTTACACCCCTAGATAAGATCTTACTTGGGCCCGATATGATTAGAGAGACTTCGGAAAAGATCGATTTGATTCGAAGGAGGATGAAGACTGCACAAGATAGGCAGAAATCTTATGCAGACAAGAGGAGGACCGATCTTGAATTTGATATTGGGGACATGGTCTTTATCAAGGTGTCTCCATTACGGAATTTTTTCGCTTTGGGTCCGTTGGGAAGTTAGCACCAAGGTTCATAGGGATGTTTTCTATTAAGGAGAGGATTGGACAGATGGAATATAGAGTGGAATTGCCCGAGAGACTTAATGGTGTACACGACGTATTCCATATATCACATTTGAGGAAATGCTCGCACGAGACCGCAGAAGTGGTAGAGCCGAGCTTACATAGAGAGGTGGAGATAGAGCGTGATGCGACCAGCTCCTACATGCATTCTTGGGTCAGAGATCAAGAAGTTGAGGAATCGAGAGGTCAAGCTAGTCAAAGTGCAATGGGGAGATGATAAGAGCAACGCTACTTGGGAGACGGAAGAGAAGATGCGTTCATTGTACCCTTTTCTTTTCGAGGGTATGTCTTTTAATTTCTCCTTTATCACTTAGCTTGTACTCGTTTTATCCTTAGTATGTCCTCTCGCTAGTATCTTTGACCTTTAGATAGGGTAGTTCTATGGTTGAAACATGTGTTTGAGACATGTTATGTATGGTGGATGCATGTGGATGCAAGTGTTTACTAGTGGTTGCTCGTGGATGCATATACACACACTTTAGGCACTAGATCGGCTTAGTCACTTTCATATTGCATATAAATGGATGTATTTAGTAAAATGAATGTACATTGAATGTGTGTATCATATGGATGTTGCATTTAACTGAATGGTTGTGCACACATGTAGTAATGATGTGTATAGGATACTTTGCATACATGATGGATACATGGCACTATCATTATTTGCACTAAGGACGTCGACTGAATCAGTGGACTGCCTGATTTTGCATTAGTACACGAACATATACACACACTATGCATATGTACATGAAAAGCATTAGAAATCTTTTAAGGACCATGGTTGCTTGTGGTTGATGATTGAATAGATGGATGGTAGGATATGTCCTTCTTGACTTAGAGATTTGGAGGACGAAATCCTTTAAGTACGGGAGAATGTAACACCATGTATTTCTCTTAAGACTAAAGTAACGAATTAAAGAATATTCAAAGGGAAACGGGTTGCGCCATTGTGTTTGTCTTGGAATTCTGGTTGAGATAGAGTCCGAGTTCGCGTGAATTGGACTTCGTATGAAGATGTTATGGCGATCAGAAGTTTCAGAAAAATTCAAACAGATTTCAAAAATTCAAATTTCAGACTCAGATTGGGCTAGGCGGGAAAATTCCCGCCAGGGCCAAGTCGACCAGGGGGTCGACCTACCCATACAGGTCGACCAGGGGGTCAACCTAGGGGTCGACCCCCCCCACCCCCGCGGGCAGATTTGAAAGATGACGATTTGATGACTGTTTGCTAAGTCATTAGGGTTTTTGATCTGGTCTGAATGAATGTGGTTTATTTTAGGTTGATCGGATGGCCCAAATTAATTCTAAACTCTATATAAACACATGTAGACTCAATCCCTAAAATCAAATAAAAATTAGAACCATGGCCGTCATGCTATCACCTTGCAACCTAGAGTAGCCGCCACCATTTAGGAGGAAGAAAAGCTAATCAACTCAATTCTATTCAACTCAAAATCTAAACAACGAATTTGTCTTCTTCAAAGGAGAGCTAAATCAATTTCAGAACTCAGATTTCAGAACTCAAGACCTTCTTTGAGTTGTGAGTTCGATTTCTTTAATAAGATAATTAACAATTTAATTAGGTTGAGTTATGATTTGGATTATATGGTTTTGTTGTGAATCATTGACTGTTATGTTATTATCAAATGTTGTAAATCCATGATGATATTATCTATGTTGTAAAGCTGTGATGTTATTATCTATGTTGTAAATCTATGTTAATTGTTGGCTTATGTACAATCAATTCATAATGATGCTTCATATGCTAGTTTGGTTATGTTGTTGGAACTAATTCATATGTTAAATCATATGTAAGTTTAACTTGATAATCCTATAGGCAAGTTTAGATGTTAATTTAGATATGAATCATGTGCAAGTTAATGAGAATCATATACCACCTTACATGTTTCATGACATCTATTTTATGTGTAAGCTTGGATCTAAAGTTTAGGCTAAAACATGTGTGAGTTATATGCTAGTATACAAAGTTCTATATGATAATTTACATGTAGATCTTAATTTGCATGTTTAGATGCAAGTTTACACCATAGTTAGGTTGCATAAATCACATATGCAAGTATATATATATGTTGGAGTATGAATCATGTAATGTAAGTTTGTAACTATTGCCTATGCAAGTTTACACCTTATGATTAGATCTATGGCATCCATAGTTTATGCAAGTTTGTGACTTTGGCCTATGCAAGTTTTAGATGAAAAACCTTATTCATACATGTAAGTTCACCCCTTATGTTTAGATCTAGTTTTTATTCTATGCATGTTGTGATGTTTTCTCTTTATTCCATAAGTTAGACTATTCGAGTCTAACGTATATTTCACGTCAAACGAACAAACATACAACGTGTGGCAATGGGATAATATTAAAAGATTTAATATTGAGAATTGGCATAAATGCCTTAAATGTGATGTTAATTGGTATAATTTTATATACCATAAACAGATGGGCATAATTAAGGTGTTAATTATGGACATAGTTAAATTTGTAATTGATTGACATTTCAAATTAGGGATATTAATCCAATTTGGGGTTAAATGAAATATGTAATAATAAACCGCCTAAGACACGAGGTTAGACTCTTTTGTGGTGTAAGACTGCCCGGACCCGCCCGACAAATCCAGCTACCACAAATGCCAGTCTAATGTGGTAGGTTTTAGGCATAAATTAAATGTGTAACAGTTGTAAAGACACGAGGTTAGGCTCGTTTGTGGTGTAAGACTGCCCGGACCCGCCCAGCAAATCCAGCTGCAACAAATGCCTATCTAATGTGGGAGGTCTTTACAAGGTTACTGTCTTAATGAATTAAGGAACACTTAACCAGATACACATGTAGTGGGACATGAGGGGGTTAAGTGGGTGCCTTGGGTGGCATGTGGAATTTAGTGGGTGCCTTGGGTGGCATTTGAAATACGATTAGATGCACTTGACCAAGATTGAAACATGTAAGAAGACATGAATAAGAATGAGGTTAAGTGGGAAAAAACCTTAGAGGGGACCAAGCATAGGTGGAAAGCTTGTGGCATGCATGGGGGGCCTTTTCAAACCAGTAACCCTTTAAGTATCTTTGTGGGCTCGACCCAAGTCGAGGATGGTACACGCGTACTGGATTTGATTGTAAGAGGTCAAATGGGTCAATGGTGGCAATGCAAGTCCAACGGGTTGATATGCGTGTGTGGGGCCCGGGCTGGTAGGTAAGACGTTGTTGCATCGTGTAGATATAAGCCGTGCATTTTTGGTAGTATTGGGTTGCCACATTGGGGAGTGTTATACCCCACTGTGGGGCCAGCACGGGTATCTACGAGTTAGGGAGCCGATCGAATGGGGGTAGTGGGTACACCTAGTGGAGATAGGACAGACGACACCTATGGAGGTAGCTAGGGGTACACGGAACTACCAATAGCAGTATTAAGTTCTGTAGGCGGGATCAACTTTTAGGATGACTAGTAGTGGTGCAGTATAGTAATTATCTTATAGTGGTTTAGGTGTGCCTTTAACGTTATCTTTGTTCGTCTTATTTCCTTGTTTTCTCTGTCATACCCAATTATTCACAGTCATTTCCTTATTTTCCAGCTTATGCCTTATCCTAGTTATTTTAATAATTATATTGTTAATGTTATCGTTTGGGAATACAACAGCTTAGTGCCGATTCCTTTCAGTTGCTTGAAGAGAGTAGATGTATCGCTTGGGACTCTCTCGTCTTTATGGCTTTGCTTATTCTCAGTGGGGATTTATGCATTTATGTTATTTAAGTATTTCCTTCTTTATGTACTTTGAAGTTTCGGGAAAAGACTATTGATCTTGATGTAATGGTTTTGGGGACTACTTATGTAAACTCGTTTTGAGTTATGATGCTATGAAATAAGTTTTAACTTCCGCTGTGTTTTTTTTTTATTTTTTATAATTTATCTGTTCTATACAACAATAATGCTTCATGGACATTGATGCATTCCCCTTGTGAGTGACATTAATGGACTTGGGGTGTTACAGAGAAAGTCGACGAAGAGACCCAGGCAAAGGTTCAAGAGGAGGCTCAAAAGAAATTAGAGGATGAGGCATCCCGAAAGAGAGCCGAGGTAGAAATAAAGAGCTTTAAAATGATCAGTATTTTAATGATTGAATATTTAAATATTAATTGTTAATAATCCAATTGACGGTTCCAAAAGGCGATTTCTGACAAACAATCAAATTTGGATCTGAAATTAGTTTCTGTTGAGTTCGTATAGTTCATTACATTAATAAAAAGCATATGGATCGCTACATTTCGAGTTTGAACCATGTGGTGGTCATAACAGTCTCAATATACGCGTTAAATTATCATACTAGATAACAGTCTCAGATTTTGATGAAACTTATAACATCGGAACCATGTCGTTGTAGTGATGCACGTTGTCATGTTTTATAGTGAACGGACTTACCATTCGTTCGCGGGAATATGGATTGTGCATTGGTTTTGAGAAGAGGATTAAATTAAAAGTGTTAAATAATAATTAAATAAAAATAGTATATGTTGGGCCTAAGGCTACAATACCCAGCCTATCATACCTTCTCCCCAAAATGTTATTCAATATTCCATTCGTTTATTCAAAGAGTGTCATGACCTAAGGGATTTGATGCTCTAATTTCGATAATAATACATAATCTTGTATTACTTTCAAAAACCTAAGTATTAAAAACCCAGATAGTTAATAGAAAGAAACAGAGGGTGAGAAGTAGAAAGAAAAAAAATATTAGAATAGAAGAATAACAACAACAATGTGACATAATCAGAGTAGAATAAAACCTCACAGCGGAAAGAATGAAATATTATATATATAAAAACTCTTTCTCAAGAGAAAACTGTATGTAAATGATTACAACTTCAGATTACACATTAGATCAATACAACATACACATCGAGAATAAATCAATACCAAAAAATTGAGGATTACGTGTCAACTCCAGCTTCTTTCCAGAGGCTTAAATCGAGATTTAACCTGGAAAATATACTCGATCTGACCCGAGAACACTTTTTAGCAAAGCAAAATCCACCCGGATCAGTCTGGAATACTTTCAGTGATAAATTCATAACACAAACAACTTGCTTAACTTTAGAAAATGCATTGAAAGAATGGAACTCTCGTAATACACGACCATACATAAATATGGCACGTGTTTTTACCTTTCGATAACCGAATCACTTTTTATATCAAAATCCAGTGATATTGTAATAATGTCTATCAATCCACAAATAAATAAGAATATAATCAGAAATCTTGCATCTCACTTTCCAACATTGTTGGTATACATTTAAAAACGTACATCTTGTATTGGATTTCCAACATGACAAGGTATGGGACCACCTCCCAATCAGTGTACCTCTAGAGAGCAATACATTAGGGCTCAACAAGAATATCTTGCAACTTGGCCACACATGACTGGCCACTCGTTCAACTTGAGTGTACCAAATATATTGTTCACCAATGGTTGGTCGCGAGCCACCGTTACCCCTAAGATACAGAAATGACAGAAGAAACAAATGAATTTTCTCTAGATGGTGACAGTACACCTTAATGGGAATGACTCACATAGCAATGTTGCCTGCTCGATTTTTGTCATTTCTCAGTTGATGAGGCGTGAGGTCAATAATACCATTCAGAGAACATCACATCTATTTTGGGAATGCCACATCATCAGATCCATCAAATCACTAATTGATGTCCACAAAATTACTCTAGGTATTAAGCTAAGAGAAGGTGTCTTCTCTGCCACCAAACTCGGTATCTCTGTATGTACGTGATCCTTTGGAAATACCCTGTCAGACATTCGTTTACACAAGTCATTAAGGAGCAGGATGAACCGACGGAACCCACCTATCGCATTTTTTTTAGCAATCGCCCCCAAGGATTTGTAGCGAGTAGTCCTTGCAATTCGCCGATTTCAACCACGACAGAATCACAGTCTATCTCTAGGAGCTAATCAGACACTATAAGTAGTTCTTCCATTTTACGAAGATCAACGATCTTCAATGCTCCATCTTTATTCCCTGTAAGTTAGTTTCGAATGCAACGTTAGTTCGAGTGGTTTTGGGTCTAGTTCCCATCCTAGTCTCTTCGAACAAACATGTCAAAAGTCCAATAGGATATTTCACTAATAGTTAGGATTTTGACTGTTAATTCAAATAGTATGGTCAAGAATATTGGCAACTAAGACCCTTTAATTAAAATCAATTATTCAGACTATTTTATCGATTCTTAAAAGTTGATTCTACATTCTTTTCTCGACAAATCCTTTTTGTTTCGTTATATTGAAACCAATAACTATATTCTTAATTCTTTAGAATGAATTCACCTAACCCCACATATTTCCTTTATTTTGAAAATATTACCAAATAGTATAGATTTAATTACCAATCATATATGGGCCCAAAACAAACGAAGCACGACACATCATTTGTTATATAATCTTTATTAGTTTTATTTAACTTCAAACCTTTCAGATTAAAGTTTGAAACTTTAGCTATAGAAATAATAAACTATTTCAACCATTTATTACAATTACAAACATGTACCATCCCTTGATAATAGAAAAGCCATTCAAGTTAGCGAATCCGATTTGCCTCTCAGACCTTTACCAACAAATTTCTTATCTTGGGGCAGACACAAGTTTGTAACTCCAGAACTAATATTAATTATGATATCATAAAAATCTCATCTTTCATTTCATTTGAAATATGGTTTAAGTTACCATTTCTTGTGTTTGGAAAACCTATTTCCAATTTCAATCTCTCTTACTTAGCTTATTTATAAAGTAAAAACGTGCCTTTTAACTTTAATCCGTTCCATCATAATTTATTTACAACTTGGATTCATTCGAAAAATCCTTTATCCAATTCCTTTAACATCAATCCATTAAATCACTAAGCAATTAATATATCACTTAAATTTAGGTTTTTATTACTAAAACCTCTTTATCCAATTCTTTTCCAAAATCCGATAAACATTTTCATTTGTATTTCGAAAACCTCTTTTCAATTTCAACTATTTTTCTTAATTCAATTATTTAGTAAATGCTTACTTAAAATCATTGCACTAGCTTTAAATTCCCTTTCTAAACTTTTTATAAGATTTGGGTTTGGATTCTGTATTAAATTCCTTTACAAACCCTTTTATAACATTCCATTGAAATTCTATTACAAGTTCAGTTACTTCTTAAATGAATTTCCATTTAAAAATAATTGCTTTAACTATTAATTAGAATGATGATTAACCTCGTAATTTCTGAAGTAAAAGTAGTTTACTTCCTTATTAGTTAAAATAGGTTGGATAATCACTTAATGAAATTATTAAATAATACAACTTCATTGATGATTATTAATGCGATAATCATTTTCAAACATCATTAATTAAAAAGTGGATTAAGTTTTAAGTAATCTTATAAAACAACTCTTCGTTAAACTATTTTCATTAGATTAACTAAAGACTAATTCAATTTAATAACCAATTACAAATTAAACCATTGCTTTAGTTAACTTGAGATCATCAACTACTTGTTAACTGGTTTTAGTTACTTCTTCCCATTAGATCAACATAATTAATCTAATATTGTCGCTTACTTGTTTTTCCAAAAACAGTTATTCCAATTATTAACCATAGGTTAAATTCTGACTTGTACACTTATAAAATTTATAAAGCATTTAAATAGTTATTCATAATATTTTATAATTATTTTTGTAAAACACATTAAGAGATATCAATTTATTTATAAACTTTATTTTTATATAAAATATAATTTAGACTTTGCTTTAGTTATAAAAATAATTTTTATGACTTTAAATACGTCGATCTACCTGACTGCGAGTTAACATCTGAAAAACATGGTTTTTAGACCATTCGGTGCCAACCACTCAATCAATATTGTCTATTGATTAAAATCGCAACAACGTTGAATTCCAATTCAACATTCAACATCGAACATGTTTTAATGTCATGTGGTTAAATAGTTCATATATGAATAATATGAAATCTAATAACATACATTTTAGGAATCCATTGGGATTCCTTCAACCTGTTCTTCCCTGCAACACAGTTCATAATAATTGCGTATGAGATAAGAATTTTGATCTTATGCATTTAAATGACAGAAATATATAAGACAATCAATGAACGAACCAACTAACAATAAGCATTCATAGCATCCAATCATCCAATTTATACTATCAATGATAGATTATAATTATATGAATTAAATCACGTTATTGGATTCCAGAACGCATAAAAGTTAACTCACCATTTGATTTCGATTTGATGATATCGCCTTGTTTCATTTAATTTTAAACAAGAATTTAAAATTGAATGAAATTCCATTTTCTTTCTATTCCAACCAAACCAGCTCGACTGCATAGGTTTCTTCGATGCAATCCCAATGGACCTTGTTTCACGTATTTTTGTGCTAAGCACATTATAAATTTTAACTTAATTTTTTTAAAAATTCTAAATGATAATAATTAATAAACTAATTACCATATTATCTCTAAACCACATCATTAACGTTCCCTAATCCATGCGTTTTATTTCCTCTTCCATAGCCAACCCCGTCTCCCCCTTCTTCTTGAGTTTCAAACAACACTGGCCCCTTCTCACACCCACCAGTGCCACCCCTCCGACCGTCAAAATGCCAACAGACCGTTCCACCGGAATTGCCTCACACCCAGCCCCCTTTGACCATAACAGTGACCCCCAAAAACATTGACCTTAGCCAGAATTCACGAATAATAATTCCCTAATCATGTCAAAAATCCCAACACCTCAGACCACCATACCTCATCGTACCACCACCGTTGCCTTCGCCATCCACATGCGATCTACTTTGCTTCAAGTTCCGTGACCTCTTGACAACCCATCCGACCAGGTATCACTAATTTTTGATTGAAACCCCCTAAAATGGCCTACTTTGTTTCTCTACAAACCGCCGCCACCACATGCCACCGCCTCGACCACCAACACATGAATAGAAAGCTCTTCCTCCCTTCTACAATCTTTTAGTTGAAGCCTTTGCCCAAAACCACTTATGATTCACATAAATTGAGGAAATGCTAAACTGTCCATATTTCGATTTTGCCCTGATTTTGACTACCATAGACCACCATTGGCTACCAAATTTTAGATACAGGTCCCCCTCAACATCCCCTCCAACTTCGTAGTTGTTGAATTCGAACAATTCCTCCCCGTTTGAGAGTTAAAAATAAAATGGAGTGAAAGGTAAAATAGTGGCTGTTGGTTTGGGGATTTAAAGTTATGGTTATGGTAATTATATAGAGTAGGTTTATTTTTATTTTTATTTTGAAGTGACTAACGATAATTTTTTTTGAAAGTGACTAATGATAATTTGGATTTATTACTATTTTACTGACTCGTGCCTATCGTCATTTCCATTTGATGTTTATTTATTCGTATGATCATATACAAACTCCGATTACGATGAAAATTGACATCATGTTATAGTTTGATACGCCTGACACAATGAAATTTGTTTCGCTGAAATCCGAGTCTATTTGCAGAAATAGTGCTAGTTTGAGCTAAAGTTATTGATTTATTCACATTTTAATTTGCGTATGCTCATAAAATAACTTTGATTGACGCGAAACCCGAAATCAGGCAATAACTAGCCATTATATATCTAATAATATTCATTTTATTGAAATCTGATAACGTCTAAAGAAGAGCTCTTTTTGAGGTCTAAATTAAATCGAAATAAATCGATTTCAAAATAATTCAATACAATAATGAAAAATTATTATTATCATATATATTCAAATAGAATTTCAGATGGCTTCAAAATAAACTACTGTAGATTGAATTTCAAGTTAAATCAATATTCAATATATTGAAAATTCCTTTTATTTATTAAATAAATCGTTATGGTTTATAAAGGATTCCATAACGACTTTTTGAAAATATGATTTTGACATAACTCGAAATCTACAATATTAAATCTCCATTTTTTCCTTTTGTTAGAATAGATCCAGACTATTATTGTTTCAAAGAATTCCGACTTGTATTGAATCATGTATATCCATTTGAAATTCAAAACGTAAAACTATAAACTATCGCGATGATACAGGCTTGTTTATAATTTAAGTATAAATTATATGTTCAAAATTTGTTTAAATTAATTGAGGTAAGGGCCCTCTTTAAAAACCTTGCTTAACTTTCAAAAAAAATCGTTTAAATAAGTGAATTCCTTATTAAAAATTCAAATCTAACTTAATAAAAATCCTTTTATACTGCCAATTCATACTATTTGCAAACCCAACTAATTTCTACTATTTTGAAATTCAATTTAATAATTTATTATTCAATTTGAATTGATATTCAAAATCATTGAATTCGTGTTATTTAAATTTCAAATCAATAATTAAAACCATTTTTAATTGTTTAATTTAACAACTAAAAATCCAGGTCATACAAAGAGAATGTCCACCACCACTTCTTTAATTTCTAAAGTATTTTCCTCCTGATCTACTCCACGATAAATCAAGAGAAAATATTTATTGAAATCATCGTGACCAGTGCTTCCTCTCTATACCCATTTAATGGATTGCAATTGGGATTCCTAAGGTGGTCGTTTAGGGCTTCTTGACAATGGTTTGGATTACCTCATGACTTGGGCTATGAGAGAACATAACGATAATTTCATTTAAATTGTGGAGTCGAGGGGGTCGTAGGGTACCAATTCGGGATGTGTGGTCTTAAGTGGTGAATCGCGATTATGTTGGGTCATGAAAACCTGGGTGTGGCATTAGTAGGAACGAATTTTGATATAGGGGACTGAAGGGCATGGCAGCGTTATGGACAAGTCGGGTTCAAGACGAGTTAGTCAATGGTGAAGACAAAATTCGATTCTATCGAGCGAGACTTTATGTCACCCTATTTTCATGTACGGCTATGTTAGGTTTAAGAGTATCAGTGCACGCTTGGAGAAAGTGGGAATACAGATTAAAAGTAGAAGGGTAATTAGCTCTGGTTAATCATAAATTAGTTTTTTAATTAGTGATGAAATTTATATCATCTATAACTTTTGCATACGAGGTTGGAATTGGATGTCGTTTCTTCCTATGGACTTGTATTAAAGAGCTGTACATTTTAAATCTACACTGTGCTAATTTGGTTGACGTGAGTGATAATGTCTCTCACTGGACTTTATTTGTTTGTATAGTGTAGATTTGATGTTTTTGAACTGTTTTCTAATTGTAAAACGTATATTTTGGATAACAAGACCTAGTAAATAATGAATAAAAATGTTAGTAAGTGGTTTAAGTAGATTTAACATGATTGTCACATTTTTACCTGATTGCACGCTATTATGCACTATTTTGATTATACTGTTAGATATAGGTTGTCTGGACACTTATTTCACTTTGATTATTATAGATGGGGTCTATTTGGTGTATTACAACTATTATGGTTGCCTGTATGCTAGTTTTGGAATTTGGATGACTTTTTGTTGCATGGATGAATTGTTTGCTTGGTATGGATTAAAACGCCTTTCGTAAGCGATATAGTATTAGGAAATATTTAATTTGTAGGACTTTAGGATGTTTATCGATTGAGTGCACATGTTGGTGTATATCGATTGAACTCACAAGGATGGTAAACTTGAACATGCAAAATATATTCTCAAAGGGAAATCAGAGTGGATGGATGGACTCGACGATAAAGCAGCATTGGAGTTTGGCGATAGATTCAAAGAGGGAGCAAGACTTGAGCTTGATGGCAAACCTAAAGGAGAAGGATTGGCTTGGCGATGGGATGGATTTCACAACGAATGCCGGACGTTTTCCTGGGATGCGTATTTAGCCAATCTTGGTTAAACAAGTGATCTGAGTGGTCGTTATCTACTACTATAAAGTTGTTGATCTCGATTACTTCTGTTATTATCCATATCGACCAATTTTACATTGACGATGATCTGATTTCGAGGAGCATGATATGATGGTTTGTTCGATAGTGTTTTCGAGACTATGGCTCTTTGATCAATGGCTTGGCTTGAGGCAAGATGTGATGCTTCTATTTAGTGATGCTTCATTCAATGACGATAATTCCAGGATGATAATTCTATGGAGGAGATGACGCAGATGTGATGGATGGCTTTTCTCTGAGATGTAGAAAAGATGACATTAAGTCATATTGAGTTGAATGTCGGAGAGGGAGGAATTGGAGACATAGGATGATATCCTACGACTGATGACCATCAGGGATAATTCCCATATTATGACGGCTTTGGGTGGGTGTGTTTTGGGCAGTCTAGTGATGGATTCTGCTACAGGGAATGTGTGCAAGGGGATTATTAATATCTCAAAATTTTAACCATTAGTCGTAAAGAGGGGGTAGTAGGTATGATGACCATTTGAACCAAATGAGTTCTTTTTGGACTAGACAGGTCTTCTTGGTCTCTAATGAAGGGAGGCTTATGGTATTCACCTGGACCAGATGGATTCTTAACTTTGTGGTGTACAAGTGGGTACAACCTAGCTTGACTGAGTGGCATGGATTTGAGTATCTTGGATACCGAGCATTATTGTATATCCAATGCACTGAGTGAGTGAATATGAGGCTGGATGATGGATGCTATGGATGTTTATTTATTTATCACCATTAGTACTTAGGCATCTATCACACCCTTTTTATATGATGTTGATTACATTATTTCATTTATCGAATGTCATGTGCTAACTCTGTCGATGCAGGGGAAGGACGTATATGATTATATCCTTCATGCTATATATATATATATATATATATATATATATATATATGCTATTACAACTTCCATAGTACTTTGATATTTGTTTCTGCTCACACAAGACTTTTGTCTAACCCAAAGTTTTATTCCCCTCTTACTAATTTGGGTGCTCATCAAGGATGTTAATGAGCAGACCAGGTAACATTCATAGGTATTGTCCGGAGCTACACAGGTGGATTCACAGGAGGCAACATATATATATTTATACTTGTATTATATCTATTTATTTCCACTGCATAGCACTGTGGAGTGTTGATATTGTCATGTATTCTTGTTAGAGATAGTTTATCAGTTGAGTTTATCATCTCATGTATAAACTCTATTGTTGTCCTATATAACCATATGAGTCTGTATACTCTGGCTGTCTGGTTTATATTGTTATTACTGTCTCGACTATTTTGTACCAGTGACTTGACTATTATATGTTATCTGATGTGTTGTGAGATATATAACAGGTTCTGTGGTTGTGTTTATATTTTGTTCTCTTCTATGTTCTCTTTTATTTCCTTCTTTTTTTCCTTTTTCTCTTGCATTTTGCTATTTCTTTCCCTTGACGGTCTCTTTACATTGATCGGGTGCTAGTACAATACAGATTTTCAGTTTTGAACACGGTGTTATACGGCGAGTCATACATTTGGTATCAAAGCTGAGGTTGCATTGTTTAACCTAAGAGTATTAGGTTCAAGAGTTAATATATACAAGAGAGCATGTATTTGTATATATATTTTTGTTTTTAGATCAATATATTTTTGGTGTATATATATATATATAGTATGGGATGTTTTGCAAATGAGTGCCATAGGATAGTTTTCTCTATTAGTAATTGATCGTCTGTACCACTTGTTCGAGACAATCTGGCGAATGAGAAATACTTCTAATTACTCTGTCTCTGGAGTTGGGAGTTGGACAAAATCATGAGCTACTAGTCTTAGTTTGTTGTTTTTATTTTCAGTGATGGTACAATCCATTATCTTGGATGTCGTTTAAATCTATAATTTGTTGTGCTCAAGTGTAGTGAGTCGACTATGCCATGTTATGTAGATACTTACTTGTCCATGTTGCATACCATTCCTTGGAACGGAATCGACTACGGTGGTGCGAGGGCTATTTGAGTTCTCGTAAGGGATTTCTTTGACAATTTGGAGTTAAGTTGAATAAATTAGGAGTTTGCTAATACATAATTCCAAGGCTTAGCCGAATTGGTCGAGATTCTTATCGCTTTCAAGTTTTCGAAATCTATTCGCTCCAAACTAGTTCACTTTGAAGAGGTTTTGTATCGACCTTTTAGAAGTAGACGAAAATTCTCCGATTTAGGCGATGTGTTTATGTTGGAGAGTTTGACTGAGTTCGATCTGATATCAAAGCAATGTTATTTCTCTCCTTAGTCAATCCGAAGTTTGGGGTTTGCAACTGGGTTGAACGATCGATTCAATGGGTGGTGGATTTCATCTCGAGGAGATGATGGTTGGTCGAGTCGATTGAGCGAGCTCATGGTATTTGAGCTTATGCCTAATGTTGCGGTTTGACCTACTTTGTTGAGATAAATCGTGGAGATGTATGTGTTTGTTGTTGTTCCCATTCCATCGAGTGCTATCTCAATGAATTAGGAAATAACAACGTCATCGCTCAAAATATGTTCCCATCAATGGCGTTTCCATGCGTGTATTAGTTTGACATCGAGATTTTATCGTTCCATTTGATCGTGTGACTTAATGGAAGTGACGAGATTTGGACTCGTGATTTGATTTTCTCTCTTAATTTTGACTTACCGTGTTGAGGGCTTAGTTAGATTATATATATGTGCAACATCTCACATTTGGTCACCCGAACTTAATACCATGGGTGGCTGCGACATCCATAGCAACTAATGTCGGGCCTCGAGGCAAGGGAGTGTTATGATATAGTTAATCTACACTTGGCAGTCTACAGTGTTCATCAAAACTTAAATTCACCGAGTCATGGTTGCATGTTTGATAAATTGTTGATTGTTGAGCTTAATTGGACTTAACATTTTTGTCTGGTAGTTCGATTACTTGGAGGATACAGAGTATCGGTGGTAGTGAGAGGTTATCAGTGATGGTAGTGGGTAGGACAAGCTCAATAGTGAGTCGTCTTCGGTTTAGCAATAGTGGGTTGAGACTTAGATCTTCATTAGGCGAGTCGCTTATGATTGGACGATAGCGGGCTGAGACAGTTCTCTTGTTGCAAGTCGTTACCTAATCTTGTTGCTTGAGAGTATCTGGATACATTCGATGAGGTGACCAGGTTAGCACCATGTTTGCGTCGAGTTATGTATTGATCTAGTTATGGATGTTCTTTCAAATGGGAATCCCGAGGGGATTTTACCGATTATGAGTAGTTGGTTGGTTTATGTCGGTTGCAACATCTCATACGTTGCTTTCGTTTAGATAGTTAGATGGGTCGTTGAGGCCAGCCAATCAGTCGACATATTTTATGGATGGTTTTTGGAGTTCACATTTCATTAAGAGAATTGGAGTGTTTGGTCACATTATTACGGGTAGGATGTCTTTATGAGTCCTACAAAAGTTTGGATATTTTGGATGTGAGGTTAACCCATTAGTATGTTAATTTCTTGTTTCAAGTAGAAAAAAGAGGCCAACAGTACTAACTTGTTTGTGTAAATGGTTTAAGTGTGGTTTGTTTTTGAATAGAGGGTTGTCGCATTTTAATTGATAACCAAAACCGCATAAGGAGTATTCGACTCATGATTTACAGTCGATGGCGATAAAGTTCGTTTTGGTGAGTTGGAGGAACTATTTATTAGCAAAGAGGATAGAGTCGTTGATGATGTCGCATCATTGCAATTTCTCTTCCCGGGAAGTATCTCAAACTTTGCTAGTGACAACAGTTGAAATTCTTGTCCTTGGATGAGTATGAGTTTCCTATGCGTACGCATAGGAAATGTAGTTTTTCATTTGTCTCGAGTTGGGGATAACTAGTCGGAAGCGATATTCGTTCAGTGAATGTCGCTCGTGTTCACTACTGGCTAGGATTCCATAACTCGAGATGAGGTAGTATGAACTCAATCGTGGAGGTCGATTCCGAATATTAGAGGTGTTTTTAGTTTTATTCATCGTTAGAAGGGGTTAATTATTCAATCACTTAATAATGAATGCATTGTCAGATAGCGATAGCTGAATGGGTTTGATCAAATAATTTTCTATTACTATTCGAAATTTTCAAGCGAATGCATAAATAGTTGTCGATGGTTTCCATCGATAGGTTACCATGAAATTAGGAATAATATAATAGCACTCGATTTATTATTTCTACTATTATGTCTAATCCTCTTTGTTTGGCACATGCCTAGGTACAAAGAAGAAATATTTGGTTTGTTGAATGCTAATTTGCTTTTAAGCTTGCTTAAAAAGAGGTATGTAGTAGATATAAAGTAGTAGTTTTTTTCCGTTGGTGCATCTTTGATAATTCTATCCCCCAATATGGGTAGCCAATTTAGGTTTTTGTTTTCTTTTGTTTAGATGGGCCTTGCACGTCGATTTGGGATATTTCCGTACCAAGCCGTACAGGGGCGGTGCAGGTGAAATTTTCTATGAATTTTTCCATATTTGGAAAGAAATTCAATATGCGTTGATATGTTGAATCATCTTCCAAAAAGTTATCGCTTTATTTTTCCAATACTTATTGGTTTCAAAAATAAATGTACAAGTTAGATGTTTGGCTTAGCTGCATAGATCTTGAAACACCCCGCCTTCATTAAGGTCACTCACTAAGGGAATGCCTTAACTCAAGTAAGAGATACAGATAATTAACAAGACAGACATATGGACAGCGAAAAAGCTAAATTTATTTCATAAGTACGTGGTTCAGTTAAAACATTACAACAACCGTCTCAAACCAACTTCCAAATTATTACAACAAAATCTCTGTATTGAATTAAAACATAAAGAAGCATTAAAACAATAGTAAGACATCATAAATCCCCAATAAGAGAGTATCCAAAGCCATAGCCTAAGGAAAAAGATTCCAAGAAATACATCTACTCTCTTCAAGCTGGAAATGATCCGATCTAAGCTGAAGTATTCCCTCCATTCGGACCTGGGGGGGAACGGAAGAAAAGAAGACGAAAGAAAATGGGTCAGACATGAGTTTGGTAAGTCCAGTGATTATTTAGCATGTAAACAAGAAAAAGGATTATGACTCGAATAAAATGAATCTAGGACAACATCCTAGGAATAAGATAATAAGACTGAATATGCTATCGCACTCATTTCTACTTCTCTACACCCCCTTACAAGTGTTTCAACTAGCATCATGTATTCAAGATAAATGATCCCCTTTTTATCGATCGGCTCCTACTCGCATACGTTTACCACTTGTGTCATTCAGCCCCGCATGATTGTAGATACCTGTGCTGATCCCACCATGGGGTGTATCAAATCCTATTGTGGCAACCCGACACAATTCAAGATGCACAGAGTATAACTACTGATGCCCAGTGCCTGCTTTTTCCACTCCTGAATACGTGCACGAACGCACTCCGTCGGAACCTGCACTGACGCACCACCCGCCATTGTTTTGACCGCTTATAATCAGCCCAGTAATCGTGCCTCCACCCTTCCTAGTTCAGGGTACCATGATACATCTATGTTGGTTACTGCTGAAATGGGTCCCCGTTACTAGGGTTTCTTAATCAACATGTTAAAATGGTTAAGTGTTTCTCAAATTTACCTAACCCCACCCATCAGTTTAGTTAACATGTTGTATTGGTTAAGTGTTGCCTTAGTTAACTTAACCCTACCGTTCCTGTCTTAGCTTTAATTCATTCATTAAAGCACCAACCACTCACATTAGATATGTATTGTTGCGGTTGCTGGATGTGCCGGTCGGTTCTGGGCAGTCTTACACCGTAACTCAATCTAACCTCGGGTTAGGCATATTCGTCTTTTTCTTGATTTACATATTTATCTTTCAAATTTATATGTAAATTATCCACAATTATTACCATTCAAGTCATGCCCCATTTACCCTCTAAAACATATTTTCAATTTTTGGTATATAAATTATACCATTTTTATGCCACTAACCATTCATTTATTTATGAGCCAAATTATGCCAATAATAATAATTTTTAAGGTTTTCCCAACGTTACCCCCGTCATACGTTCGCAAAATTCACATAGAATGTTAGGCTCGTAACTTAGCCTAACTTATACACAAAAGGGGAAAGAAGGGAGCATGTACCATTCACACAACATAAAATAATAAGGTTCTAACTAAACATGTGTCATGTAAATGTGGCATAATGAACTTGCATTTTTGGATCCAACCAACAAGAGTCTTTAAGCATATGAAATTATACAAATCCAACTAGGAATGTAAATGTAAACTTTTATTTTGAGTCCAATAAACATAAACCTTAAGCATATAGAATTACAGAAGTTCAACTAGACATGTGAATGTGAACTTTTAATTTGGATCTAGTAAACATGAATCTTAAGCATATGAAATTACACAAGTTCAACTAAGCACGTAAATATGAACTTTTATTTTGGATCTAATAAGCATGAATCTTAAGAATATGGTTTTACACAAGTTCAATTAGGCTTGTGAGTGTGAACTTTTATCCTGGATCTAATTTTCATAGATCTAAATGGAGATCTAAACATAATACATGTCTTGGCCTAACAACTTGCATATAACATGAATAAGTCACCAATTTTACATGATTTGTTCACATCAACATAATAACCACAATAGCCTAACAACTTGCATGTATGAATAAGTCACCAAACTTCACATAATACATGATTGGTTTAATATCAACATAATAACCAGAATAGCCTAACAACTTGCATGTAACATAACATGAACGAGTCACCAAACTTTACATAATACATGATTGGTTTAACATCAACATAATAACCACAATATTCTCATAAGCATATACGATAGAATTGTTACAAGAATAGGCATGAATCAACATCATCATTATCTTACAACTAGGAATAAAGCTAGTTTTCATTTTAATACAAATCACAATTTTTTAATCGTTCACATCTAAATAATAACAGGACTTACAAACAAAAGAAAGTCTTGTTTTCTGGGATCTATTTTCTGAATTTGAAAAGCAATCCCTTGAAGAAGACAATCAATTCTCTAAGTTAGTTTTGATTCGCAGCTTTTAACTTGTTTTTTAATTGAAGAAATGGTGGCTAGGCTAAAACGGTCATGGACAGCATGGAGGCTCCTTGGAGTGAATTTGTATGATTTAGGGTTTGAGGATTAGGGTTACTTTTATAGAAGTTTAATCTTATGTGAGCCGTTAGACCATTTTAGGAGCAATCACAACCGTCCAGACTAGATAGAGTTATCCAGAATTGCCACCTAAACCCTAGTGACTCAGCAACAGGTCAAAAGGACTCAACAACTAGTCAGAATCGTCACTGTTTTGGATCTCGGCGAGGGGGGTAAGTCAACCCTCTGGTCGACCGGTTTAGGGGAGGTCGACCCCCGATCGACCTGGCCTGGGGCGGGAGAAATCCCGCCCATCCCGCTTCTTTGCTTTTCGTTTGAATTTTAACTTTGAACGGTTTTTAATTTATATAAATTTCTGAAACTTCTGAGGGCCATAACTTCCTCATACGAAGTCCGATTTATGAAAACTTGGACTCTATTCCCAGCAGAATTTCGAGACGAACGCAATGATGAAACCCGTTTCCCTTAATTCTCACTTTAAAATTTAAGTGTTCTTTAATTCGTTCTTTTAATAGACACGGAAAATTCAGGGTGTTACATTCTCCCCTCCTTAAAGGATTTCGTCCCCGAAATCTTCAAGTCAAGAAGAATGTATATCCTACCATCCAATCGTCCATCTACTCAACCATCAAACACAGGCATCCATTGTCCTTAAAAGACTTCTAATGCTTTCATGATCATATGCATAGTGTGTGTGCATGTCCTTATCTAATGCAAAATCAGGTGGTCTACGGATTCAATTGACCTCCTTAATGAAAATTGTGTCAGTGTCATGAGTCCATTATGCATGCAATATTTCCTAATCATACTTTCTTCATGAGTGCGCAATCATTCATACAAATGCAATGTCCATATGATAGCACATCAAGTTCCAATCCATATACAAATACATATATGCATATGCAATATGAAAGTGACTGAGCCAATCTAGTACCTAATGTGTGTGTATATGCATCCACGAGCAACCACTTGCAATCACTCGCAACCATCAATCATAACATGTTTCAAATACATGTTTACATCCATTGGTTTCTACCTAAGGATAAAGAATAGGACCGAGGAGATATACTTAAAAGATAGATATAAGCATGAATAAACTTATGGAAAAAGAGATCAAGGAGGTACCCTCAAAAAGAAAAGGGTAGGCTACGCATATTTTCCTCTCAGTTTCCCAAGTCGCGTCTTCATCAGCGTCACTCCATTGAACTTTAACAAGCTTAACTTCTCGGTTGCATAGCTTTTTGACTTCCGTACCTAAGATACGTGTTGGAACTCTTCTCACAGTCGCTTCTCGTTCCACTTCTACTTCCTCTAGTATACTTGGCTCCACCACTTCCGCAGACTCATGTAAGCACTTTCGTAGTTGAGAAACATGAAAAACATTATGAACTCTGGCCAGTCTTTCGGGTAGCTCTACTCTGTAAGTGTAACACCCCGCCTCCGCTAGGGTCACTCGCAAAGGAATGCACTAGCTTTAGAGGGGCATTATTGGTAAACATGCACAGAAATATCACGAGACAGAACATATAAAAATAGCGGAAGTAAAATCAAACTTTCATAACATGAATAAATAAGGTCTAAAGCCTTTTACATCAGAGTACATCAAAACCTGTCTTGCAATAGTAAAGAAGCATAAAGACATTTTCATAAATTATTCCCCAAGTAAAAACAGTAAAGTAGCTATTAGCCAAGAAAAGTCCAAGCCATCCATGATGACCTTCAAGCAGAAGAAGTCCGAACTAAACAACAGTATTTCCTCCCTGTAACCTGGGGGGGGGGGAACGGAAGAAAAGAGGCGAAACAAAACGGGTCAGTCAAAAAGACTGAGTAAGCCCTATCTACTATTAGCATAAAAACTAGTAAAGTTAACTGACATGAGAAACTGAGATGAACATAAGCATGATGACAAGATAGATAAGCTAAATCAAAATAACAGGATGAACTACTGAACTCAGATAAAACTAAGGTGTCATGTTAAATTACGATGTCAAGATAAAACAAGGTATCACATCGTTAGGTTTCTATCAAGTATAATATCCCCAAGATATCTATCACGTATAACGTCCCATGGTATCTATCCTGTATATCTGCTCTGCACCTCTCGTACCAGTATCCCAACCCGCGTCATGTGTTAACCATGAATGTCCCTTGCCCAACGTCATGTAATGGTCCATGTCAACCTAATATATAGCATATGTAGGTTTTTCCCAACTCGTATGCTTCTTTCCATGTATAAATTCAGTCCTTTGCCGTAGGCCATACGGGCTTCCCCTGTAACCGTTTTATCCTTGAAGTTGTTTTGGACTGCAACCCTTGATCTAGTTGTGTTTCCTTACCATGAACTATCGTGCGTCCACTTAGGATTTATGCCACCTAGGGCCGCTAGGGATTATGCTACCTAATGAACGTTTCCGTGTCTCGGTATGGGTTTTGGCCACCTAGGACCACTAGGGATTACGCCACCCGTCAACCGCGCCCTTGATCCCACGTATGTATCGTGAATCGTTTTCCATGTCTAGATGCACATGTTCCCCAATGTGCCATCCGAGTTCCGTGCCAGGGCAAATCAAGAAATACGGAACTCGGTCGGAAGCTTTAAATCGTCTGCCGATGCAGATATCAAGGTCTGTTTTTGTACCCGTGGCTATGGTCCCACGTGACCCCTCCCTCAACTACTGAAAGGCAATCCAAGAAAAATCATGTATAAGAACCACTCCACGGCCCCACTATAGCCCACTTTCCTACGGGCCAACCTCACCCATGACTCGATAGCAAGCACATGGTCTGTTGGGGGTTCCCTGCCTTTCCGCACGTACACGATTGACTAAAGATGGTAGGTAGTCGGCGATGCGCTATCCAGGGCAAAAACAAGAATCGTCGACTCCACGCTAATCCATCCCAGTCTTTAGGTTGCTCGCATAGCAACCAAGGCATACTCTTGGTCCTTCTAACGCAGACCTTAACCTCTCATAGGCCTAGTATAATTATCTGGCAGCCCATAGAGGGATCCCAAGAATATCCTCACGTCCCCCGAAGCTTCCACTTCGGCACCCAGTGCGCTAGAGCTTTTATCCAAGTCAGATAACTTGCTCCCCCTCGTATACTAAGCGATGACCTACCGTATCAGGTTACTCATCGTTTTGAGAATTAGTCCTATGTCCTTGGCTAAGAATTATTACTTAGTTACCCTTAACTAAGGTTTACCACTTAGCTTCCTTTCCCGTTATCCTTGATTAACCACGGTTTTCTACCTAGTTCTTCTAGCTAGGGTTTGTTATTGGGTCAAGTGTTATCATTCAAGTCCATGACTTAACCCACCCACGAATCACGTCAAAGATTGGCTAAGTATTTAAGTTCAAGACTTAGTCCCACAAGTTGGTTAAGTGTACCCAGAGGCTCATGACTTAACCCTATCAAGTCAAATTGGTCAAGTACTAGCTTACCTTAATCCTATCGGATTATCTTGCTAGATCGATTAAGCATAGATTATCTTAATCCCATCAAATTATCGAGTCGGATTGGTTAAGTATAGGTTGGCTTAACCCCATCCTCTAATCGTACTACAATGGTTAAGTATATTCCAAAAAGGTCTTGTGACTTAACCTTATCAGGTCCGCGTATTAGATTGGTTAAGTGTAAGTTACTTAACCCCATCAAATCATCATGTATAATTGGTTAAGTATAAGTTGCTTAACCCCATTAAATTATCACGTTAAGTTGGTTAAGTATTGGTTACTTAACCTCATTGAATTACCGAGTTTAAATTGGTTAAGTGTTTAACTTAACCCCATCGAATTACCGTGTTTAGATTAGTTAAGTGTGGATTACTTAACCCCATCTAATTACCGTGTCGGATTAGTTAGGTGCAAATTACTTAACCCCATCCCCTAATCATCTTGTATGGTTAAGTGTCATTAAGAAAACTTACTTAACCTTGCCAAATTATCATGTTGGATTGATTAAGTGTTGGTTAACTTAATCCCCGTCCACTAGTCGTGTAAAAATGGTTAAGCGTCATTAGGCAAATCAAATCACTTAACCTACCCAACCTTGTCATGTTTTGTTAAGTATCATTAGCCTAACCAATTTACTTAACCCCTTTATCCATGTCATATTTGGTTAAGAGTTATTAATCAAATTAACTTAACCCTATCATGTGACATTAATTACTTAATGCACCCCAACCTCTCACATTAGACTTTGTTGTGGTTACTAGTTAAGCCGGTCGGTTCCGGGTAGCTTTACACCACAACTTGGTCTAACCTCGGGTTCAAGCACAACATGACCAACTTCTCACATTGGGTCCTATTGTTTGCAACTACTAGTTAGGACGGTCGGTTCCGGGTAGTTTTACGTTGCAAACTCAACCCAACCTCGAGTTGGCCACACTTATATTATCTAAGTGTCATGTTCATCATGTTTCCAAAACATGTTACAAGTTTTTCAAGCATTTGGGTAGACCTAACTTAATAGGTAAATTCCCAAAGGGTAGACCTAACTTAATAGGTAAATTCCCAAGCTTATGTTTTTATGCATACTTACATGTCAACTTCCATGTTATATTTCAAGCCATGTTTTCAAGTTGTATTTTCATGTCATTAGAAATTACCCATAACATAACCCAACGCTTTTAAACTCGCATATACGTTCGCAACAACGTAATGGATTAAAAGAAGAGACTTGGCAAAGGAATGACAAAAATGGGTATTAAGCCACAAGTTAATCATGGTGGCAAATGAGGCACAAATGTGTTCATTAGCTTGCATGTTACATTCTTACACCTCAAAAACATGCATAAACCCAAACTTGGCACATAAACGAATCATGGTGACTAAAGACATAGAATGATGACTAGTAACTCGCATATATCATCATATAAGGGTTATGATTTCATATGCAAGTTGACAAGAAGATTATGAAGGTTCTCATGTTGCATAATGCAACATTTCAACATAAAGGTTGTAGCTTTTTGCCCATAAGATCAAGATAATGACTTCATAAACTTGCATAACATGTTAGCATGCATCATTCTCAATGATCAAACCCAAACTTTCTACATGAACATTTAACTTCATAGTTAATACCTAAGAGTAGGGAAAGGGCTTACATTGCTATGAAGGCCTAAATCGACTAATCTAAAGCTTGTGATGAAGCCTATGCATGCCATCACCCAAAAACCCAAAGATGAACACTCCAAATCAACAAAAATACCATCTTTATGAACAAAGATCAAAGCTTTTGCCTTGGAATCAACTTGAGAAGCTCTCATACTAACATAGGGACTCTCTAATACTCTCATGATCATGAAACCTCTCATAGAAATGAAGTGGAGGCTAGGATAGTTGAGTGGAGGCCATGAGAGTAGCAATTTTGCCATAGTTTAGTTGCATGAATGAATGATGAGGATTTAGGATAGGTTAGGGTCTTATTTATAGATTAGGCAAGTGTTTTAGGCCATAGGATTAAACCTAGATTCAATCCAAGCCATCAAAGCATGTCTTGGGGAAGAAGTCAAGTGTAGGAACCATCTAGGGCCTTTAAATTAAAGATGAACCATGAGAACCATCCAAATGCAAAATCTGCATTTGTGCGAATCGGCCCACGGGTTGACAGCCAAACACCCTGGATTAACCTCTAGTCGACCCAGCGAGCTCGGGTCGACCTCAAAAATCGGCCGGTTCGGTTATTCCCCTCTCCCAATTCGCTGTTTTGAACATTTTTGCATATTTATTTATTTAATTTTCAATTATATATATATATACATATATCAATATATATGTATTTCTCTGCGCAACCCATTTCACTTAATTAAGTATACTTTAATTTGGGAATTTTTCGTGAAACTTCGCGAGGCCATATCTTGGTCATACGGACTCCGATTTTCGAAAACTCAGACTCTATTTCGCGTATTTTTCCGAGACGAACGCAATGGCATAGCCCGTTTTACTTGATTCAGAATTTAAAATTAAATTCTGCCTTGATTCTCGTCTTAACACGTTATCGAAAAATACGGGTTGTTACATTCTCCCCACCTTTTAGGATTTCGTCCTCGAAATCTCCAAGTTAGGAAGAACATATCCTACCATCCATCATCCATCTACTCAAAACATCATCCACAAGCAACCATTGTCCTTAGATGATTTCTAATGCTGTATGAATATATGCAAAACGTGTGTGTACATGTTCCTTAGCTAATGCTAATGATCAGGCCTGAATAATCTTTCTAATGCAAAATATGTATAGTGCCATGAATCCAACATGTATGCAAATAGTCCTAGTCATATAGATACTATATGCGTGCACAATCATTCATTCATATGCAACAACCGCATGATAACACATTCGATTTCATCCATAAACAAGTATAAATACTCGTGTATATGCAATATGAAATGTGACCGAGTCGAGCTAGTATCTAATGTGTATTCGCGCATCCACGAGCAACCACTTGCAACCATATCAATCATAACATGTTTCAAATACATGTTTACATCCATAGGGTTCTACCTAGGATTCCCTGAAATAGGGTCGAGAAGATAAACAAGACAAACTCCTTATGGGGTTTGTAACAGAAAATAGGACCAAGAGGGTGTCCACAAAAGATAGCCTACAAGTAAGCTCTACAGAAAACAGGGATCAAGGATACACTCCCAAAAAGAGATATCATGCGCGCATCTAGTCTTTGACCATCAAAGTCGTACTTCCTTGAGCTCAATTCCATTGTGCCTTGACCGTCTTTGCGATTTCGTAGCTTCTTATTTCCTGTTTCCGTAACATGAGCTGGAACTCATTTCTTCGTCGCCTCTCGTTCCACTTGCACTTATCCCCCTTTTTTTTCTAGAATACTTGACGCAAACATGACTGCGTACTCATGATCTCATGCAAGCTTTCCAAAATTCACTAGTGAATCTCGGACCTCGTACCATAAGGTATTCCACGTAGTAGAACTTTCTCTTGAAAGTAAACAGATGCCAGCCGGGTTATCAAGTGCACTTACTAGGGTGATTTCCATAACCCATGCATAAGTGAAATAAACCATCCGTCTTATCGGCGAACCCATTCGATCGGGCTTCAAATTTCCAATAAAGGCATCAAGGGATTCTAAGTAACTAATCATGACCGAACCCAAAAGGTTACACGAGACTTCGAGGGTATTACCAAGGCTAGTCAAGAGTCTAACTACCCTCCTATCAAAACCGAGGGTGGCACCCCTTACTGGATAACCACTTCATCCCTAGAATCCATCCATAACCGAGGCATGTCATTCTCAAATCCAAAACAAGTCATGAATAAATGGACCGATTCTCCACAGGACTTGAGACAAAAATGGGATTCTCTATTACGCTAGTACTTAAGGTGCAGAGACTCAACTATCGAAGCAGACTTAAATGATACGAACAACGAAGTCCTAACGGGATGATAGAGAAGAAAAGCTAAACCTTTAACAAGATCGTTACCCTCCTTCCGAGGTACTCTAGAAATGAGAGCATACTACTGCCCTCCCGATGATCTTGTCCTTGTCCCATAATACTTAACTATCCGCCCCGTTTTACCATGCCAAAGGTACTCTCTCATCATGGGTTTCATTGTTCATCTTTCTCCCTCCTTTGAGGACTAAGCCATACCAACAAGTTGCTCATCCTTAAGCTCGTATCCTTTATCCTTCTTTCTCATGATCCTTTCTTATAACGCGGCCATTGGTCTCTTGAAAACCACCTCCATCGCATGGAAAGCACTTTCGTAGATAGAAAAGACTAGTCGCAGTTAAAACCACTGTGACTACAGATGGAGGAAAGAAAGGAGAAGAGATTCAATTAAGGAAACAAGGATAGTGCTAATGGCCTTTGGGGAATAGCCTTTTTCTTTTAAAAGAAAATTTTCTTGAAAAAATGCTTCTTTGTAAACGATTTTCAAATAGTTTTCAGAAGGTCTTTAAAAACTTTTTCCCAGTCTGGTAACCTTCTGCTGTGATACCACGTGTAACACCCCGCCTCCGCTTGGGTCACTCGCAAAGGAATGCACTAGCTTTAGAGGGGCATTATTGGTAAACATGCACAGAAATATCATGAGACAGAACATATAAAAACAACGGAAGTAAAATCAAACTTTCATAACATGAATAAATAAGGTCTAAAGCCTTTTACATCAGAGTACATCAAAACCTGTCTTGCAATAGTAAAGAAGCATAAAGACATTTTCATAAATTATTCCCCAAGTAAAAACAGTAAAGTAGCCATTAGCCAAGAAAAGTCCAAGCCATCCATGATGACCTTCAAGCAGAAGAAGTCCGAACTAAACAACAGTATTTCCTCCCTGTAACCTGGGGGGGGGGGGGGAACGGAAGAAAAGAGGCGAAACAAAACGGGTCAGTCAAAAAGACTGAGTAAGCCCTATCTACTATTAGCATAAAAACTAGTAAAGTTAACTGACATGAGAAACTGAGATGAACATAAGCATGATGACAAGATAGATAAGCTAAATCAAAATAACAGGATGAACTACTGAACTCAGATAAAACTAAGGTGTCATGATAAATTACGATGTCAAGATAAAACAAGGTATCACATCGTTAGGTTTCTATCAAGTATAATATCCCCAAGATATCTATCACGTATAACGTCCCATGGTATCTATCCTGTATATCTGCTCTGCACCTCTCGTACCAGTATCCCAACCCACGTCATGTGTTAACCATGAATGTCCCTTGCCCAACGTCATGTAATGGTCCATGTCAACCTAATATATAGCATATGTAGGTTTTTCCCAACTCGTATGCTTCTTTCCATGTATAAGTTCAGTCCTTTGCCGTAGGCCATACGGGCTTCCCCTGTAACCGTTTTATCCTTGAAGTTGTTTTGGACTGCAACCCTTGATCTAGTTGTGTTTCCTTACCATGAACTATCGTGCGTCCACTTAGGATTTATGCCACCTAGGGCCGCTAGGGATTATGCTACCTAATGAACGTTTCCGTGTCTCGGTATGGGTTTTGGCCACCTAGGACCACTAGGGATTACGCCACCCGTCAACCGCGCCCTTGATCCCACGTATGTATAGTGAATCGTTTTCCATGTCTAGATGCACATGTTCCCCAATGTGCCATCCGAGTTCCGTGCCAGGGCAAATCAAGAAATACGGAACTCGGTCGGGAGCTTTAAATCGTCTGCCGATGCAGATATCAAGGTCTGTTTTTGTACCCGTGGCTATGGTCCCACGTGACCCCTCCCTCAACTACTGAAAGGCAATCCAAGAAAAATCATGTATAAGAACCACTCCACGGCCCCACTATAGCCCACTTTCCTACGGGCCAACCTCACCCATGACTCGATAGCAAGCACATGGTCTGTTGGGGGTTCCCTGCCTTTCCGCACGTACACGATTGACTAAAGATGGTAGGTAGTCGGCGATGCGCTGTCCAGGGCAAAAACAAGAATCATCGACTCCACGCTAATCCATCCCAGTCTTTAGGTTGCTCGCATAGCAACCAAGGCATACTCTTGGTCCTTCTAACGCAGACCTTAACCTCTCATGGGCCTAGTATAATTACCTGGCAGCCCACAGAGGGATCCCAAGAATATCCTCACGTCCCCCGAAGCTTCCACTTCGGCACCCAGTGCGCTGGAGCTTTTATCCAAGTCAGATAACTTGCTCCCCCTCGTATACTAAGCGATGACCTACCGTATCAGGTTACTCATCGTTTTGAGAATTAGTCCTATGTCCTTGGCTAAGAATTATTACTTAGTTACCCTTAACTAAGGTTTACCACTTAGCTTCCTTTCCCGTTATCCTTGATTAACCACGGTTTTCTACCTAGTTCTTCTAGCTAGGGTTTGTCTATTGGGTCAAGTGTTATCATTCAAGTCCATGACTTAACCCACCCACGAATCACGTTAAAGATTGGCTAAGTATTTAAGTTCAAGACTTAGTCCCACAAGTTGGTTAAGTGTACCCAGAGGCTCATGACTTAACCCTATCAAGTCAAATTGGTCAAGTACTAGCTTACCTTAATCCTATCGGATTATCTTGCTAGATAGAATAAGCATAGATTATCTTAATCCCGTCAAATTATCGAGTCGGATTGGTTAAGTACAGGTTGGCTTAACCCCATCCTCTAATCGTACTACAATGGTTAAGTATATTCCAAAAAGGTCTTGTGACTTAACCTTATCAGGTCCGCGTATTAGATTGGTTAAGTGTAAGTTACTTAACCCCATCAAATCATCATGTATAATTGGTTAAGTATAAGTTGCTTAACCGCATTAAATTATCACGTTAAGTTGGTTAAGTATTGGTTACTTAACCTCATTGAATTACCGAGTTTAAATTGGTTAAGTGTTTAACTTAACCCCATCGAATTACCGTGTTTAGATTAGTTAAGGGTGGATTACTTAACCCCATCTAATTACCGTGTCGGATTAGTTAGGTGCAAATTACTTAACCCCATCCCCTAATCATCTTGTATGGTTAAGTGTCATTAAGAAAACTTACTTAACCTTGCCAAATTATCATGTTGGATTGATTAAGTGTTGGTTAACTTAATCCCCGTCCACTAGTCGTGTAAAAATGGTTAAGCGTCATTAGGCAAATCAAATCACTTAACCTACCCAACCTTGTCATGTTTTGTTAAGTATCATTAGCCTAACCAATTTACTTAACCCCTTTATCCATGTCATATTTGGTTAAGAGTTATTAATCAAATTAACTTAACCCTATCATGTGACATTAATTACTTAATGCACCCCAACCTCTCACATTAGACTTTGTTGTGGTTACTAGTTAAGCCGGTCGGTTCCGGGTAGCTTTACACCACAACTTGGTCTAACCTCGGGTTCAAGCACAACATGACCAACTTCTCACATTGGGTCCTATTGTTTGCAACTACTAGTTAGGCCGGTCGGTTCCGGGTAGTTTTACGTTGCAAACTCAACCCAACCTCGAGTTGGCCACACTTATATTATCTAAGTGTCATGTTCATCATGTTTCCAAAACATGTTACAAGTTTTTCAAGCATTTGGGTAGACCTAACTTAATAGGTAAATTCCCAAAGGGTAGACCTAACTTAATAGGTAAATTCCCAAGCTTATGTTTTTATGCATACTTACATGTCAACTTCCATGTTATATTTCAAGCCATGTTTTCAAGTTGTATTTTCATGTCATTAGAAATTACCCATAACATAACCCAACGCTTTTAAACTCGCATATACGTTCGCAACAACGTAATGGATTAAAAGAAGAGACTTGGCAAAGGAATGACAAAAATGGGTATTAAGCCACAAGTTAATCATGGTGGCAAATGAGGCACAAATGTGTTCATTAGCTTGCATGTTACATTCTTACACCTCAAAAACATGCATAAACCCAAACTTGGCACATAAACGAATCATGGTGACTAAAGACATAGAATGATGACTAGTAACTCGCATATATCATCATATAAGGGTTATGATTTCATATGCAAGTTGACAAGAAGATTATGAAGGTTCTCATGTTGCATAATGCAACATTTCAACATAAAGGTTGTAGCTTTTTGCCCATAAGATCAAGATAATGACTTCATAAACTTGCATAACATGTTAGCATGCATCATTCTCAATGATCAAACCCAAACTTTCTACATGAACATTTAACTTCATAGTTAATATCTAAGAGTAGGGAAAGGGCTTACATTGCTATGAAGGCCTAAATCGACTAATCTAAAGCTTGTGATGAAGCCTATGCATGCCATCACCCAAAAACCCAAAGATGAACACTCCAAATCAACAAAAATACCATCTTTATGAACAAAGATCAAAGCTTTTGCCTTGGAATCAACTTGAGAAGCTCTCATACTAACATAGGGACTCTCTAATACTCTCATGATCATGAAACCTCTCATAGAAATGAAGTGGAGGCTAGGATAGTTGAGTGGAGGCCATGAGAGTAGCAATTTTGCCATAGTTTAGTTGCATGAATGAATGATGAGGATTTAGGATAGGTTAGGGTCTTATTTATAGATTAGGCAAGTGTTTTAGGCCATAGGATTAAACCTAGATTCAATCCAAGCCATCAAAGCATGTCTTGGGGAAGAAGTCAAGTGTAGGAACCATCTAGGGCCTTTAGATTAAAGATGAACCATGAGAACCATCCAAATGCAAAATCTGCATTTGTGCGAATCGGCCCACGGGTTGACAGCCAAACACCCTGGATTAACCTCTAGTCGACCCAGCGAGCTCGGGTCGACCTCAAAAATCGGCCGGTTCGGTTATTCCCCTCTCCCAATTCGCTGTTTTGAACATTTTTGCATATTTATTTATTTAATTTTCAATTATATATATATACATATATCAATATATATGTATTTCTCTGCGCAACCCATTTCACTTAATTAAGTATACTTTAATTTGGGAATTTTTCGTGAAACTTCGCGAGGCCATATCTTGGTCATACGGACTCCGATTTTCGAAAACTCAGACTCTATTTCGCGTATTTTTCCGAGACGAACGCAATGGCATAGCCCGTTTTACTTGATTCAGAATTTAAAATTAAATTCTGCTTTGATTCTCGTCTTAACACATTATCGAAAAATACGGGTTGTTACAGTAAGCCATCGTCCTAATCCTTTCAATGATAGGAAATGGTACTACAAATCTTGGCGCTAGCTTTCCTACGGACCCAAAGCGAATGACATTGCTCAAGGAGACACTTTAAGGAACACCCTATCTCCAACCTCAAACACAAGGTCAGTCCTTCTTTTGTCTGCATAGGACTTCTGTCTATATTGTGCAGCCTTTATCCGTCTTCTTATCAAGTCCACCTTTTTTGATGTTTCTCTAATCATGTCTGGCCCAAGCACGAGCTTGTCTATAGACTCCCACCAACAAGTTGGTGATCGACATGGTCTTCCATATAAAGCTTTGAAGGGTGCCATGCCTATGGTGGCTTGGTAGCTATTGTTGTAAGCAAATTCCACCAAAGGAAGATGATCTTTCCATGTTCCTCCAAAGTCGAGAATGCACAATCTCAAGAGGTCTTCCAATACTCTGTGCACCCTTTCCGTCTGATCATCGATTTGGGGGTAATAGGCCGTGCTTAAGCATAATAATGTGCCTACAGCCTCCAGTAAACTCTTCCACAACTCGCTCGTAAAGATAGGATCTTGATCACTCACTATGCTGGAGGGTATCCCATGGAGTCGAACTATCTCTTTAAGATAAATGGATGTTAGGGATGAGGCAGTCCTTGTACTCTTAACAGGTATAAAGTGGGCGTTTTTAGTGAGCCTGTCCACTATTACCCAAATACTGGTATTGCCCCTTCTTGACCTAGGCAACCCATCAACAAAATCCATTGAAATGCTATCCCATTTCCACTGTGGGACCTCTAGAGGATGGAGCAGACCACCAGGCTTCTTCAGCTCCACTTTGACTTGCTGGCATATCAAGCACTTAGCGACGAACTCAGCTACATCACTCTTCATTCCATTCGAAAAGAAAACCCTTTTTATATCTTTATACATCTTGTCTCTGCCTGGGTGTATGATCATCTTAGAATGGTGTGCTTCTTCGAGAACCATCTTCACCAAATCCCTTGCTTGTGGGACGCATAGCCTTCCATCCCGTCTCAACCAACCCTTATCATAGATGGAGTATCTATTGAGGTGACTAGAAGTCTCACCCCTAACTAGCTTGTCCATCATATCAACTAGCTGAGGGTCTTCACGTTGCGCGGTTCCTATTGATCCCAAAAGAATATGCCGCACCTCCAGCGATGCTAATAGACCAGGTACAATTTCAGAGGAGGGTCTAAAGTTAAAGTTTGCTATGTACTCCAAGCTTTGCCTTTCTACAAAGAGAGGGCTTAAGGACATCTTCTTTCTACTCAGGGCATCCGGTACTACATTGCCCCTACCAGGGGTATAGGAAATCTCAAAATCATATGAGGCCAGAAATTCCATCCACCTTTGTTGTTTTAAGTTAAGATCTTTCTGTGAGAAAAGGTACTTTAACGATTTATGGTCAGTAAACAATTCAAACCTTTCTCCTAGTAGGTAATGACGCCATGACTTTAGATAAAAAAACAATGGCAGCTAGCTCCAAATCATGAGTTGGGTAGTTCTTCTCATGTACCTTCAATCGCCTTCCCCCATAACAAACTACCTTGCCTTCTTGCATCAAGATAGCGCCTAATCCTGTACCGCATGCGTCTGTGTATACGGTAAACATTTTGCTCCCATCAGGAAATGTCAGAACCGGGGCTGTTGTTAGAGCCCTTTTCAAACATTGGAAAGCAATATCGCAATCCAAATCCCAAGCGAAAGTTTGTTTCTTCTTCGTCAACCTTGTGAGTGGGGCTGAGATTTTCGCAAAGTCTTTAATGAACTTTTGGTAAAAACCTGCTAGCCCGAGAAAGCTTCGGAGTTCGGTTGCATTCCGTGGAACCTTCCAATCTTGCACCGCAACTACTTTGCGGGGTCCACAACTATCCCCTCTTTGGACACCACATGTCCAAGAAACCTCACTTCTTCTCTCCAGAAATGGCATTTGGAGAATTTGGCTTTCAGCTGATGTGCACGAAGAGTATCCATGATTTCCCTTAAATGCAAAGCATGCTCTTCCTCATTCTTCGAGAAAATCAAAATGTCGTCCACGAAGACCACCACAAACTTATTAAGGAACTCCCTGAACACCCTGCTCATCATGTCAACGAAATAAGCGGGTGTGTTTGTCAAGCCAAAAGGCATGACAATCCATTCGAAGAAACCATCCGGGGTTCTGAACGCGGTCTTATCAATGCTGTCTTCAGCCACTCGTAGCTGATGAAACCTGGTAGCCAGATCTAGTTGGGAGAAAACCGACGCACCTACAAGCTAATCAAACAAGTCGTCTATTCTTGACAGCGGGTGTCTATTTTTCTTGGTCAGCTTGCTTAGCTCCCTAATAATCAATTTATAGGCGAAGTGAACCATCCGCTTTGGTTGCGAGTACTACTGGAGCACCCCATTCAGAAATACTCCGCCTTATAAACCCTTTTTCGAGCAGCTCTTTGACTTGCTTGCTGAGCTCTTTTCTCTCCCTTGGAGTCATGTGTCTAACGGGTAGAGCTACGGGTTTTGCGTTATCAACAAGGTAAATGCAAAAGTCTATCTCCCTCTTTGGAGGTAAGCCCTTTACCTCTTCGAATACATCTGAGTAGTCACAGACTATTCTAACAGACTGCAAGTTTTCAACAGACGCACCAAGAGATTCTAGGTAGCTAAGCATAACAGAATGTATGGGATTACAAGAGATTTCGAGAGTGTTACCGAGGCGATTCATAATTCTAACTACTCTCTTTTCATAATCGAGGATGGCACCATTACTGGATAACCAATCCATGCCAAGAATCAACCCATAGCCCGTGAAGCCCAAAACATAGGCATTACATCTAAACCCAACGCTTAGTATAGAAATTTCCAAATTCAAACAAATCATAGACAAATAGGCCGAGCCCCAAATTGGATTCGAAACAACCAAGGGATCCTCTACTATACTGGTATCTAGGTGTAGAGATTCAACTAAAGCAGTGGATATAAAAGAGTGTGATGCGCCAGAATCAAAGAGTGTACGAACAGGATGATCAAAAAGATAAACTAAACTCTCAACAGAAATATTTCTACCTCGTTCTTGCGGAGGTGCCATGAGAGCGTGAACCTGCCCTCCAGTAGTAGATCCAGTCCTCTTCCCTTGCCCTTGCTTTCTTGGGCAGTCCATAGCCATGTGTCCTGTCTCGCCGCAGTGAAAACAACCACCCATCTTCCTCTTTTTATTTCTGCAGTCCTTAATCAGATGTCCAGGAATGCCACAAAAATTACACTTCCTCTTGTCACGGGGCTTGTTGTTCTTCCCGCCCTTCTTTGAGTCAGTCTTCTTATTCTGGGATTCCTCCACTTTCTTATTTTGAGGTACTTCCACTTTTGCCTCTTTCATGCCATCCTTGTCTTCCTCCTGTAGTAGTGTCATGTCCACCAGTCCTCTCATAAGTTGCATCCATAAGTATATGGGACATAGCTAGGCTGTGCAGTGGCTCATTCAAACCTTTAACAAAATGGAGAGCCTTCTTATGGGGAGTGTTCACTAACTCCAGTCCAAATCTAGCCAGCTGGTTGAATTGGTTGACGTATTCCTTGACTGACATACTTCCCTATTTAAGAGCTAGGAATTTTTCTATCTGTAGGCTACGTTCAGCTTGTGAGAGGAATTTCATTTCCAACCTCATTCTGAAATCCTCTCAAGTTTCAACCGGTCTCTCAGCATTAGTGACTTCCTAACAATAGGAGGCTTCGTCTTTAAGCAACCACACAACCAACTGTATCTTCTGCCTATCGTCCACTTCAAAGATAACAAATAGATCCTCGGTTTCTTTGTTCCAGTTTCTTGCTTCTACAAATGACTCAGCTCCATTAAAGTTCTTTCCACCCATGGCTCGAAAATCCCTACATATCTTGGAGAAAGCATTTGCACGAGGAGGAGGAGGAACAGCTGTAACTTGGGGAGTAGTAACGTCTGCTGGGCCTGCATCATTAGCCCTAGCCTCTAGGTACCTTCTGAACCATCCATGTACCTGTACACACACTGGAAGGTTAAGATCCCCAGACATGCTGAAACGAAAAACAAAAGATTCAAAACAAAGGATAGGAAGATAGTGCATATGGCTTTAGGGGGAATTATGCCTTTAAAAACAACACTATTTCTTGAAAACGCTTCTTTAAACTTCTTTTTGAAAATTAGTTTCTTAAAATTTTATCTGATCTAGCAACCATCAGCTCTGATACCAAGTGAAACAACCCGCCTACGTTAAGGTCACTCACTAAGGGAATGCCTTAACTCTGATGGAGCATTATAGGTAAGAGATACAGATAATTAACAAGATAGACATATAAACAATAGAAAAACTAAATTCATTTCATAAGTACGTGGTTCAGTTAAAACATTACAACAACCGTCTCAAACCAACTTCCAAATTATTACAACAAAATCTATGTCTTGAATTAAAACATAAAGAAGCATTAAAACAACAGTAGGACAACATAAATCCCCAATAAGAGAGTATCCAAAGCCATATCCCAAGGAAAAAGATTCCAAGTAATACATCTACTCTCTTCAAGCTGGAAATGATCCAATCTAAGATGAAGTATTCCCTCCCTGCGTACCTGGGGGGGGGGGGAACGGAAGAAAAGAAGACGAAAGAAAATGGGTTAGACATGAGTCTGGCAAGTCCAATGATTAATTAGCATGTAAACAAGAAAAAGGATTATGACTTGAACAAACTGAATCTAGGACAACATCCTAGGAATAAGATAATAAGACTGAATATGCTATCGCACTCATTTTCTACTTCTCTGCACCCTCTTACAAGTGTTTCAACTGGCATCATGTGTTCAAGATAAATGATCCCTTTTTTATCGATCGGCTCCTACTAGCATACGTTTACCACTTGTGTCATTCGGCCCCGCATAATTGTAGATACCTGCGCTGGTCCCGCCATGGGGTGTATCAAATCCTATGGTGGCAACCCGACCCAATCCAAGATGCACATAGTATAACTACTGATGCCCAATGCCTTCTTTTTCCACTCCGGAGTACGTGCATGACCGCACTCCATCGGAACCTACACTGATGCACCACCCGCCGTTGTTTTGACCACTTATAATCATCCCAGTAATCGTGCCCCCACCCTGCCTAGTTCAAGGTACCATGATACATCTATGTGGGTTACTGCTGAAATGGGTCCCCGTTACTAGGGTTTCTTAATCAACATGTTAAAATGGTTAAGTGTTTCACAAATTTACTTAACCCCACCCATCAGTTTAGTTAACATGTTGTATTGGTTAAGTGTTGCCTTAATTAACTTAACCCTATCATTCCTGCCTTAACTTTAATTCATTCATTAAAGCACCAACCACTCACATTAGATATATATTGTTGAGGTTACTGGATGTGCTGGTCGGTTCTGGGCAGTCTTACACCACAACTCAATCTAACCTCGGTTTCTTTTGGGCTTGATGCACTAACCTATCACATTAGATATATATTGTTATGATTGCTGGATGTGCTGGGCGGTTCAGGGCAGTCTGACACCGTAACTCAATCTAACCTCGGGTTAGGCATATTCGTCTTTTTCTTAATTTACATATTTTTCTTTTAAATTTATATGTAAATTATCCACAATTATTGCCATTCAAGTCATGCCCCATTTACCCTCTAAATCGTATTTTCAATTTTTGGTATATAAATTATACCATTTTTATGCCACTAACCATTCATTTATTTATGAGCCAAATTATGCCAATAATAATAATTTTTAAAGTTTCCCAACGTTACCCCCATCATATGTTCGCAAAATTCATATAGAATGTTAGGCTCGTAACTTAGCCTAACTTATATACAAAAGGGGAAAGAAGGGAGCATGTACCATTCACATAACATAAAATAATAAGGATCTAAGTAAACATGTGTCATGTAATTGTGGCATAATGAACTTGCATTTTTGGATCCAACTAACAAGAGTCTTTAAGCATATGAAATTATCCAAATCCAACTAGGCATGTAAATGTAAACTTTTATTTTGGGTCCAATAAACATAAACCTTAAGCATATAGAATTACACAAGTTCAACTAGATATGTGAATGTGATCTTTTAATTTGGATCCAATAAACATGAATCTTTGACATATGGAATTACACAAGTTCAACTAGGTATGTAAATATGAACATTTATTTTGGATCCAATAAGCATGAATCTGAAGTATATGGTTTTACACAAGTTCAATTAGGCATGTGAGTGTGAACTTTTATCCTGGATCTAATTTTCATAGATCTAAATGTAGATCTAAACATAATACATGTCTTGGCCTAACAACTTGCATATAACATGAATAAGTCACCAATTTTACATGATTTGTTCACATCAACATAATAACCACAATAGCCTAACAACTTGCATGTATGAATAAGTCACCAAACTTTACATAATACATGGTTGGTTTAACATCAACATAATAACCATAATAGCCTAACAACTTGCATGTAACATAACATGAACGAGTCACCAAACATTACATAATATATGATTGGTTTAACATCAACATAATAATCACAATAATCTCATAAGCATATACGATAGAATCGTTACAAGAATATGCATGAATCAACATCATTATTATCTTACAACTAGGAATAACACTAGTTTTCACTTGAATACAAATCATAACTTTTTAATCGTTCACATATAAATAATAACAGGACTTACAAACAAAAGAAGTCTTATTTTCTGGGATCTGTTTTATGAATTTGAAAAACAATCCCTTGAAGAAGACTATCAATTCTCTAAGTTAGTTTTGATTCGCAGCTTTTAACTTGTTTTCTAATTAAAGAAGAAATGGTGGCTAGGCTAGAACGGTCATGGACAGCATGGTGGCTCCTTGGAGTGAATTTGTGTGATTTAGGGTTTGAGGATTAGGGTTGCTTTTATTGAAGTTTAATCTTATGTGAGTCGTTAGATCATTTTAGGAGCAATCACAACTGTCCAGACTAGATAGAGTTATCCAGAATTGCCACCTAAGCCCTAGTGCCTCAGCAACAGGTCAAAAAGGACTCAGTAACTAGTCAGAATCGTCACTTTTTTGGATATGGGCGAGGAGGGTAAGTCGACCCCAAGGTCGACCCCCTGGTCGACCTGACTTGGGGCGGGAGAAATCCCGCCCAGCCCGCTTCTTTGCTTTTCGTTTGAATTTTAACTCTGAACTGTTTTTAATTTATCTAAATTTCTGAAACTTCTGAGGGCCATAAATTCCTCATACGAAGTCCTATTTATGAAAACTTGGACTTTATTCCATGCAGAATTTCGAGAAGAACGCAATGGCATAACCTGTATCCCTTAATTCTCACTTTAAAAATTAAGTTTTCTTTAATTTGTTCTCTTAACAGACACGAAAAACTCAGGGTTTTACAGATCTCGAATTGAAAGATGGCTGTACAGGAAATGTTGGCTCCATGCCAAATACCGAGTTGATTTCCGTTGTTATAATCGTTTTCAATGGTTGATTTTGATAGCGATAAGTGATTTTTTTTTGTATTGTCACTTGTTTAAGAGTGTTGGATAAAGTTCTTTTGTCCTTGAGGTTTTAAAGGATGACATCCTTTAAGGGGAAGAATATAACGACCCATATTTCAATGATTGGTTATTTGAATATTGATCGTTAATTATCCAATTGTTTGTTCTAAAAGGCGATTTCTCACAAACGATCAAATTAAGACCCGAGATAAGTTCCATTAAGTTCGTATGGTTAAAAGTGTAATGATCGCCACATTTCATGTTTGGACCATTTAGTGGTCACAATAATATCGAGATATGCGTAAAATTATCATCCCATGCAATAGTCTCGAATTTTGACGAAACTTGTACCATCGGAACCATGTCCTTGTAGATACTCACTTCAAGTTTCGTTGTGAACGACTTACTATTTGTTCTTGCGAATATAAAATGTGCATTGGTTTTGAGAAAAGGATTCAAATTGAAAGGGTTAAATAGAAATTAATTTAAAATAGTATATGTTAAGCCCAAGGCTACAGTACCTAGCCCATCACACCTTTTCCTCATAATGTTATTCATTGTTCCAGTCGTTTATTTACAGAGAATGGATACCACCACTTCTTTAATTTCTAAAATCTTTTTCTACTAATCTACTCCATGATAAATCATGAGAAAATATTTGTTGAAATCGTAGTGATAAGTGCTTCCTCTTTATACCCATATTATGGCTTACAATTGGGATTCTTGAATCGGTCGTTTGGAGCTTCTCGACTAGGGTTTGAGTTGCCTATTGATTTGGGCGATGAGAGCACATAACCATAATTATATTCGAATCGTGTCGTCGAGGAGATCGTGCAGTACCAATTCGGAATATGTGGTCATAAGGGATGAATCGCAACAATATTGGTCGTCAAGACCTAGGCGTGGCATTGGTCGAGACAGATTTTAATGCAAGGGACCGGAGGGCGTGTGGGAGGTATGTACAATCCTCAATTCCATCAAGCGAGGCTATGTATCACCTATTTTCGTGTATAGCTATGTTAGGTTTAGGAGTATCAGTGCATACTTGGAGAAAGAGGGAAGAAGGATTAAAGGCGAAAGGTTAATTAGCTTTAGTTAACCATAGATTAGTTTTTTAATTAATAATGAAACTTATATCATCTATAGCTTTTGCATACTAGGTTGGAATTGGACACCCTTTCTTCATATGGATTCGTATTGATAGGCTTTACATTTTAGAGCTAGTTTTGGCTATTTTGGTTAGGGTGAGTGATAGGATCTCTTGCTAGACTTTATTTATTTGTATAAATATGACGTTTTAAATTGTAAAACATAATATTTAGGATAACCGGACCTATTAATAAATAAAAATATTGAGAAGTGATTTAAGTATGTTTAACATTATTGTCATATTTATATCTGATTGCACGCTATTACGTGCTATTTTGATTATACTAGTCGACATAGGTTATCTGGACACTTATTTCACTTTGATTATTACAGATAGGGTCTATTTGATGTATTAGTGCTATTGTGAATGCTTGTATTCTACTTTAGGAATTTGGATGAGTATTGGTTGCATGGTTGAAACGTTTGCTTAGTATAGATTAGAACGTTGTTCGTAGGCGATCTAGTATTTGGAAATATTTCATTCGTGGGAGTTTGGAGTGTTTATCGATCGAGTACACAAGTTGATGTATATCGATTGAATCACAAGGATGGTAGGACTCGATCGAGCAAGGTATATTTTTGAAGGAGCTTCAGAGTGAATGGGTGGACTCGACTACGGAGCAACATCAGAGTTTGGTGATAGATTTGGAGACGGAGTGATATAGAAGCTTGATGGCCAACCATGTGACATGGTTCCAGGTTTATTAATTTAAAATATTATATGTTGAAAGGGTTAAACAGAAAATACATGTATTTAATTGAAAGGGTTAAACAGAAAGAAAATATCACAAGACAGATATAAAAATAATAGCAATACTTAAAACTTCATTACTAAGCAGAAAACATCATAGTCTCAAAATCAGTTACAATATCAGGCTAAAATAAAGAAACCAAATACACCAAACCACAACATCTATCTTGCACTAAAAACCATCAGAGTACAGAAATGAAAAATCATAATCCCCATAGGTAGCCATAACAAAGTAGACATGTAGTCGAAGCGATACATCGTAACAGATCCAGATCCAAGCAGAAACAGAGGAGAGAGAAAGTCCTAGTCACGCTTGAGAGTTCCCACCCTGAGAACTAGGGGGAAGGAAAGAGAGAAAGGAAAAAACAAAATGGGCTAGACATAAAGTCTGACGAGTCCAATGACTTTTAGCATATAAAGAAGTAAAAGTATCAAGACAGGCAAATAAACTGGATGAAAGATAACAGTAACATACAGCAGGTATAAATAGGATGGGCGTGATAAGCAGAATAAATAGGATAAATTGTGCTTCTTAACTACTTTCTCTGCACTAATACTAGTATACATGATTTATGACAGTTCTCAAATATAACAGAAACCGAATGATCCTAACAGAAACATAATGGTAGGTTTAGGTGTACTTTAGTTACATAATGTGTTTACCAAAAACAGAAATAACAGGTACATCAGCAGAATATAACAAGTGTTACCCCTAACAGAAATAACAGGTTACAGATTAACAGATTCGTATAACCCCCTCCCCCCAGATTTAACCGGTTAAGTTTTATAGGTTAACAGGTTCATGTAACCCCAACAGATGTAACAAGTTAAGTCTTTAGATTAACAGGTTCATATAAACCCAATGGATTAAACAAGTTTGCTTAAGCCCATAGTTTAAACAGATTTACTTAACCCCACAGATTTAATAGAATCCATAAGTTATATATAGTTCCATTAACATGTTCCACTTAAACTTTGATTAAGCCTACAGATTTACATGTTTATACACCCCAAATTTCAGTCGTACTCCATAGTACAAGATATGCCCCAATTTTTCATTCCCAACCATTCTCAAATTGGCCCAATTTTGTTCATACGTATGTCTGTTACAAGATTGGCCTAGGCTCAAAGGTAGCTTAGGCTTATAAAAACAAAAAGGAAATAAGAGAAGGAGAAGAACAGAAATAGGCATAAAATAACAGAATTGGGCATACAATAACAACTGAACAGGTGTATAGAAAATACATGTAATTATAGCATAACTATTTAGATATGAATCCGTTTCATTAACAAGCATATGCTCAGATCCAGGTTTATTAACATGTCAGGGTTACTGTTAAAATTTTTTTATATCTAAAAGTAACATGAACTCACATAGATTGGATCGGTATACAAGAAATGTCTCTGATATATGCACATGATGATGTTGTAGAAGATTGTCTGATTCAACCCAAGCTGAGGCGGCATCTCATTATCTCCATTGTTTTATATGTAGGAAAACAATAGAAATGTTGGCCTTTATATAGGCTATCCTCCAACCGAACCTAGCAAGGAAACAAATCCAGGTACAGAGAAATGCATAGGGCCGGATCGAGTGTGGGTTGACCTACCTGACCTTGAGTGGACACAGACCAGGCATAGGTTGGCCCATAACGGGTCGGATTCCCTCCCCTTCCCGCCTTCATTTCCTGCTTCGTTAATTTGATTTATTTTGAATTCTAGCTTGTTTTATATTTACATATATCCTTCTTATACGTATACAAACTTCTAACTTTTATATCTTTCTCATACGATGCCCATTTTATGCAAACTCTAAGTCTATCTGTAACACCCCGTAATTCTAATAGACATTATTAATAATAAACTAAAGAACTATTAATTAAATATTGGGAAAACGGACTACAACATTGCGTTCGTCTTGGAATCCTGTTTAAGATAGACTCCGAGTTTGCGGAAAACGGACCTCGCATGAGGAAGATATAAAGCTTAGAAGTTTGTATACGTATAAGGAGAATATATATATAATAACTTAGGAAATTCAGATCAGTTTAAAATACAAAGCGTGAAATAGGGGCGGCAATAGGCGGGAATTGGACCAGTTATGGGTTAACCCATGCTTGGTCTGGGTCGATCCAAGGGCATGTAGGTCGACCCAGGCAGGGTTGGGTCGACACACTCGTGATCTGGCGTGATGTATTTTTCAGAATATGGACTTATTTGTTGGCTGGGTTGTTGGGAATAAGCTACATATAGGACAACATTTTTATTGTTTTCTATACCTAAAACAATAGAGACAATGAGATGCTGCCCCAGCTTGGACTGAATCAAACTATCTTCTTCAAACATCAGCCTATTCACACATCAGAAACTTCTCTTGTGCATCGATCCAATCTTTGTGAGTTCATGTTACTTTGAGATATAAAAATTTAACAAGTAACCCTGGCGTGTTTATAAACCTAGATCTGGACCTATGCCTATTAAGAAATCGATTCATTCCTAAATTGTTCTTTTATAACTACATATATTCTTCTATACACCTGTTCTACTATTCAGTTCTTATATGCCTATTTCTGTTACCATATGCATGTTTTTGTTATTATAAGCCTATTTCTATTCTTCTCTCTCCCTCATTCCCTTTTTATTTTTGTAGCCTAGGCTACCTTGGATCCTAGGCCAATATCGCTGAAATATGCGTACAAACGAAATTGGGATAAATTGGGAATGATTGGGAATTATTATTTGGGGGCATAACCCATACTGTGAAATATGACTAAAACTTGGGGACATATGTTATACTGTGAATTATGACTGGAATTTGGGGGCATATAAATATGTAGACTTAATTTAAAGATTAAGCGGAACATGTTAATAAAACTGTAAGTAATCTGGGAAACCTGTTTAATCTGTTAGATTTATGTAAACCTGTTTAATCTGTTAGGTTATGCAAACCTGTTTAATCTGTTGGGGTTATGTAAACCTATTTAATCTGTTGGGGTTAAGTAAACATGTTTAGTTTGTTAGGGTTAAATAAACCTGTTAACTTGTGAACTTAACCTATTAATCTGTGGGGGTTAGGCGAATATGTTAATCTGTAGGCTCAGGATGGGAATTCTCAGGCTTGATTAGGATGGGAACGTCTATCCCATTTTGTTTTCTTTTCTCTCTCTTCCTTCCCCCTAAGTTCTCAGGGTGGGAACGCTCAGGCTTGATTTGGACTCTCTCTTCAGTTTCTGCTTGTATTTGGATCTGCTTTGATGTATTGCTTTGACTACTTATCTACTTTATTATGGCTATTATTGGGGATTATGATTTTACATTTTTGTACTCTGATGGCTTTTAGTGCGAGACAGATGTTTTGGTTTCGTTTATTTGGTTTCGGAATTTTAGCCTAATGTGGTAACTGGTTTTGAGACTACGATGTTTTTCTGCTAAGAAATGAAGTTTTAAATTTCTGCTGCTATTTTATATCTGTCTTGTGATACTCTGATTCTGTTTACCTATAACGCTTCATGGAACTTAATGAATTCTTATAAAGAGTGACATTAACGGACGTGGGGTGTCATATTTGGTATCAGAGCTTAAGCTTACAAGATCGGATAAAAGGTTTTGAAAATTATGTTCAAAAAGTTTCAAAAAGAAAGTATTTTTCAACAAATGTTTGTTTTTGAAAATCCCTAAAGGCATATAAAAAATCTTTCAATTCTCTGTTTGAATCCCTTTTTCCTTTTCTTTTCAGCATTTATGGGGAACTGTATCTTCCCGAAGGCATTCAGATACCGGCTTGGTTCTATAGGTATCTTGAGGCTGCGGCGTTTGCCGAAGGCCATGGAGATGCCCCTCCCCCAGCTACAGCCGTTGTTCCTCCTCCTCCGCACGTGGATAATTTCTCTAAGGTATGCAAGGACTTTTATGCTATGGGAGGAAGGCCATCACAGGGAACTGAGAACTTTGTGGAAGCACGAAATTGGCTGAAAGAGACAGAGAATTTGTTTGGACTTTTTGAAGTTGATGACTGCATGAAGATACAGTTAGCTGCATGGCAGCTTAAGGAAAAGGATTCATTCTAGTGGGAAGTGATGCAAGCAGGGCGTCCAGTTGATACTTGGGATGATTTCCGACAGAGATTCAAGATGAAATTTCTCTTTTAGGCAGAAGAGAGTATGCAAATGGGGAGATTTATGGCACTTAAGCAGGGAAGCATGTTTGTTAAAGAGTATGTCAATAAGTACAATCAGTTGGAAAGGTTTGGTTTGGAGCTGGTGAACACCCCGCACAAGAAAGCTTTAAGGTTTGCAAGAGGATTGAATCAACCTCTTCAATCATTGGCATTATCTCACATTATGATGGGGCTAATTTTAAGAGACTGGTTGATATGGCATTGATGCACATAGATGGTAAGGATGAGAAAAAGGAGGCTAAAACCGATGAGACGCAAAATAAGAAAGTGTGGCCCAAGAAAGAACCACAAAAGAAGGGTGGGAAGAACGACAAAGCTCAAGGCAAGAGGAAACGTCATGCTTGTGGAAGCTTGGGTCATTTGGTCAAAGATTGTAGAAAAAGGAAGAATTCTTGCTTCAACTGTGGTGATGTCGGACACTATACTAAGGAGTTCCCGAAGAAGCAAGGACAGGGCCAAAGGGCAGGATCTTCTGGAAGGTAGGTGCATGCTCTTGAGGCCAGTGTACCAGACAGAGGTAGGAAAGTTTCTATTGAAGGTTTGATTTCTCTTTCCGATCATCCAGTTAGGACTCTTTTTGATTTTGGCGCTTCTCACTCTATTATATCTGATTCTGTGGTTGAGTCTTCGCACCTTAGTACTAGTATTGTTTCGAATTCTGTTGTAGTCTCAGACCCCATTAGGAGTACGGCTCATCTGTCTATGATATGTCGGGATTTGAGGATATCTGTGTTGGGCGTCAAGTTTGAGTGCGACGTGTATATGCTTGGTTTTATGGGCTATGGTCTGATTCTAGGGATGGATTATTAGCCATGTATGGTGCATTCTAGACTGTGAGAGGAGGTTCGTTAAACTTTTGACATGCCAAGGGAGGACTCTCGAGATTTCCTACAACCCAAAGGGGGTCTATCATGCTTAGTTTCCTAGAATCATTGGATGCTTCTGTTGATGATTTATGATCTGTGCCTGTAGTTTATGAGTATCCGATTGTTTTTGATGAGGTTTGGGGCTTACCTTTAATGCGAGAGATTGATTTCCGGATATACTTGGTGGGTAATGCGAAGCCAGTTGCATTACCTTGGCGCCACATGTCTTCTAGGGAAAGGAGTGAGCTTAGTAAGAAAGTAGGGGAGCTACTTGAGAAGGGGTTTATTCGGCGATGTATATCAAAATGGGTTGCTCCAGTCATCTTCGCTACCAAGGTAGACGACTCAATTCTTCTATGTGTAGATTACAAAGAGTTGAATAAGCTCTGCAAGAAAAATGTGCACCCACTTCCAAGGATTGACGATTATTTGACTAGCATGTTGGTACATCTGTTTTCTCTTGGTTAAACTTGGACACGGGATTTCATCAGCTGAGGGTGGCCGAGGACAATATAGACAAGACCGCTTTAAGAACTTCAGATGGATTCTTTGAGTGGGTAGTCATGCCTTTTGGGTTGACGAATGCACCCGCATATTTTTTGGATCTTATGAGTAGGGTGTTTAGAGTTTCTGAATAAATTCGTTATGGCCTTTGAGGATGAAATTCTGATCTTCTTAAAGAGCGAGGAAGATCATGCCCTACATTTAAGGGAGGTTTTGAGGACTCTCCAAGCACACCAGCTTAAGGAAAAATTCTCCAAATGTCAATTTTGGAGAGAGGAAGTAAGATTTCTAGGGCATGTGGTTTCCAAGGATGGGATAGCGGTATGCGAAAGTAGTTGCAGTTCTAAATTGGAAGGTTTCAAAGAATGCAATGGAGGTGAGGAGTTTTCTCGGTTTAGCGACCTATTATAGGAAGTTTATCAAGGACTTCACAAAGATATCAGCTCCACTCACCAGACCAATGAAGAAGAATCTGACCTTTTCTTGGAGCATTGACTGTGAGGATACTTTTCAGCGGTTAAAGAGAGCTCTGAGAACAACACCAGTCTTGACTTTGCCTAATGGGAACAAAGTGTTCACAGTGGATACTGATGCATGTGGTATAGGGCTTGGTGCCGTCTTGATGCAAGAGGAAAGGGTAGTATGCTACAATAGTAGACAGTTGAGAGTTCATGAGAAGAACTACCCTACCCATGAATTGGAATTGGCTGCTAGTGTTCGCACTTAAGACTTGGCATCTTTATCTGCTTGGAGAGCGGTTCGAGTTATACACGACCATAAGTCGCTCAAGTATTTGTTCTCGTAGAAGGATCTTAACTTAAGACATTAGAGATGGATGGAGTTCCTAACGTCCTACGACTTTGAGATTGCTTGTACCTCTGGCAAGGGTAATGTAGTGGCGGATGCGTTAAGTTGGCAGAGAATGACTTTGAGCCCTCTATTCATAGAGAGGCGGAGTTTGGAGTACATATCGACCTTTGATTTTAGACCATCTACGGATCTTACACCTGGTTTGTTGGCATTCTTAGAGGTGCGACCCATTCTTATGGATTAGATAGGAACTTCGCAGTAAGAGGACCCACATATAGCAGACATCTCGGATAGGATCGGTAGTGGGGAGACTTCTTGTCACCTTAGTAGATACTCCACGGATGACAGAGGATGGCTACGAAGGGATGAGAGGCTTTGTGTTCCCCGAGTTGGAAATCTGTTAAAGACAATCCTTGAGGAAGCCCATCATTCTAGGATGACTATCCATCCGGGCGGCGATAAAATGTATAGAGATATGAAGAGAGTTTTCTTTTGGGCTGGGATGAAGAAAGATGTAGCAGAGTTTGCCTCTCGATGTTTAGTTTGCCAACAAGTTAATGCTGAACAGAAGTAGCCTAGTGGTTTGCTTTATCCTTTGGAGGTACCACAGTGGAAGTGGGAAAGCATCTCAATGGATTTCATCGATGGTTTTCCTAGGTCGAGGAAAGGCAACTCGAGTTTCTGGGTTATATTAGACAGGCTTACTAAGAGCGCTCATTTAATTCTTGTTAAGAGTAAGAGAATGACGACATGGTCGGCATCAGTTTATCTTCGTGATATGGTCCGTCTACATGGAGTACCTTCTAGCATTGTGAGTGAACGTGACCCCATCTTCACTAGTGGGTTCTGGAAGAGCCTACAAGAGGCATTAGGTACATGGTTATGTTTAAGCACCACATATCACCCTCAGATTGATGGGCAGACTGAGAGGGTGAATAGAGTTCTTGAGGATATTTTGAGGCTGCGTATCGTAGACTTTGGAGGGACTTGGGAAGAGTATCTCCCATTGGTTGATTTCTCATACAACAATAGTTGTCAGGCTAGTGTATGCATGACACCCTTCGAGGCACTGTACGGACAACCTTGCAGATCACTGATTTGTTGGTGGGAGTCTACGAATAGGCTTTTACTTGGGCCTGAGATGATTAGAGAGACTTTAAAAAATATTGATCTTAACCGTCGATGTATGAAGACAGCTCAGGACAGGCAGAACTACTATGCAGATAAGAGGAGGATTGATATTGAGTTTGAGGTGGGTGACATGGTTTTCATCAAAGTATCACCTGTGAGGAATGTGGTTCGCTTTGGATTTGTAGGGAAATTGGCGCCTAGGTTTGTAGGGCCATTTCCCATAGTGGAAAGGATAGGTTAAATGGCCTATAGGGTGAGGTTGCCAAAGAGATTGGCGGGTGCTCATGATGTTTTCCACGTTTCTCATTTACTAAAATGTCTGAACGATGCAGCAGAGGTAGTTTTCCGAGCATGCTTGAGGAAATAGAGGTAGAAAGGGAGGCGACAGTTAGACGATTTCCTACCGGTATACTTGGATCATAAGTTAAGAAGCTATGCAGCAGAGAGGTTAAGTTGATGAAAGTGCAATGGGGTCAAGGCAACAGGATTCAATATGGGAGACTGAGGACATGATTCGCGCTTCGTCCCCTTTTCTTTTCAGGGGTATGTCCTTAACTTCTTTTTCCAAGCTTTTATTCGTACTGGTTTCTGTCATTTAAATATATCCTATCGATCGAATCTTCGACCTTTAGGTAGGAAACCCATGAATGTAAACTTGTGTTTGAGACATGTTATGTTTGATGGATGCGAGTGGATGCAAGTGTTTGCTAGTGATTGGTGGTGGGTGCATATACAAACACTGGGCACTAGATTGGCTCAAAGCACTCCCATACTGCATATGGATGTGTGCGCGTTTTTTTTTATGGATGGAAGTGGGCATACTATCATTGGATATTACATTTGGATGGGTGACTGTGCACACATGTAGCATTTACATGATATACTGGGACTATTTGCATACATTTTCGGATTCATGGCACTAACATATGTTGCATTAAGGAGGTCGACTGAATCAGTAGATCGCCTAACTTTCGAATTAGCATAGGGAAATATACACACACCCTTGCATATGTTCATATACGCATTAGAAATCTTTTAAAGACAATGTATGCCGGTGGATGATGGATGAGTAAATGATTATAGGTGTATGTAATAAACATTCTTCTTAACTTTGAAACTTCGGGGACGAAATCCTTTAAGTAGGGGAGAATTTAACACCCCGGAATTCTAAAAGACATTATTAACGACAAACTAAGGAATACTTAATTAAATATTAGGAATAAAGTAAAGTGGACTATACCATTGCGTTCGTCTCAGAATTATGGTTAAGTGAGACTCCGAGTTTACGTAAAACGGACATCGTATGAGGAAGATATAAAGCTTAGAAGTTCATATACATATAAGGAGAATATATATATATATATATATATATATAAACTCAGAAAATTCAAATCAATTCAAAATGCGAAGCGGGAAAAAGGGGGCGGCAACAGGTGGGAATTGGACCCGTTATGGGTTGACACATGCTTGCTCTGGATCGACCTATGGGTCGACCCAAGGGCATATAGGTCGACCCAGGTGGGGTTGGTTAGACCCACTCGTGATCTAGCATGATGCATTTTTCTGAATCTAGACTTGTTTGTTGGCTGGGTTCGTTAAGGATATGCTATATATAGGGAAACATTTTTATTGTTTTCTACACCTAAAACAATGAAGACAATGAGATGCTGCCCTAGCTTGGATTGAATCGGACTATCTTCTTCAAACGTCAGCCTATACACACATCAGAAACTTTTCTTGTGCATCGATCCAGTCTCTGTGAGTTCATGTTACTTTTAGATATAAAAATTTAACAAGTAACCCTAACATGTTTATAAACCTGGATCTAGACCTATGCCTGTTAGGAAACTGATTCACACCTAAACCGTTCTGTTATAACTACATATATTCTTCTGTACACCTATTCTGTTGTTCAGTTTTTATATACATATTTCTGTTATTATATGCCTATATCTGTTCTTCTCTCTCCCTCATTCCCTTTATTATTTTTATAGCCTAGGCCAATATCACTGAAATATGTGTATGAACGAAATTGGGAATGATCGGAAACGATAATTTAGGGGCATAACCTATACTGTGAAATATGACTAAAATTTAGGGACATATGTTATATGTGAATTATGACTAGAATTTGGGGGAATATAAATATGTAGGCTTAATTTAAAGATTAAGCGAAACATGTTAATGAAACTGTAAGTAACCCAGGAAACCTGTTTAATCTGTTGGGTTTATATAAACCTGTTTAATATGTTGAGGTTATGTAGACTTGTTTAATCTGTTAGGGTTATGTAAACCTTTTTAATATGTTGGGGTTATGTAAACCTGTTTAATATGTTGGGGTTAAATAAACCTGTTAATATGTGAAACTTAACCTATTAATCTGTGGGGGTTAGGCGAATCTGTTAATCTGTAGGCTTAACTTGTTAAAAACCCTAGTTAATTGGGGGACACAAGTTTAGGGGTTTAACTTGTGTCTTCAGCTGTATTGGACCCATATCAGTTAGTAACTCGGTCTGGTATTAAACGGGGACCCCGCACTAGGTAAGGATCAGGGAACGCATACTGAACCGATTATGAGAGGTTTATTTTAAAAGGGGTGTATATGTGCACGTTCCAACGGAGTCATGTGCGTGCATGAGTCCGGTCTCTAGGTGGAAAATAAGCTGTTGAACTAGTAAATAGTTCTGTTTTATTCTGTATGTTGCCCTTTAGGAAGTAATACACCCTATCGTGGGGCCGACATGGGGTACTAATAAATTAGGGAGCTGATTGCTTGAGGTAGTAATTAGAGTACATCTAGTCTTGTCTGTTTCTGTTGAGGTGCCTGTTATTTCTGTTTGGGGTAACACCCGTTATTTCTATTGAGGTTCCTGTTATTTCTGTTTGGGTAAAACTCGTTACTAGAGTACACCTAATCCTACCATTATATTTCTGTGGGGATCATTCTGTTGCTGTTAAGCATTTAGAGGATACCTAATTCTGTCATATATGGTTATACGAGTATTGGTGCAGAGAAAAGCATTTGAGATGCTTAATCTACTCTGTTTATTCTGCTTATCCTATTCAGTCTGTTTATAACTATTATATGATACTATTATCTCTCATCTAGTTTATATGCTTGTCATGATACTTTACTTCTTTATATGCTAAAAGTCACTAGACTCGCCAGACTTTATATCTGACCCATTTGTTTCCTTTTCCTCTCTTCCTTTCCCCCCAGGTTCTCAGGGTGGGAACGCTCAGGCTTGATTAGGATTCTCTCTTCTGTTTCTGCTTGGATTTGGACCTGCTTTGATGTATCGCTTTGACTACTTATCTACATTATTATGGCTATTATTGGGGAATATGATTTTACATTTCTACACTTTGATGGCTTTTAGTGCGAGACAGATGTTTTAGTTTCATGTTTCTGCTTTCTATATTTTAGCCTAATTTTGTAACTGGCTTTGAGACTACGATGTTTTTCTGCCAAGAAATGAGTTTTAAATTTTCACTGCTATTTTTTGTCTACCTTGTGATATTCTGTTTATGTTTACCTATAACGCATCATGGAACTTAATGCATTCTGATAAAGAGTGGCACTAACAGATGCGTGAAGTCACACTATCCGAACCGGAATTCCAAGACGAACGCAATGGTACTGTCTGTTTTACTTAATTCCTAGGGTATTACATTCTCCCCTACTTAAAGGATTTCATCCCCCCAAATCTTCAAGTCAAAAAGAATGTATTATCTTAATCATCCACCTATAATCATCTACTCATCCATCATCCACAGGCATCCATTTCCTTAGGGATTCCTAAAGCTTGTATGAACATATACAAAGGTGTGTGTATATGTCCCTATACTAATGCGGAAATCAGGCGATCTACTGATTCAGTTGACCTCCCTAATGCAATGTTTATTAGTGCCACGGATGTTAGTCCTTCTCTTATCTGCATAGGACTTCTTCCAGTCCTGAGCTATCTTCATACATAGGCGGATACAATCAATCTTTTCTGAAGTCTCTCTAATCATCTCTGGTCCAAGTAGAAGCCTATCCGTGGACTCCCACCAACAAGTCGGTGATCTTCAAGGTGGTCCATATAGTGCCTCAAAAGGTGTCATGCCAATACTAGTCTGATAACTACTGTTGTAGACTAACTCCACCAATGGGAGATGCTCCTTTCAAGTCCCTCCGAAGTCTAGGATACACAGCCTCAAAATATCCTTAAGAACTTTATTCACCCTCTCTGTCTTCCCATTGTTCTAAGGATGATATGCAGTGTTCAAACATAACTTGGTACCTAGTGCCTCTTGCAGGCTCTTCTAGAACTCACTAGTGAAGATGAGATCACGATCACTCACTATGCTAAAGGGTACTCCATGCAGACGTACTATCTCACGATGATAAACTAATGCCAACCATGCTGTTGTTCACTCTTGACAGGAATGAAATGAGCGCTCTTAGTAAGACTGCCCACTATAACCCAGGTACAGGTGTTGCCTCTCCTCGATCTAGGCAAACCATCGATGAAATCCAGAAAGACGCTCTCCCACTTCCATTGCGGGACTTCCAAAGGATGAAGCAAACTTCCAGGCTTCTTCTATTCAGCTTTTACTTGCTGGCAAACTAAACATCTAATTACAAACTCTGCTACATCTGTCTTCATCCCGACCCAAAAGAAAATCCTCTTCAAGTCTCGATACATCTTATCACCGCCCAAATGGATAGTCATCCTAAAATGATGAGCTTCCTCAAGGACTGTCCTCAACAAATCTCTAACTCGGGGAGCACAAAGACTACCATCCTGTCGTAGCCACCCTTTATCATCCATGGAATACCTACTAAGGTGATTAGAAATCTCCCCTCTACCGAGCCTATCCAAGATGTCTGCAATCTTGCAATCATTGGGTCCTCTTGCTGCGAAGATCCGATCTGATCCATAAAAGTAGGTTGCTCCTCTAAAGAAGCCAACAGACCAGGTGTAAGATCCGTAGATAGCCTAAAATTGAAGGTCGATATGTACTCCAAACTCTACTTCTCTATGATTAGAGGACTCAAGGTCATCCTCTGCCTACTCAACGCGTCCTCCACTACATTACCCTTGCCAGGGGTATAAGCAATCTCGAAGTCATAGGACACCAGGAACTCCATCCATCTTTGCTGTCTCAAATTGAGATCCTTCTGTGAGAACAAATATTTGAGCGACATATGGTCCGTTATAACTTGAGCCTTTCTCCAAGGAGATAATGTCGCCATGTCTTAAGTGCGAACACTATAGCGACCAACTCTAAATCTTAGGCAGGGTAGTTCCTCTCATGAACTCTCAATTGTCTTCTACCATAGCATACTACCCTTCTCTCTTGCATCAAGATGACACCAAGCCCTGTACCACATGCATCAGTATACACTGTGAACACCTTGCTCCCATTAGGCAATGTAAAAAATGGGGCTGTTGTCAGATCCCTCTTTTATTGCTGAATAACAACCTCACAATCAATACTCTAAGAAAAGATCAAATTCTTCTTTGTCAGTCTGGTGAGTGGGGCTAATATATTTGTGAAGTCCTTGATAAACTTCCTATAGTAGCTCACCAAACCAAGAAAACTTCTCACCTCCGTTGCATTCTTTGGAACTTTCCAATCTTGAACTGTAACTACTTTCGCGGGATCCACTGCTATGCCATCCTTGGAGACCACATGCCTTAGAAATCTCAACTCCTTTCCCCAAAAGTGACACTTGGAGAATTTTGCCTTAAGCTGGTGTGCTCGAAGAGTCCTCGAGGCCTCTCATAAATGTAGGGAATTCTCTTCCTCGCTCTACGAGAAAATCAGAATGTCATCCACAAAGACCAACATGAACTTATTTAGAAACTCCCTAAACACCCAGCTTATCAGATCCACAAAATACGCGGGTGCATTCGCAAACCCAAAAGGCATGACTAGCCACTCAAAGAAGCCATATGGAGTTTCGAAAGCTGTCTTATATATATTGTCCTTGGCCACCCTCAACTAATGAAATCCCATGGCCAGATCTAACCACGAGAAAACAGATATGCTAACAAGCTGGTCAAACAGATGCACCATATTCAACTCCCTGTAATCTACACATAGACGAAGTGAGCCATCCGCCTTGGTTGCGAAGACGAATCGAGCACCCCATTCTAAAATACTTCGCCTAATAAACCCCTTCTCAAGTAGCTCTCCTACATACTTGCTAAGCTCCCTCCTCTCCCTAAGCTCCCTTACTTACTTGCAAAGCTCCATCCTCTCCCTAGGAGCCCTATGGCGTACAGGAAATGCGACTGGCTTTGCATTATCCACCAAGTATATTCGAAAATCAATCTCATGCCTCAGAGGTAATCCCCGAACCTCATCAAAAACATCTGGATACTCGTAGACTATGGGTATAGATCACATATCATCAACAAAAGTATCAAGTGATTCTAGGGAACTATGCATGACGGACCCCTTTGGGTCACATGAAATCTCGAGAGTCCTCTCATGGCAAGTCAAAAGTCTAACGACCCTCCTCTCACAGTCTAGGATGGAACCATATATGGCTACCCAATCCATCCCTAGAATCATACCATAGTCCATAAAACCAAGCACATACGCATCGCATTCGAACTCGACGCCAAACACAGATATCCTCAAACCCCGACATATCATAAACAGATGAGTCGTGCCCCAAATGGGGTTTGCGACGATAATGGGATCAGAAACAATACTAGTACTAAGGTGCAGAGACTCAACTACAGAATCAGATATAAAAGAATGAGAAGCGCCAGAATCAAAAATAGTCCTAATTGGATGATCGAAAAGGGAAATCAAACCTTCAACAGAAACTTTCCTACCTCTGTTCGGTCCGCTAGCCTCGAGAGTGTGCAACTGCCCTCCAGAAGGTCCTTCCTTTTGCCCTTATCCTTGCTTCTTCGGGCATTCCCTGGTATAGTGTCCAACTTCACCACAATTGAAACAAGCATTCTTCCTTTTTCTGCAATCCTTGACCAGATGACCCAAGCTCCCACAATCGTGACATTTCTTTTGTTCTAAGCTTTGTCGTTCTTTCTACCCTTCTTTTGCGATTCTTTCTTGGGCCACACTTTCTTGTTTTGCGTCTCATCGGTCTTAACCTCTTTACTCTCATCCTTACCCTCTTCGTGCATCAATGCCGTACTAACAAGTCTTTCAAAAGTTGCCTTCATCGGTATATGAGACAATGCCAATGCTTGGAGAGGTTGATTCAATACTCTCGCAAACCTTAAAGCTTTCTTGAGCGGTGTATTCACCAATTCCAAACCAAACCTTGCCAGCTGATTGAACTTATTGACATACTCTTTAATAGACATACTTCCTTGCTTATGTTCCAAGAATCTCTCCATTTGCGTACTCTCTTCTGCTTGAGAAAGAAACTTCATCTCGAATCTCTAGCGGAAATCAGACCAAGTATCTACTGGATGCCCTGCTTGTGTCACTTCCCACCAAAACGAAGCCTCATCCTTAAGCTGCTACGCTGCCAACTATATCTTTTTGTGGTCGTCGACCTCAAAAAGACCAAACAATTTCTCTGTCTCCCGCAGCCAATTCCGCACAAAGATTTCAGTTCCACGGAATGGTTTTCCTCCTATAGCATAGAAGTCCTTGCATATGTTAGAAAAATTTTCTACTTGCAGAGGTGGAGGAATAACGTCTGCTGCTTGGGGAGGGGCGTCCCCTTGGCCTCCGAATGGTATCGTGGCCTCAAGATATCTATGGAACCAAGCCGATATTTGAATGCCCTCAGGAAGATTTGGTTCACCAGACACGCTGAAAAGAAAAGCGCTCAAACATAGAATCAAAAGATATTTTATATGGCCTTAGGAATATGTTTTTCAAAAATAGACTTTTCTTTTAAAATACTTTGCTTTTGAAAACAATTTTTCAAAACTTTGATCTGATCTTGTAACCTTCAGCTCTAATACCAAACGTAACACTCCATGTCCGTTAATATCACTCTTTATCGGAACACATTAAGTTCCATGAAGCATTATAGGTAAAAAGAAACAGAATCTCACAAGATAGATATAAAAATAGCAGCGGAATTTAAAACTTCATTATTCAGCAGAAAACCTCATAGTCTCAAAATCAGTTACAATATCAGGCTAAAATACAGAAACCGAATACATCAAACCAAAACATCTGTCTTGCGCTAAAAACCATCAGAGTACAGAAATGAAAAATCATAATCCCCATAAGTAGCCATAATAAAGTAGACAGGTAGTCTAAGCGATATATCGAAGTAGATCCAGATCCATTCAGAAACAGAAGAGAGAGAAAGTCATAATCATGCCTGTGCGTTCCCACCCTGAGAACCTAGGGGGAAATGGAAAGAGAGAAAGGAAAAAAACAAAACAGGTCAGACATAAAGTCTGGCGAGTCCGGTGACTTATAACATATAAAGAAGTAAAAGTATCAAGACAGGCAAATAAACTGGATGAGAGATAACAGTTACATACAATAGGTATAAATAGGATGAACAGGATAAGAAGAATAAGCAGGATAAACTATGCTTCTCAACCACTTTCTCTGCACCAATACTAGATTTTAGGATTTATGATAGGATTAGGTGTTCCCTAATATAATAGAAATAGAATGATCCCAATAGAAGCATAATGGTAGGTTTGGGTGTACTCTAGTTACATAACGGGTTTTACCACAAACAGAAATAACAGGTACCTCAAATGAATATAACGGATGTTACCCCAAACATAAATAATAGGTTACAGATTAACAGGTTCGTATAACCCCTAGATTTAACATGTTAAGTTTTACAGGTTAACAGGTTCATATAACCCCAATAGATGTAACATATTAAATATTTAGATTAACAGGTTCATATAACCCCAATATATTAAACAAGTTTACTTAACCCCATAATTTTAACAAATTTACTTAACCCCTACAAATTTAATAGATTCCACAGGTTATATACAATTCCATTAACATGTTCCACTTAATCTTTGAATTAAGCCTAAAGATATACATGTTCATACACCCAAAATTTCAGTCATCCTCCATAGTACAAGATATACCTCAATTTTTCATTCCTAAACATTCCCTAATTGTCCTAATTTCATTCATACGTATGTCTCTTACGCAATCAGCCTTGGCTCAAAGGTAGCCTGGGCTTATAAAAATAAAAAGGGAATAAGGGAGGGAGAAGAACAGAAATAGGCATAAAATAACAGAAATAGGCATATAATAACAACTGAACAGCGGAACAGGTATATAGAAAAATGCATGTAATTATAGCAGAACTTTTTAGATATGAATTCGCTTCATTGACAGGCATATGCTCAGATCCAGGTTTATTGACATCATGGTTACTATTAAATTTTTATATCTAAAAGCAACATAAACTCACAGTGACTGGATCGATATACAAGAAATGTCTCTGATATATGTATAGGTTGATGTTGTAGAAGATAGTCTAATTCAATTCAAGCTGAGGCAATACCTCATTATCTCCATCATTTTAGATGTAGGAAAATAAATATGCTGGCCTTTATATAGACTATCCTCCAGCGAACCTAACAGACAAATAAGTCCAAGGTCAGAAAAATGCATCGTGCCAGATATAGTGTAGGTCAACCCACCCCCACCTAGGTCGACCCCTGAGTCGACCCACCTGACCTTGGGTTGGCCCAAAGGTCGACCCATAATGGGTCAGATTCCCGCTCCTTCCCGACTTCGTTTCCTGCTTCGTTAATTTGAATTATTTCAAATTATGGCTTGTATTATATTTACGTATATCCTTCTTATATGTATACAAACTTCTAACCTTTATATCTTCTTCATACAATGCCCATTTTACGTAAACTCGGAGTCTATCCAAACCAGAATTCCAAGATGAACGCAATTGTGCTATATGTTTTACTTAATTCCCAATATTTAATTAAGTATACCTTTAGTTTATTGTCATTAATGTTCTTTTAAATTACGGGGTATTACAAACCTGAAGGCGAAGGATGGACTTGGCTACGAGCTGGATTTTGCAACAAATGTCGACATCATCCCAAGATTCAAATTTAACCAATTTTGGTTAAATATGTGATCCGAGGAGTTGTTATTGATTACTATAAAGTTGTCGATATCGATTACTGTTGTTGTTGGCCACTAGGCCAATTTTACGTCGATGACGACTCAATTTCGAGTAGCAGGATATAATGGTTCGTTCAATAGTGGTTTTGAGATGATAACTATTTGATAGTTGCTTGGCTTGAGATTAGATGTAATGATTCTATGCAGTGATGCATCATTCGACGACGATGATTCCAAGATGATGATTCTATGATGGAGAAGTGATTGCTGCGATGGATTTCCATTCTTCGAGATGCAGAAAAATGACATTAAGTCGTATTGAGTGGATTGTCGAAGAGGGATGGATGGAAGGCATAGGATGATATCCTATGACATATGATGACTTTTAAGGATAGTTTCCATATTGCGATGACTTCGGATGGGAGTCTATTGCACGGTCTAGTGATGGACTCTACTACGGAGAACGTGTGAAAGTGGATTATTGATAATGAAAGGTTTTAGCAGTTACTCGTAAAGAGAGGATAGTGGGTGTGATGATCATTTGAACAAGACGGGTTCTTATTTGGACTAGATAGGTCCGGACTAGACGTGTCCTCTTGGTCCCCAATGAAGGGAAACTTGTGGCATTCACCTAGACCAGACAGGTCCTTACATTTGGGTGAACAAGTAGGAGAAACCTAAGTTCTAGCCGACCGAGTGGCATGCATTTGAATATTATGGAAACCGAGCATTATCATATATCCAATGCAATGAGTGAGTGAATGTGAGGATGGACGATGGATGTTATGGATGTTTATTTATTTATTACCATTAATACTAAGGCATGTTTCACAAACTTTTTATATGATGTGGGTCACAGAGTAGAATGTATCGACTATCATATGATAACTCAATAGATATAGGGGAAGGACATGTATGATTCTTCATGTCGTTCATGATATATATATATATATATATATATATATATATATATGATGTTAAGACTTTCACAGTACATTAAGATTTTTTATCGCTTACTCCAGACTACTGTCTGACCCAAAGTTTTATTTCCATTTTATTACTATGAGTGCTCATCGACGATGCTGATGAGTAGACCAGGTGATTGGCACATGTATTATTTGGAGTTGCGCAGGTGGATTCGAAGGAGGCGATGGTATATACATACACGTACACTTGTATTATATCTGTATGTTTCCATTAAGTAGCACTGCGGAGCCCTTGACAGTGTTGTGTATTCTTGTTAGTGACAGTTTACAAGTCGAGTTTATTATCTCATGTATATACTTTATTACCGTTCTATATAACTGTATGATTCTGTATACTATGACTATTTGATTTATTTAATTATTACTATCTCGCCTGCTTTATACTTGTGATTTGACTATTATATGTTATTTGATGCACTGTGAGATCTATGACATGTTCTGTGGTTGTGTTTATATGATGTTCTCTTCTTTCTCTTCTTTTACGTTCCCTTATTTTCTTTCCTTTTTCTCTTCCTTTCTACCATTTCTTTCTCTTAACGGTCGCTTTACGTTGATCGAGGGCTTGTACAATGCGAATTTTCATTTTTGAGCACTGGTGGTGTGCGCTGGGTAGTCACAAGATTGAAGGCTCAAAAGGAGTCGAAGCTTAAGACCGAGCCGAAGCGAAGATGAAAGCCGAGAAGGAGGCTAGAAAGGCTAAGAAAGAGGAAGAGAATAATCAAATTTTGGGGGCCACCGTTGAAGCTGTCCCTTCTGCACTCAATGTAATCATCCCCGAATCCACGACCATATATATTACAAGAGAAGAAGTGAGGGTCCTTTCAGCATAGTTAACAGATGGATATGAATTCAGGGCTCGCCCTACTTCTACTCCGCTGAAGAAAACGAAAGGATCAGAGGGAATGGAGAGGCGAAGAGGAAGAGGAAGAGGAAGAAGAAGGTTGAACTGCCCGAAACTGAATCTGAGAAGATGAAGAAAAAGAAGGTTGGATCGTCTAAGTGATATTTTTAATTAAGTATTTGGTTTTGTATGCCAATTTGATATGCGAGTATAACCCTTGCTTTTTGGAGGCACGTTGTAGTTTTGATGTACATCGTGTCGTAAGTAAAAAGATGTATTCTGGTTTGTGAAAGAAAGTTTATTTACTTTGCTTGCATCACATATCGTTCTAAGTGTTCAAGCATTCTTTATATTTTCCAGCAATGTACTCATGTAATTAACCTGTCATTACATTTAGATTTGAGTTTGTTGAAGGAGTCTTGAGGCCTTGGGAATTCGAAGTTGAACCGGGAAAATGCAAGAACCTCTGGCAAGTATGTGGGATTAAAAAAATTTAAATTCTCATCCCAAAGACTTAGCTAAATTTTCCTGTTTTTTCGAGAGTTGGAAGTTGAGTTCCTTTGATCCTGAGTTCGAGTTAACAAGCTTGGATCATCATAAGATGTCATGCGATTGGATTGTGATTGAATTCGAACATAATGCAGCTGATTGGTGTGATGTTCGAGACATGAACTTTCTTTAACTAATTACTCGAATATGCAAATAAGATTTGTATACAAGGTTAAGTCGTTCGTTCCACGATTTTATTCTTAATCCAATCACATCGTCATCATGGTTCGATCCAAGCATTGAATCTATGTTCAACGACGATAATGGTTTTAGTTTTAAACTAAGGATTGTCACCACATTTTGAAGTATTTGTTTGTAGGGAGCCTTGGCATTAAGGGAGGTTAGTAGTAACTTCCGTGATGCTGAGACTTTGATTGTGGATCATCTTCTTTGCATGGTGGCTTCACTCCCAAAAGGACCCTCCACAGGTCATGGTAAATCAGCCTTAACAAGTGGAATAACGGTAAATCTACCTTTTGAATTCCCCGAACAATACAAGTTTACTTATGGAATTAATAAGGACATTCGAAGATCACTTTCAACCATTTCTCATTTCGTTAGTAATTGGAAAATCTTCTTATTTAAAGCTAAATTATATTTACTTAAACAAATGTGTTTAAGCGTTATAAAAGTCTAGAAAGTATTTTATAAATAATTCAAAAATGATTCTTTAAGATTCAAATAATAATTATTAAGTTTAAAATTCCAAAATATATCGTTTCTGTAAAACATTGCCAAAGCATTAGAAAAGCATTACTAAATAACTAGTTTAATCAAAATAGCCTTTAAATTTTCAAAAACTTAATATTTTCAAACTAAATCACTTTCAAATGATTAATGATGATTTATCATAATTTTTCCATATTTCTAATAATTTTTTTAAATGTCATTTTATTTGATTTCCGATTACGATCATCGAACTACAAAACAGTGATTCTATTTGAAAATATATTTAGACATACCTTGAATCTATAAATCGAAATTCAAAAATTCTTTTTCCGTTTGAAAACTATTGCTATTAGAAAGTAAATTTTTTTTGTTTCACGTCAATCCGATTTAAATTGCAATAGATATAAGTGTTTAAATTTATGGTCGAAATTCGCGAACTACCACAGCGCAACTAGTCCTATTCAGACCATACGACAAGTTATAAAAAAATTCATCTGATTCACCTCCAATATGATTATAAACTTTTATAAACATATATAATCTCACTTGAATCCAATATTTTCAAAATTTGATTTCATATTCAACTTAGATTCAAAATTGAAAATTATAATATTTTATATTAATAAAATAATATTATTTTTCAAAAATTGATCCAGTGAACTTCAATTTTTTCAGAAATCAAATTAAATATTGTATAGGACTAATGGAATAATCGGTTTGAATTTAAACCATTGTTTACACTTCCAATTCAACTTCAATTTGAAAAATCACTATTTAAAATCATTTTCAAACTTATACATATCCTAAATAGTAAAAAATGATTTCAAAATGTTTCCACCTTTCACGAAAGTTATTCATATATGATTTAATTTCGTTTCTAAACTGTTTAAGATACCAAATTCAAAATTCCATTCTTGGTCATTATTTTAATATTAAAATAATATAAATAATATTTATATGAAATAGAGTCATAACTAATCACTTCTATAATACCATAAATATGGTTTCATAAGTGTGTAATTACATTCAAACAACAACTAACCACAAATGAATTTTCATATTAACCAGCAACAAAATCATCAATCAACGTTATAAACTGCGTGCAAGCATTATGGTAATCAACGCTTATCAGTGTGTTAGTGTTTCTAACTGCACAACCAATCATCCAACATTTCATACATACAATTATCAATTATAACTAACCGTACATAAAATAATTATTAAATCAAGTGTTCTCACTAAAATATTATTTAATAAAAAGGATTTTCATCTGCATTACTCCTTAAATCTTTACTTTAGAACTTTGACTATATTGTCAGGCAACATCACCACATCTCACACTGTCCTCTCTCTCTCTCTACCCCAAATATATATATATATATATATTATAATTTATTTTACAAAAGAAGTAGGGAAGGGTCGTGCCTAGGTGGAGGGGTGTGGGGTCCTTAACCATGCTTGGGGAGGTGGGCGGCGGACGTTGGTGGCTGGTAGGTGGTGACATACGATCGGAGGATGGAGAGGACGAGGGTGGGGAAAGGGAAGCTGAGGCTAAGGGGCAAAGGATGGAAGGGTTTCGGCTGGAAACGAGGGTGGTGGCGATGCCAGAGGGATGGGAAGAGGCTGGTTGTAACAACCCAGAAATTTTGGAACTAATTTAAAATTTTTAATTTAGTAAATTTAATGAATATTAAATATTTGAAATAATTTATTTTAAATAATAACGACTAAAAATTTATTTTAATTGAAGTTAGAAAGAAAATTTTTAATTTAATTATAAAAGGAGTTAGAAATAGCGCGGTATTTTGAAAATTTGAATTTGAACTTTGACTTAATGTACAGGATTCAAAATAAATCAGATTTCAGTAAAACCAAAAATATTTAAATCTGTTTAAAAATATATTTACAACGAATGTGAAAAATTGAAATTTCATAGCGGGAATAAAAAGTTATGGCCAGTTAAATATTCAGAATAGTCGTTATGGAATTGAATATAATATATATCCCTTATAAATAGCCATTTTGCAAATGATCCTCGTTTTCGACGAAACCACTTTGGTTGGATCCAGAATGTCAAATTATTTTTAGATTCCAATTTTCATATTTTTTGGAACTAATATGTGAGCTTGGCAAATTAAAACGTGTTTGGTCAATTTCAGTTGAATTGGATCGACCAAAAAATGGCCATTTTTCAAACGGTCTCCAAATTCGGCGAAATTAATTTTGTTAGGACCGTATCATCAAAACATAGCTAGATTTATTTTTCGGGAATTTTTAGAGTCAGTATGCGGCCTATGTAAATTAAAATGTACGATCAAATTAAATAATTAAATGATTTATATTTTAATTTAAAGAAAAATAGGCTGAAACAATCGAATGGGCTGATGAGACCTAGTCCATTGTGTATGGAATGGGGGTATTTGGCTAGGAGCAACATTTATTGGGCTTAATTTGGAGTTATTAAGAGTTATCGGGCTTTTCTAAAAATTAACGAATTTAATAATATTTTATTATAAATATAGCATATTAGAAACCCTAGCCATTCTCAACACAGCCGAAGTTTTCTGATAAAGGGCCTAAATTGCTCGAAAACAAATCCCTAGAATTCACCCAATTGATACGGAATTAAATCGAGATTTCAGAACGGAAATTGAAGATTTTTTCGCAAGCTTTGATTCCATACGGTTTTGATGGAATTAAATTATGTAAATCGCTCGAATTTCTTGTTCGAAGTGGCTCCATTTGGCTATGTTTTCTGATGCTGGAGGAGGACCGAACTGGATGCCACTGGTGGCATAGGGAGGAGGTGCTGGCGCGCTTCTCATGGCAGGAGTTGATCATGTGCCGGCGTCTCGAAGTGGTGCGCGCAGGTGGAAGTCAACGGGGAGGATGGGTTCTGTTTTAGCTCCAGAGATTAACTACAGGGGAGACAAGGGTAATGATGGAAAGCAAATTAGTTAATAATTCAATAATTATTTTAGTTAATGATCGATTAAATTGTTAAATGTTTAAACCAGTGTAACTTCGTCAAATGGAAACATAATTGGACGAAACTGAGTTCGTTAGAATCGTGACAACGAACTCTACATTATGGAACAGACCAGAGAAGAAACAGAGCTATCTACAATTTTTGAAGGAGTAAAATCAATGTGAGATTTCCTTTTTAATAATTAAAATTAATTAATTGTTATCGTGTTTAGACATTTCTACAAATACGTTGTTAAATTCTATTTGTTGTTATACGTGATTTGATATGGGATTGATGTTGTTACGTAGATCTGTTGATTTGATGATTATTATGTTGAAATAAAATAGTTGAAACAAAAATTTACATTTTTGTTGAAATAAAATAGATGAAACAAAAATTTACGTTTTTGTTGAAATAAAATAGCTGAAACAAAAATTTACATTTCGGTTGAAATAAAAAAGTTGAAACAAAAATTTACATTTTTGTTGAAATAAAATAGCTGAAACAAAAGTTTACATTTTTGTTGAAATAAAATAGCTGAAAAAAAAATTACATTTTTGTTGTTCAAATAAAATAGCTGAAACAAAAATTTACATTTTTGTTGAAATAAAATAGCTGATTTTTTTTTTACATTTTTGTTGAAACAAAATAGTTGAAGCAAAATTGACATTTTTGTTGAAATAAAATTGTAAAAACAAAAATGAACATTTTTGTTGAAATAAAATTGTCAAAACAAAAAAATATCATTTTTGTTGAAATTGAATAATCAAAACAAAAATAACATTTTCTTTAAAATAGATTTGTGTTAAAACAAAAATAACATTTTTGTTAAATAGATTTGTGTTAAAACAAAAATGTCAGTTTTGTTGAATTAGAGAATTTTCAACAATATCAAGTTATCATTTTTATTCATTTTGTTAAAATATAATTGTTAAAAAAATTAAGTTATCATTTTTATTCATTTTGTTAAAATAGAATTGTAAACAAAATGAAGTTATCATTTTTATTAGTTTTGTTAAAATAGAATTGTTAACAAAATGAAGTTATCATTTTATTCATTTGGTTAAAATAGAATTGTTAACGAAATGAAGTTATCATTTTTATTCATTTAGTTGAAATCGAATTGTAGATAAAATGAAGTTATCATTTTTATTCATTTTGTTAAAATAGAATTGTCAACAAAATAAGTTATCATTTTTAATCATTTTCTTGAAATAGAATTGTCAACAAAATAAGTTATCACTTTTAATCATTTTGTTGAAATAGAATTGTCAACAAAATAAAGGAATCATTTTTAATCATTTTGTTGAAATAGAATTGTCAATAAAATAAAAGAATCATTTTTATTCGTTTGTTGTAATATAATTGTCGACAAAATAAAAGTATCAATTTTATTTGTTTTGTTGGAATAGAATTGTCAACAAAATAGAAAATAACATTTATTATTAGAATTAGATTTGTATGCAAATGAAAATGTCATTTTTATTTGTTATGTTACATATTAATGTAGGAATTGTAAAACACATAAAATATCATTTTGTGTTACATGTTAATGTAGGAATTTGTATACAACATTAAAATATCACTTTTATTGGCTATGTTAAAAATAGATTGTATACAAATTTAATAGACATTTTTACATGTCAAATTATACATTAGAATTTGTATACAAATTTAAGAGACATCTTTTTCGTCAAGTTATACATTAGAATTGTAAATAAATTTTAGAGACATTTTTATTGTCAAACTATATATTAGAATTTGTATACAAATTAAAGAGACATTTTTATTGTCAAATTATAGATTAGAATTTGTATACAAACTTAAGAGACATCTTTTTCGTCAAGTTATACATTAGAATTATATACAAATTTAAGAGACATTTTTATTGTCAAACTATACATTAGAATTTGTATACAAATTAAAGAGACATTTTTATGGTCAAATTATACATTAGAATTTGTATACAAATTGAAGAGACATTTTTATTTTTAAATTATACATTAGAATTTGTATACAAATTTAAAAGACATCTTTTTCGTCAAGTTATACATTAGAATTGTATACAAATTTAAGAGACATTTTTATTGTCAAACTATACATTAGAATTTGTATACAAATTAAAGAGACATTTTTATTGTCAAATTATATACTAGAATTGTATACAAATTTAAAAGACATTTTTATTGTCAAATTATACATTAGAACTTGTATACAAATTAAAGAGACATTTTTACTATCAAGTCATACATTAGAATTGTATACACATTAAAGAGACATATTTATATGTTATGTTATACATTAGAATTTGTATACAAATTAAAATAAACATTCTTATGCATCATGTTATACATTAAAACTATATACAAATAAAAATATTTCTTTTTATTTGTTAAAGTTAAAAATAGAAATTGCATACAAATAATGAAATTAAAAATTATCTTTTATTTGTCATTAGCGAAAATGTCATGTAAATAAATTACATTTTATTTGACATTAGAAACATGTAGTGAATTCATGTAAATAAATTACATTTTTTTTATTTGACATTAGAAACATGTAGTGAATTAATGTAAATAAACTACATATTTATTTGACATTAGAAACATGTAGAAATATATGTAAATAAAATACATTTTTATTTGACATTATAAACATGTAGATATGTTATGCAAATAAAACATTCTTTTATTTGGCGTGTTAAACACGTTAGTGGATGTCGATTGATTTATATTTATATATAATGTTAGATCCAAAAGTGGCTCTAACACCCAAATTATCTGAATTGGCAGAGACTTATATCTGGAAATGCGAGAAAACACAGAAGACACACAGGATTTATAGTGGTTCGGCGTTAACGAGCCTACGTCCACTTTATATCTATGATTATACGTAAGATTCGGGTATAATTAGAGATTTTTCTCTCAGTCTCGCTTTTTACAATACTGATTCACTTAGTAATTTCGAATTAATATTGGTAAGAAATAGTGCAAAGACAGTAATGGTAGGAACAACACTCAGAACTGCCCCAAAGATCCTGAAAAATGCCAAGCCTGGGGCTATTTATAGGTGATATCTGTAGACGGATCGTGGTCACACGTGGCACAAATCCCGAAGATCTCGGACTGGTTCGTGGCTTGATGGAGAAATGGTCAATATAGCCGTTGTGGACAGGTGTCGTGAGATCCTATATTATCAGATCGTGAATGACTTGGTCATGGCCCTCACCTATTAGCTTCAGGGATCAGATCGGATCGAACTGGCGTGAACGGATCAGATCGGGCAGGTATGGATGGATCGGATCGTGGTCATGAGGGCGATCGCGAATCTCGAGGATGCATCTTCGTGAATAAAACTTCGTATTAAACATGTGCTTGGATCTTGGTGGCTTGGTCTAAAAGCTAGCCAACGTTTTGCCCCCTCGAAGTATGTTTTATCAAGGATGGAACATGCTTCGAAATTACGGACTTATCTTTTCATGAAGCGGTGTAAATCAAAGGTCGTGTCTACCTGGAGCGTCGTACAGCATCAGGAAGTTGCGTTCTTTGGCGGTTATAAACATCAATTTGAATCTGCCACTCATTTCTTCATTTGGTGGGCAATCTTTATCTCTTGAATTCTAGAGGACATCGCAATCAACTCGCCAGGTAAACTTTTACATTTTTACAGGCATTTCTGGGTCTTTCACTTTAGAAAATGTCCATCGAGCTCGGGTCGTCGAATCATCCCACGGTTCATGCACTCTCCACGATCTGGTGATCGAACGGGCGCCTCTTCAAGCTACGGTGGGCTTTCCATTTTAGCTCGTGATTTACTAATGGAGTGGACCTTATCTCAGGCCATGGTGGGCTCTAGCTCGTGGCCCATTGGTTTCCGCGGTCTGAATGAGACAAAACTGGGGGATACGAACAGTCACTAATCCATCTATATAAGCCATCCGCCTCCCTCTTCTTTCTCTCCCTTCTTTCTTTGCAGCCGCTACCAATTCTCCAACGAGAAAAAACCCTAATTTAGCTTTCGAAAACCAAGATTTTCTTTATAATTAAAAGGTAACGGTGTTTGGTTCATTTCTCCTTTTGTTTTGTTTTTTCCCGCGCCTCCTTAAATTTTCACTGACATGGTGATGGCAGTAGTGACTGTGTGTTTGGTAATGGGTTCGATTGCATGGGATCATGAATGGAGAGAAGAAAAGAAGAGGGAGAAGGAGCAGGCCAGGTCGATTCGTGGGCAAGGCCTTGGCTCAGGTCGTGGAAACAGGAGGACAGGGAGGAAACTGTGATGTAATACTGGATAGCTGATCGGATCGCAGTAATGGAGAAGCATTGGGTCGTGGAGTTGGACATTAGGGTGGATCGTGGGGTGTACCTCACGATCTGCTCATATACTCTGAACTGAACTGTACCATGACCCAATGTCCATCTGTTGGCGAGGCCTTCTCCACGATCCGGTATGAGTTCCACGATCTAAGGAAAATCGCGATCTGACCCTTGCGCCCCTAACCAACCGGACTCGTCGACAGTCCCAAACACATTTTGACTTAAGCAATGCTTTGTAATCACAACACACTGGACAGTTAGGTTAAAGCCTTAGAGATGAATTTTCTGGATTGAACAACAACATAATTTAGCAGTGAACAACGGCCAATATCCATTTATCTGATTAATTTCACGCTTTCCTTATCGTATGCACATGTACACACTTGCACTTACACACACGGGTAACAGGTAACTTGTGTTCTAATTTTTACTCGCCAACACAGCTATGTTGGATAGACAAGTGACTGAGACACCGAATGATAGTTCTGAATCAGAGACATAAGTACATCACAACCCCGATGTGCTTCCCTCAAATTCAGATGAGGAAAAATACGATCCTGATTACAAGACGGATATCGATATAAAGTCAACGACTTCTGAGAGCACATCCCTTGAAGATGAGGATGATCGAGCTCCTGATGAAATTCTGGGTGTTAAAGAAATAGAGAAGTTCACTGATTCTTTACCCTCTAAGTTAGACGATATAAAACTTAAGAAGATATGTTCAAGACACGAAATTCCCTAGGACGATGTGAAAGCTCTAGAAAGCGAAGATAGACCTCATTCTTCCCCAGAGGGGTACATGACTATTAGTCGACTCATGTGCTGGGTAGGGGCTATTCCTCCTTTTCCCCACTTGTCGTTGATCTCTTAAGACAGTTACACATTGCCCCATGCAACTCCATCCGAATGCCTATGCGGCTTTGTATGCTCTGTATATTGCTTATATGGAGATTCTGCAAACCGACTTACCCTAAAAAATCTGAAGTTCTATTATCATTTCAAGCATTGTTCCGCAGGGACTCTCAATTTTTCTTTCTTCGAATCAGTTGCCAATAGAAAAGTTGTGATGGATGGTTATAGTAACATAGGGGATATCAAATCCTACTGGTTTTATATAAAACACCAAGCTGGATGTGCGAGGAAGTGGCTACAAGCGAGTATGTTTTCAACTTTCCCCCATTTAATTCGAATGCATAGTCTCAGCGCTAATAAATCATTTTGTTCCATACAGATCGCAACTTTGAGAGAACGGAAGGATCGATATATGAAGACTGAATTTCCCTTCTTCTTAAGAGTAACTCAGATTTCTTAAGGATTATGAAATGTATCACCGACGAGAACCATCACAAACATCGTCTCTTAGATATAAGATTCGGACTTGGAGCGGGCGTGTAACACCCCGTGTATTCTATAACTGTGGAATTAACAAATTAAAGTATAATTAATTTGAAATCAAAGAACTAAGGGAAACGGGATACGTCATTGCGTTCGTCTCGGAAAAATACGCGAAATAGAGTCCGAGTTTTCGAAAAACGGAGTCCGTATGAAGAAGATATAGCCTCCGGAAGTTTTTGAATCAGGTCTAAAATTAAAAATCGGGCCCAATTGGTCAGGGCGGGAAAAGTCCCGCCTAAGACACCCAGGTCGACTGGGCTGTCGACCTGGTCTAGCCAGGTCGACAGGGCTGTCGACAGGGCTGTCGACCTGGTCCAGACCCAGGTCGAACCCAGTCCACCCTGGCTGGCCTAGTCTATATTGGTCGATTTTCTGCAGTCTGCTTTGTCATTAGGGCTAGGTGGCAGGCTCTAATTGGTCTCTCTTTCGAATGAATGGCTACGATCAATCCAAGCAACATCGATGGTCCTAATCAGTTCATAAACTCTATAAAAATGACCCTAGACTCTACCTAGGTTTCTTACACAATTCTCTAGCCTCCATTGCTCTCTTCTTCTAATAAAAAAATAAAAATGGCGTCGCTGCTCTGCTGGAACTAAAACTAGAAGATAATCAACATCAGCCTAAGCAACTCAATTCAAACTAGAGATTAAAGTTTCTGCAAAGATTCTACAACAAGTTCTTTCTTTAATCCAATCAAGGCAAGTACAGTTATTTTCCGCTATAAACGTTAATTATAATTTTGATATGTTTTTAATTCTGAATCTGAGATTGTATATATATTCTCTTCTGTCAGATTTGTTTTTCTGTGACTGTTCTGTATCCCTTTTCTTCTTTTCTGTTTTTATAGCCAGGCTACCACGAGCCTGTGCCTAATCTCATAAGAGATGAACGTATGAACGCAAATTTTGGGATAAATAATGAATGATGCGAAATTTGACAAGACTAAATTGAATGTATGACTTTAGGTCTGAGGCATAAAACATATTGGACATATGCATAAATTTGACTATGAACATGTAATTTATGCATGTTGTATGCATAGTTATGTTGTGATTTAGAACTGTAATTAATGAGCATATGTTGTAAACTAGATTTGGATCTATGCATATTCTATGATAGAAGAAAAGAGGAACTATTGTAAGATTACATATGATTTGAGACTTTGGACAAAATGCATATAAAAGTCAAGATATGATTTTTAGAAGATATGATTTAAAGATTTATATTGTTGGGTATAGTTTGCATAATGATTCATGACTCAAAAAGAAGAAGATATGGAAACTTAGGTGTAAAATTTACATTAATTAGGATATCTATTATTGTGATTACACCTAAATAGGGATTTTTGGATATATGGCATGCATTGAAATTAATGGTTATATTTGGTATAATTTATATGTGAATCTGCTGTAAAATGCTAGTTTAAAAAAAAATTGGAACATATGTTATATGGCAAATTATGTCCATATTCTGCGCTTATGCAAACATGGAGTATATGTTGTGAATCATGACAATTATGTAGGCATATGAAATTAGGCTAATTTATGACTAGGCAAGGCATGTAAATAGAACCTTTGGAAATATTAAATTTGCTAAATCTGCTAATTTGCCAAGTTGCCTAAACTGCTAGTTTTGTTATATTGCCTAGACTGCTAATTAGATTGAAATGCCTAATCTGTTAAATTTGTCGGTTGAAATGCCTAACTTGTTATATGCCAAATTCTGCTAAGTTGCTAAATCTGTAAAATCCGTTAATTCATATAAAATCTGTTATCTGCTATGTTGATATAATCATCCTGTTATTGATATAATCTGAATTGGCATATATATATATTGGGCGTGCGCATAAACGGCAAATTATTAATTAATTGGCCGCAAAGATAAACATGGCTAACCCGAGGTTAGACTGAGTTTGCGACGTAAATCTGCCCGGAACCGCCCGGCACATCCAGTGGCCGCAAACAATAGGTACTAATGTGAGAAGTTAGTCATAACATGCGTAAGACACGAGGTTAGGTCTGGCTTGTGGCAGAAGTCTGCCCGGAACCGCCCGGCATATCCAGCGGCCACAAGCTACCGACCTAATGTGAGAGGTCTGTGCATTAATAATTAATTAATGCAAATCTAAGATAAGAATGACGTCTAAAACGTATTGGGGAAAATAGGGTTAAACCAATGGGATTAATAGATGTAGTAAAACCCGTCCATGAATCTGTAGGCCCAATACAAAGTTAGACAAATCTGAAAAATCTGTACATCTGACCCGTTAGTCTGAAAACTTGTTAACTTAATTTGTGAATTAGTAAATCTGAATTCTGTATGTCTGAACTTGTAAACAAGTTAATCTGGAATCTGTTAGTCTGGGGACACAAGGTTAGGAGGGGAATTACTTGTGTCATCTGTTGTATGGGACCCATATTAGTCAGTAACCCTTTCTGGTATCAAAACTTTGACCCAACAGTAAGTAGGGTCCGGGCACGCTTACTGAACTAATTATAAGAGGTTCATTCTGATAATGGCGAGGGGTGTTGATGGTGCGTTCTAACCGGGTCATGTGCGTGCATGGATCCCGGTCTGCCTCTGAGGATGTAAGACGTCGTGACATCTGTAAATAGGTCTGTGCCAATTGGTTGTCACTTTAGGGAGTGATACACCCTACTGTGGGGCCGACACAGGATATTTATGTATTAGGGAGCCGATCGCTTGGGGTAGGGTTTTTAGGGTACGCTTAGTTCTGTCTGTTTCTGTTGGTACCGTCTGTTTCTGTTGGGTGGTAACACCCGTCTGTTTCTGTGTGGTACCGTCTGTTCGGGTGGTAAAGGCCCATTACTAGTGTACACCTAATTCTACATTCTGTTTCCGTAGAGATAAATCTGTTCCTGCTTCTGTCTGTTTCTGATCGGGTAGTAAAGGCCCATTATTAGCATTCTGTTTCTGTTAAAGTATTCTGTACCCATTCCTGCTTCAATTTAGACATTAGGGAGACACCTAATTCTGCTATACTAGTATTAGTGCAGAGAAGTGTAAAAATAGTTTATATCATTCTGTTTTTCTGTTATATCTGCTACACCTGTTATAGTTATCTCACATCCAGTTTTATGTTCATATCATATTATTATTATCTGTTCATATGCTGAAAGTCACTGGACTTGCCAGACTTTTTGTCTGACCCTTGTTGTTTCGCCTCCTTTCTTCCGTTTCCCCCCCAGGTTATCCAAGGAGGGAAATACTTTAGCTTGATCCGAATTTCTCTTTGCTTGAAGTGCTTAAAGTATGGCTCGGCTCTGTATAGCTTCCGTTCCATGGGGATTATGATTTTATACTATGCATTTTGAAGGCTTTTGTACAAGACTGATATTTTGTACTTGAATTCTGAAATTGAAAGGATGTAACCATATTAATTTTCTGTTTCCGCTGTAATAAAGTTAAAAATTTTCAAGTACTGTTTTATCTGTCTTGTAAGTTTCTGTTCTGTTTACTAAAATGCTCCACCAAAGTTAAGGCATTCCCTTTGTGAGTGACCTTAACGGAGGTGGGGTGTTACACTTGGTATCAGAGCTGAAGGTTACCAGATTGGGTAAAGTTTTTGAAAACTATTTTCAAAAAGGTTTTGGAAAGGAAGTATTTTCAAAAATAAAGCTTATTTTGAAAAACATGATCCCCAAGAGCCATATATCTTTCTTTCAGTCCTTTTTGTATTGAACCTTTCCTTTTTCGTTCCAGCATGTCTGAAGCATCTGAGATACCAGAGGGTGTTCATGTACCCGGTTGGTTTCGTCAATATCTTGAGGCTAGGACCGCCGCTGCAGGTCCAGCAAATGATCCCCCTCCTCCACCCCCTCCTCGTGCAATTGCTTTCTCAAAGATCTGTAGAGATTTTAGGGCCATGGGTGGGAAGGATTTCAAAGGAACTGAATCATTCGTAGAAGCAAGGAATTGGCTCAAAGAAACTGAGGATCTATTCGTTATCTTCGAGGTGGACGATAGGCAAAAGGTACAGTTGGCAGTATGGCTGCTCAAAGACGAAGCTTCCTACTGGTGGGAAGTCACTAACGCCGAGAGGCCGGTTGAGACATGGATGGATTTCAGAACAAGGTTTGAGACAAAATTCCTCTCGCAAGCTGAACGAAGTTTACAATTGGAAAAGTTCTTTCTCTTAAGCAAGGAAGTATGACGGTCAAGGAATACGTCAACCAGTTCAACCAACTAGCAAGATTCGGATTGGATTTAGTCAACACTCAGCATAAAAAGGCTCTCCGCTTTGTTAAAGGATTGAATGAGCCACTGCACAGCCTAGCCATGACCCATGTACCCATGGGAGCAACTTACGAGAAATTGGTGGATATGGCATTACTGCACGAGGAAGACAAGGGCCCGAAAGAGACAAAGAAGGAAGAACCACAGAATAAGAAAGCGGGGCCCAAAAAGGAAACACAAAAGAAGGATGAGAAGCCTGAAGATAAGAAGGGGAAAAAGTGCTTTACTTGTGGGAGCTCAACTCATCTGAACAAGGATTGCAGAAAAAGGAAGGGCGCTTGCTTCAACTGTGGGGAGATGGGACACTTCACTAGGGACTGCCCGAAGAGACGAGGACAAGGAGGGCAGGCGAACACTCTTGAGGCTAGTGGCTAGGATAGAAATAGGAAAATTTCTATAGTAGGTTTAATTTCTTTATCTGATTGTGACTTTTTCTGATTTTGGTATTTTGATTTTGTAATCGATACTCTGCACTTTAATGCTAGTATTATTTCTGAATTCCGCTATAGACTCAGACCCATAAGGGTTATGGATCATCTGTTTGAGATTGGTGTTTGAGGGATATCTGTGTTAGGCGTCAAGTATGACGCATACATTCTGAGTTTTCGTGGGGTATGATTTTATCATGCTTAGCTTCCTAAGAATCATTAGGGAACCTGATCTGTACCAGTAGTCTGTAAATATCTAAATACTTTTTATAGGATTTCCAGTTTTGACATTGTCTAAAGAAGGTAATCCTCTGGGTGTCAATTTGGTGTTGGTTTCGGTCTTTGGGACCGATACTTAGGACCCATGTCTAATGGGAACCAAATTTTCGTTCTATCTGTACTCGCTTCCATCATTCGACTGTATCCTATCGATCGAATATTTGAACTTTAGGTAGAAACTAATGGGTGTAAACATGTGTTTGAGACATGTTATGTTTGATGGTTGCAAGTGGATGCAAGTGGTTGCTAGTGGTTGCCCGTGGATGCATATACACACACTAGGCACTAGATCGGCTCGAAAACACTCTCATACTGCATATGGATGGGTGAGCATTTTTCAATTCTTGTGGATGCAAATTGGTTGATTCAGCACATGGATGTTGCATTTGAGTGAATGGTTGTGCACTCATATAGAAATAATATATATCATCAGAATTCTATTGCATACATGTTGGACTCATGGCACTGACATAATTCGCATTAAGGAGGTCAACTAAATCAGTAGACCGCCTGATCTTTGCATTATATAAGGAACATATACACGCACTTTTGCATATGTTCATACAACATTAGAAGTTTTCTAAGGACAATGGATGCTTGTGGATGATGGTTGAGTAGATGGGTGATTGGATGGTAGGACACATTCTTCTTAACTTGAAGATTTCGGGGACGAAATCCTTTTAAGTGGGGGAGAATGTAACACCCCGTGTATTCTATAACTGTGGAATTAACAAATTAAAGTATAATTAATTTGAAATCAAAGAACTAAGGGAAACGGGATACGCCATTGCGTTCGTCTCGGAAAAATACGCGAAATAGAGTCCGAGTTTTCGAAAAACGGAGTCCGTATGAAGAAGATATAGCCTCCGGAAGTTTCTGAATCAAGTCTAAAATTAAAAATCGGGCCCAATTGGCCAGGGCGGGAAATGTCCCGCCTAAGACACCCAGGTCGACTGGGCTGTCGACCTGGTCTAGCCAGGTCGACAGGGCTGTCGACCTGGTCCAGATCCAGGTCGAACCCAGTCCACCCTGGCTGGCCTAGTCTATATTGGTCGATTTTCTGCACTCTGCTTTGTCATTAGGGCTAGGTGGCAGGCTCTAATTGGTCTCTCTTTCGAATGAATGGCTACGATCAATCCAAGCAACATCGATGGTCCTAATCAGTTCATAAACTCTATAAAAATGACCCTAGAATCTACCTAGGTTTCTTACACAATTCTCTAGCCTCCATTGCTCTCTTCTTCTAATAAAAAAATAAAAATGGCGTCGCTGCTCTGCTGGAACTAAAACTAGAAGATAATCAACATCAGCCTAAGCAACTCAATTCAAACTAGAGATTAAAGTTTCTGCAAAGATTCTACAACAAGTTCTTTCTTTAATCCAATCAAGGCAAGTACAGTTATTTTCCGCTATAAACGTTAATTATAATTTTGATATGTTTTTAATTCTGAATCTGAGATTGTATATATATTCTCTTCTGTCAGATTTGTTTTTCTGTGACTGTTCTGTATCCCTTTTCTTCTTTTCTGTTTTTATAGCCAGGCTACCACGAGCCTGTGCCTAATCTCATAAGAGATGAACGTATGAACGCAAATTTTGGGATAAATAATGAATGATGCGAAATTTGACAAGACTAAATTGAATGTATGACTTTAGGTCTGAGGCATAAAACATATTGGACATATGCATAAATTTGACTATGAACATGTAATTTATGCATGTTGTATGCATAGTTATGTTGTGATTTAGAACTGTAATTAATGAGCATATGTTGTAAACTAGATTTGGATCTATGCATATTCTATGATAGAAGAAAAGAGGAACTATTGTAAGATTACATATGATTTGAGACTTTGGACAAAATGCATATAAAAGTCAAGATATGATTTTTAGAAGATATGATTTAAAGATTTATATTGTTGGGTATAGTTTGCATAATGATTCATGACTCAAAAAGAAGAAGATATGGAAACTTAGGTGTAAAATTTACATTAATTAGGATATCTATTATTGTGATTACACCTAAATAGGGATTTTTGGATATATGGCATGCATTGAAATTAATGGTTATATTTGGTATAATTTATATGTGAATCTGCTGTAAAATGCTAGTTTAAAAAAAATTTGGAACATATGTTATATGGCAAATTATGTCCATATTCTGCGCTTATGCAAACATGGAGTATATGTTGTGAATCATGACAATTATGTAGGCATATGAAATTAGGCTAATTTATGACTAGGCAAGGCATGTAAATAGAACCTTTGGAAATATTAAATTTGCTAAATCTGCTAATTTGCCAAGTTGCCTAAGCTGCTAGTTTTGTTATATTGCCTAGACTGCTAATTAGATTGAAATGCCTAATCTGTTAAATTTGTCGGTTGAAATGCCTAACTTGTTATATGCCAAATTCTGCTAAGTTGCTAAATCTGTAAAATCCGTTAATTCATATAAAATCTGTTATCTGCTATGTTGATATAATCATCCTGTTATTGATATAATCTGAATTGGCATATATATATATTGGGCGTGCGCATAAACGGTAAATTATTAATTAATTGGCCGCAAAGATAAACATGGCTAACTCGAGGTTAGAATGAGTTTGCGACGTAAATCTGCCCGGAACCGCCCGGCACATTCAGTGGCCGCAAACAATAGGTTCTAATGTGAGAAGTTAGTCATAACATGCGTAAGACACGAGGTTAGGTCTGGCTTGTGGCAGAAGTCTGCCCGGAACTGCCTGGCATATCCAGCGGCCACAAGCTACCGACCTAATGTGAGAGGTCTGTGCATTAATAATTAATTAATGCAAATCTAAGATAAGAATGACGTCTAAAACGTATTGGGGAAAATAGGGTTAAACCAATGGGATTAATAGATGTAGTAAAACCCGTCCATGAATCTGTAGGCCCAATACAAAGTTAGACAAATCTGAAAAATCTGTACATCTGACCCGTTAGTCTGAAAACTTGTTAACTTAATTTGTGAATTAGTAAATCTGAATTCTGTATGTCTGAACTTGTAAACAAGTTAATCTGGAATCTGTTAGTCTGGGGACACAAGGTTAGGAGGGGAATTACTTGTGTCATCTGTTGTATGGGACCCATATTACTCAGTAACCCTTTCTGGTATCAAAACTTTGACCCAACAGTAAGTAGGGTCCGGGCACGCTTACTGAACTAATTATAAGAGGTTCATTCTGATAATGGTGAGGGGTGTTGATGGTGCGTTCCAACCGGGTCATGTGCGTGCATGGATCCCGGTCTGCCTCTGAGGATGTAAGACGCCGTGACATCTGTAAATAGGTCTGTGCCAATTGGTTGTCACTTTAGGGAGTGATACACCCTACTGTGGGGCCGACACAGGATATTTATGTATTAGGGAGCCGATCGCTTGGGGTAGGGTTTTAGGGTACGCTTAGTTCTGTCTGTTTCTGTTGGTACCGTCTGTTTCTGTTGGGTGGTAACACCCGTCTGTTTCTGTGTGGTACCGTCTGTTCGGGTGGTAAAGGCCCATTACTAGTGTACACCTAATTCTACATTCTGTTTCCGTAGAGATAAATCTGTTCCTGCTTCTGTCTGTTTCTGATCGGGTAGTAAAGGCCCATTATTAGCATTCTGTTTCTGTTAAAGTATTCTGTACCCATTCCTGCTTCAATTTAGACATTAGGGAGACACCTAATTCTGCTATACTAGTATTAGTGCAGAGAAGTGTAAAAATAGTTTATATCATTCTGTTTTTCTGTTATATCTGCTACACCTGTTATAGTTATCTCACATCCAGTTTTATGTTCATATCATATTATTATTATCTGTTCATATGCTGAAAGTCACTTGACTTGCCAGACTTTTTGTCTGACCCTTGTTGTTTTGCCTCCTTTCTTCCGTTTCCCCCCAGGTTATCCAAGGAGGGAAATACTTTAGCTTGATCCGGATTTCTCTTTGCTTGAAGTGCTTAAAGTATGGCTCGGCTCTGTATAGCTTCCGTTCCATGGGGATTATGATTTTAAACTATGCATTTTGAAGGCTTTTGTACAAGACTGATTTTTTGTACTTGAATTCTGAAATTGAAAGGATGTAACCATATTAATTTTATGTTTCCGCTGTAATAAAGTTAAAAATTTTCAAGTACTGTTTTATCTGTCTTGTAAGTTTCTGTTCTGTTTACTAAAATGCTCCACCAAAGTTAAGGCATTCCCTTTGTGAGTGACCTTAACGGAGGTGGGGTGTTACAGGGCGGCACACCTAACAAGTATATACCTCCGACTGAGGAAGAAGGAACTTCTCAAGCTGTAAAGACAACTACCCTTCGCAAGAGTCCTTCGCCAATGATTGATCAAGATGACGAGGATTTAAAAGTATACAAAGGAGACGAGGGGCAAGCTGACGAATCAAAGGAGGTCCCGACCTCTGGGGGGCAGTCTCCCTTAAGGACTTTACCACCGGTTGAGTCTGTCGCTCAGAATGAATTAATGGAGGAACAGATACACGGGGAATTAAATAACATTCCTTTCCCAGATGATATTTATACTCAGGAATATTTCGGAGGGGAACCAATTTTTCCCATCTCTGAAGAGACGAGTGCCCCAGTTGGAGAAAAAGAAGTCATCCAAACGAGCCTAACTCTGGGCCCTGGTCCGTTAAAAAGGGGATTTCACGGGATGCACAAATCACTTGCACCACTTATCATAACACACTTATACCACTGTCGTTCATAGTTTTAACATGCACCTGTTTCTTTTGCAGGGAAAATGTCTCACAAACAGTCTTATTCTTATCGTTCCCTTCGTGAGGGCACACCAAGCCTCCTTCCAGATCCCGAGCATGCTCGTAGTGATAGTCGGGGAAGGGATAGTCGTCGGCTTTGGGATTCTCATCAACCTTATTCCACACGATCTCGATCTCCATCAAGACAAGGTTCTGAAAAGCCTCATAGTCGTCCATCGTTACCGGCTGGGGGCAAGCAACTTCCTAGAGATTTAACGCCTCCGAAGAGTACGCCTTCTCATGTCCTGTCTTCTAAAAAACACCACAAGCCAGAGGACAGAAATAAAGATGAGGGTAAGATCGTAGATACAAGAAATACATCTCATGTTTCTTTTAGCGAGCATGACTTGGATAACACCGCTGCGCAGAATATTGCTCCTAGTTCTGAAATTCAGGCCAGGCTAGAGCGCTTGCGAAAGCAGTTCCCTGATATTTTCTTTGAGAGGATGATATTCATCTCGGATCTTGAACCGGTCCCCGAGGATTGGGACACAGAGGTGATAGGGTACGTATGCCATGTGGCTAAACAATACGGGGTAATGAAGAAGCATGCTGCTACACTTTCTACTATCATCCGCCAGATTGAGACGGAAGCAGCCATAGCCAGAGTGAAGATTGATAATGATGCTAGGGCTAGGAGAAAAATGGAAAAAGAACTAGAGGATGCACAGGCCCAACTGGCTTTAGCTCGGCGAGATGCAGAGAATTACAAGTCCGAGCTGAAGAGTGCTAGGGATCGTTTTCGCAGTGAGCTTGACTTAAACAGCCAGGAACGGGTGGCTCTGAGGAAGGAAATGGAAGATCTCAGGGCAATTAATACGGAACTGAAGACAACACATGAACGCTTTGCTGCTGAGAAAGAGAGGGCGAGCTTAAAAGATGACCTCGCTCTCGCCAAAAAGGAAAAGGAGGTTTTAAATGATCAACTAGCCCAAGCTGAGGAGCGTGCAACTCTCGCTGAAAATAACGCCAATAATTTGATTGAATCGGCCGCTGCTGCTGCTGATAAGCTCGCTGAAAAAGAGAAAGATATAGCTAGTTTTGAGGAACTGTTGTTCGACTTCTTTGGTCAAGTCATCAAGACTCGAGACATCTTTTGGATTCCGGACTATCATTTTACCTTGGCTAATGTATGGGATGCAATTGTCGAAGGCGAGAAACGGCGATTGATGGTCGACGAGATTGATGAAAACTAGTTGATGCACACCTTTCTTAGAGGTGAAGAACCTGAGGCTTTGGAGAAAGGTAGATCCCTAATCCATGAAAAGATCGAGAGGGAGAAGAGTAGGCTCAAGGGCAAGGATAAAATTGGCGAAAGCTCGAGCTCGGTGGTAGAGCCCAAAACCTTTGAAGTTGAGGAATATAACCCTGATGATCCGTTGATCCCCTTGGCTCCAACCCCTTCAATTGTCGGGACCACCACTACAAATCTGGGAGATGAGTCGGCTGAAGGTATCTCCATATTCTCTCCATAGTTCATCAAAGCTATCGTAACTTGTCGTCGTCTCATGGGACAGACAACTGACATGGCCACATCTCCTCCTGATTCACTAAAATTTTCTTCTCATGGTGTAGGTACCAAATTGGTCGAAAAAGGTGCAGAGGAGAAGGCAGTGGCAGAGAAAGTTGATGTCTCCCCGGGTTTTGGTATTGAAGTTTCTGAGATTCCAAAGCAAACCGAGGGTACAACAAGTGAGAGAGTCACGGTAGCACCCATGGAATCCAGCACTGGCGCTCCTGCAGACACTGAGATTATTGCGTATTTGCATGACACAGATGGCGGTCACGGAGATGAGGAAGAGGAAGTTGTAATCATAGACGAGGCCAAGGATGATGATATTGAAACCTTGGCTGACATGCAGGCAAGGAAAGAAAAGCAGTTGGTTCTTAAGAAAGGGGAACATGACCCTGTATTCGTGCCCCCTATTTCTGAAATCGATCCCAAGACTGGGTTGATAAGAGGAAGAGGAAGAAAAGTAACCACTCTGACGCTGACAAAGAGGGGTTGGGGAAATAGAAGGGGAAAAGAAATCAAAATCGTCTCCCAAGTGTAAATAGGATGCACTTATTAGCTCATATTTTAGCTTTAGGATTTCCTTTGGCCAAAAAATGTAGCTGTGAGAGTGGCCCTCATTTTTATTTAGCTTCTCGTTTTTGTAAATCTGCTTTCAGTAAATGAAAATCTATTTCTTTTGCGCTATTGTGTTCCTGCAAATTCATCATGTTAGCAGAGTTTAAATAGTCATGACCAAAACATTCATAGTTAAATACTAAAGTCACGAGTAACAATCATTAATCATAACCGAAACAATCATTGAGAAATACGCGTGCTAAGTAAATGTGTAGTGGTGCACGTATATGCCCCCAATCAATCGTCATTATAGTGCCTGGCCAGGGATTATTGGTGATCGATTAGGATTATATTTGTACTATCCCGATCTTTCAGCAGGGTAATGGTTCTCGTGGCGCTAAGTCTCTAGCGACTTTATACTCACCCGATCCTTCAGCGGGTTAGAGTTCGAGCTCGATTCTCGGTCTGCTCACCGATCCTTTTGCGGGGCAGAAGTTCTGGGGGCGCTAAGTCTCTAGCGCCTTTATACTCTCCCGATCCTTCAGCAGGTTAGAGTGTTATCAAGGTGGTTTTATCATAGTGCACCTTCATGCCTTGGGGATGTTATCTTCACATCCTTTATACTCTCTCGCTGATCTCGGGAGTTAGAGTGCAAACAGTAGTGCGATTTACCTTGCTGCATCATTTAGAGCTTTATTTAGCGTTAGCTTTCCGATCTGATGGATGGCATTTTGGATCAGCTGTTTTGAGATTACTACAAAATTTATAACAAACTTCAAAGTGGTAATGATATATTAATCAAAATAAAAGAATAGGTAAAAAAAAGATGGTGCAGGAAAGGTAAATGACACACTATATTTTTATAGTGGTTCGGTTGAATCATGACCTATGTCCACTTTATAATCTTTTGTTCAACTAACCAAACTATTCTAGGCAAGTCGAGCCTTTTTACAAGGTCCTCAAAAACAAAAGAATAAACTAGCAATTTCACGTCAGATAAGGCCGCAAATGCTGGGCATTCCACACTCTGGGGATTTCATCTCCATCCACGGTTGCTAGCTTGAAAGTTCCGTTATCAAGCCTTCGTAAAATGGAGTACGGTCCTTCCTATTTCGAGCCCATATGTATTGGGGGCGGAAAGACACGCTTCAGAACCAAGTCTCCGGGTTCAAATGTCCGAGCTCAGACTCTTTTGTTGTAATACCGAGCTATTTGTTGTTTATGCCTCAGGGCATGCAAGTCGATTTCGTCCCTTTTTTCTTCAACCATGTCTAGGGATTCAAGGAGCAGCTCATTGTTAGTCATTAGATCGTAATAAATGGGTCGATGAGATGGTACTTCCAACTCGACCGGAATGACCGCTTCAGCTCCAAAAGCAAGGGAAAACGGGGTGTGACCCATAGCCGACTTATGTGTTGTCCTATAGGCCCATACTGCCAGGGGTAGTTCATCAACCCACATGGTTTTGGCCCTCTTCAATCTTTTCTTTAGAATGGATTTGATCACCTTGTTTGCCGCTTCAACTTGTCCGTTCGATTGCGGATGTGCCACAGAGGTGTATCTTTTCTCGATGTGATACTTCCGACAGAAATCTCGAAACTCGGTGCTGTCGAATTGGGTCCCATTATCGGTTACGATGACTTTTGGAATCCCAAACCAACATATAATGTTCTTAACGACAAAGGTGATTACTTGCTTAGTTGTGATCATGGTCAAAGGCTCTGCTTCTACCCATTTAGTGAAATAGTCTATGGCCACAGTAGCGAACTTTGCTCTGCCCTTTGCTATGGGAAGGCTCCCAATAATGTCAATTCCCTACATAGCAAAAGGCCACGGGCTTGTCATCGTCTTCAACTGGCTAGGCGGCGCCCTAGGAATCTTGGAGAATTTCTGGCAAGCATCACAATGTCATGCATACTTGGCTGCATCCTTGTTTATGGTAGGCCAGAAATAACCATATCGTTATATCTTCTTTGCCAGCGTTTGCCCTCCAGTGTGATCGCCACGTTCGCCCTCATGGACCTCTTTCAACACACGCTTGATGTCATCATGGGCGATACACCGGAGGAGGGGCATCGAGAAACCGTGTCTGTATAGGACATTGCCTTGCAACACATATGGGAAGCTTTTCGTATAACTGCACGCCTCTCACTCTTCTTCGTTGGAAGCGTTCCATTTATCAAAAACTTCTTTAGAGGAGTCATCCATGACTCTTTCAGGCTCAATCTCTAATACTAGATCAATTTCCATCTGATCTATGCTAGGAGACTATAATACTTCAATTAGGACTAGCTCCGTATCCTGAGGGTTATCTGAACTAGCCATTTTTGTTAACTTGTCCGCCTTTTGATTCTCCGATCGCGGAATATGAGATATGCTGTGGTGATCAAAACCATCCAGCAACATCTTCACTTTTTCCAAGTGCGATATCGGTCTTGGACTCTTGGCCTGAAACTTTCCAGTGACCTGGATTACGATTTTCTTGGAATCGCAAAAGATGTCTAGCTTTGTAATATCCAACTCCTTGGCGAGTTCCAGCCCGGCAATTAGGGCTTCGTACTCGGAGTTGTTATTAGTGGCATGGAACTCCAACCTAAGAGCGTAATAAATTAACCGTTTTTCTGGAGTTTCGATAACGACTCCCGCACCAGATCGTCTATCATTTTTAGCTCCATCTATGTATAACTTCCAGGCATTAGGATCAAGGAGTAGCTTTGGCAGATCGTCCTCCTCAGTTACTACACCGTTATCCGGGATCGTGAACTCTGCTATGAAGTCCGCAAGCACTTGCTCCCTTATCGACCTTCGGGGCTGGAAATTTAAATCGAACTAACTTAACTCAATGTTCCACTTAAGTAGTCTCCCTGACGCTTCCGGCCTTTGCAGAACCTGTTTAAGCGGGTGATCGGTGTACAAAGTAATGGGATGAGCTTGGAATGAGCTTGGAAGTAGTGGCGAAGTTTTCTAGATGCAATTAGTAAGCTATACGCCAGCTTTTCTATTTTTGGATAATTTCGTTCTGCGGCCGCCAATTTCTTACTCACATAGTACATCGATCTTTGTACCTTATCCTCCTTTCTTACAAAGCCGAACTGATTGCGTGAGATGGCACTGCCAGGTACACAAATAAATCCTCGTGATCCACAAACTTAGACAGTATCGGGGGTCTTTCCATATGGTTCAACAGATTCTGGAATGCTTCTATACAATCGGGAGTCCATTTAAAGTTGCGTTATCCCCGCTTTATCAACTCGAAAAAGGGGATGCATTTATCTGTAGCTTTGGAGATGAACCTACTCAGCCCCGCCACCTTTCTAGCGAGGCTCTGGACATCCTTAATTTGCTTTGGTTCTTGGATATTTCGAATTGCTGTAATTTGATCTGGATTAATTTCGATTCCACCCGAGCTGACGATGAATCATAGAAATTTTCCAGATGCTACGCCAAACGAAAATTTCAAAGGATTTAGTTTCATCCTATATTTTCGGAGAATCTCAAACATCTCTGCAAAATTGTTAGTATGATATGACAATTGTCTGGACTTTACCAACATGTCGTCAACGTATACCTCCATCGTTTTCCCGATTTGGTTGTAGAACATTCTATTCACCAGTCGCTGATACGTAGCGCCGGCATTCATCAAACCGAAAGGCATCACCACATGGCAGTATAATCCCAAATCTGTAATGAAACCGGTATGCTCTTTTTCTGGGACAAGCATGGGGATCTGATTGTACCCCGAGTATGCATCCATAAAAGAAAGAAGCTCATGACCCGCTGTTGAATCTACCAACTGATCGATTCGAGGTAACGGAAAGCTATCTTTTGGGCAGGCTTTGTTTAATCTGAAAAGTTGATGCATGTACGCCACTTTCCATTGGCCTTTTTTTTAATACCAAAACCGGGTTTGAAATCCAGTTAGGGTACGTTGAATCTTTAATAAATCCATTACTCTTCAGTTTTTCGACTTCTTCCTTCAAGGCGGCAGACCTTTCTGGGCCAAGCATTCACCTTTTGTGCTTGACAGGAGGATGTTTCGGGTTGATGCTTAACGAATGACTCATAATCGAGGGAGATATCCCACACATGTCCGCATGAGTCCAGGCGAATACATCCAAGTTAGCTTTCAGGAAATTTGTTTATTCTTTGGCTCGAATAGGATCCAACTGGGATCCAATCTTTAGGACCTTCTCTGGGTCACTATCATAGATTGGTACATCCACAGTCGCTTCATTAGGAGTTGCCATTCTGCCCCCAGGCTCTTCATCCTCTCTTGGATCTATGTCCTCGGGCAACCCTGGTGTCGGGAACTTCAACAACAGGCACCAGGGTGCACTACATGCCCTGAATTTGGCTAGGGCTGGCCGGCCAAGAAGGCATTGTACGGTGACTCAATGTCCAGGACTACAAAGGGAAGAATTCTCACTCTCTGGCGTTCTCCTTCCCCAAGGGTTACTGATAATTCCATGTATCCCATTGAAGCGGTCGAGGCCCCATTAAATCCATGTATCCAACCCTCGCATGGTTTCAGATCCTTCGGCTCGAGTTTCATTTGATCGAATGTTTTCTTGAACAGAATGTTGACTGAACTCCCGTTATCTACTAAAACTTTATGAACTATAGCAGGACCGATGGTAACAGTGATCACTAATGGGTCTTCAGTTGGGGAGTGAACCCCAATACTCTCTCGCTCGCGAAATATGACATCATCAGACATCGTCTTTTGCTGCTTAGCTGGATCGTTATCCTCAGGGTTGCTACATTCCCCCCACTTCAAAGTGTTGTTTAGCTGCATTCACGTATTGATCCATAGCTCTGAAACTGTGCCCTGCCAGGTGAAGCCCGCCAACTATGGTATTGATAATATTATTTTTTCCTTTTTGCTGAGCTATCGGTTTAGCAGCAGGTTGGCCTTGGTTCGGGGCTTGTACGGCGTGCCCCCTATCCCTAGGAATCACCTTATATTCATCTAGCTTCCCTTCTCGGAGCAGTTTTTCAATCACATCTCTCAGATGACGACATTCGTTTGTGGAATGACCATGGACCTGATGAAAAAGACAGAATTTCCCAGTTTCACACTCTTTTTCTATAGAATCCCCAGAGGAGGTATTTTGTATTGGAGGACATTATATGTATCCAGAAAGATATTTTCCAACGTATCATTTAACGGCGTGAAGCTCTCAAACGGTCTGGGTCGGGATCTCCTCTAAGAATCGTTTCCTCGATTTCTTTTCCGATTATTGTTATTACTATTCCCGGATTGGCGACCACTGCCTTGATTCTTGTTCCCGACATTAACTTCAACTTTTCCTAAGCTATCTCCCGTTTGCTTGATGGCCACATTAGTTGGGATATCCTCCTTATCAGCTACCTTCCTCTTTCGGTTGGCATAAATCTCCTCCCGACGCATGCAGATGTTGGGATTTTCATAGAATATCTCTTTGGTTAATGGTGGTTCACCGGCCAGGTATCTTCCAAACTCAATATCCTTATTCACTCCGTCAATCAGAGCCATCAAAGCAGTTTGTTCATGGGGATCTCTAACTTCTGTGACCGCTAAATTGAAGCGATCTAAATAAGACCTCAAGGATTCGTTTGGACGTTGTTTAATGAGGGACAATTCAATGACATTATTAGATCTCTGTGTATGTAATCGGAACTGATTTACAAACTGTTCACTTAATTCCCTGAAACTAGAGATTGATCGCGCTGGCAATCGAGTAAACCACATTAGCGCCGTGTCTTCCAGGAATATCGGGAACGCCTTAAACTTCACAGCATCGGAGGCAACAGCCGCGTTCATGTACCATGAATATCTCATCAGGTGCTAAACTGGATCAGCCTTTCCCGCATAACGGTTCATGGATGGCATGTTAAATTTCCTCGGGAATCGAACCTCTAAAATATCATCTGTAAAATGTGAATGACTACGGCCTGTACCCCAATCTTCGGTTCTTTGTCCGCGACTTTCCACCATCATTTTCCTAATCATGGCTTCAACATCCGCATGGGTCAGGGTGGTTTCGGGATCTGCACTTCTTGCCCGGCGCTGCAAGGTCTGGGTCCTGGACAGAGCTCCCTTACCCCTGTTGCCGCGATCAGTCGCATGACGAGCGGGAGGAACAGGTCGATTCAGAGCAGGATCAATAACGTCTCCATTCCTAGGCAGCAATATAGGCTCATTTAAGTTACGATTATTGGTTTTCCGATTAAGCACTTCTATATATTCAGCACTTTCCAATGGAGGCCATCGCCGGTTTCTCCGAGGCTCTTCAGATGAGGATGTATGTTTCGGGGATAAAGGGTAAGCTGGAGGCGGCAAAACCTGCCTTTGAATATCATCAATTTGTCTGCCTAAGGCAGTGATATTCTGACGCAACAACGAGCTCTCCTTCCTTTGGGCGACCAATTCATCAGTTTGCCTATCCAATGCTTCAAGTATTCGAGTCAGATGTCCTTCGGTAACTGGAGCAGAAGGGTCGAACTGGTCTTCTTCATCTTCTCTTATATGCAAGGAACTTGATCCGGGTTGAGTGGAATTACTAGTGCGAGTAGAATGAGCCATAATTTCCTTCCTAGGTCGAGTAGTAGTCTGATTGTCAGTTCGGATCGTGGTCCTCCCAGGCTGGTGGGTCGTGTTACCTTCTTGACGTCGGGTCGTGGTGACAGGTGCAGGAGGGGTCATGGCGAGATCCTGCGATCGGGTAGTTACCCTTTTAACTGTCTGATTCGTAGCTCCATCACCGGATCAGATCGTCCCAACATTGCCACGATCCGAGTGCTCTTCCTTGACCTGTTCGTGCACGCTTTCTTCAATCGCTTCGTTTGCAGCTTCATTCGCTTGCGATGTTCGTACTTCCTTAGACTTTTTCTAGCCATGATATCTGAGCTTTACTGAAATCTTTAATAATCGGAATAGTGAGGTTTCAGACTGTTATCTTCGGACTTGACTATCCAAACAATAGAACTACAATCCAATATACTGAGACTTCGATTCTCAGTGAAAGCACCAAAATGTTAGATCCAAAAGTGGCTCTAACACCCAAATTATCTGAATTGGCAGAGACTTATATCTAGAAATGCGAGAAAACACAGAAAACACACAGGATTTATAGTGGTTCGGCGTTAACGAGCCTACGTCCACTTTATATCTACGATTATACATAAGATTCGGGTACAATCAGATATTTTTCTCTCAATCTCGCTTTTTACAATACTGATTCATTTAGTGATTTCGAATTAATATTGGTAAGAAATAGTGCAAAGAAAGTAATGGTAGGAACAACACTCAGAACTGCCCAAAAGATCCTGAAAAATGCCAAGCCTGGGGCTATTTATAGGTGATATCTGCAGACGGATCGTGGTCATACGTGGCACAAATCCCGAAGATCTCGGACTGGTTCGTGGCTTGATGGAGAAATAGTCAGTATAATCGTTGTGGACAGGTGTCGTGAGATCCCAGATTATCGGATCGTGAATGAATTGGTCATGGCCGTCACCTCTCAGCTTCAAGGATCTGATCAGATCGAACAGGGGTGAATGGATCGGATCAGATCGGGCATGTATGGATGGATCATATCGTGGTCATGGGGGCAATCGCGAATCTCGAGAATGCATCTTCGTGAACAAAACTTCGTATTAAACATGTGCTTGGATCTTGGTGGCTTGGTCTAAAAGCTAGCCAAGATATAATTATATACATATAAATATAAATTAAAATTAAGGCAATCGTGCATGGTAGTTCGCGTTTCGGAATCGTAACTTTAAACGATTATACCGAAAGATCCGACCGTCAGATTTTCCCAAATCTGAAACCGTTAGATCCGCTTTGGGAAGATCTTCCCAATGGTATAAGATTTGTTAAAATCAAACGGTTAAATTTCGAAAAATGTGTAAATCAAATTTGGGTAAAAACAGTGTCAAGGCCACCTATTGACCCGAAGCGTCGTTAAATTAAATTGGACTATTTTCATATAAATAAAAATAGCGATAAATCGTTATAAAATAATATTAACGATATGAAATGGTTTAAATTATATATATCTGAGAATTATTTGAAAAGATGGAGTTCAATCTCATTTCAAATAATTGTACGACGATTTAAATTGAAGATATTGAAGATGGTGTTTGAAGACCGGCGATCTTCACATCGAATGGACAACTACTGATGCCTTTAATTGGAGTTGCTACCTTGAAAGGGTTACAGTGGTAGTTGTTCGGACGTACTTGTTGAATGTCCGGATAAGCAAGCACCTCTCTTCCGTATTGGACATACGGGACGAGGAATAAGGTGTCTCCGGTTTCGTTCAGACCCAGAACGGACTTGAAATGCATGTGTGTCTGACATTGAATTTCATTTCATGTAAATTGATTTCTATTTAATATATATCTGTTTGGTGGCGGAGAATTTATTCTCTTGCTTAACACCCTTCTCTGAGACGCACGAGCTCAGAGGTTATATATTGATAGTTATTGATCGCATGGCGTGGATTGTCAATGTGGCATGCCAAGATGCAAATGATCAAGGCTTTTGTTGAAAAGCAGAGCCTTGTGGTTGATGATCAAAGCACAAGTTTATTTAGCATAGCTTTGTGTATAACGCTACTTCGCGAGCCTCACATCCCGGTAGGAGTCAGAAACGGGATAAGGGAACACATAGAGTGCACACGTTTCTTTCTAGCTAGAAGTGGTGTCATGGTATGGAGCCCAGACATTTTTACTTATATGGATGATGGATTACGAGGCCTCAGATATATTGGTCGATAGTGGCCAAATGGTAGTTCCAATAGGACCGAGAAACATACGTTCAGAAATTGCCAATCCACTAAAGTATTTGTGGACCGGCCCTGCAGGATCCAACGGTTGCCCGTAGGTGTGTTCCTGAAACATTTGCTAGGTGTCTCGAATTGGTAAAGAGATCATCCCTAACCTTGACTCATGATGGAAACCTAATTTCCAATACGACATTACGGTTTTTATTGTAAACCTATATAGGGAGACATAGTAGGATGGGGTACTATGCCGTCTAGGATTGATATATTTACTTTGAATGTATTTTAAAACTGACTAGACACTAATAATAATATTAAATATTATTTTATACGTATCAAGCATGTTTGATCATTATAAGGTAAAACTCTATCCTCCGGTTTGCGTTGCATTGTGTGATGAGACTTGAGTCTTATAATGACTTCATTTTCTAAAAAGCATTGCGTGGTTTTGAATAAAAGATTTACTTATTTTATGCATTGGCAATCCAATGGAGAAAACCCGTTCCACGTTAGCGGCGTGGTCCTGTGATTAGCCCTATTGTTAGATAAGTTAGGAAAGATTTCTCATACCAGTCCCATGGCTGGCTCGTAGTTTGTTTCACTTCAAACTCGGGTGCTTATATTTTCCACACGAGCTGTCGAGTAGCTTATTTTGTAGATTTATTGAGCAAGATTCTGAATTGAAGCTTAAAGCTGTGTCTAGAGCATTGATATCTTATGCTGCGTTGTATTAAATTTATTGTAAATTAATCTTTCGCTGTTGTATTATTATTTATAGATGTACTCTAATAAATTATGTACTCTGATGTAACATTATTATGATGTTTATAAAAGTCTTCTGTATTTGTTCTGATGTGTTGTATGCCCAGAGTTAGCGTATGTGGGATTCGAACGGTCATGGTCGATTTAGCGATCGATTAGGTCCGGGCGAAATCCATTACCGTTACACCGGTTGTTGGTGATGGCACTTAGGCCGAGAGGCGGGATGACACCACGGCCAAAGTTAGAAAAGGAGAGGTTAAGGGTGAAAGGAAGAGGGAGAAGTGTGGAGGATAAGAGAGGGGTTTGGTCCTTTATATAGCCATGTTCAAGGGGTATTTTGGTCATTATCTCCTAGGATAATTGTCTTCCTTAGAAGCCTCATTTACATGCATGGAGACCCTCTTAGTACCACCTTTCTAAACTATGATCTAAAGGGGAAAACGCTGGAACATGAACATGGTTTTATGTTGAAACACTTCTGTGACACTTTAGGTGTGTTACAAATATAGCTAAACCTATATATGTTACAAAATTCAAGTTCTAGGCTATCGTTTAACTGTTTTAATAATGATTAATATTACCAAAACTGAACGACGTTATTAACTAATTTAACGTTTAAAAAAATTATTTAATTTGATTATCTATTTTAAATATTTTTATTTAACTAGAAAAAAAATATTACGTTTAAAATAGTTTTATCAATACGTATTTGGAAAATACATTGTAACAAAACCTAATAAATTCTTACATAAATTACATTATTGTATTTGGACAAAATTAAACATCTATTTTATTACTTAAACATATTTATATTTAAAATATATTAAAAAATTATTTTATAATTAACCCATATTCATATTTAAACCAAATTAAATTCAATTTATATTCAAAAATCTCATTTTAGTTTAGTTATTCTGGATCGTTACAGCTCCTTTCATCGTGGGCAGCCTAAAGACTGATTGGGATGATTTTAGGATGGTTCGGCTGCTGCCTCGGCTTGGGAGAGCAGGCTTCGTGGTCAGGAGCCAACAAAGGATAGTAGGTCGTCGGATGCCTATCATCGTCAGTCAGAACGTGTGCGGGAAAGACTGGAGTTATAACTAAGAGGCCAATTATCTTCATAATCGGGTCATTGGATGAGGGACCACATGTTTATTTAGATTGATTGTTAGGTTCAGTCACTTTTCTCTTTTTATATAGTCTTTCGTTAGTTAGAGGGTAGGCCGGTGGGTGCTTGAAGTGTCATAGAAGAGACAGACCAATTTTGATATCTGTACTTCGAGCCGAACGAAGCCATTATTTTTGGGCCATCCCGAGGCCTATAATTGATAGATATAGTAAAGCGCCCGACTGATTTCCGTGGAAGAACTCAGGTTTTGGGCACCTTTATGGCGCAGTGGTAGGAACCTATTCACTTTCGTAGTGCGACTTAGTATGCTCTTGTGGCGTAGTGTTGGAGACGTAGTACGTTTTCGCAACTTGTTCTAGTACGCTTTCGTAGCGTGACAATGAAGGTCTCATACGTGTTCATAGTACGGCGATGGTGCCTCCTCGAGGAGGGTACTATGGGGAGTACCACGATATATTGGGCATATATATGGTTTATTAGGTTAATCTACTCGTCAGTAGATGGATACAATTTATGCATGAAATTGTAGATGTAATGTGTTATAAATCCAAAATAACTTAATAAAGATAAACTGATGATAGGACAGTATATGTAGTATTATTTATAGAAATAACAATTTGTCCATTCACCAAAACTTTTGTTCTGACCCCTTCCTCATAAAAAACTGGAAGGTTAGACAGGTGGCAGAGATAACAGCTTAGAGACAGTTGTTAGACAGTGTCATTATTAGGTTAATATTTACTTACTGTTATATTTTATTCATTCCATTGTGAGATATTTAATTTTGAGCTCTGATGTATTTTATCCTTGCCTTTCTACAGGATACCAAACGAACCAACTTGGATTTTAGCATTTTTGTGAAAAAACCGGACTCGTTGAATTTTGGGTTATTACATTTAGTATCAGGGCTCAGTTTTAGGATTCCTATATAGATAGTTAGTGAATTGTATTTTTTAAAATTTATTATATATATTTACCTACATCTATAAAGGAACCCGCTAATTAAGTGAATAACACATAATAGAAGTTGGGGTGTTGTAACACCCCGTAATTTTGTTAACATCAAAGAGGATAAATTAATGAATAATTAATTTAATATTAAGAATTAAGGGAAATTGATTACGTCATTACGTCCATCTTGAAATTCTAGTCATGATAGACACCTAGTTCGCGTAAAATGGATAACATACGAAGAAGTTACGAATGATAAAAAGCAGAAAATCAAAACCGACTATAATTGGCGCACTTGCCAAGTGCGCCAAGGCAATTTTGCACTGGCGCACCTGTAAAGTGAGCCCAGAATAGTTTTTGGGTATTCGGGCCTTTTCCCAAAGTGGGAGGCGACCTATGACCAGATTGACCCTAGGGCTTATGTGGCAGTCGGTTCCAGATGGTTCTGCAGCTATAAATATATGGCCATTTCACATATTTCTTCATTAGAAGTCATGGCGTCCAAACTCTGTAGGAGTCTGAATTGAACTAGGGTCTCTCATCTCCTTTTATCAACTAAAGCATATTAGATTCTGAGACACAAGCATAGACTCAGCACCAACCTCTTTTCTATCATCTTAGCAATCCAATCACAGTGAGTTCTAGTTGCTTTTAGGTTTAGATAAGTAAAGTGAATTATGAAACACTGTGATTTGGATACGTTGTAAACCTTGAATCTTTGTTATTGTTAGGTCTTATGATAGATCTATTTCTCTATATTTAATTCAATTATGACTGTTCTACTACGTTATTATTGTGGATCTTGGTTTGTAACTATATTGTGGTTAATGTAGATCTATTAATTTGGATAGTTATAGCATTGGATAGATCTAATCATTTATGTAAATCATGAACATATGTCACCTTGAATTAGTAAGGATTGGTTCTAAACCTTTACCTTAATTATAACTTTTAGGACATGCTATGATGTGGATGTGTGTAGATCTATTTCTAAACTAATAGATCTAATTTATGTGGACATTGAAACTATTAGATCTATTTTATGTGATCTAAATTGTCACCTTATGTTATCATGTTAGATCTATTTTATAAGATCTAAATTGTCACCTTATATTATCATGTTAGATCTTTTTTATGTGATCTTAATTGCCAACTTATGATATCATGTTAGATCTATTTTATGTGATCTTAATAGTCCCCTTATGATATCATGTTAGATCTATTTTATGTGATCTAAATTATCACCTTATGTTATCATGTTAGATCTATTTTATGTTATCTAAATTGTCACCTTATGTTTACATGTTAGATCTATTTTATGTGATCTAAATTGTCACCTTATGCTATCATATTAGATATATTTTATGTGATCTAAATTATCACCTTGTTGTGATGACAATTTCATGTCCATGCTAGTATGTATGTTCACCTTATTATCATACAAGTTTATGTTTATGCCAAGATGATCATTTTAGTTATATTCCCATTATTTTCCCTATTATCGTTTATGACTAGGCTATTATCTAGCCTAGGCATGTTGCCAATTTTGTGAGGGCGCTAGTTAAGGAACATGGGAAAAAGGGTTAAAAATGACATAATTTGAATATGAACATTTATGGACATGTAATCCAAATTATTGGGTAATATAGGTATTAGCACCTATAAAAGGAAAGGATTAATTAATTGATTAATTAATTAAAAATGGAATGTCTAGTAATTACAATTAGGAATTGTAATTGTACTTATGACACGAGGTTAGGTTGCATTAGGGGTGGAAGTCTGCCCGGACCCGGCCGGCATACCAGCAGCCACTAATGGTGGACCTAATATGGGAGGTCTGAGTACATAAATAGGAATCGGGCTATGATATGAGGTTACGCCCAACTGAGGAAAAATTCTGCCCGGACCCGACAGACATATCCAGCGTCCCCATGTTGTAGGCCTAATGTGGGAGGTCTGGCCCATTATGATACCATAAATGGACATGGTAAAGAATTGGACTACTTAACGTAAGTTAATCCAGAGGGATTGTATGAAATTAAATTTAAGTTGGGGGTTAAGTAAACATGGTTGAAGGGTGGGTTAAGTAAATCTAAAGAGGGGATGGGTAATATTCACATATAGGCCCACAATCTTAACCCGTTAAGGTTATGTAATTAAAGACACCTAGTGGTACACATAATCGGTGGAAATAATAAAGTTATGGAATTAAAGACACCTTTTAGGGTAAACATAACTTGTAGAAGTGATAGGGTTATGTAATTAAAGACACCTATAGGTAAGCATAACTGATTGGAAGATTAGGGGTTATTTATTAAAAACACCTGTAGGTAAGCATAACCTATTGACATAAATAAGGCTATGTAATTAAAGACACCTAGTGGTATACATAGTCAGTGAAAACCTAGTGGAGGATACAAGACAAAGGGGAGAGCTTGTACCATATTGTATGGGACCCATTTCAGTTAGTAACCCGGAGTAGGTATCAAATAAAGTACTTCGTACTAGGTGGAGAAGTGGCACGCTTACTGACTGATTGTAAGAGATCCAAACGTGGTGGACAATGTGAGCAGCGCAAACCGAGCGGGTCATGTGCGTGCATAAGTCGGGCATAAGGGGATAAGACGACCGTGACACCTGTAGATATGGTTGTGCACATTATTACGACGAGGGGTTGCCCCTTTAGGAAGTGATACCTCCTACTATGGGGCCAGCACAGGGTATATTCGAGGGTTAGGGAGTCGATCGATCAGGGTAGTAGTTAGGATACATTTGGACGTATACCTAAGTCTACCACCTTAGAGTTGAAGGGATCATCTCTTTCTGGATATACTAGTAACAGTGCAGAGTAATCATTATAGAAGTGTAAACCCCTTATCCTGTATACCTTGTCACACCTGCCATTTATGTTGTGATCTCCTTTAGCCACTTTATATGCCTATCATGTTACTTTTATTTATTTACTGACTAAAAGTAACTAGACTCGCCATACTTTATGTCCGACCCTTTTGTTTCTCCTTCTTTCTTTCGTTCCCCCCAGGTTCTCAGGAAGAAACACCCAGGCTTAGTCAGGATTCAGATATCACCTTGCAAGGAGCTACTTCTGAAGTACGGCTCAAGTTCTTGTCCCTACTATGGCTTAATTCTTTCCATTGGGGAATTATGTTTTTATATTCTTATGTACTCTGATGATGGAAGACAGAATCTATTTTATTGTAATGGTTTTTGTGACTTATGGTATTATGGACCACGGTATTTTAATTTATGTTGAAATAAAAATTTAAATTTCCACTGCTATCTTAGTTATATCTATCTTGTAATTATTTTGTGTCTGTTTACCTATAACACTTCATGGAACTTAATGCATTCTCTTTGTGAGTGACATTAACGGACGTAGGGTGTCACACTTGGTATCAGAGCTGAAGGTTACCAGATTAGAAAAAAGTTTTTGAAAATTATTTTCAAAGGGGTTTTAAAAGTAAGCATTTTCATAAAGAAAAGTCTGTTTTGAAAAACATTCCCCAAAAAGCCATATGTAGTATCCTTCGGTCCTTTATCTAAATTTCTTTCTTTCTCCTTTCTCAGCATGTCTGGGGAACAAAACATTCCTAATATCCCAGAGGGCGTCACTATACCTAGATGGTTCCATAGGTATTTGAAGGCCACGACGCCGGCCGAAGGCTAAAGACACGTTCCTCCACCAACTGCACCAGTCATTCCTCCACCTCCCCTCTAAGAGCAGATAACTTCGCCAAGATCAGCAAAGACTTCCTTGCTATGGGACGGAAGCCATTCCATGGGAAAGAGACATTCGTAGAAGCTCGGAATTGGCTTAAAAAGACTGTGGACTTATTCGTAACCTTTGGAGTAGAGGACCGAAGAAAGATTCAGTTAGCTGCTTGGCTATTGAAGGACGAAGCCTCATTTTGGTGGGAAGTCACCCGAGCTGGACGTCCGGTGGAAATTGGGAAGATTCTAGACATAGGTTCGAAATGAAATTTCTTTCCCAAGCTGAAAGCAGCATGCAGGTGGAGAGATTCTTAGCACTCAAACAAATAAACTTGACGGTGAAAGAGTATGTGAATTAATTCAACCAGCTAGCAAGGTTCGGCTTAGAGTTGGTGGATATGCCGCACAAAAGGGCTTTGCGGTTTGCAAAAGGGCTGAATGGGCCTCTGGATGGCTTAGCCATGTCCAATATTCCAATGGGATCCACTTTTGAAAAGCTTGTCGATATGGCCCTAATGCATGAGGAAGATAAGGGAGAGAAGAAGGTTGAAGAGACGTCGCAAAATAGGAAGGTGTGGCCCAAGAAGAGGCAGCAGCAACAGCAGAAGAAAGGAGGGAAAATGATTAAGGCAAGGATAAGAGAAAATGTCACCAATGTGGGAAGGAAGAGCATCTGGTTAAAGATTGTAAGAGAAGGAAGAACTCTTGCTACCACTGTTGACAGACCGGACACTTTGCTAAAGAGTGCCCGAAGAAACGGGGATCACAGGGACAAGGTCAAAGGGCAGGAAATTCTGGAGGGCAGGTGCATGCTCTCGTGACCAGTGCTCCTGATAGAGGTAGAAAGTTTTCTGTGGAAGGTTTAATTTCTCTTTCAAACCATCCTATTAGAGCACTTTTTGATTCTGGCGCCTCACATTCATTTATATCAAGTTCTGTAGTTGAATCTCTGCACATAATTACTAGTATGGTAGTAGATCCCGTAGTTGTTTCAAACCTCATTGGTGGTTCGGCTCATTTATCGATGATTTGATGGGGTTTGAAAATATTTGTGTTAAGCGTTGAGTTTGAATGTGACGCGTATGTGCTCGGGTTTATGGGCTATGGGTAGGAATGGATTGGCTTACCACGTATGGTGCCATTTTGGATTGTGAGAAGGGGTTTGTTAGGCTTCTGACTTGTCATGGGAGAACCCTCGAGATTTCGAGTGACCCACAAGAATCGGTTATGCTTAGTTTCCTAGATTCTCTTGATGCATTTATCGACGATCTACAATCTGTTCCAGTAGTCCGGGATTTTTCCGATGTTTTTGATGAGGCTCGTGGTTTACCTCTAGGGCATGAGATTGACTTTCGTATATATCTGGTGGACAATGCAAAGCCAGTTGCATTACCGGTGTGTCACATGGCTCCGATGGAAAGGAGGGAGCTGAGTAAGAAAGTAGGGGAGCTACTTGAGAAAAGGTTTATCAGACGAAGCATATCTGAATGAGGTGCTCCAGTTGTATTCGCAACTAAGGCGGATGGTTCGCTTTGTTTATGTGCTGATTATAGGTAGCTGAATAAACTCACTAAGAAGAATAGGCACCCACTTCCGAGGATTGATGATTTATTTGATCAGCTTGTTGGTGCCTCGGTATTTTCCCAGTTAGATTTGGCCACGGGGTTCCATCAGTTGAGGGTGGCTAAGGACAACATAGATAAGACGGCCTTTAGGACTCCGGACGGTTTCTTTGAATGGTTAGTTATGCCTTTTGGGCTGATGAATGCACCGGCCTATTTTGTCGATCTGATGAGTAGGGTGTTTCGGGAGTTCCTAAATAAATTTGTTGTAGTCTTTGTCGATGATATTTTGATCTTCTCCAAAAGCGAAGAAGAGCATGCCCAACATTTGAGAGAAGTTTTGAAAACTCTCCGTGACCATTAGCTTAAAGCAAAATTCTCCAAATGCCATTTTTGGAGAAAAGAGGTGAGATTATTAAGGCATGTGGTCTACAAAGAAGGGATAGATGTAGATCCCACGAAGTGGGTTGCAGTGCAAGATTGGCAGGTTCCTAAAAATGCAACCGTGGTGAGAAGCTTTCTTCAGGTTACTATAGGAAGTTCACTAAGGACTTCGTAAAGATATCAACCCCACTCACCAGGCTGACGAAGAAGAAATTGGCATTCTCATGGGACATAGACTGTGATATTGCTTTCCAACGACTGAAGAGGGCTCTGACAACAGCCCCAGTCTTGACTTTACCTGATGGGAATAAAGGGTTTATTGTTTACACTGATGCATGCGGTACAGGGTTTGGTGCGGTTCTAATGCAAGAAGGGAAAGTAGCGTGTTATAGGGGTAGATAGCTAAGAGTTCATGAAAAGAACTACCCCACCCATGATCTAGAGCTAGCTACCATAGTGTTTGCATTAAAGACATGGTGTCATTATTTACTTGGAGAGAAGTTCGAATTATACACCGATCATAAATCTCTCAAGTATCTATTCTCGCAGAAGGATCTCAATTTAAGGCAAACATTGATCGGAGTTTCTTGCTTCTTATGATTTTGAGATTTCTTATACCCCTGGCAAGGGTAATGTGGTGGAAGATGCACTAAGTAGGCTAAGGGTGGCCCTGAGTCCTCTGTTTGTGGAAAGAAAGAACTTAGAGTTCATATCAGTTTTTGATTTTAGACCCTCCATCGAGATTTTGCCTGATTTGTTTGCATCCTTGGAGATACGACCGACTCTTATGGACCAGATAGGAGCTTCGCAACAAGGTGACCCACAGATTCTAGACATCTTGGATAAGCTCAGAAGAGGGGAGACTTCTAGTCACATCAGCAGATATGCCATAGATGAAAATGGGTGGTTGCGACGAGATGGAAGGCTTTGTGTTCCTCAAACTGGAAGCTTGATAAAGGCAGTCCTAAAAGAAGCCCACCATTCTAAGATGACCATTCATCCAGGCGGTGATAAGATGTACAGGGACATAAAGAGGGTTTTCTTTTAGGCAGGGATGAAGAAAGATGTGGCCGAATTTGTTTCCCAATGTTTAGTTTGCCAGCAAGTCAAAGCTGAGCAAAAGAAGCCCGATGGTTTACTTCATCCTTTGGAGGTTCCTCTATGGAAATAGGAGAGCGTCTCTATGGATTTCATAGATGGTTTGCCTAAATCGAAGAAAGGCAAAACCAGTATCTGGGTTGTGGTAGACAGACTCACTAAGAGCGCTCACTTTATTCAGGTTAAGAGTAAGAGGACGACATCATGGTTAGCAGCAATTTATATCCGAGAGATAGTTCGTCTTCATGGAATTCCTTCCAGCATCATGAGCGATCGTGACCCCATCTTTCCAGTGAATTTTGGAGGAGCTTGCAAGAATCATTAGGTACAAAGTTGTGTTTGAGCACTGCTTATCATCCACAGACCGATGGGCAAATGGAGAGGTTGAACAGAATTCAAGAAGATCTTTTAAGACTGTGTGTTCTAGACTTCGGAGGGACTTGGGAAGAGCATCTTCCTTTAGTAGAGTTTGCTTATAACAACAGCTACTAGGCCAGCATTGGCATGGCACCCTTTGAATCATTGTACAGACGACCCTGTAGATCACCAACTTGTTGGCGGGAATCTACAGAAATATTATTACTTAGATCGGGTATCTATTACTTAAACCTAATAACAGGACTATTACTTGTCTGACGTGGAAAGCTCCGCTAATTCCTTTCCCCTAATACTGAAACGCAGTTCGTTCCGCAATTTTTTTATTTTTCTTCCTGTCCCCTCATGTGATGGATGCCTTCCCACTACCTCATCGTCCCTCTTCCTCCTCATTACGATTCTTTTTTCCCATCCTGTAACCGAACACCAAAAAACCCAAATTATCCTACTTTGTTTTTCTCGTGCAAATTTCTCCTCCCTCAATCGCTATTCTTCCTCACCGATTTTCGCATTTAACTGTTATAACAACCTCACATCGGTAGTTTCGCCACGAACATTTCATCCGCGGATGCCTCACGCTCTAACACCAGGTAACATTTCTCCTTCTATCTTCATGTTTATACACCTCCGATCTCTACTATGTGATTCAGATCATCTTTACTGCTCTGCTCCGCAATTCCCGCCCAAAATATTTTCCGCTTTACCACCCAAAACATCCACCTTTTTCGTTACGATTTTTTTTGGTTTCCTTCAATTGTTTTTTCCCTTTCGAGTTCCAACTGACCTACTTCTAACTATGGTTCGCATTGTTGTTCATTGCAAGCGCAACGTTACGTAAGACTACTTACCAACAAAAACAATAAGCAACTGACTACAGTGCTTGACGTATTCTAATTTAAAAGAATGTTTGCACTTCACAAGAGTAATTTCTTCTTACCTTTCCTAACCTGTGGTTAACCGGTGTTTCAGGTTGGTTTTACATGCTCGATCCACGAAGGCAGACTACATGCTGCACGTACACAACGGCCAGCTCAATATGATTCTAAGTTCGGATTGTTGGGCTATACTTTGACTTCTGTTTGTCGTTTCATCTTAAATTGCAGGCAAAAAAGCATGGATTGCTGCAGATAAAGTCTTAATTGGATAAACAAAAGTGTTGACAAACAATTAAAAGGTTTGTCTTACTTATTTTATAATGTACACACAATTTTATTCAATGGGTTGGATAACTATTACGTTGCATGAATGACACGATTAGTTGAATTCCATTACATACCACATATACCACCATCACTTACTGCTGCAATGTGTTGCTTATCTATCGCTGCAGGATACAAATTCCCCAATTCATGGATACTTTATCACTGCTACTAAACTTTGTCATAAAATTACCAACTGGTATACATTTTTAAAATTTTCAACCTGCGCTACACATTGCTGTAACCTGCATGTTAACCAATTGTGGAAATCATCTACTTCCTTTAGTTTGACTCGCCAAGACTCACCCTTTTTCCCAGCTCGACTCATTTTGGTAGACTTGCTCTCTACTGGATCAGATGCTTTTTCTGTTTTTTCTTCCACTTATTCATTTGTTATATCGACTCCATTTACATGCGAAATGTTTGTTTACGTAAATACTTGCATATGCCAAATTGTGGATCTTTTTCCAAAAGAAGATCCAACTCTGATGTAACAAATTTTGGTCGTTTGTTTATTATCTTATTGTCTGTCAAAATAATTGTAATAAATTCGGTAGTTTACTGCCTAATTTTTAGTATTCCAGTATACATTTTTATCTCATCTCCTTAACATGAGAAACAAATGAAATAATAAAGTTTGATGTACAGTAATAAAATCAAATTTTCTTATGATTACTTTTGTTATCATTTAAAAAAGTTAATCTATTTTCATTTCTTCTTACTAACACAAAAGTTATAAAAGTTTGACAGTTTACCCATTCTTATCCCTGCACATCGTAAATAACTACAATTTTCAAATTGGTTATTTATATACACACGCACAATTTATATACACACAAACACACGCACACACACGCAATTTATGCATAAAACTTTATTGTACGTTCTTTTTAAATTATAACAGCGGTAAATGGACATGGACATATAAGATCGTCACGTCTTAAATTATAACAGCGGTAAACGCATGACTTCAATGCCATTGACATTATAAAAATCCAACAAGCATGGTAGAATTTATCTGTGTTTTCACATTCAAACGATATGTTATGTGGTAATAGGTGCATATACTGTATGTATGTCAAAGAGGGCGCGAACTGAAATTTATCATGTTTGTGTAGTATGTAAATTGTACATGGAAGCTATGTAATTGTAGGTAGCCAGTTATACTAATTGTTTAGTAGATTCAAATGTAATATAACATTTAAATCAACACGAAAAAAAACAGATAAATCAAATACTAAAAACAGTGCATGTTGTAAATGGACGTCATTCTGCATGCATCTTCTGAGACGTGGAATGAGTTGCATTCTTCATTGTGTACCATGCAAGTAGGAGTGAATACATCTATATTTTTATACACACGTATGCTACCAATTCAACTACTTACTGTTTTCTAATTTTTTCTTTATTTTAAGCGTCAGGGCAGTGACGATGCAAACCGAAATTCCGCTACTGCTCCAAATCCATGTGAAAATAAGACCAAATGGGCTACATGAAATCATTGCTTTAACTTTGTTACTGCTTACATGTACTTCTTTCTTGTATTCAACCCAGTGTACTTGTGCTTTATTTCCTGGAGTCCGAGTTTGTTGACCTCAAATAAGTGAGGTCACCGTGACCTCGGGATTCCATTGGTGGAAATCAGGGAGGCCCCTACGGGTTCCCCTGCTCTAACCTGCAAGTTGCCTCTATATATGTCTCTCTATGTGTGTGTATATAGACAGGTTCAATGACACTTCATACAATGGAGCATCTATTTGGCTTCTTTCTTTTCCACCACGCATTATCTCTCCTTCCACTCATTTTCTCACCTTTCACTAACTTAAACTAATATAAATGTGGTGGAATTCAGAAGGGCCAACAGAGTGCTGCATTTTCGAGGTGCCACTGAACGCCCACCTCTATATATATACACACACACACACACACATACATATGTATGTATATATACATGTGTACATAGATGTGTGTAACTTGATTACTACCTTTCTATGTGCTTCCTATGACTCCCTCTCTTCATGCACTCAACATTAATCGTCTTATATGTCTACCTTAATTTTTCTATGTTACCTTGTTTTTTCTCTTTTTACACACATTCTTCATTTATATATTCCTACATATATTACCTCCTTTTTTATTATCCCACCACTTTTCCAAATGACACCTTCCTTTAACTATTACTACTTACTTGCTAGGGGATCTGTCCAGCTTCTACTCCACCCTTATTTCTTCTCAGACAAAATTAACCTTTCCCACTCCTCAACAAACATATGTTCTCATATCACATATTCATCTACTTCAACCCACCTACGTTACGCCTTTTCCAGCAGCATTTCACACACATTACATATGCATCCAACATTTCTTTCCCACACACTTCCTAATCTCGTCAACCACTCCATGCTGATTTACATCACACCCATGGTTACTTGCTGCTTCACCAACATTCTCCCCAAAACATTTCATACAAGCACAAACAGTTTAGAACCATAAACCCGTATGCAAAGCACGGGCCTCCTACTAGTGGTTAGAGAAATGTCCGAAAAGATTGACCTTATTCGATGGCGGATGAAGACAGCTCAAGATAGGCAGAAATCCTATGTAGACAAGAGAAGGGGTGACCTCGAATTTGAAGTAGGAGACTTGGTTTTTATCAAAGTGTCACCTCTAGGGAATGTGGTTCGCTTCGGATCGGTAGGGAAGTTGGCACCTAGGTTTGTGGGACCATTTCCCATAATCGAGAGGATTGGCCAAATGGCTTATATAGTAAAGCTCCCTGAAAATCTACCTGGTGTTCATGATGTTTCCATGTTTCTCATCTGCGGAAGTGCTTGCGTGACACCGCAGAAGTTGTTGAGCCGAGTATAATGGAAGAGGTAAAAGTGGAACGGGAGGCGACAGTCAGGCGAGTTCCTTCCTGTATTCTTAGATCAGAAGTTAAGAAGCTACGCAACAAAGAGCTCAAGTTGCTAAAGGTTCAATGGGGAAATAACCCAGAGGATGCGACTTGGGAGACCGAAGACAAGATTCGTGCTTTGTAACCTTTTCTCTTTGAGTGTATGTTCTTGACTCCTTTTTCCAAAGCTTTATCAGTACTTGTTCCTATTCATTTGAGTATATCTTATCCATAGTATTTTTCGACCTTTAGATGGGAGTCCAATGGATGTAAACATGTGTTTGAAGCATGTTATGTTTGATGGATGCAAGTGGATGCAAGTGTTTGCTAGCGGTTGCCCGTGGATGCATATACACACACATTAAGCACTAAGATCGACTCAATCACTCTCATACTGCATATGGATGTGTGTGCATTTTCTTTTCTTCTATGGATGGAAATGAATGAACCTGCATATGGATGTTTCATTTGGATGAATGAGTGTGCACACATGTAGAGCTTATACGCTATAATAGGCTTATTTGCATACATACTAGATTCATGGCACTAACATACATTGCATTAAGGAGGTCAACTGAATCAGTAGACCGCCTGATCTTTGCATTAGTGTTGGGACATATACACACACCTTTGCATATATTTATAAAAGCATTAGAAATCCTTAAGGACAATGGATGCCAGTGATTGATGGATGAGTAGATGGATAATGGATGGTAGGATATGCATTCTTCTCAACTTGGAGATTTCGGGAACGAAATCCTTTAAGTAGGGAGGAATGTAACACCACGTAATTTTGTTAACATTAAAGAGGATAAATTAAAGAATAATTAATTTAATATTAAGAAATAAGGGAAACTGATTATGTCATTACGTCCATCTCGAAATTCTAGTTAGGATAGACACCTAGTTTGCATAAAATGGATAACATATGAAGAAGTTAAGAACGATAAAAAGTTGAAATCAAAACAGGATATAACTGGCGCACTTTCCAAGTGCGCCAAGGCAATTTTGCAATGGCGCACCTGTAAAGTGCGCCCAGAATAGTTTTTGGGTATTCAGGCCTTTTCCCAAAGTGGGAGGCGACCCGTGACCTGATTGACCCTAGGGCTTATGTGATAGTCGGTTCCAGATGGTTCTGCAGCTATAAATATATGGCCATTTCACATATTTCTTCATTAGAAGTCATGGCGGCCAAACTCTACCGGATTCTGAACTGAACTAGGGTCTCTCATCTCCTTTTATCAACTAAAGCATATCAAATTCTGAGATTCAAGCATATACTCAGCACCAACCTCTTTTCTATCAGCTTAGCAATCAAATCACAGTGAGTTCTTGTTGCTTTTAGGTTTAGATAAGTAAAAGTGAATTATGAAGGACTGTGATTTGGATACGTTGTAAACCTTGAATCTATGTTATTGTTAGGTCTTATGATAGATCTATTTCTCTAGATCCAATTTAATTATGACTATTCTACTATGTTATTATTGTGGATCTTGGTTTATAACTATATTGTGGTTAATATATATCTGTTAACTTAGACGGTTATATCATTGGATAGATCTAATCATTTATGTAAATCATGAACATATGTCACCTTGAATTGGTTAGGATTGGATATAAACCTTTATCTTAATTATAACTTTTAGGACATGCTATGATGTGGATGTGTGTAGATTTATTTCTAAACTAGTAGATCTAATTTATGTGGACATTGAAACTATTAGATCTATTTTATGTGATCTAAATTGTCACCTTGTGTTATCATGTTAGATCTATTTTATATGATCTAAATTGTCACCTTATGTTATCATGTTAGATCTATTTTATGTGATCTAAATTGTCACCTTATGATATCATGTTAGATTTATTTTATGTGATTTAAATTGTCAACTTATGATATCATGTTAGATCTATTTTATGTGATATAAATTGTCACCTTATGTTATCATTTTAGATCTATTTTATGTGATCTAAATTGTCACCTTATGTTATCATGTTAGATCTATTTTATGTGTTCTAAATTGTCACCTTATGTTATCAGCTTAGATCTATTTTATGTGATCTAAATTATCACTTTGTTATAATGACAATTTCATGTCTAAGCCAGTATGTATGTTCACCATATTATCATACAAGTTTATGTTTATGCCAAGATGACCATTTTAGTTATATTCCCATTATTTTCCCTAATATTGTTTATGACTAGGCTATTGTCTAGCCTAGGCATGTTGCCAATTTTATAAGGGTGCTAGTTAAATAACAGGGGAAAAGGGTTAAAAATGGCATAATTTGAATATGAACATTTATGGACATGTAATTCAAATTATTGGGTAAAATAGGTATTGCCACCTATAAAAGGAAAGGATTAATTAATTGGTTAATTAATTAAAAATGGAATGTCTAGTAATTACAATTAGGAATTGTAATTGCACTTATGACGTGGGGTTAGGTTGCATTAGTGGTGGAAGTCTGCCCGAACCCGACCGGCATAACCGGCAGCTACTAATAGTGAACCTAATGTGGGAGGTTTGAGTACGTAAATACGAATCGGGCTATGACACGAGGTTAGGCCCAACTATGGAATAAGTCTGCCCGGACCCGACCGACATATCCAGCATCCACATGCTGTAGGCCTAATGTGGGAGTTCTGGCCCATTATGAAACCATAAATGGACATGGTAAAGAATTGGACTACTTAACCTAAGTAAATCCATAGGGATTGTATGAACTTAAGTTTAAGTCGGGGGTTAAGTAAACATGGTTGAGGGGTGGGTTAAGTAAATCTGAAGAGGGGATAGGTAATATTCACATATAGGCCCACAAACTTAACCCATTAAGGTTATGTAATTAAAGACACCTAGTGGTATACATAATCCGTGGAAATAATAAAGTTATGTAACTAAAGAAACCTTTTAGGGTAAACATAACTTGTAGAAGTGATTGGGTTATGTAATTAAAGACACCTGTAGGTAAGCATAACCGGTAGACATAAACAAGGCTATGTAATTAAAGACACCTATGGTATACATATTCAGTGAAAACCTAGTGGGATATACAAGACAAAGGGGAGAGATTGTATCATATTGTGTGGGACCCATTTCAGTCAGTAACCCAGAGTAGGTATCAAATATAGTACTCCGTACTAAGCGGAGAAGGGGCACGCTTACTGACTGATTGTAAGAGATCCAAACGTGGAGGACAGTGTGGGCAGCGCAAACCGACCGGGTCATGTGTGTGCATGAGCCGGGCATAAGAGGATAAGACGACCGTGACACCTGTAGATATGGTTGTGAACATTATTACGACGAGGGGTTGCCATTTTAGGAAGTGATACCTCCTACTGTGGGGCTAGCACAAGATGTATATGAGGGTTAGGGAGCCGCTTGATCCGGGTATTAGTAAGGATACATTTGGACGTATACCTAAGTCTACCACCTTAGAGTTGAAGGGATCATCTTTTTCTGGATATACTAGTAACAGTGCAAAGTAATCATTAGAGAAGTGCAAACAACTTATCATGTCTACCTTGTCACACCTACCATTTATGTAGTGATCTCCCTTAGCCACTTTATATGCCTATCATGTTACTTTTATTTATTTACTGACTAAAAGTAACTGACTCATCGGACTTTATGTCTGACCCTTTCGTTTCTTCCATCCCCCCCCCCCCCAGGTTCTCAGGGAGGAAACACCCAGGCTTAGTCAGGATTCAGATATCACCTTGCTAGGAGCTACTTCTGAAGTATGGCTCAAGTTCTTATCCCTGCTATGGCTTAACTCTTTCAATTGGGGAATTATGTTTTTATAATCTTATGTACTCTGATGATGCAAGACAGAAGCTATTTTATGGTAATGATTTTTGTGACTTATGGTATTGTTGACCACGGTATTTTAATTTATGCTGAAATAAAAATTTAAATTTCCGCACCTATCTTAGTTACATCTATCTTCTAATTATTCTGTGACTTTTTACTTATATTGCTTCATGGAATTTAATGCATTCCCTTAGTGAGTGACATTAACAGATGTAGGGTGTCATAGGTGTCAGTTTTGTACACTTAGAGAATTGTTATGGAAATTTGAGGATTATAGGCCTATGAGTGGCTAAGAATGAAGAATGTACAATATGTTTTGAAAAAACGAGGGAGAGAAAGTATTCCATGTGTTAATATCTGAAATTTTGGTATTTCGAATTAGTCGATTAGGCAGTAAGGCCTTGTAAATTAAGAAAAGAGTAAGAGAAAAATGGGTTATGAATTTACATATACATTTGGCGTAAAAGTGACACTAGTCTCGTATTTCAATTTAGACATAGTTTTGGAGGAATTTGTGCAAAAGAGAATACTGAACAAAAGAATGTAATTTTGCGCGAACGATTTGGGAATGCAAAAGTTAGAAACCATTTTATACTTAGCCCCATAATTAGAACTTAAAAAAAAAGAATTTAAAAAATGTAAATGTCGGAAGAGATTCCTTGTAGAATTTTCAAGTTTTAAATGTAAAAGTTTAAAATTTTGGAGATTTAATGGTGTGTAATGTTAAGAATTGCAATAAAATAATTTAAAAAAAAAAGTGTATGTAAGAAAATTGTGTGTTCCGCAATAATGACCCGAAGAATTCGATGCTTGAATTTTGACAATAGTACATAAACCTGTATTTCTTGCCAAAACATAAGTATCGAAAACCCTGATTATTAATAGAAAGAATTTAGAGGGTGAGAAAATAAAGAAAGAAATATTGGAATAGAAGAATAAGAATATCAAAGTCACACAACGGAACGAATAAAATATAATATATCAAAAATCTTTACACAAAAAAAACCATATACATATAATTACAACATCAGAGTATGCATACATTTCAATAAAACACACACAACAGAATATATTAATACTGGAAATTACGGGTATCCGTCTTGGCTCAAGCATCTCTTCTGAAGCTCCAAGCGAAACCTAACCTGGAAAATATACTCGGTTCACCCGAGCACATTTTGAAGCAAAACAAAATCAACCCAGATCAATCTAGAATACTTTCAGTGATAAATTCATATTGCAAACAATTGTTTAACTTTAGAAAATCCTTTTGAAAGAATGGAACACTAGTAAGACACGGCCATACATAAACATGGCACGTGTTTTTACCTTACGTTAGCTAAGTCGCTTTTTTAATCTAAATCTAGTGATCTTATAATAATGTCTATCAAACCACAAGTAAATAGGAATACAATCGGTAAGCTTGCATTTCACTTTCCAACATAGTTATTATACATCTAAAAATGTATGGCTCGTATTGGAGTTTGGATTTCCCACATGACAAGATATAGGACCACCTTCCGATTAGTGTACTGTAGAGAAGATACAGTGGGGGTTCAACAAGAACATCTTGTAACCCGGCCACACATGACTGACTCATTCAATTTGAGTGTATCGAATATATTGTCACCCTACAGTTGTGCAACCACTGTGTTCCCGAGAGATACAGAAGCGATAGAAGAAACAAATCAATTTTTCTCCAGATGGTGACAATATACCCTAATGGGAAATACCCACATAGCCAATGTAACACCCCACCTTCGTTAAGGTCACTCACAAAGGGAATGCGTTAACTTCAGTGGGGCATCATAAGTATATAGGACAGACAAAATTTAAACAACGAAAAATAAATAAAACTTTACTTCATTGATAAAACAGTAGCTTGGTAAAATAGCTTGTACAAAGATTGTTTTCTAACACCAAAACACTAATACCCATTACAACAAAGCATCCGTCTTATTTAAAAAAATAAAGAAGCATAAAATGACAATGATATTCCCTAATAAAGCATGAGCCAGCCATAGCAGTGGAAAAGAGAGTCCAAAGCAATACGTTGACTATCTCCGAGCTTGGAAAGGAAACTAAGCTAAGTGGTAATATTCCCTCCCTGTAAACCTGGGTGGGGGTGGGGGATGGAAGAAAAGAAAGCGAAACAAAACAGTGTCAGACATAAAGCCTGGTAAGTCCAGTGACTTTTAGCATGTAAATAGGTAAAAGCGTCATGACGTGAATAAACTGGATACAAGACAAAACTATGATAGTAAGAATAGCAAGACAACAAATGATGAGTGTCAGATATGACAAGGTACACAAGATGAACAGGATATGAAGATTGCGCTCTTGATTATTAAGAAATTTCCTACACCGCACTGTTTACTAAGACACCTTGGTTAAGAGAGTAACTCCCTGAGTACCAACTCCGAAGACCGAAATTAACATCAGATTGACCCCAAAGGAATTACCCAACTCAACCAACCTTATGTTACCACACTATTACAAGATTACACCGCACCATTCGATATGACAAGGCAAGATACACTGAATGCGCTTCGGTTCTTTCTCTAATTTCCTATTTCTCTGCACCACCCAACTAGCATCCTAATTAGTGTCTTTTATAGAATGATTCGTATTCCCTACTAGTGTCCCAACTAGTATCCGGTGAAAAAGGATCTGTATCCCCTACTAGTGTCCCAACTAGTATCCTGTGTTATATAATAAGGTGATCCCAACCCCGCAATTGTGGTAGCCTTTAGGTGTACATCTAGTAAGAGGATCTTACCTCAATCAGCCTAATTGCCTTGAAGATGTCAGATGTATCCTTACTACCATAACCGATCGGATCCTACTCGTATTAATTTATTACTTGTGTCATTCGACCTCGATTGTATGTATTCATTACTTGTGTCATTCGGCCCCGCTTGTATGTAGATACCTTTGTGGCCCCATCATGGGGTGTACTAATTCCCATGATGGCAACCCGACACGATTTAAGGTGCACAGTGTACACTACTGATGCCCAGTTCCTGCTTTTTCCACTCCGGAGCACGTGCACGCCCATACTCCGTCGGAACCTACACTGCTGCACCACCGGCTGCTATTTTGACTGCTTATAATCAGCCCAGTAACTGTGCCCCACCCTGCCTAGCTCAGGGTAACATGATACAACTATGTGGGTTACTGCTGAAATGGGTCCCTATTACTAGGGTTTCCTAATCAACATGTTATAATGGTTAAGTGTTCTCAATTTAACTTAACCCCACCCATTTGCTTAATTAACATGTTGTACTGGTTAAGTGCCACTTCTTCATATGTTACTTAACCTTCTTGCTGATTCACACATGTTTATTTAACGGTTAAGTTTGTGGGCCTATTTATACTAATATTACCCACTTACCCAAGATTTACTTAACCCTTCCCCTTATAATGTCCATATGTATTATTGGTTAAGCTAGCCTTAACCCTATCCACTTTGTTCATGTAATATTGGTTAAGTTGTCTTCTTGTCCATGTTAACTTAACGCACCCACCTAACATGTCATATTGGTTAAGTGTTTCTTATTAACTTAACCCTGTTCATTAGCATTAATTTATTCATTAATGCCTTAACCTCTCACATTAGAACTGTTGTTTGCGGTTGCTGGAAGTGCCGGTCGGTTCCGGGCAGACTTCTACCGCAAACTCAGTCTAACCTCGGGATTTGGGCTTTATGCACTAACCTCTCACATTAGACCTGTTGTTGCGGTTGCTGGATGTGCCTGGTAGTTCCAGGCAGACTTATACCGCAACTCAATCTAACCTCGGGTTAGGCTTGTTCATCTTTTATCTAATTTACCTATTTACCATACATGTCCAAGTCTAGATTTCATATGCTAATTATCCCAAATTCACAAACTAGTCATGTTCCAATTCTCAAGTTATGCCCAACAATATCACTGAATATGTTATGCCCAATTATTTCACCGAATATATTATACCCAATATTTACCCAAAATAGGTTATACCCAAATATTCCCCGTATTCCAGTCGTTCGTATTTCACGATTTAAGCCTTGGTTCGAAGGTAACCCAGGTTCATAAAAGAAAAAGGAAATATGGGAAGAGAGAGAGAAGGAGCATAAAATAAGAATAGGCATGTAACAACAGACCCGATACAAGAAATTTAGATCCAACTAAGATAGATTCTTGAATAAACCGATACAATCATTATCGCAGGCATAAGAATGACATCATGAACCAAAAAGGATTATAAACCTGATGTACAACAAAGATAGGTCTGACTTAATCAATAAAAATAACCTCTACGGCATGCAAAGACATAGATTCAATAGAAGGATAGGGATAAATCTGAAAAGATTATCTTACAATCAGGCATAGACTTCGATTCATTTTATTACGTGTCAAGATTACAATCAGGTATTTAAATCTGAAAATAACATGAACTTACCTTGCTAGGATTAAGAAAAGATAATTGAATCATTGTTGTTGCAGAAACTCTAATTTGATGTTGATTAATCTTCAAAATTGATTGTAGAAGAAAACCTCTCCTTTGATTTGGAGCTCTCTAACTTGATTTCTAGTTTGGAGAAGAAGGAAGTGGCTAGGCTAGATTGAAGATGAACAGCATGACGACCTCATTGCTTTGGAGCAATAGAATTAGGGTTAAGTCATGAGTGTATATATACATGTCTAGGATTATTAAGAGCCTAGATCAACCTAGGATCCATCCAAACCATCCAGTCTAAGAGAATGAGTCAGCAAGCCAATCAGAAGTCGCCACGTAGCCCTACAACTCAGAAATTCGTCACTGTCCAAAAAAGTCAGTAGTGGTCGACCCTACAGGGGGGTTGACACCCATGTCGACACCCCTATAGGGGGGTTGACACCCTATGGCAGGATTTTTCCTGCCCACTGTGACCTGCTGGTTTGAATTTTGAATCTTGATTATTTAATTATTTATTTAATTCTGAATTAAACTTAAATCTTCTAACCTCCATAACTTCTTCATACGGAGTCCAATTCACGCAAACTCGGACTCTATCTCAAGAAAAATTCTGAGATAAATGCACTTGGTGTAACCCGTTTCCTGTAATTCTTCTTCTGAAAATTAAGTGTTCTTAAATTCATTAATTTAATATTCATAGAAAATACGGGGGTGTTGCATCCTCCCCTCCTTAAAGGATTTCGTCCCCGAAATCTCCAAGTTAAGAAGGATGTGTCCTACCATCCATCATCCATTTGCTCATCCATCATCCATAAGCATCCAATGTCCTTAAAAGATTTATAATGCCATATGAACATATGCAAGGGTGTGTGTACATGTCCCAATACTAATGCACAAGATCAGGCGGTCCACTGATTCAGTTGACCTCCCTAATGCGGAACATGTTAGTGTCATGAGTCCAACATGTATGCAGTCATTCCTATGATACTTTATAACTTCTCTATGAATGCACAACCATCCATTCAAATGCAGGATCCATATGATATCACATCAAGTTTAAATCCATATATATATATTCACTCATGCGTATGCAATATGGAAGTGACGGAGCCGATCTAGTGCCTAATGTGTGTGTATATGCATCCACGAGCAACCACAAGCAAACACTTACATCCACTTGCATCCACCAAACATAACATGTCTCAAACACATGTTTACATCCATTGGCTTCTACCTATGGATCGAGGATAGGACCAAGAGGATATACTTAAAAGATAGATACAAGCATGCATAAACTTATGGAAAAAGATATCAAGGATGTACCCTCAAAAAGAAAAGGGTAGGATGCACATATCTTGTCTTCCATCTCCCAAGTCGCATCTTCTTCAGCGTCACCCCATTGTACTTTAACTCCCTTGACTTCACGGTTTCGAAGCTTCTTGACCTCCATTTCCAAAAATCACTAGTAAAGATAGGATCTCGATCACTTACTATGCTAGAGGGTATCCCATGTAGTCGGACTATCTTTCCAAGATAACAGATGTTAACCATGATACCAAGTGTATATACTAAGATGATTAGAGGCCTCTCCTCTACTTAGATTATCCATCATGTCACAGATCTGAGGGTCTTCATGTTACACCGCTCCTATCCGATCAAAAGTGTAGGCCGCTCTTCTAGTGATGTTAACAAACCAGGTACAAACTTGACTGAGGGTCTAAAGTTGAAGGTTGCTATGTACTTCAAATTTACCTGCCCTTAAGGTCAGTCTTTTTCTACTTAGGGTGCATGCCACAACATTACCCTTGCCAAGGGTATAAGCAATCTCAAAGTTGTATGAGGCAAGAAATTCCATTTATCGTTATTGCCTCAATTTCAAATCTTTTTGCGAGAACAAAATTTTTAAGGACTTATGATCCGTATATAGTTCAAACTATATCTCTTAAAAGATAATGATGGCATGACTTAAGAGCGAACACTATAACAGCTAATTCCAAGTCGTGGGTAGGATAGTTTTTCCTCATGTACTTTCAGCTGTCTTCCTCCATAACAAACTACCCTCTCTTCTAGCATTAAAACATTGCCTAGCCCTGTCCCGCATGCATCCGTATAAACTGTAAACGTCTTGTTCCCTGCGGGCAATGTCAAGACTGGGGTTGTCGTCAAGGTTCTCTTCAGTCGTTGGAAAGCAACATCACGAATCAAATCCCAAGCAAAAGTTAGATTCTTCTTTGTCAATCTAGTAAGTGGCGCTGATACCTTCACAAAGTCCTTAATTAACTTCTTATACCAGCCCGCTAATCTAAGAAAACTTCTTACTCCCGTTGCATTCCCTGGGACCTTCTAATCTTGCATCGCAACTACTTTTGCGGGATCTACTGTTATCCCTTCCTTGGATATCATAAGTCTTAGAAACCTTACTTCTTCTCTCCAAAAATGATATTTGGATAATCTAGCCTTAAGCTAATGAGCTTGGGGGGTATCCGAGATTTCCCTTAGATACAAAGCATGTTCTTCGCCACTCATAGAGAAAACCAAAATATCATCTATGCACAAGCAAAGTGAACCATCCGCCTTTGTAGCGAAAACAATTGGAGCACCACATTCAGAAATACTTCGCCTTATGAACCCTTTCTCAAGTAACTCTTTTACTTGTTTACTGAGCTCTTCCTTTCCCTGGGAGTCATGTGTCGTACAGTTAATGCAACTGGCTATGCATTGTCAACTAGATATATGCGGAAATCTATCTCGCGTTTTAGGGGACAAACCCCTAACCTAATCAAAAATATCTGCGTATTCATGGACTACTCTAATGGATCGCAAACCGTCGATAGATGCATCAAGTGATTTTAGCTAGCTAAGCCAAACTGATCCCTTAGGATCGCACGAAATCTCGAGGGTATTCCTGAGTCAAGTCAAAAGTCTAACTACCCTCCTTTCACAATTACTAGCTAACCAATCCATGCCTAGAATCAACCCATTGCCCCTAAAACCAGAAACGTAAGCATTACATCTAAACTCAAAGCTTAGTATAGATAATCTCAAATCCAAACAATTCATAGATAAATAAGACGAACCCCCAACAGGATTCGAGACAACAATGGGATCCTCTACCCTGCTAGTACTTAAGGTGCAGAGACTCAACTATGGAAGCAGATATAAAAGAATGTGAAGCGCCAGAATCAAACCAAGTTCTAACAGGATGATTGAAAAGAAAAACTAAACTTTCAACAGAAACATTCCTACCTCTCTTAGGTACACTAGCAGCGAGATCATGCAATTGCCCTCTTGAAGATTATGTCCTTTGCCCTTGTCCTTGTCCTTCGGGAAATCCTTGATAAGATGCCCTGCTTTACCATACTGAAAACAACCACCCGTCTTCTTCTTCCTACAATTAAATGACCCGCTATACCACAGAAATGACACTTCCTCTTGTCATATGATCTATTATTTCCTCCACCCTTCTTATATTCCAATCCCTTGTTTGTGATTCTTTCACTTTGGCCACTTTCTTTTCACCTTTCTCCTTTTGCGTGGATTAAGCCACATAAACAAACTTCTTATTCTTGGGCATGTGCTCCTTAGCCCAAGCTCCCTATTCTCATCCTTACTATCCTTGTGTAGCTTGTTGACGGGTTTCTCGAAACTACCTCCATCGCACGGTAACCTACAAAGCTTAAAAGAAGATTACCATAGGGAAACTGCTGCGGCTAAAGATGGAGGTTGGGCACTACTTCGCCCTCGACATGTGCCATATGCCTATGAAACTATGGCAAAAAGAAAGGAAGAAGAGATTCAAACAGAGAATCGAAAGATAGCGCATATGTCTTTGAGGAATATGCCTTTTAAAAACAATACTTTTATCTTGAAAAACGGTTCTTTAAAACGTGTTTTAGAAAACACTCCTTTTAAAATATGCTTTTGAAAAATCTTTTATCTGTTCTGGTAACCTTTAGCACTGATACCACGTGTAACACCCCATCTCCGTCAAGGTCACTCACAAAGGGAATGCGTTAACTTCAGTGGAGCGTAATAAGTGTACAGAACAGACAAAATTTAAACTTCGGAAAATAAATAAAACTATACTTCATCGATAAAACATCAGCTTGGTAAAACAGCTTGTACAAAGATTGTCTTCCAACACCAATACTCATCACAACAAAGCATCTGTCTTATTTAACAAAATAAAGAAGCATATAATGACAATGATATTCCTCAATAAAGCATGAGCCAGCCATAGAAGTGGAAAAGATGGTCCAAAGCAATACGTCGACTATCTCCGAGCTTGGAAAGGAAACCGAGCTAAGTGGTAATATTCCCTCCCTGTGAACCTGGTGGGGGGAAACGGAAGAAAAGAAAGCGAAACAAAACAGAGTCAGACATAAATCCTAGTAAGTCCAGTGACTTTCAGCATATAAATAGGTAAAAGCATCATGACATGAATAGACTGGATACAAGACATAACCATGATAGTAAGCATAGCAAGACAACAAATGATAAGCGTTATATATGATAAGGTACACAAGATGAACAGGATATGATGATTGCGCTCCTGATTATTAAGATATTTTCTACACCGCACTATTCACTAAGACACCTTGGTTAAGAGAGTAGCTCCCTGAGTATCAACCCCGAAGACCAAAATCAACATCAGATTGACCCCCAAGGAATTACACAACTCAACCAACCTTATGTTACCACACTATTACAAGATTACACTGCACCATTCGATATGACAAGGCAAGATACACTGAATGCGCTTCGGCTCTTTCTCTGATTTCCTATTTTCTCTGCACCACCCAACTAGCATCCTAAATAGTGTCTTTTATAGAATGATTTGTATTCCCTACTAGTGTCCCAACTAGTATCCTATGAAAAATGATCTGTATCCCCTACTAGTGTCCCAACTAGTATCCTATGTTATATAATAAGGTGATCCCAACCCCGCAATTGTGGTAGCCTTTAGGTGTACATCTAGTATGAGGATCTAACCTTAATCAGCCTAATTGCCATGAAGATGTTAGATGTATCCTTACTACCTTAACCGATCGGCTCCGACTCATATTAATTTATTACTTGTGTCATTCGACCTCGCTCGTATGTATTCATTACCAGTGTCATTCGGCCCCGCTTGTATGTAGATACCTGTGCTGGCCCCATCATGGGATGTATCAATTCCCATGATGGCAACCCGACACGATTCAAGATGCACAGTGTATACTACTGATGCCCAGTGCCTGCTTTTTCCACTCCGGAGCACGTGCACGCCCATACTCCGTCGGAACCTACACTGGTGCACCACCTGCCGCTATTTTGACCGCTTATAATCAGCCCAGTAATCGTGCCCTACCCTGGCTAGCTCAGGGTACCATGATACATCTATGCGGGTTACTACTGAAATGAGTCCTCGTTACTAGGGTTTCCTAATCAACATGTTATAATGGTTAAGTGTTCTCAATTTAACTTAACCCACCCATTTTTTAAATTAACATGTTGTACTGGTTAAGTGTCGCCTATTTATATGTTACTTAACCTTCTTGTTGATTCACGCATGTTTATTTAACGATTAAGTTTGTGGGCCTATATATACTAATATTACCCACTTACCCCAGATTTACTTAACCCTTCCCCTTATCAAGTCCATATGTATTAATGGTTAACCTTGCCTTAACCCTATCCACTTTGTTCATGTAATATTGGTTAAGTTGTCTTCTTATCCATGTTAACTTAACCAACCCACCTAACATGTCATATTGGTTAAGTGTTTCTTATTAACTCAACCCTATTCATTAGCATTAATTTATTCACTAATGCCTTAATCTCTCACATTAGAACTATTGTTTGCGGTTGCTGGAAGTGCCGGGCAGTTCCGGGCAGACTTCTACCGCAAACTCATTCTAACCTCGGATTTTGGGCTTTATGCGCTAACCTCTCACATTAGACCTGTAGTTGCGGTTGCTAGATGTGCCTGGCAGTTCCGGGAAGACTTACACCGCAACTCAATCTAACCTCGGGTTAGGCATGTTCATCTTTTATCCAATTTACCTATTTACCATACATGTCCAAGTCTAGATTTTATATGCTAATTATCCCAAATTCACAAAACTAGTCATGTTCCAATTCTCAAGTTATGCCCTATAATTTCAGCGAATATGTTATGCCCAATTATTTCACCGAATACATTATGCCCGATATTTACCCAAAATAGGTTATACCCAAATATTCCCCGTATTCCAATCGTTTGTATTTCGCGATTTCAGCCTTGGTTCGAAGGTAACCCAGGTTCATAAAAGAAAAAGGAAATAGGGAAAGAGAGAGAAGGAGCATAAAATAAGAATAGGCGTGCAACAACAGACCTAATACAAGAAATTTAGATCCAAATAAGATAGATTCTTGAATAAACTGATACAATCATTATCGCGGGCATAAGAATAACATCATGAACCAAAAAGGATTATAAACCTGATGTACAACAAAGATAGGCCTAACTTAATCAATAAAAATAACCTCTAAGGCATGCAAGTACATAGATTCAATAGAGGTATAGGGATAAATCTGAAAAGATTATCTTATATTCAGGCATAAACTTTGATTCATTTTATTACATGTCAAAATTACAATCAGGTATTCAAATCTGAAAATAACGTGAACTTACCTTGCTAGGATCAAGAAAATATAATCGAATCGTTGTTGTTGCAGAAACTATAATTTGATGTTGATTAATCTTCAAAGTTGATTGTAGAAGAAAACCTCTCCTTTGATTTGGTGCTCTCTAACTTGTTTTCTAGTTTGGAGAAGATGGAGGTGGCTGGGCTAGTTTGAAGATAAACAGCATGACGACGACATAGCTTTGAAGCAATAGAATTAGGGTTGGGTTATGAGTGTATATATAGATGTCTAGGATTATAAATAGCCTTTAGATCAACCTAGGATCCATCCTACCCATCCAGTCCAAGAGAATGGGTCAGCAGGCCAATCAGAACTCGCTCAAGTTGGGGTATTTTATTTACCTCTCAAACCTTGATCGAAAACGTTCTTATCTTAAGATAGATAAAAGTTCGTAACTTCAAAACTGACATTGATTTTGATATCTCAAAATCACAGTTACTATTTAATTCAAAATATGGTTTATAAACCATTTGCTTTCCTTTGAAATATTCTCTTCCAATTATACTACCATTTATTTTACAAATATTTACTAAAATATACAAATCCGTAGCTTTAAACCCTTTTAGACAATTTTTTTTATAATTTTGATTTATTACCAAAAAATCCATTTTCTAATCCATTGCCAAAATTCATTTAACATCCTATTTAAATGCTTAACTTTGGATTTTAGTACTGAATCCAAATCCATTTAGGTATCCATTCTTTTGCAAACTAAAACGTTCTTTTAAAACTTAAACCATGTTAACCTAACTTAAATGATAAGTAAATCATCATATTCATTTGAATTTATTTTACAAATTTTGTTTGAAAAAAAACTAGGATTAATTTATAAATCCCTTAACGAACATACACCCGAGTTAACTTAAAATTGTGTTGCGAACTTGATTATTTTCTTAATTGATTTCAACTAAAACGGTAATCTTTTATTTATCATTAATTAAAATAATAATAAATTTTAACATTAATCAAAGTAAAAGTAGTTTACTTCATTCTTGAACTAAAGATAAACTAGTTAACCTTTTCAAAGGTTATTAAAATGATAATTAATTTTATTAATAATAAACTTCTCGATAACAATTAATTATAACAATCTTATCGCTGTTTTGAGAATTCCAGCCACCACAGGTGACCGTTGGCCACCGAACTTTGCTTGTAGGTTTAGCACTCCATTCTTAACAACTTTCTAGTTAACGACATTCACCAATTCCTTACGGACTGAGAGATAAAAAATAAAGTTTGAAATGGACTTAAGTGAAAAATAGTGGCTATTGATTTCGGAATTTAGGGTAATGGTTAAGGTGTTTATGTAGTGGAGATTTATGTTTTTTTATTTTGAAGTGACTAACGATATTTTATTGAAAACGAATAACGATATTTTATTATTTGATTATTTAATTCATTCGTGCCTACCGCCATTTCCATTCAACGTTTATTCATTTGTATGATCACATACGAACTCTGATTTTTATGAAAATGGATATCATGCCATGTTTCGACATTCTTGACCCAATGAAACTTATTTCATCGAAATATGAGCCCGCTAGCTTAAATAGCTCTAGTTTGAGTCCAAACTATCGATTTATTTACATTTTAATTTGTGTACGCTCACAAAATAACTCCAAATGACGCATAACTTGAAATCAAGCAATAATTAGTCATTACCGATTTAATGAAATTTGTTTCGCTGAAACCTAAGGTCATTTGAATAAGATCTCTTTTAAAAGGTCTAATTTAAATTGATATAAATCAATTTCAAAACGATTCAGTATAATAATAAAAAACTATTATTATCGAATATATTCAAAAAGAATGTCATATAGCTTCAAAGTAAACCAGATATGATTTCAAGCAGTTAAATTCCAAGTTAAAACGATATTAAATTTACAGTAAATCTCCTTTATTTATTACTAAATCGTTATGGTTTATAAAAGATTTCATAGCGACCTTCTGGAAATTTGATTTGGACATAACTAAAAAATTTCAAGATGAAATCTCCAATTTTTTATTTCGTCAGAAAATTATTATCCAATAGATCCGGGTGATTCCTGTTTTAAAGAATTCCAACTTATATTTGATCTTGTACATCCATTTAAAGTTCAAAACATAAAACTCAAACTACCACGATGTTGCGGGCATGTTTATAATTAGATTATAAATTATACGTTTCAGCGTCATTTAATAAATGAATTCGTTATTATAATTCAAATCATACTCAATTAAATTCTTTTATATTGCTAGTTCACACTGTATTGCAAATTCAGCTAACTCTGATTATCTAGGAATTTAATTTATTATTATATTATTTATATTAATAAAATATTTAAAACCACTGAATATGCGATATTTAAATTCCAAATGACCATTTTCAATCAATTTTATATACTCAACTAAACGGTAAAAATCCAGCTCGTTACATTTCTTCCCCCTTAAATGAATTTTTTCCCCGAAATTACTAAGGTAGGAAAAATGCTACAAATCCTTCATCGTTCCAAAAATCTACTTTAATTAAAATTTTCAGTTTCACTTTCTGAATTTTTAATTTCAACTAATCCAATTTTAATTGAAAAACCAATTTATTATTACAAAAAAAATCCAAGAATTTTGAAAAAAAATTAAAACTTTAAATTTTGGAAAAAAATCCGGCAGAGTCTCTGCTTTACGGAGGGACTTGTGCAATATTGCAGGAACAACAAACATATATACATTGACCCACATGATCGGAAAATCCAATTCATAACCCAAATTTTACATTTTGCATAAGCGTTCCTTGTATGTGCATTATGAAGCGATAAGTAACAAGCTGTTCATGAGCTCTCTCAACTAGCATGCAACTATAACCAAACTGGATCCAATTAGCTTCAAAAATCAATCAATTTCTTAACTCAGATGAAAACTCATTAATCCCATAACCAATCAATCTGTAAAACTCCACATCCATCACATTTTCATCTGTAGTCATTCATGTCATATTTACATGCAATATAAGTTCAAAAATTCATATTATTTATTTAATATTCTATCCAATTCACAAGGAATTAATTTATATTACCAATTTATTAGCAATCCACTCATATTTATTAACTTGCATGTATTTCCATTTCAAATTCTTATTGGATAAAGTTACATTTTGCTTCAAAATTCAAGTTCAATTTCTACTTATAAGATTCAACATAAGTTAAGTTAAAAATTCTTATTTCACTTTCAAATCCAATTTGAATATGAATCAAATCAACATTGGTATAGAGGATTGATTAAATAATTTGAGAAATTATTTCTTAACAAATTCTGGAAACCATTGAAATAGGAAATCATAATATAAAATTAATTTTATATCCACTCTGAAGTACACACTCTCATATATATACACACTAAACTCAATCTAGGGTATAGCTATCCCCATCTGCAATGACCTGAATTTTTAGCCATTAAATTAAACATTTAAAATTTTGTTAAATGTTATTTTGGGAATTAAATAAAATTAATTCAATAGTTTTGAAAATTTTATTAATATAAATAATATAATTATATAAATACCGAAATAGTCGAGATTAGTTGTTTTTTTGAACAATAAGAAGACTTTTATTACCACTGCAAATTACAAAGATATAAAAATACAATTTTCAGCTATACACCTATCACAAATTTATACAACAAACCCATCAATATATTCAATATTGAGAAAAAAACTCTCCAAATGTACAAGAAAAAACCCAGAAAAAAACCCAATATTGAAACTACCCTTCAAACTGAGACAGCATGCCATAATCACCAATCCATCAGAAAATTACCAGTCTGACCATTCCAACATATCATCTCAAACCTGATGCAAGACTTTTCATGATTTTCTTATGTATCACATTGTTGTAAAGGCCCGTAAATCCGTACTATCTGATCTGACTAATACAACACACATCCAACTCAAATAATATAGAAATACAAGTCATCAGGGTTAAAGAAACAGAGTAGATAGAAGAAGAACAGAAATAACAAAAATAGAATATCACAGTGGAACTAATAAAATATATTATATAACATAATCCTTTGAATACAAAATTTTTGTATCATAGATACATACCAACATCAGAGCACTATACAGTATTTGATACAGCGGAAATAACTCTTAAATATCTAACGGTGAAGCTGCCGGCTTCAAACACCTCCAGGTGTATATGTAAAAGCCTGAAACACTTGACTGCCCATATAAATTTGGGCACCCAAGAGTTTAGGAAAAACAAACAAAATAAACTTTGGGTCAGTCATGAGACTGGTGTGAGTAAACTCCAACCATATTGTTTAACTTTGAAAATCCTTTTGAAAGAAAGGGTAATAGTAAGACCAGCCCACACATAAACATGGACGATTTTTACCTTACTATAACCAAAACATGTTTGATACCAAAATCCGGTGATATTATAACAATGTCTAATCAAATAAATAAACAAATAGTAGAACGCTTGCATCTCACGCTCTACATATATAATAAAAAATCAAAAAACTGCAGGGAGCTTATTGGAGAATGGATTCCAACTATGACAAGGTATGGGAAAACCTCCCGATCAGTGTACCCTAGAGGGGATACACTAGGGTTTAACAAGAACAACTTGCAGTCCGACCACACATGACTGCCCACTCATTTAGCTTGAGTGTAGCGAATGTCACCCACGGTTGTCGGTCGTCCAACCGTAATCCATAAGATACATAATCGAAAGAAGAATAATTAATGAATTTTCTCTAGATCAGTGACAAATATACCCTGCTTGGGTATGACCCAACTAACCATGCTGCCTGCTTGATTTTTGTCATTTTCCGGTAGTGAGGCTTGAGGCTACATATACTTTAGAACATCTGGCCACCATTCACTTTGAATGCCACATCGTAAAACCCATCAAATCACTAGTTGATCTTCTCAAAAATATTACGGGTATAAAAGCTAAGAGAAACGAATTTTTGTATTCAATATAATCGAATTCCAATTATAAATTTCTTTTATGGGAAAAATCGATTAATTCAGCATCCTTTACCATTACAAACTAATATCATCCCTTGATAATAGCAAAGTCATTCAAGTTGGGGTATTTGATTTACCTCTCAGACCTTGACCGACAACTTATCTTGAGACGGATAAGAGTTTGTAATCACTTATCATAAAAATCCCTTTTCCTATCTTATTTAAAATATGATTTTTAAATGGCATCTCTTGTATTTGGAAAAATCTATTTCAAATTTATCCAATGAAAATTACATCAATATATTTATAAAGCATTGTTTTAAGTCAAATTCCTTATTTTATATTTAATAAGCCTCTATTTAAATTTCCATTAAAACTTGATTCCTTATTTGAAATATTTTATTATTATAATTTATATATATAAGCATAGAATCTACTTTCATATTAAAATTCTATATTTCTATTTAATAAGTTCCTAATATCTTTCGAAAATAATATTTTATTTTCTATAAATTCGACTCCATCAAATTCAAATCATAAATCTGAATAGATTTATCTCAATCCAATGTATTCCAAAAATCGGAATAAATTTCATCGTTTCCATCTCAAACAATTCCAAATTCGCTTATTTAATTCACACTTGAATTAAAAGTTCAAATTATCCAATAACACTTATTTTCCTTTATTTATAATTATAGCTTACAAATTTCACTTCTTGTTTTGAATATTAAAACACGTTTCGATTTCAAATTACGTTTGAAATCTAATTTCCACTTTGGGAAATAAATCATACTTGAATTTAAAAATTATAAAGTACCCAATGATGATTTTTCACTTTCATTTATAAACGCTGGTTATAGATTATGCTTCTTGTTTTTAATATTAAAACAAGTTCTATTTCAAATTCCATTTGAAATTTCATTTCTACTTTGGGCGAGTAAACTTCCTTTTAAAATCACGCTTACATTTACGTTTCCAAATTATCAAATGATAATTTCCTTTTCATTTATAAACATAATTTATAATTCAATTACTTGTTTTTATTATTAAACAAGTAAATATTTCCTAACCTATTTGAAATTCCATTTCTATTTCGAAAATTAAATTTCCCTTTTTAAAATCTGAAAACCCCATTATATAATATTTTAATTATCAATATCAAGGGCCAATGATATTCAGATATTCAAAACACACACAATTTCAAATCATAGGTTATCACACATCACATGTGATTATATATATGCAAACAAACAATAATAAATTTAGAGGAATCCAGTTGGATTCCCCCAACCTGTTTTCCTGCATTCACATATGTCAAACAACATAAATAATACCAATCCTGCTTCAAGGAAGGATATCGCAGATCGTCATCCACTAATGGTACTGCGGGAAATCCAATATATATGTAATAACCACAACCACCAAGCCTGAATAACTAATATATATATATATATAACCACAATAATTCAGTAATTCACGCATGCATCCAGAAAACCAACAAATTTATTCTTAGTGATTAAAAGTAAATTTTTAAGTGAGATTTACTCACCTGATTTATTTGCACTGAACATCTAGTTAGATTCTGTATCGTCGCAGCTACGACTCTAACTCAAATGAATTATTCACCTACGATTATTTAATTTAATTTAACGACTAAACAATTATTCATTTAAATTAAATAAACTAATTAAATTAATTATGAATTAAAATAATTACCTTCTTTCATTAAACTAATCCATGTTCTCTGCAACTCCTTCTTGTCTCTATAAGTGACCGAACCTAGCAACCCTGTCGAACTCTTCCTCGCCAAACCACTAAATCCAAAATCGGTGGCTCCATTCTACTACTTGGTTCATATTTTCAAAGCAGCTTATGATTTCTCTCCTCACACAGCAACATATCACAACATCCATGTTTACCAAAAACCCATCACCTGAATTCTTATGCTAGCCATCACCCTCCTATTCAACACATCTACCAACTGCAATAACACCTTATACACAAACCAAGTTCCTATAAGTTCACAAACATCCAAACATACCTGAGAATCCACTAAAACTCCTCATCTAAATCTGTCGTTACAAACATGCTACTCCTTTCTCCAGAAAAATCATGACCTTAACAATCTCAACTGTTTCCCTAAAAACATAAAGATCGTACTCCTAAAAATCATTTTCGAACACCCATATCACCTCGTCCATTATCCCATCACGCCACACAGACCTTACTGCAATTATCTCAACTCCATCGCTATTATTTTCCATATCAAACTCCTTCAACATCCGCAACCTACCCAAACAGTCAAACTTCTCAAATCAACAGATCTGTATGCTCCTTCACCAGAGAAAAAAAACACAGATCAAGATCAACACACGCACAATATCACTTCTTCCCATTTGCACTGACCCTTTAATTCGCGAGCATCTCCTCCTGAATGGAGCTTCAAGAAGACTACACGGTTATCAAATACCCAGCTCTCCTTCGAACCACATCATCGCACCCATCATAAAAAAAATCGAACTCAACCTAGATACAACGAACACGAACACCGCAACATCTAAAATCGCAGCGCCTCAAAAAGGATCATGACTCCCCGTTGAATCATCTTAAATCGCGATTGATTTTTTTGTTTGGAACAAGATCTAGAAATCTGAAATCAAGTCGCTCCTTACAACATGCGGTCCAACGTGAAGCTCTCGCGTAGAAGGTCCGAACGCACCAAAAATTGTGGATTTATGTTGAGTGTTTGATTTTTAAGAATTCGATGAAGATACCGAGCATGAGGGAAAAGAAATGAGGTTGATTTCGTTTGTCTTCTGAGGGAATGAAATGAATTATGTGAGTACGATTTATAGGAAAAGAGGGGACACGATTGTTGGCTTGAGAAGAGAATAGGTCGGCCATTTAAATTTCTATGTTTACTTGATTTTAAAAGCAGGAAACATTACGGTATGAAGAAGACAGTGTAGGTGGTATAGGTTGACTCCTATATATTTATATTTTTTTTCTAATATATTTATTGATTTTATTTTGATATTACCAGTTAATTTTATAATAATAATATCTCGCGGTAACGAACACCCATCGGAGCTCAATGACTGACACTTCTAGGGTTTAACCGCTATTCCAAACACATTGGGACATGTTTCGAAGTCTACATTGATAATATGGAAAAGATATCAATTTGAACTGATTATTTAAATTAAATTCAATCGATTAAAATATAATTCGATTTCAAAACAATTTAATCCATTGATAATAAAAGTTTATTACCGTTCTAATTCAATTGGAATTTATTTTGATTGACCGAATTGTTTCGATTCAATTTTAACTTAGCCTTAAATTATTTGTCGTTCTTATATTATGGCAATTCAATATATTCGACATTAAATCATATATTGATTATTAAATCGATAAATTCAATATAAATATTCATTCCTAATTCCAATTAAATATATAAAACTAATTTAAATATTCATTATAAAATGACTAACAATCTAGGTTGTTACATTCCTTCCTCCTTAAAAGAATTTCGTCCCCGAAATTACTAAGGCGGAAGAAATGTTACAGACCCGTTAAAATTTTAAAAGGCTACTTTGTTTTGACTCAGCGTTTCATATTTTCTAACTCAAGTTTCATACAACTTTAAGTTTTCATAGGAATATTCAATTTCAGTTCATTTATCTAGTTTCCATCGCTTCGATTTATTTGACTTGCTTTAGTTAAATTCTAGAATGCAAATTCCTGCGTTTTTATTTCAAATCTTTTAAAATCATATGAATATATATGTATTCTCATTTCAAATTAAAAACATTTGAACTCACCAAAACAACTTGGTTTCTTCTAACCAATTTTTATCACAAACTTTTCTAAGGTAGCAATCCATCACTTAGAAACTCGAAAATGAATACCGATGATGTGGCCATCCATCATAGAATTATTTTCCAGTGATGGAAGTGATTTCAATGCTTTATCATTTTCAAAAATCCATTCAATATGATTTTTATTCCAAAATTCTTTTCAAAACAAAGCTATATTATTTTAATATACTTCAGAAAAATATTTTCCAATTTCCCAGGATTTTAAATTCGAATTCTGGTTTTAGTCCAATTCAGTTTCACCTCATTTGTATATATTATTCATATACAAGTTCTATTTGGTTATATATAACCACTCGAGTTTTTTATAATCTCGTTTGATTATAATCTCAGCCAATACATCCATGTATTATAATAATTTCGGAAAATTGTATCTTTTGTATTGAAATATATTTTTGGGTAAAATTATTTCATTTACCCAGCTTTTAAAACATACTGTGTCGAATTACTCTGCTCAAGTGTTTAGAAACACCTATCGATACAGTTGTATATCCTGTATCGACCAGAATTCATAAACCACTCGACAAACTAATCAACACAATATAAATCGGTTTTTATATAAATTTACAAATACGCTCTCTCATATATTTGTAAAGAGGTTTTTAATCAAGATGATGTTTAAAAAAATACATATAATAAACATTCACTTAAGAATTGAATTAAACATTTCAATTGAATCAAGGACTTCAAAAGGAAAGGATACTGATAGTTTAATGAATTAAGAGATTAATGAATGTTTATTAAATAAATGAATTAAGTAAAGAGGATTCCAAATATAAGATATGGTTTATAAAACCATAATTGAAATCAAAATGGTAAATAAGATTTTTGTGATGGTTAGAATGTCGTCGATTAAGGTTTGAGTGGTAAATAGAATACCCCAACTTGAACGACTTCACTATTATCTAGGGATAATATTAGTTTGTAATGAAAGCATTTTCATAGATATATAATGAGATTTCCGAGTAAAGGAAATAAAAGGGTTTTTTGTAAAATATAGCGATATTTAGGGATACTGTAAACGAAGAGAAGAGTTTGATGAATATGTTTATTCTTAAAGATAGATATTGGTTAATGTTTTCAATGTAAACGAAAACAAGATATTGTGAATATTATTATCCAGTTAAGACAAGTATATTAAATTGATTTGTAAGAATCGATGAAACGGTTTTAGTGAAATGTTTTAATAAAGGTCCTAAAATGTCAATGTACTTAGCTATACTGTTGGATTTGATAGTCAAAGGACCAACTATCAAATGAATATTAATATTAGACCTTTTGACGAGTTGTTTCGAAGAGACCGGAATAGGAACTAGACCCAAAACCGATTCGAACCAATTGTGCATTCACGACTAACTCGCAGGTTTATAAAAATGGAGAATTGAAGACCGTGGATCTTCATTAGTGGAAGAACTACTTGATAAATTTCTTTAGATTGCAACCAGAGATCTATTGATTATGATTCTGTTGTGCTTGAAATCTTTGGATTGCAAGGACTTCTCGCTACTGATCCTTGAGGTGATTTGTAATGTCCCGTATTTTTTGACCATTTATTTGAAATATTTTATTTATTTAAAATATTTATTTGAGTTTAAATAATGAAATTTGACCATTTAAATATATTTTATTTTGGGATCATTTATATATTGAAACGATTCATTTAATTTAAAACAAAATGATTTCTAATATTTTGAATACCATGCAATTTGGATTTTTGCATATAAATGATTTCGTTCTAGGCCACTTTGTATTGTTTTAACAAAAACGCAACTAGAGTATGTATATGAAATCCTTGTCAAAAATATCCGAATATCATAGTTTATAACTATGATACCACTAATACCAATTGTTTAATTTAAATACATATGTGAATATGTGAATACCGTGTTGTCCTTGGATATGTGAATATGTTTCGTTTGCTCCACATATGCATAACTCATATAAATCCATGATAGTAATCAAAAAGGCTTATCATCGGTAAACCCCTGTATGTGTAGTTATATCCATCGATGATATATGAAATTTCCGATACCGTGAATGGAGCAAGTATATATCATCGGTAAACTCCTGTATATGTAAGGTGTAGGGTTTAAAGACTATGATTTCATATAAAGGATTTCATATATTACTAGTTTCGATTGGTAAACCCCTATATTTTTTGTCATAGCTGCAAACATATTTATATATTCTTACTTGTACCAAAGCAAATCAAATGGACCAAAACAAGAAAAATAGCAATGAAAGAAAAAAAAGAAAAAAAGAAAAGAAAACAGTAAAGCAACAGTAGAACAGCAAAAAGAAACGTACATCAACAGTAAAGAGAAAAGAAAATATATAAAAGATACGTGAGTACAGCAGTTAATGTACAGTTATGAAAACAAGGAAGAAAATAAGAATTTGAACAGTTAATTTACATATTTTCTTCGGCCAATACAGTCCAGTTTGAATTCAAGCAAACATATCATTGTTCATATCTGAAAAAAATAATAATAGACCACACAATAGCTTCTGCATAAAGTTCGATCAGGGGTTTCTTCAATGGGGTGAACAATTTGATAGCACATGAAAATCTGAAACAAAATCTCCCCACAGTGTTGTGTCTTCCATCACCATTGCTACAGTCGGTCATAGCTGAAATGAAAAGAAAATCCTATAAGAAATAGGTACATCTAAAATCTTTGCAAATCTGCTAAGGGAAAACTAATATATGTATATGTTATATACATCAACAGACAATCAAACAGCTAGTACAATTTATTTATCCAAGGAAATTCTGCAACATATCTAAAAAGTGGAACAGAAAATCCATATTTATAAATTTTAAATCTCTGAATTGAAAATTCATGATCACAGTTTCAAATCTTGGTCGCAGAAAAATCTAAACAGCAAATTACACAATACAGTATGAATAGACAACACAAATAGCTATACCTAATCTACATAGGGACAGATCGATTTTTGGTACATATTGGAGCAGAAATAGGACTGGAAATCCAACATAAAGTCACCACAATTCACCGTTAAATCTCACACAAACCAAGTTCTATCATGCACAGTTTGATCTCACAGCAAAGCTGAAATGAAAGATCAAACACCTAAGAAACTATAAACTGCAAAACCTAACCTAATCTATGAACTTACAAGCTGATATTGATGTCGTTCTTATCCTAAGCGAACGCAATTATAAATACACGGTGAACAAAACCCAAACCAACTCAGTATCGAATAGAAAAAAAACGCAAATAAAAATTTTGAAAAAAATACTTATCTGTTCTTGAGAGGTTTTCGTGGGTTATGGGTCGAGGCCGAAGGCACTAGGATCGGTCAAGCTTCCATGAAAGGGTTGATAGTGTTGGGACAACCTTCATCTTGAATCTTTGGGCTCGAAGGTGCTTCGTGGGTGTAGAACAACCGAAGGGGAGTCGAAGAGGGGGACAGAAGTGTGGGAGCGTGCGGCTTTCACCAGAAAGACAACGGTGGAGGAAATCTGGGTTTTCGGTCTTTGATGGAAGGAGGGTTTCTGCTTCTTTTGTTGTGGCAGCTACGGATTGTAAATGAATAGAGGGAGCCGATGTTAGGGTGTAGGAGGGGGAACGGCCATGTTTATGGCCTGGATGAGCTAAGGTATGGCCCGATTATTATATATGTTAGTTTAGAATTTAATGAAGGCTTAATTTAGTATTAGTTGTGTAATTAAGGAATTTGAATCAAAGTAAATTAATCTAATTGATGGAAATTAAAACCATCTCATATCATTACTTGGCGGGTCAAATTGGCTGTGTTATTTTTGTTAACCAATTTCAAAAACGTAATTAGTTGTTAACAAATGTGATTAGTGTTTATCGTTTTAATTAACGTAATTAATTTAATTAAGAATATAGGGATTAAAGAGAATTAATTAGGGTATGTATAACGAGATATTTAGTTTAATTAAATAGGATTAATTAATTTATTTATTTTTCTTAATAAGGGTTAATTAATTTAATTAAGCCGATAATATTCAAACGTTCATCTATGGACAGAAATGGGGCAGAACGACTCGTGTTACAACCAAAACAAAAATCGGGACAAGGCTGAAGACAATAAGAATCAAAGGTGAGTTATACTCACTCAGTTATTTCCTGCTTATATTTTATAAGTTGGGTTTTTATTTCGTGTGCTATGGTTGCTAGTGATTGACTGATTGTTGATAGATATTTATATATTGTTGAACTGATGAAATTAAACGTTGTTTAATTTCAGTGAAACCCATATCGTTATTTTTAACGATGGGTCACAGTTAAGGTAATTCACCTTACTGACCATGTTTGATTGGATGATTCGTCTAGTTATTGAATATTAACCTTAAATCCAATATTTGTTTGGTTTTGACCAATGGGTACGATTGGTTGAGCGATTGGCAGTGCATGGACTATGGATTAACCGTTCATAAATATCATTATACCGTCAAGTAAATCGACAAATTAAAGTTATAAAATATATTTTTATAACTGAAGACAGATTTTAAACCTGTATTTTTGAATTAAAGTTGTAAAAAGAAATAAATATTTATTATTTATGAATTGAGTTATAATTGGTTTTTAAAATGATTTCATAAAAGAGCTTTCTGATATTTATCAGATTTATAAGGGTATGAGCAGAAATTTATTTAATATTATAGATTTGAATAATCGTTTTTGGAGAGATAAATAAAGGGAATTCGAAGTAAATGCGAGAGCTTAAACTAAGTAAAGAGGAAAGTGATTATGTTGAACCATGATTTATAAATGAAGTTATAGAAAGGAAATGAGATATAAATAAATGTTACTTAATGAGGAATTAAGTAAAGTTATGAAATAAAACTCTAAGCGAAAGATTCAAGAGTGAATGTGGTAAGTGATGGGATTTTAACAAAAATCCAAGTGGAAAAAAGTATCGTTTAGAGAAGTAAAAGAAGATGTAATATTTTGTAAATGATTTTCTTAATCAATGGATTAAGAATGATGATTATACTTGAGATGGAAGATTCGAAAGATAAGAAGTTGTTATAAATATATAAAATGGCAAAATGAGGTATACTGATATAGAAATAAGTTCGGTCTTTGAGATACAACTAATGTCTATCTAAAGATAAGACTGTGGTTGATCAAGGTATGAGAGGTAAATAAATACCCCAGCTTGAACGACCTCGAAATTTTCTAAGGATGATCTTAGTTTGTAGTTTGAAAGGAGAGAAATAATTTTTTATTTTCATATGGAAATAATAACGGGATGTAAAGGGAAGGGTCGAGAGCTTATAATGAATTTTTCCAAGTGACGGAAGTGGAAGAGTTTGGCATTTATACAAAATGTCCGAGAGGTAGTGCAAAGTTAAAATGGTACTTCCATGGTGAAAGGAAATTGGAAAGTGAAGTTAGGAAATAGACTCGTTCTACAGGAATGAGTATGGATTAACGTATGTGAGTAATGAAACCCAATAGATTTAAACTTATAAATGATGAGTCGAGAGGATTTTCCAACATAAGAAACAAATAATAGTGAATGGGTTTGAAACGATCGTAAATTAAAGAATTGAATGTGATAAAGTGAAATAGTTTGAATAATAACCTTATATCAAACAAGTTATATCGAAATATTGAAATATTTAAGGATTTAAGATTTACTATTGATAATCGTTTAATTTAAAAAGGGTCATGTAGTGCTGGTACTGAACTGGTAAACCCATGTATTCTCACACTTATTTATTTGATAGTGAAATCACTGACTATCAAACCTGACCCATACGATCGTTGGTACGGAAAGACCGGGATCAAATTCAGATTCGAAAACCATTCTGACCAGCATATACGTGAAAGAAGATCATTAAAGATAGAGCAGATGAAGACCGTTGATCTTCATGAGCGGAGGAACTACTGATTGGATTTCTCTGGTTTAGCGACCGGAGATATTTCAACAGTGATTCTGTCGTGATTGGGATCTACGAATTGCAAGGACTTCTCGCTACTAATCTGTAGGGTGATTCCTGGGATGCAGTAGGAGAGTACCTTCGGTTTATCCTGTTCCTGGATGACTTGTATGGACGAGTGTCTGACAGAGTATTTCCTAAGAATCACGTACATTGATTTTTACAAACATACTTCTGTTAGCTGCAGAATATTTTTGTGGACGTCAATTAGTGATTTGACGGATCTGACGATGTGGCATTCAAAGTAAATGATGGCCAGATGTTCGAAGAGATGAATTCTAGCTTCAAGCCTCATCAACCGGGAGATGACAAAAATCGGGCAGGCAGCATGGCTATGTGGGTCGCTCCCATTAGGGTGTATGATCACCTATCTAGAGAAATTCCAATTTGCTTCTTTAATCTGATATAGATGCTGTCCCTTTTTGGGAGGCGGTTGCTGATCCCAACCGTCGGTGATATACATTCGATACACTTAAGCGAAATGAGTGGTCGGTCATGTGAGGGCCAGGTTGCAAGACATTCTTGTTGAACCCAGGTGTATTCGCCTCTAGATATACATCATCGGCAGGTGGTCCCATACCTTGTCAGAGTTGGAATCCAATTCCCAATAAGCGCCTGCGGTTTTGATTGTATACTATATATGTGGAGCGTGAGATGCAAGCGTTCCCCTAGATTGATATTTACTTGTATTTAGACATTATTATAATATCAGAGAAGATATTGTTTTCAAAATTGTTTTGGGTTATCGTAAGGTAAAAACCGTCCGTGTTTATGTGTGGATTCGGTCTTACGATTATCTTTTGCTTTTGAAAGGATTTCGAACTTTAAAATCATGATTGGATGATTCACCTTTAATACTGTGCGAGTTTATCTCACTCTGGTTCACCAGACTGACCCGGTATTTTGTAAATGCTCGGGTTAGCCCGGAATGTACAGGTTCAGGTTATTGAAGACTGTGAGCAGACGGGCTGAAAGAGTTCAGACGTATGATATTATTCCGCTGTGTTGCGTATAAAGGCAGATTATTATAACTGTCCAGTGCCGTTGATGTACTCTGATGATTGTAAGTTTTATTCAAAGCTCTCAATAAAGATTTATTTCTATATTATATTTTGTTCCGCTGCGATGTGAGACTCTGTGTTGTGTTCTTCTTCTTCTTCTATTCTTATATTTCTTTCTTTCTTATCTCACCCTCTAAATTCTTTCATTAACAATCCGGTGTTCTCGGTGTTTGAAAGGTCGGCATGAGATACGGTAAAGGTATTTATGTTGATTTTCGGGGCCGAAAACCCTGGGTCGTTACAGTGGTATCAGAGCTGGTTGCTTAATTGGTACGGATGATAGGGGGTTCTCGCTTCGCGTTTGGTGGCGAACGGGAGACTCTTACCCCTACATCTCCCGACAATGTGGGTTGGTCGAGTCGAGAGGCTGGCCGTAAAAGCAGTTCTGAGGTATCTCTGTAAGCCACGGTGGGAGGTTAGCCCACTGCCCCTGGGTCGTTACACTGGTATCTGAGCTATTGGTTTAGTGGTAACCTTGGCTCTGTGGCGTAACTCGATAGAGATGGAGTAGTAACACCCTAGATTGAGTTTGAGTGTATATATATGAGAGCGTATTTGTAAATTTTATATACAAATGTTTTGTATTGTGTTGTTTGATCGGTTCAAGTGTTGAAAAGCGTTGAACTGGTAATCAATACAATATTGTTTTGAAAGGAGGGTAAATGAAAAAAAATTACCTGAAATTTATTTTTATATAGAAAAGGAATAATTTTATGAAATTATTGGGATATTGTGTGTTGATTGATTTGAATGAAATCCAAATATTTGAATGGAATTCAAAATTTTGTTAAAATTTGGAATTGGAACTTAACTGGGTTAAGTAAATCGAATTAAATCGTTAATAATGATATTGAAAATAAATTAAGAAATGGTGTTGATTTGAATTTGGAAGTTTAATGAATAATAATTAAATGGAAATCAATCGAATATTAATTGGTTGATATTTGAATATGTTGAATTAAATAATAATATTAAATGTGAATTTAGTTGAGTTGATTGAGTTTGTTATGCCTTGATTGTTGAGTGATTATTGTTTCCTTGTTAGAGTAATTGAATATAGTTCATCCATGGATTAATAAAGAGTTAAACAAACTAAAACCCAGAGAAATGAAGTGTTAATTAAATATTTCATATATCTGTTACTTATATGACGAGCTGAGTGAAGTACAAGGGCCAGAGAACGATGAAGATTGAGTTTGATGGCGTAGATTGCACGTAAAATTTAGTAGTAGACTCAATAGAGCTCGAGAAGGTACGCCTACGCGAAAATAAAAAAAAATTGGGGTTTTAATTTCTGTTTTCCGACAATTTTTGAAAATTTAAAGTGTTAGAATATTTTCGATAATTTTTGAAAGTTTTGTTTTACCATAAAAAATTGGTTTTGCTTTCGAATAAAATATATTCTAAAATTAATGGGATTTACCACACTTTTCTTACCTTGGCAATTTCGAGGACGAAATTATTTTAAGGGGGGAAGAATGTAATGTCCCGTATTTTTTGACCATTTATTTGAAATATTTTATTTATTTAAAATATTTATTTGAGTTTAAATAATGAAATTTGACCATTTAAATATATTTTATTTTGGGATCATTTATATATTGAAACGATTCATTTAATTTAAAACAAAATGATTTCTAATATTTTGAATACCATGCAATTTGGATTTTTGCATATAAATGATTTCATTCTAGGCCACTTTGTATTGTTTTAACAGAAACGCAACTAGAGTATGTATATGAAATCCTTGTCAAAAATATCCGAATATCATAGTCTATAACTATGATACCACTAATACCAATTGTTTAATTTAAATACATATGTGAATATGTGAATACCGTGTTGTCCTTGGATATGTGAATATGTTTCGTTTGCTCCACATATGCATAACTCATATAAATCCATGATAGTAATCAAAAAGGCTTATCATCGGTAAACCCCTGTATGTGTAGTTATATCCATCGATGATATATGAAATTTCCGATACCGTGAATGGAGCAAGTATATATCATCGGTAAACTCCTGTATATGTAAGGTGTAGGGTTTAAAGACAAGGATTTCATATAAAGGATTTCATATATTACTAGTTTCGATTGGTAAACCCCTATATTTTTGGTCATAGCTGCAAACATATTTACATATTCTTACTTGTACCAAAGCAAATAAAATGGACCAAAACAAGAAAAATAGCAATGAAAGAAAAAAAGAAAAAAGAAAAACAGTAAAGCAACAGTAGAACAGCAAAAAGAAACGTACATCAACAGTAAAGAGAAAAGAAAATATATAAAAGATACATGAGTACAGCAGTTAATGTACAGTTATGAAAACAAGGAAGAAAATAAGAATTTGAACAGTTAATTTACATATTTTCTTCGGCCAATACAATCCAGTTTGAATTCAAGCAAACATATCATTGTTCACATCTAAAAAAAATAATAATAGACCACACAATAGCTTCTGCATAAAGTTCGATCAGGGGTTTCTTCAATGGGGTGAACAATTTGATAGCACATGAAAATCTAAAACAAAATCTCCCTACAGTGTTGTGTCTTCCATCACCATTGCTACAGTCGGTCATAGCTGAAATGAAAAGAAAAGTCCTATAAGAAATAGGTACAGCTAAAATCTTTGCAAATCTGCTAAGGGAAAACTAATATATGTATATGTTATATACATCAACAGACAATCAAACTACTAGTACAATTTATTTATCCAAGGAAATTCTGCAACATATCTAAAAAGTGGAACAGAAAATCCATATTTATAAATTTCAAATCTCTGAATTGAAAATTTATGATCACAGTTTCAAATCTTGGTCGCAGAAAAATCTGAACAGCAAATTACACAATACAGTATGAATAGACAACACAAATAGCTATACCTATCTACATAGGGATAGATCGATTTTTGGTACATATTGGAGCAGAAATAGGACTGGAAATCAAACATAAAGTCACCACAATTCACCGTTATATCTCTCACAAACCAAGTTCTATCGTGAACAGTTTGATCTCACAGCAAAGCTAAAATTAAAGATCAAACACCTAAGAAACTATAAACTGCAAAACCTAACCTAACCTATGAATTTACAAGCTGATATTGATGTCGTTCTTATCCTGAGCGAACGCAAGTATAAATACACGTTGAACAAAACCCAAACCAACTCAGTATCGAATAGAAAAAAAAAACCACAAATAAAAATTTTGAAAAAAATACTTATCTGTTCTTGAGAGGCTTTCGTGGGTTATGGGTCGAGGCCGAAGGCACTAGGATCGGTCAAGCTTCCATGAAAGGGTTGATAGTGTTGGGACAACCTTCATCTTGAATCTTTGGGCTCGAAGGTGCTTCGTGGGTGTAGAACAACCGAAGGGGAGTCGAAGAGGGGGACAGAAGTGTGGGAGCGTGCGGCTTTCACCAGAAAGACAACGGTGGAGGAAATCTGGGTTTTCGGTCTTTGATGGAAGGAGGGTTTCTGCTTCTTTTGTTGTGGCAGCTACGGATTGTAAATGAATAGAGGGAGCCGATGTTAGGGTGTAGGAGGGGGAACGGCCATGTTCATGGCCTGGATGAGCTAAGGTATGGCCCGATTATTATATATGTTAGTTTAGAATTTAATGAAGGCTTAATTTAGTATTAGTTGTGTAATTAAGGAATTTGAATCAAAGTAAATTAATCTAATTTATGGAAATTAAAACCATCTCATATCATTACTTGGCGGGTCAAATTGGCTGTGTTATTTTTGTTAACCAATTTCAAAAACGTAATTAGTTGTTAACAAATGTGATTAGTGTTTATCGTTTTAATTAACGTAATTAATTTAATTAAGAATATAGGGATTAAAGAGAATTAATTAGGGTATGTATAACGAGATATTTAGTTTAATTAAATAGGATTAATTAATTTATTTATTTTTCTTAATAAGGGTTAAATTAATTTAATTAAGGCGATAATATTCAAACGTTCATCTATGGACAGAAATGGGGCAGAACGACTCGTGTTACAACCAGAACAAAAATTGGGACAAGGCTGAAGACAGTAAGAACCAAAGGTGAGTTAAACTCACTCAGTTATTTCCCGCTTATATTTTATAAGTTGGTTTTTTATTTCGTGTGTTATGGTTGCTAGTGATTGACTGATTGCTGATAGATATTTATATATTGTTGAACTGATGAAATTGAACGTTGTTTAATTTCAGTGAAACCCATATCGTTATTTTTAACGACGGGTCACAGTTAAGGTAATTCACCTTACTGACCAAGTTTATAAAATAAACGTGATTTCATGGATTGTTTGAACTGTCATGGATGTGTGAAATTAATTTGGTATTGACCGTTATGAGACCATTATTTATTTTGAATTGTTTGATTGGATGGTTTGTCTAGTTATTGAATATTAACCTGAAATACAATATTTGTTTGGTTTTGACCAATGGGTACGATTGGTCGAGCGATTGGCAGTGCATGGCCTATGGATTAACCGTTCATAAATATCGTTATACCGTCAAGTAAATCGACAAATTAAAGTTATAAAATATATTTTTATGACTGAAGAAAGATTTTAAACCTGTATTTTTGAATAAAAGTTGTAAAAAGAAATAAATATTTATTATTTTTGAATTGAGTTATAATTGGTTTTTAAAATGATTTCATAAAAGAGCTTTCTGATATTTATCAGATTTATAAGGGTATGAGCAGAAATTTATTTAATATTATAGATTTGAATAATCGTTTTTGGAGAGATGAATAATGGGAATTCGAAGTAAATGCGAGAGCTTAAACTAAGTATAAAGGAAAGTGATTATGTTGAACCATGATTTATAAATGAAGTTATAGAAAGGAAATGAGATATAAATAAATGTTACTTAATGAGGAATTAAGTAAAGTTATGAAATAAAACTCTAAGCGAAAGATTCAAGGGTGAATGTGGTAAGTGATGGGATTTTAACAAAATTCCAAGTGGAAAAAAGTATCGTTTAGAGAAGTAAAAGAAGATGTAATATTTTGTAAATAATTTTCTTAATCAATGGATTAAGAATGATGATTATACTTGAGATGGAAGATTCGAAAGATAAGAAGTTGTTATAAATATATAAAATGGCAAAATGAGGTATATTGATATAGAAATAAGTTCGGTCTTTGAGATACAACTAATGTCTATCTAAAGATAAGACTGTGGTTGATCAAGGTCTGAGAGGTAAATAAATACCCCAACTTGAACGACCTCGGAATTTTCTAAGGATGATCTTTGTTTGTTGTGTGAAAGGAGAGAAATAATTTGCTATTTTCATATGGAAATAATAACGGGATGTAAAGGGAAGGGTCGAGAGCTTATAATGAATTTTTCCAAGTGACGGAAGTGGAAGAGTTTGGCATTTATACAAAATGTCCGAGAGGTAGTGCAAAGTTAAAATGGTACTTCCATGGTGAAAGGAAATTGGAAAGTGAAGTTGGGAAATAGACTCGTTGTACAGGAATGAGTATGGATTAATGTATGTGAGTAATGAAACCTAATAGATTTAAACTTATAAATGATGAGTCGAGAGTGTTTTCCAACATAAGAAACAAGTAATAGTGAATGGGTTTGAAACGATCGTAAATTAAAGAATTGAATGTGATAAAGTGAAATAGTTTGAATAATAACCTTATATCAAACAAGTTATATCGAAATATTGAAATATTTAAGGATTTAAGATTTACTATTGATAATCGTTTAATTTAAAAAGGGTCATGTAGTGCTGGTACTGAACTGGTAAACCCATGTATTCTCACACTTATTTATTTGATAGTGAAATCACCGACTATCAAACCTGACCCATACGATCGTTGGTACGGAAAGACCGGGATCGAATTCAGATTCGAAAACCATTTCGACCAGCGTATACATGAAAGAAGATCATTAAAGATAGAGTAGTTGAAGACCGTTGATCTTCATGAGTGGAGGAACTACTGATTGGATTTCTCTGGTTTAGCGGCCAGAGATATTTCAACAGTGATTCTGTCGTGATTAGAATCTACGGATTGCAAGGACTTCTCGCTAATAATCTGTAGGGTGACTCCTGGGATGCAGTAGGAGAGTACCTTCGGTTTATCCTGTTCCTGGATGACATGTATGGACGAGTGTCTGACAGAGTATTTCCTAAGAATCACGTACATTGATTTTTACAAACATACTTCTGTTAGCTGCAGAATATTTTTGTGGACATCAATTAGTGATTTGACGGATCTGACGATGTGGCATTCAAAGTAAATGATGGCCAGATGTTCGAAGAGATGAATTCTAGCTTCAAGCCTCATCAACTGGGAGAGGACAAAAATCGGGCAGGCAGCATGGCTATGTGGGTCGCTCCCATTAGGGTGTATGATCACATATCTAGAGAAATTCCAATTTGCTTCTTTAATCTGATATCGATGCTGTCCCTTTTCGGGAGGCGGTTGCTGATCCCAACCGTCGGTGATATACATTCGATACACTCAAGCGAAATGAGTGGTCGGTCATGTGAGTGCCGGGTTGCAAGACGTTCTTGTTGAACCCAGGTGTATTCGCCTCTAGATATACATCATTGGCAAGTGGTCCCATACCTTGTCAGAGTTGGAATCCAATTCCCAATAAGCACCTGCGGTTTTGACTGTATACTATATATGTGGAGCGTGAGATGCAAGTGTTCCCCTAGACTGATATTTACTTGTATTTAGACATTATTATAATATCAGAGAAGATATTGTTTTCAAAACTGTTTTGGGTTATCGTAAGGTAAAAACCATCCGTGTTTATGTGTGGATTCGTTCTTACGATTATCTTTTGCTTTTGAAAGGATTTCAAACTTTAAAATCATGATTGGATGATTCACCTTTAATACTGTGCGAGTTTATCTCACTCTGGTTCACCAGACTGACCCGGTATTTTGTAAATGCTCGGGTTAGCCCGGAATGTATAGGTTCAGGTTATCGAAGACCGTGAGGAGACGGGCTGAAAGAGTTCAGATGTATGATATTATTCCACTGTGCTGTATATAAGAGCAGATTATTATAACTGTCCAGTGCCGTTGATGTACTCTGATGATTGTAAGTTTTATTTAAAGCTCTCAATAAAGATTTATTTCTATATTATATTTTGTTCCGCTGCGATGTGAGACTCTGTGTTGTGTTCTTCTTCTTCTTCTATTCTTATATTTCTTTCTTTCTTATCTCACCCTCTAAATTCTTTCATTAACAATCCGGTGTTCACGGTGTTTGAAAGGCCGGCATGAGATATGATAAAGGTATTTATGTTGATTTTCGGGGCCGAAAACCCTGGGTCGTTACATGATTCCTATATAAGTAATGGTAGGAGGGCGCCTTCGGTTCATCTTGTTCGTGGATGACTTGTATGGACAAATGTTTGATGGAGTATTTCCTAAGAGTCACGTATGGTTGATTTTTACAAATATATCAAGTTTGGTGGTAGAGAACGAAAATTCTCTTATCTCAATACCCAAAGTTTGTTTATGGACGTCTACTGGTGATTTGGCGGATCTAGTGATGTGGCATTCAAAGATTTGATGTGATGTCTCTAAAAGGTAATCGTGACCTCAAGCCTTATCAACCGGAAATGAAAATGATAGAAATTGGGCAGGCAGCATGGCTACATGGGTCACTCCCATTAGGGTATGTTGTCATCGATCTAGAGAAATTCCTTTTGTTCCCTCTTTATTCTCTCAATTCTGTATGCTTATGGATAAATGTGGTTTGAGACCAACCGTCGATGACATATATTCGGTACACTCAAGCTGACTGAGTGGCCGGTCATGTGTGGCAGGTTTGTAAGATGTGCTTGTTGAACCCTGGTGTATTCCCCTCTAGAGATACACTACCGGAAGGTGGTCCCATACCTTGTCATAGTTGGAAATCCAATCTCCAATAAGCGCTGTGCGGTTTTTGCTTATATACTAAGTATGTAGAGTGTGAGATGCAAGCATTCTGCTACATGGTTATTTATTTGTGGTTCAATAGACACTGTTATAATATCGCCATATTTTGATATATCAAAAATATTTTGGGTTATCGTAAGGTAAAAACCCTCCGTGTTTATGTATGAACTGGTCTTACGATTATCCCTTTCTTTCAAAAGGATTTTCTAAAGTTAAACAAGTTGGTTATGCTATAAATTTATCACTGAATGTATTCCAGACTGATCCAGGTGAATTTTGCTTTTCTTCAAACGTGCTCGAGTCAGACCGAGTATATTTCGAGGTAAGTTTTACTTGGAGTTCAGAAGTGGAGCTGGAGTCAAGAATCTGTATTGACTAGTATAGGTTTATTTCCGTTATGTGCGTTGTATTGATAGTATGTTCTCTGATATTATTGTAATCACACATATATATACAATTCTTCTTTGAGTGTATATTATATTTTATTCATTCCAACAATTTGGGTTTTGGTACTTGATTTTTTGGCAAGTATACAGGTTTATGTATTATTGTCGAAAAATCGAGCATCGAACTTTCCGGGTCATTACAGTTGGTATCAGAGCATAAGGTTTAGTGCAACCTTGGCTCTGTGGCGTAAGTCAATAGAGATGAGGTTAGTAATACCCTAGATTAAGTTCAAGTGGATATAAATGAGAGCGCGTATTTGTAATTGAATATAAAATTATTTTTATATTATTATTGCCTAAATTATACTTTAATACAGAATAATTTTCTCAATATTATAATAATATTATTTTGTTTGATTTATTTGAATTCAAGTTGTATTGTTAAGTTGGAATGGTTTGATATAATATAAAGAATGTTTCATACATGAAATTATTGTATGATAATTAAATGAAAATAAATTAGATATTAACTAATCAATATTAAAGTATGTTAAACCAATGTGAAGGCAAACAACGGAATATTAATGTTAAATATAAATTAAATTGATTTGGTTATTTGTGTTGTATATTGCTCGTTATTTGTTTGTTGGATGATTTGAATAGAATTCATCAACAGTTTAATAAAAGTTGAATAAATTGAAAGCTAAGTTAATGAATTTCAATATATTAATTTGGTTGGAGCCACTTATGAATGGAAAACCAAAATATTTAACCTTGTATTAATGCTACCTATTTGGTTTTGGAATCTGCATAGTTATACTTTCCAATCAAAGAAATGTTAATCTTTTCACGTAAATGTTACTCACGAGATAAATTGAGTTAAGTATAGGGATCAGAAGGCTACGAGTATTGATTTTGGTTGCGTAAATTGCATATAAGATAAGCAAGTATGCTTGATAATTCTCATATAAGGTATTCTTACGCAAAATACGAAAATTGGGTTTTGAATTTTGTTTTCCAGCCATGTCGGTCGATGTATATATATTTGTTTCACCTGTGATACTGTAGAAGTCCCCCCGTACAGGGAGACTCTGCTGATTTTTTTCAAAAAATTAAGGTGTTAGAATTTTTTTGAAGGATTTTGGAAAATGTTGTTAATGGAAACAAGTTAGGTTTCTATTAAAATTATTGCATCAGTTTAGAAAATGGAACTGAAGTTTTAACTAAGTTATTTTTTTGTAAAAATAATGGGTTTGTAGCATTCTTCTTACCTTAGTAATTTCGGGGACGAAATTCTTCAAAGGAGAAGGAATATAACAACCTACATTTTTATCCGTTAAATTAAACATTTAAAATTGTGATAAATGTTATTTTGGGAATTAAATAACGTGAATTCAATAGTTTTGAATAGTTTATTAATATAAATAATATAATTTAATTTTGAAATTGTCAAGATTAGTTGAATTTGCAGTATAATGTGAATTAGCAACATAAAGGGGTTTAATGTTGTTTATATTGAATTGTATTAATGAATTCGTTTATTAAATGATGTTTGAACGTATAATTTATAATTTAATTATAAAACAAGTTGTAGTGTTGTGGTTGTTGTAATATAACATTTTGAACTTTAATTGGACGTACAGGATCCAGTATAAGTCGGATTTCTTTGAAAAAAGAAACGTCCGGATCTATTGGATAATATTTTTCTAATGGAAGAGAAAAAATAGAATTTTCATGTTGAAGATTTGGTTTTATGTTCAAATATAAGTTTCTAAAGGCCACTATGGAGTTTAATTTACAAACTATGACGTTATATATATAATAGGAATTTTATTATGAAATTAATATCGTTTTAACCCTGAATTTCAATATTTGAAACTATAACTATTTTATCTTGAAGTTATATGAAATTCTGATTAAATAAGTCCAATTATAATATTTTATTATTATTATATTGAGATGTTTTAAAATCAATTTATTTTAATTTAAATTGGACCTTCAAATGGGCTTTTATTCAAAAGACCTTCGTTTTGAACGAAACGAATTTTATTAAATCTGCAATAGCTAATTATTATTAGATTCCAAGTTTCGCATCAATCAAAGTTATTTTGTGAGCGTATGAAAATTAAATGTAAATAAATCTAGCGTTGTTTTCACAAACGGACTCGGTTTTCGACTAAACAAGTTTCAATGGGTCCGTAATGCCGAATTATACCATGACGTCCATTTTGATCGTGAACAGAGTTCGTATGTGGCCGTATAAACAAATAAACGATAAATGGAAATGACGATAGGCATCAACGTAATAAAATAATCGAATTAAAAATTATTTAATCTAAATATCTTCCCCTATATAAAGCCTACCCTAACCCTAATCACACTCGCTAAGTCCCCAGTTTGTCTGAAATTTTGCAAATAAACCCGAAATCACTTTTTTATTTATATCCTAAATTTTGTAATGAATCAAGCGAAGGTTCTTGCTAAAGAATTGTCAGGGATGGCATGCTCGAGCTACTGACAAAATTTGGTGGCTTATGGTTGACTGGGGTGGCCGGAATTGGCCTAAAACCATAAAAATCGAGTTTCGAATTTTGCAAGATGGTGATGATTTGGTTTATTATTTGTTGATATGGCCTGAAAGGATGTTGTAGGGGACAGGAAGAGCTTTATTGTTGGTGGTGCGATAGGTTATCATCGACGGTGATCACAGATAGAAGTAGTTGAACTGAGGTGGTCGTTTGGGGGTTACTTCAAATGGTTTTGGTTGAATAACAGGCAGAGGAAGCATCGATGGGTTCGGTAGTCTGAGAGGGGAAGCTATGGGGGCGGAGAAGCGAAGACAGTGGAGGCAGTGGCTCTGGTGTTGTGTGGTCGAAGAAAAAGCCAAATGAACAGCTTATGGTCAAACGGGGTTTCTAAGAGTCTATAATAGGATCGTATGAGAATCTAAACAGTTGCAAGTATTAAGATTATGCAATATTAAGCAGCAAAGGTAAAATAAAAAATAATCACACCGATATTTTATCCTGGTTCAGACCTCTCGTCCTACGTCCAGTCCCGAAGCTATATTCGGTTAGTTCGCTAGTTTCGGGTCGTTATCGTCTGTGAGGTTGTACCGGTTGTTGAGGTTGGTTTTGTTGTGCTTGCCATTGTTCAAAGGGAATAATTCGAGGAGGACGATTAGGCAAGTGCATTAAAGCAGCAAATCGTATGCCACTCTTCTCTACTTTTTTTTCCGGATATGTGGAAAGATAAAGATTTATTCCTTGTGACCTGAAAATTCTTATAAGATATGCACCATATGGTATAGTTCATTTGGATGGGGTCCAAAAATCTCTAATTTGCTCAAAAATAAATAGTGCCCAATTTACTCGAGTGTTTCCAAAAATAGCATACAAAGCTTTATGATCGTTAGGATACACTTGCTCATGGCTTCCAAGACGTGGCATGACTGTGTTAATAAGCATATAATTTATGATACGTGGCCTAGGGCGAAAATTAGATGGAGTCATCTTTGGGCAATGATCTTGCCATATTGGATGGGTAGATCTATCCCTAGGTTTATACCGCATGTTGGGAATATCTTGCAAACGAGTATCAGTAGATGATGTTCCCAAAATTTGACCAATCATATCAATATTGATTGTAATTAGTTGGCCATACACTAAAGACCAAATCCAGTTATCGGGATCTGGTGGAGACCAAATTGAAGGCAAGCACAAGTTGATGAAAAACAAGTACAGTGTAGAGAATCAATCATACCTTGATTGGCATCATAATTCACATGTTGAGTTAAATTTGCACGAGACAGAGTGTCATTAACATCGTAATGAGTTAATTGTCTCAAAGGATAAAAAAGCCCTGTGTGAATTGATTTCTTCTTCAGTGAATCCTAGATCTGTTGGCTATCAGAAGCTTTCATCCATCCTTTAATTTGCTGATCAGTTGCATAATTAGGAGTTTCTTGTTGAGAGGAGGATCCTTCAGTAGCTTTTTTGGGTTTATTGGAAGGTTTTTTTCATTTTAGGAGCCATGGATTTGAAGAAGTTGAATTTGGGGATTTAGGGTTTGAGTGGATAGAACGGTAAAAGTAAGGAATAAAAAGTGAAATGGTAAAAGATAATATATAGGCGGAGGTTTTTAAAACGGTTTTAGAGGTTTTCATACGTCTGTCATGCTTTGAGCTAGACGTCTGTGTTTAGAGAAAGGATCTCCCGAGAGCTATGTCAGACGTCTGTTGGATTGCTAACAGACGTCTGAGCTGAGCTAGAACGAAAAAGATTGTAATCAGGTATATCAGACGTCTATAGAGAAGAGTACAGACGTCTATTCTGTTTGTGTTTGAAACCCGAGAGGGTTAACAGACGTCTGACATAATATTGGCAGACATCTGTGCTGAGACAAAATGTAGAAAGGTTTGTAAACTTTGTACAGACGTCTGATTATCTATTTGATATACGTCTGTTTTTAATTTTTTCAGAAAAGTTTCTTTATTTTCATACTGAAAAAGTACAAACAAAGAATGAAATAAATAGTTATACTAATGCATCATGACAATGCATGTTATTCATTAAACATAAGAAATGAATTCAAGTTTTCGTTTTGATCAAACTAGCGATTCGGTGAGAAAGGTGGTCTTGTTGGAGAAGTCCATAGGTTGACTGGATCGTGTTACGTACGATAAGAGGATGATGGATCCAGTGGATTAACCGGTCGTGAAAGAGGTTCGGAAACATCTTTTAGTTTAGAGCTACAGAACCTTAAAGCAACTTGTCATAGATATGCCAATATTGTAGAAGAGGTTTTCTGTTCGAAGTAAAGATCTTTTTTAAGTCTGAGTCGTTCCTATTGATAATGATGAATGTCATCAATTTTCCTTTTGGTATCTGGTGAAGTAAACAAAGCCCATTTCGTTCTTTTGGAATCCGGTGTAAAGCTAGTCCGATAATCTTGCCACTTGTAAACCGGTTCATGTTTAGATGTAGGAGTTGGATCATGTGGAGTGTCAGCGGAGCTATCGGTGGTGAAGGTGATGTTAATTGAAGAGGACATATTAGACATTGTTTTTGTAATGAAAACTTATTTTAGCTTAGCCGGAGTTATTTATATGTAAAGTTTTACTATATTTATTCCTTAAAAAGTGCAGAAGATGAATTAGAAAAACCATTGAAAAGGGTATGGTAGAGAGAAAAACATGGTGAGAATAAAATTTATATATCAGAGAGAGCATATACCTAATTCTCTACGTAAATTAATAAAAGTTGTTTCATTTAATGGTTTGGTAAAAATGTCCGCAATTTGTTTGTTAATATTAAAAAAATTCCAAAGAAATATTACCTTTTTCAACATGATCACGTAGGAAATGGTGTCGAATGTCAATATGTTTAGTTCTAGAGTGGTTGATTGGATTTTCTGATAAATTTATAGCACTTGTGTTGTCGTAGAAAATTGTTGAATTTGTAATTAGTTTTCCAAAATCACTTAATGTTTGTTGCATATAAATTACTTGAGCACATGCTAAGGCTGCTGATATATATTCTACTTCGCAAGTTGAATTTGTTTTTTTACTAAACCATGATACCAGAGATTGACCTATAAAGTGACACGTACCACTAGTGCTTTTTCTATCGGACTTACATCCTCCGAAATATGCATCACTACATGACACTAGATCAAAAGGACTACCTGTTGGATAAAAAAGCCCATAATCTTTTGTTTTGGTCAAGTATCTTAAGATTCGTTTTACATGTCTGGTCTACTCGCAGTGAGATATAAGAGTGAACCGATAATACTACGATATAATTTTTGATCAAAATCTTCTCCATCTTCATCTTTTTCTAGATGAGCAGTAGTGCTCATAGGTGTTGGTTTCCCTGATGTATTTCCCATGTTAAATCTTTTTAAGAGATTGCTACAATATTTTTCTTGGTTTAGAAGAATTCCATTTTCGAGTTGTTTAATTTGTAATCCTAAGAAAAAATTTAGTTCACCCATGTGCGACATTTCAAATTCATTTTTCATTATTTTTGAAAATTCGTTACATAAAAGTTCATTTGTTTATCCGAAGATGATGTCGTCAACATAAATTTGGATAATTAAAATGTCATTTTGAATTCTTTTAATAAAAAGGGTTGTGTCTACTTTTCCAATTTCAAATCTAGAATTTATTAAATGTGATTTTAACCTTCCATGCCAAGCATGAGGTGCTTGTTTTAAACCATACAAAGCCTTTTTTTAATTTGTAAACATGGTTAGGAAATTGTTCGTTTATAAAAAGTGGAGGTTGTTCAACATAAACTTGTTCTTTTATACAACCATTTAAAAATGCACTTTTTACATCCATTTGAAATAATTTTATATTATGATGAATTGCAAAAGCTAATAAAATACAAATTGCTTCAAGACATGCTACAGGGGCAAAGGTTTCTTCATAATCAATTCCTTCTTCTTGATTATATCCTTGTGCAACCAGTCGAGCTTTATTACGAATTATATTTCCATTTTCATCAGATTTATTTTTGTAGATCCATTTTGTTCCAACTACTGATTGTTCTGTTGGTCGAGGGACTAATTCCCATACTTCATTTCTTTCAAATTGATTAAGTTCTTCTTGCATTGCTAAAATCCATGATTCATCATTGGCTGCTTCCTTATAGTTTTTAGGTTCAAATGATGAAATAAAAGCAACGTGACTCATTTGATTAAGTCGATGTCTAGTAGAAACTCTTGAATTTAAGTCTCCAATAATATTATTTGTCGGATGATCTTTTAAAATACAAGGAGGTGATCTTAGAGTAGAATTAGTTTCTGGTTCATTAATGTTAGTGTTAGTTTGTAATTCATTTTCATCTTCATCAGAAATTATATTATTATTTTGAAAATTTTCATCAAAAGAAACATGTAAACTTTCCTCAATAGAATTTGTTCTTTTATTAATAATTATGTAAGCCTTACTTCTATCAGAATATCCCATAAAAATTCCTTCATCTAGTTTTGGATCAAAATTTTCAAGATTATCTTTTGTATTTAATATAAAACATTTTGATCCAAAGGTTTTGAAATACGAGACATTTAGTTTCTTGCCATAAATTATTTCATAACATGTATTTTTCTTTAATGGTCGAAGGCTTACTCTATTAAGAACATAACAAGCCGTAGCTACTGCTTCAGCCCAAAAGGATTTTGGTAAGTTACTACTATTTAAAAGGGTTCTGGCACATTCTTGTAAAGTTCAATTTTTTCTTTCTACAACACCGTTTTGTTGTGGTGTTCACGGAATTGAAAAATTATGACTAATTCCTTTCCTAGTACAAAATTCTTTAAAAGGCCATTTTCAAATTCTCCTCCATGATCACTTCTAATCTTTTTAATTTTTAAATCAAATAAATTCATTATTCGTTTAGCGAAAATTTTAAATAATGCAAAAGTATCACTTTTATGTTTTAAAAATAAGGTCCAGGTATATATAGAAAAATCATCTACAATAACAAAAACATATTTATTATGGTTTAGTGAACGAGTTTGAGTAGGACCAAAAAGATCTAAATGCAATAATTCTAAGGGTTATCTTGTAGAAATTTTATTCTTTAATTTGAAAGAGCTCTTTTTAAGTTTGCCAATCTGACAATCATCACATAGATTTCTTATTTTGAAATTAATTTTTGGTAAGCCTCTAACTAACTCCTTTTTTGTTAGTTTATTAATACTCTTAAAATTTATGTGGCAAAATCTTTTATGCCATAACCATGGATCTTCACGGTTAACAGATAGACATAAATTTGTCTTCTGCTTTGATTTCATGTTCAAAATATATGTGTTTCTTTTTCTAATACCTTCAAAATTTAATTTTTTATGCTCATCAAAGATGTTACATTTATCTTTTTCAAAACTTATTTGAATTTTTTTATCACAAAGTTGACTCATGCTTAAGAGATTATGTTTTAGATTTTTAACTAATAAAACATTAGGAATAATAGGAGAGTTAGATATACTAGTATTTATGACTTCACCAATGCCAATGACATAGCCTTTTGATGTAACAGTGCCGCCATCCATGTACTTTATATTTGAAAGCATGTTTACATTTCCTGTCATGTTCTTGGAGCAACCACTATCCAATATCCATTTCTCCTTTTGTTTTGTCTTGGATACCTATAAGATAGAAAGAATTTATTGGTACCCACTTCCACCGTTAGGGTCCTAAATGTTAGGCGGAGAAGTTAACCATACCTATGTGGGTTTGGGAACTTTGAAAACATAATTCGAATTGTATATTGCATTTTGTAAGAAAGTATTAATATGTTTTTGCCTAATAAGTTTGTTATTAGTTTTAGGAATCCATATTTTTACTTCCTTAGGTAATATAGTCTTTTTAGACTTTATCTTCTTCTGTAAAAATGTATCTTATTTTTCATGAAAATTCTTTTTCTTAATCTTTTTATACAAAAAACTATGATTTTTGAAATTACCATCCTTTTTTAATCCCAAGCCATTTCTATTCCCTGATGGTTTTGAAGTTTTGATTAAATTTTGCTTACCCTTGTTAAACTTGGAGACATTAGCAGTGATTTTTTCTAATTCACTTTTTAGTTTTGAATTCTCGGAACATGAAGTTTCTAAATCACTACTTAGTTTATTAAATTTTTCTAAAAAATCTTCATTTTCTAATTCAGTTTTTATTAACTTGCTAGATAGAGAATCATTTTCTAAAGATAATTTGTTATTTTTTAATTGTGTATTCTCTAGTTCTTCCTCTAGAATGGTTTTCTCGTCTTTTAATATTCCAATCTCAATTTCCATTCTATTTATTTTAGAAATGAGCTCTTTATTCAGCTTCTTTTGTTCTCTATATTTATGGTCCTATTCCATGCTAATTTCTAAGATTTCATTATAAGAAAATTCAGGACATACCTCATCAATATCAACCATAAAACATACATTTGCTTGTTCTGAGTCGCTGTCACTTTCACTTTCTGAGGAAGATGTATCTAAATGATCCCATGTGACTTGAAAAGCCCTTTTTTTCTTTTTAAATTTCTCATAAATTTTGTTTCTTCTTATCATTCTTTGGGAATTCCTTCTCTATGTGCCCATACTCATCACAATTAAAGCATTTGACCAAGGTCTGATTTGTAGAATTTGGTTTATCGCTTTTTTAAAATTTCTTCATTTTTCTGAGCTTCTTGAATTTGTTGTAATTTTTTGCTATGAATACTATCTCTTCTTCATCCAAGTCTGAATCTTCATTGTTTGCTTCAAAATCTATATTCTTCTTTTCAACATTCTGTTCTTTCCTAACCCGCAAGTTAGCCTCATAGGACAAAAGATTTCCTATTATTTCGTCAACTTTAAGTTGAGAAAGATCGTTAGCCTCTTCTATGGCTAGAACTTTTCTTTCCCACTCATTAGTCAAATAATTTAAAATACGTGTGACTAGATTGAAGTCGGTAAACTTAACTCCAAGAGCCATTAAATCATGTTGAATAGTTTGGAATCTAGTATACATATCACTAATATTTTCACCTGCCTTCATTTTAAAAGATGAAAGCGGATTTTGTAAGATCGATATCTTAGTTTGTTTTACTTTAGTAGTACCTTCATCAGTGATTTGTAGAGTTCTCTATATATCATAAGCAGTAATGCACATCATTACTCGTGAAAACTCATTTTTATCTAATGCACAAAATAATACATTCATGGCTTTTGAATTATTTGATGCTGCTGCTTTTTGAACATCAGTCCAAGTACTCAATTCAGTGGTTGGTGATTCATATTTCTTTTGAGTAGCAGCCCATATTTCTAAACCATTAGCTTCCATAAAAATTCTCATATGTGTTGACCAGTATGTATAATTTCACCCATTAAATAGTGGAGGTCTTTGTGTAGGTTGTACTTCTTGAAAATGCTACTAACACTATTACTTTCCATATTAAACACAATGAAACAAACACAAATAACTGCTATTTGTTAGGACCTTGCTCTGATATCAATTGAGAGTTTATAATAGGATCGTATGAGAGTCTAAACAGTTGCAAATATTAAGATTATGCAATATTAAGCAGTAAAGGTAAAATAAAAAATAATCACACTGATATTTTATCTTGGTTCGGACCTCCCGTCCTACGTTCAGTCCCGAAGCTCCCATTCGGCCCTTTCTTTATCCACAGAAAACTTCCCTCACTTCGCCTGGAGGAATAGGCTTATAGTAAGAATGTCTTTTGACAAACTTGTGTTCCTTAAACACTGATTTTGACTGCTGTATACAAATAGCTCCTATAGTCTCCTTGATTAGATATGATTGTTGAAGAACTAAGAGAATATAGAAGTATTTTGAAATGCTTGAATAGAGAATTGTTAAGCAATGAAAGTATAGAGTTTCTCAGAAAATAGATTATAGATCTAGAAAGAAGAATCGGTGATTTTAGATATTGATTTTAGATGTATTCATAATAGATGAAGAGCTGTTACTAAGTGTTGTAATTTTTGAGCAAAGAGAAATCAAAACTCTTCATTTTGAAAGAGGACATCTTTTGGAAAACTGATTTAGAGTAGATATGACACTTTGAAAAGGTGCCTGCTTGTAGAGCGTCTGTATTCACTCAGACGTTTGTCTCTTGTAGGACAGACGTCTGTATGTGTATTTTGAATGTTCAAAATACACGTACAGACGTCTGTTAAGTAATGAGACAGACGTCTCTGTAAGATTGGATTGCAACCCAAGGCTTCAGACAGATGTCTGTCTTGAATAGGACAGACGTCTGTGCTGAGTTAGGGAGAAATCCTATCTTATAGTCAGACGTCTGTCTATATTAAGGACAAACGTCTGTTTATGCCCAGACACACTGAATTCTCATATTTGATCAAGGAGACTTTATATTCAATCTGTCTAATTATATGAGAGAAATATACTCTTTATGACTAAGTATCCTTGTAATCTTGATTCTTCCCTTGTGTATCTCTTCCTTGTATAGTTCCACATTAAACATATGATATATGTGTATATTGTTTGTCGTCATCAAAACGTAAGGTCTGACAGTTTCTGGGTAGACGACGATGAACTTGGGCTCGCAATGATAGGCATTGACGTCAGATGGAGAGGGCAAGGTGTTGGTATATCTGCGGTCGGAGCTGGGTTCCCCTAGGCGGCGCGCTGAAGCTTTGATGAGATCGAACCTCTGAAATACCGCTATGTTGATTTTTCACAATGGTTGAGGGATGGGGAAGTTGGGTTTTTCCCTAAGGGTAGTGAAGGTAATTTTGCAATGGTTAATTAATTTATTTAAGTTAATTTAGTTATTAATAATCATTTAAACTTTTAATTTACATAACTTTTACATACGTATTCCGAATCGTGCGAAACCAGGTCCGTTGGAATCACAGAATCAACGCATGTGTGATCGTCTCGATTTGGCTAGCTTCGGAAATGTTGAGAATTTCATGTAATTTTAAATTCTGTTTAAAATTATACGAAATAACACGCAAATCATCGATTGAAATAAATTATAAGTTAACTCTCATGCTTTCTGGAATTCTATGATGTGCAAAATTCATATAACTATAAATTTTAGTTGATAATATAAATTTGTCTAATTGGGTGCTATGGATGGCTATTGACTGTTTGTTGTTTGATTGGTTGGCGTTACTAGTATTTCATTATTAAAAACAGTAGATTAACGTAAATCATTTCATTTGTTATCATTAAATATTATTAGGACCTGTGATGCAGGGAAGAACGGGTTGGAGGGATCCAACCGGATTTCTCAAATAAATTGTACGTTATTTGTTTTTTTCTATATATTTATATATGAACTATTTATTCTGAATGACGTTGTAAACCAGTTTGGGTGTTGATTGTTAATTGATTGTTCATCGTTAAAGTTAAAATTCAATGATTGTTGTGTTTTAATTAATAGGCAGTATTGATTAAGTGATTGGTAGTTAATGGCCTAAAATCCATTGTTTTATACATTGTTTTGTCGTCACGTGAATTGACACGATTGAAGTTATACAAGTTATTTTATAAATGAAACAAAGTTTCAAGTTTATTTTATATAATTTATATAAAACCGAAATTTTATAAATATATCCATACTTATAATCGTGTTTATAAAAGAAATTACTAATTGATTTATATGATGAAATCTTATGCCGTTATCAAGTTTTTATTAATAGACAACCGAGAATTAACATTATGGATTATATTTTAAAATAATAATTTTATAAAACATTTAAGTGACATTCTTTAATTAATTAAATTAATAATTAATTTAAGATCAAAGGGAATCAACTGATGATTACAATTAGCGAAATCAACTGTTTTTAATTGAATTTGGTTATTGGATTAATTTGAGTTAAATTAATTTAATAGTAATAGTTTTCCGCACAGTCATTAAATTAAACGAGTGTTCTTAGAAGTCCATTAATCTTTAATTGACAATTGTTTCAAAGTGATTAATGAATTGTTAATTATTAACAAAGTTAATTATTATTTAATGACCTTTTTAAAATAATTAATCATTCTATTTTAGTAATATTGAAATGAACTACTTTTATTCGGTTAATAATGAAGATAATTACTACATTAATAATAATTGAAGCGATTGCATTATATATTGGAATTCTTTCCAAGAAGAAATCGAGTTATAGTGAGATTTTAATTAAGAAAAATTATAATGGAATTTTGTTGCAAATCCAAGATTTATAAACATAAATTTATAAAAGAAATCTTGATGCAAGGAGATATTTAAGATAAGCTTTACTTGATAGAAGCGATGTGATCGAAAAGCAATTTAGGAAATAAAAGTTGTGAAATGGATTAGTATGAAAAGGAATTGAAATTTTACGTCAAATCGCATAAACCATGTTTGTATAAATATTTTTAATCAGGATGATGTTTATTTAGAAAAAATTATAAACATTCACTTAAGAATTGAATTAAATGTTGCAATTGAATCAAGATATCAAAAGGAAAGGATATTAATAGTTTAATGAATTAAGAGATTAATGAATGTTTATTCAATAAATGAATTAAGTAAAGAGGATTTCAAATATAAGATATGGTTCATAAAACTATAATTGAAATCAAATGGTCAATAATATTCTAGTGATAGTTAAAATTAGTTTTTGAGTTACAAGCTTTTATCTATCTTAAGATAAGAACATCGTCGATCAAGGTTTGAGAGGTAATTAGAACACCCCAACTTTAAGGACTTCACTATTATCGAGGGATAGTATTAGTTTGTAATGAAAGGATATTTTGTAGATATATAATGAGATTTCCGAGTAAAGGAAATAAACGGATTTTTTTGGTAAAATATAGCAATATTATGAGATACAGTAAATAAAGAGAAGAGTTTGATGAATATGTTTATTCTTAAAAATAGATATTGAATAATGTTTTCAATGTAGACGAAAACAAAATATTGTGAATAGTATTATCCACTTAAGACAAGCATACGAAATCGATTTGTAAGAATCAATGATATTGTTTTAATGAAATGTTTTAATAAAGGACCAGAGCTGCCAATATACTTAGCTATTTGTTGGATTTGATAGTTAAAGAACCGACTATCAAATGAATATTGTTATTTGACATTTTGATGAGTTGTTTCGAAGAGACCGGAATGGAAACTAGATCCAAAACCACTCTGAACCAACTGTGCATTCGCGACTAACTCACAGGCTTATAAAGATGGAGCATTGAAGACCGTTGATCTTCGTAAGCGGAAGAAACACTTGATAAATTTCTCTTTATTGCAATTGGATATCTTATACTATTCTCAGATTGTAAGGACTACTCACTACTGATCCTTGGGTGGTTCTTGTATAGGATGTCGTAGGAGGGTGCCTTCGGTTCGTCATGTTCGTGAATAACTTATATGGGCGAATGTGTGACAGTGTATTCCCTACGATTCACTTATGTTTGATATTTACAAATATACCAAGTTTGGTGGCGGAGAAGGAAACTTCTCTTAGCTTAACACCCAGAGTATATTTGTGGACTTCAACTGGTGATTTAGTGGATCTGACGATGTGGAATTCAAAGATTTGATGTGATGTCTATAAAAGGTAATCGTGGCCCTAAGCCCCGTCAACAGAGAATGAAAATGATAGAAATCAGTCAGGCTGCATGACTATGTAGACCATTCCCAATAGGGTGTATTCTCCTTGATCTATAGAAATTTCTTTTGTTATTCTTTATTCTGTTGATTCTGTATGCATGTGGATAATAGTGGTTTGAGCCCAACAGTCAGTGATAATATATTCGGTACACTTAAGATGAATGATTGGACGGGTTGCAAGATGTTCTTGTTGAACCCTAGTGTATTCCTCTCTAGAAATATTCAAGCATCGAAATTCTCGGGTCATTACACCATCTCTATAGAGCTAAGCCACAATGCCAAGGTTATCACTAAACCTTATGCTCTGATATCAACTGTAACGACCTGGAGAATTCGATGCTCGAATTTTGACAATAATAGATAATCCTGTATTACTTGCCAAAACCCAAGTATCGAAAACTTAGATTGTTAATTGAAAAAAATTGGAGGGTAGTAAAGAAAGAAATATTATAATAAAAGAATAAGAAGATCAGAGTCTCATAGCAGAACGAATAAAATAAAATATATTAAAACTATTTACAAAAAAGAACTGAATATATGATTACAACATAAGAGTACACATACATTTTAATACAACACACATGGCAAAATAAATTAATACCAAAAATTATGGGTATACGTCTTGAATCCAACTTCTCTTCTGGAGCTCAAAGCGAAACCTAACCTGTAAAATATACTCGGTCTGACCCTAGCACATTTTGAAGCAAAGCAAAATCAACCCGAATTAACCTGGAATACTTTTAGTGATAAATTCATATTGCAAACAACTTGTTTAACTTTAGAAAATCCTTTTGAAAGAACGAAACTCTCGTAAGACACGAGCACACATAAACATGGCATGTATTTTTACCTTACGATAACCAAATCACTTATTATATCAAAATCTAGTTATATTATAATAATGTCTTTCAAACCACAAGTAAATAGGAATATAGCCAGAAAGCTTACATCTCACTTTCCAACATAGTTGGTATACATCTAAAAACGTATGGCTCGTATTGAAGTTTGGATTTCCAACATGACAAGTTATGGGACCACCTCCCGATTAGTGTACTATATAGAGGATACACTGGGGTTCAACAAGAACATCTTGCAACCCGACCACACATGACCGACCACTCATTCAACTTGAGTGTATCAAATATAATATCACCCTATGGTTGCGCAACCCCATATTCCCACGAGATACAAAAGCAATAGAAGAAACAAATGAATTTTTCTCTAGATGATGACAATACACCCTAATGGGAATACCCACATAGGCATGTTGCCTTCCCAATTTCTGTCATTTCCCGGTTGACGGGGCTTCAGGTCACGATTTGCTTTTCAGATGATACCACATTATTTTAAATGCCACATCATCAGATCCATCAAATCACTGATTGATATTAACAAATATACTCTGGGTGCTAATCTAATAGAAGTTTCCTTTTTCACCACAAAACTTGGTATATTTATAAAAAGCAACGTACATGATTTATTTGGAAAAACTCTATCAGACATTCGTCTATAAAAATTATCCAGGAATAAGATGAACCGAAGACACCCTCCTACTACATCCTTATATAGGAATCACACAAAGGATGGGTATGAGTAGTCCTCGTAGTCCGAAGATTTCAGTCACGACAGAATCACAATCAAAATATCTCTAGTTAAAATCCAGAGAAATTCATCAAGTAGTTCTTCCACTCATGAAGATCCACGGTCTTCAATGCTTCATCTATATAAACATCCCTGCAGATTAGTTTCAAATGCACAGTTGGTTCAAAGTGGTTTTCGGTTAATTCCCATCCCAGTCCTATCGAATTAACTCGTCAAAGGTCCGAACAATATTTATTGAGTCACAGTTTTAACTACCAACTCAAACAATATAGATTAGTACTTTGGTTGCTCAGGCTCCTTTCATTTAAAATCATTCATTTCAAACCATTTTGTTGATTTAAAATTGATTATGTAACTTAATTCAACAAATCTCTTTGTTTTCGTTGCTTGAAAACAATAACCACCATATACCTTTTATATTAAAACATCTTCCAAAACTTATCTCTTTATTCTTTTTACCTCGAAAACATTGTTATATATTCCCAGAGTCCATTTTAGTTTCCTTTACCTTGGAAATATCATTTTGTACTCAAAAACCCTTTTGTATTTCCTTTACTTTTGAAATATCATTATATACATTCTCTAATTTTCCTACTATTTTCTTTACTTTGGAACGTTCTATTTACTTAACCAAAAGGTATAATCGAATTACCACTCTAATATGTGGGAAAAAACAGTATCATTTGACACATTATTTAAAATATAACCCCATCGGTTTATTTATCTTTCAAAACTTTTACATTAAAGTTAACAATACCACTTATGGAAATATTAATTTAATTTCCAATATTTATTTCTGTCTCAAACCCTATATAACTTCCTATTCCATCATTTCAAAATTCTAGCTATTTTATCATTTCATTAAATAAGTGTATTTATAAAACATACTATTTCAATTATTTAGAAAATAGTACCACTTACTTAACCGAATGGTATAAGTATTATCATAATTTATATCTAATCCTAACAATGTCATATAGTATATTATTTATTATAAAACTCAATAGTTTTATTATATTTTCTTAAATCTTGCAAACAAAGCTGCAATATTATTTCTGTTATGGAAATAATAAAATAATTCCAAAATCTTACCATTAAAACTATACCATTCATAGATAATCCTGAAGCCGTTCAAGTTAGGGTATTTTATTTACCTCTCAGACCTTGATCGACAACGTTCTTGTCTTGACAAAAGTTTGTAACTTCAAAACTGATATTAATTTTGATATCACAAAATTTCATTTACAATTTAATTCAAAATATGGTTTAATGAACCATTCGCTTTCCTTTAAAATATTCTCTTTCAATTATAATACCCTTTATTTAACTCGTTTGACAAATACTCACTGACATTTACAAATCTTTATCTTTATTCCCTCTTTTAACAATTTGTTTTATAATTTGGATTTGTTACCAAAAGAATCCACCAAAAATCATTTAACATCTTATTTAAATGCTTAATTTGAATTTTATTACTAAATCCAAATCCATTTAAGTATCCTGTCTTTTGCAAACTAAAACGTTCATTTCAACTTAAACCATGTTTACTTAACTTAAATGTTAAGTCAATCATCATATTCGTTTGAATTTCTTTTACAAATTTTGTTTAAAAAAAACTTGGATTTATTTCTAAATCCTTGAACAAAACATTAACTCGATTCAACTTAAAGTTGTATAGCGAAATTGATTATTTTCTTAATTGATTTCAACTAAAAGGGTAATTCTTTTAATTACCATCAATTAAAATAATTAACTAATTCTTTAATTGAAGTAAAAGTAGTTTACTTCGTCATTTAACTAAAAATAAACCAGTTAATCCTTTTCAAGTTTAGTAAAATAATGATTAATTCTATTAATGGTAGACTTCTCGACAATTATCTTAAAATTCAGTTAGTTATAAGATTAATAACCTTTAAGATCATTCGTTAAGTTTAATGATTGTTTGAAAACTATTTCCATTAGATTAATTAAAAACAAATTAATCTAATAATGACTTCCAACTAGAACAGTTTACTTAGTCAACTTGAAATTATCAGTTAACTTGCTAACTGATTCCAATTAATCCTTCCTCTCAGATTAATATAATAAATCTAATAAATCGCTTAACTATTTTCTAATTTTTTTATTTCAAAACATTAACCCGTAGGTTAAATTCTGATTTCTACTTTTATAAAACTTATAAAAACATTAAAATTACTATTTATAATATTATATAACTATTTTCAAAAGTACCATTTATAAACACAGACTTACTAATAAACTTCTCTTTTAAATAAAAATATAATTTAAACTTCGCTCAGTTATCAGTTATAAAAATAAATTTTATAACTTTAATTATGCTGATTTGCGTGACGACGAATGAACATCTTAAAAATATAGGTTTTAGGTCATTTGCTGCCAACCACTTTATCAACACTGTTTATTGCTTCAAACTTAACATTCGTTAAATTTCAATTCAACGATCAATATCCATTCAACAATCTACATACCATCATGATATAACGTTACTTTGCATGAACAATGTATATATATGAATAAGCTGAAAAATAAATAACATTTAATTTATTAGAGGAATCTAATTGGATCCCTCCAACATGTTCTCCTCTGCATCACATACCATAATATCATATGATAATAGCATGTGAATATAATTTTCTAATCTAAACTTTTAAAGACGGAATTATAAATATCGACAAACATCAATTAAAAATAACCAATAATCATTCATAGCATCCAATCATCCAATTTATACTATTAACGATAATTTTTGGTTATATGAATTAAATTACATCATAGAATTCCAGAAGGTATGAGAAATAACTCACCATTTTGCTTTTATTAAACGACTTGCGTTGTTTTCATTTAATTTTAAACAAACGTTTAAAATTAAACAAAATTCCAACTATTTCCAACCAAACCAACTCGATTGCGTAGCCTTCGTTTGTGTGATTCCAAAGTCCAATGTTTCGTTGAATTCTGATAATGAACGAACGAGTTATGCTAATTACAAGTTTTGAACATAATTTAAACAATTAAACATCATTAGCTTAAATAATTTTATTAATTAATTATCTTGATCAACTTTTTAATTATAATTATCGCTGCTAATCTCATCTTCTAATCCTGGTTGAGCCTCAACACCTCATCGCACAGCACAATCAACCACCTACCGCACCACCATTCCCCCACCTAGGCCAACCAAATCCCGACCCGTGTACTCATCGTTTCGGCGCCTACCTTCATCGCTTACCTCGGCCCCCCAACCGCTGCCAATTCGCCAAAACCTGGAAGTTTCTGATCTCCGTTGAACTTAACACCGCCACCACCACGAGGACCCATCACTGACCTGACCACCGATGAAACACCCCACCTCTTTCAAGGTCACTCACAAAGGGAATGCCTTAACTTCGGTGGAGCATTATAGGTAAAAGATACAGATAATTTACAAGATAGACATATAAACAGCGGAAAATTAAATTTACTTCATAAGTACGTGGTTTAGTTAAAACATTACAACAACTGTCTCAAACCAACTTCCAAATTATTACAACAAAATCTCTATCTTGAATTAAAACGTAAAGAAGCATTAAAATAACAGTAAGGCAGCATAAATCCCCAATAAGAGAGTATCCAAAGCCAAAGCCCAAGGAAAGAGAATCCAAGCAATATATCTAGTCTCTTCAAGCTGGAAATGGTCCAAACTAAGCTGAAGTATTCCCTCCCTACGAACCGTGGGGGGGAACGGAAGAAAAGAAGACGAAAGAAAGTGGGTCAGATATAAGTCTGGTAAGTCCAGTGATTATTTAGCAATGTAAACAGGAAAAAGGATCATGACATGAATAAACTGAACCTAAGACAGCATCCTAGAAATAAGATAACAAGACAGAATATGCTATCGCACTCACTACTATTTCTCTACACCCACTTACAAGTGTTTCAACTGGCACCATGTGATCAAGATAAATGATCCCCTTTACCGATCAACTCCTACTAGTATACGTTTACCATTGTGTCATTCGACCCCGCTTGATTGTAGATACCTGTGTTGGTCCCACTATGGGGTGTATCAAATCCTATGGTGGTAACCCGACACAATTCAAGATGCACAGTGTATAACTACTGATGCCCAGTGTCTGCCTTTTCCACTCCGGAGTACGTGCACGCCCGCACTCCGTCGGAACCTACACTGACGCACCACCCTCCGTTGTTTTGATCTCTTATAATCAGCCCAGTAATCTGCCCCACCCTGCCAAGTTCAGGGTACCATGATACATCTATGTGGGTTACTGCTGAAATGGGTACCCGTTACTAGGGTTTCCTAATCAACATGTTAAAATGGTTAAGTGTTCTCAAATTAACCTAACCCCACCCATTATTTTAGTTAACATGTTGTATTAGTTAAGTGGTGCCTTAATTAACTTAACCCTACCATTCCTATCTAAGCTTTAATTCATTCATTAAAGCACCAACCACTCACATTAGATATGTATTGTTACGGTCGCTGGATGTGTCGGTCGGTTCCGGGCAGTCTTACACTGCAACTCAATCTAACCTAGGGTTCTTTTGGGCTTGATGTGCTAACCTCTCACGTTAGATCTATATTGTTACGGTTGTTGGACGTGCCGGGCGGTTCCGGGCAGTCTTACACCATAACTCAGTCTAACCTCGGGTTAGGCATATTTGTCTTTTACTTAATTTACATAATTACCCTTCATATTTATATGTAAATTATCCACAATTATTGCCATTCAAGTCATGCCCCATTTACCCACTAAATCATGTTCATAATTTTAAGGTATATAAATTATACCAATTTATGCCGCTAATCATGTATATGATTATTGGCCGAACTATGCCAATAATTTGAAATTTAAGGTTTTTCACCAACGTTACCCTTGTTATACGTTCGCAAAATTCACATAGAATGTTAGGCTCGCAACTTAGCCTAACTTTTATACAAAAGGGGAAAGAAAGAAGCATGTACCATTCATATAACATAAAATAATAAGGATCTAACTAAACATGTGTCATGTTAAGTTGGCATAAAACAATGAACTTGCATTTTTGGATCCAATTAACATGTGTCTTAAGCATATGAAATTACCCAAATCCAACTAGGCATGTAAATGTAAACTTTTATTTTGGATCCAATAAACATGAATCTTAAGCACATGAATGAGGACTTACATAGAATTACAAAAATCCAATTAGACTGTAGATATGAACTTGTATTTTAGATCCAATAATCATAGATCTAACATATGAGAATGTAGATCTAAACATATACATGACTTATCCTAAAAACTTGCATGTAACCTAACATGAAAAAGTCACCAACTTTACATAATACACGATTGGTTTAACATCAACATGATAAGTCCAATAAACCACAATAGTCTCGTAAGCATCTATGATAGAATCGTTACAAGAATAGACATGAATCAGCATCACCATTATCTTACAACTAGGGATAACTCTAGTTTCCGCTTATTACAAATCATAACTTTTAATCGTTCACATCTAAATAATAATAGGACTTACAAACAAAAGAAAGTCTTGTTTTCTGGGATCTGTTTTCTGAAACTGAAAAGCAATCCCTTGATGAAGACTATCAATTCTCTAAATTATATTTGATTCGTATCTTCTAACTTGTTTTCTAGTTTTCTTCCTAGTTGAAGAAGAAATGGTGGCTAGGCTAGGTCGACCATGGACAGCATGGTGGCTCCTTGGAATGAAATTATGTGATTTAGGGTTGAGGATTAGAGTTGCTTTTATAGAGGTTTAGACTTATGTGGACCGTTAGATCAACCTAGGAGCAATCACAACTGTCCATACAAGATAGAGCTATCCATAAATTGCCACTTCTGCCCTAGTGACTCAGCAACAACTCAGATGTTACTGTTTAGATCTGGGCGAGGGGGTCGACCCCTATGGGGGGGTCGACACCCCAGTCGACAACCCTCTTGGGGGGTCGACACCTATGTCGACCCCCCGGGGGAGTCGACCCCTATGGGCGGGATTTTTCCAGCCCAGCTGGTCTACGTGATTTTTGAAATTCGAACGCTTTTGTTTATTTAATTATCTAATTTTCTATTTATACATGAAATCTTCTGAACTCCATAATTTCATCATACGGAGTCCGCTTCATGCAAATTCGGACTCTATCTCAAGAAGAATTCTGGGACAAATGCAATGGCGTAACCCGTTTCCCTTAATTCTCACTTTTAAAATTAAGTATTCTTTAATTCGTTACTTTACAAACATAGAAAATACAGGGTGTTACGTTCTCTCCTCCTTAAAGGATTTCGTCCCCGAATTCTTCAAGTCACGAAGAATGTATATCCTACCATCCAATCATCCATCTACTCAACCATCAAACACTGGCATCCATTGTCCTTAAAAGATTTTTAATGCTTTCATGATTGTATGCACAGTGTGTGTATATGTCCTTATCTAATGCAAAATCAGGTGGTCTACTGATTCAGTTGACCTCCTTAATGCAAATTATGTCAGTTCTATGAGTCCATTATGCATGCAATTATTCCTAATTATACTTTCTACATGAGTGCACAATCATTCATACAAATGCAACTTCCATATTATTACATTCCAAGTTTTAATCCATATACAAATACATATATGCATATGCAATATGAAAGTGACTGAGCCGATCTAGTACCTAATGTGTGTGTATATGCATCCACGAGCAATCACTAGCAACCACTTGCAACCATCAACCATAACATGTTTCAAATACATGTTTACACCCATTGGTTTCTACCTAAGGATCAAGAATAGGACCGAGGAGATATACTTAGGAATATAGATATAAGCATGTATAAACTCATGGAAAAAGAGATCAAGGAGGTACCCTAAAAAAGAAAAGGTTAGGCTGCGCGTATTTTTCTCTCAGTTTCCCAAGTCGCGTCTTCCTCAGCGTCACTCCATTGAACTTTAACAAGCTTGACTTCATGGTTGCATAGCTTTTTGATTTCCGTACCCAAGATACGAGTTGTAACTCTTCTCACAATCGCTTCTCGTTCCACTTCTACTTCCTCTAGTATACTCGGCTCCACAACTTCTGCAGACTCATGTAAGCACTTTCGTAATTGAGAAACATGAAAAACATTATGAACTCCAGCCAGTCTTTCGGGTAGCTCTACTCTGTAAGCCATCGTCCCAATCCTTTCACTGATAGGAAATAGTCCTACAAATCCAGGTGCCAACTTTCCTACGGACCCAAAGCGAATGACATTCCTTAAAGGAGGTACTTTAAGGAACACCCTATCTCCAACCTCAAACTCAAGGTTGGTCCTTTTGTCTGCGTAGGACTTATGACTATCATGTGCAGTCTTCATTCGTCTTCTTATCAAGTCCACCTTCTCTGAAATTTCTCTAATCATGTCTGGCCCAAGTAAGAGCTTGTCTGTAGACTCCCAATAAGTTGGTGATCGGCATGGTCTTCCATATAAAGCCTCGAAGGGTGCCATGCCTATAATGGCTTGGTAGCTAATGTTGTAAACGAATTCCACCAAAGGAAGATGATCCTCCTATGTTTTTCCAAAGTCAAGAATGCACAATCTCAAGAGGTCTTCTAATACCCTATTCACCCTTTCTGTCTATCCATCGGTCTGGGGGTGATAGGCCGTGCTTAAGCATAGTTGTGTGCCTATAGCCCCTTGCAAACTCTTCCAAAACTCGCTCATAAAGATAGGATCTCGATCACTCACTATGCAGGAGGGTATCCCATGGAGTCGCACTATCTTTTTAAGACAAATGGATGCTAAAGACGAGGCAATTCTTCTACTCTTAACAGGTATAAAGTTAGCGCTTTTAGTGAGCCTGTCCACTATTACCCAAATACTGGTATTGCTCCTTCCTGACCTAGGCAACCCATCAACAAAGTCCATCGAAATGCTATCCCATTTCCACTACGGGACCACTAGAGGATGAAGGAGACCACCAGGCTTCTTCTGCTCCGCTTTGACTTGCTGGCATGTCAAGCACTTAGCGATGAACTCAGCTACATCCCTCTTCATGCCATTCCAAAAGAAAACCCTTTTTTGTCTTTATACATCTGGTCTCCACCTGGGTGTATGGTCAGCTTAGAATGGTGTGCTTCTTCGAGAACCGTCTTCACCAAATCCCTTGCTTGTGGGACGCATAGCCTTCCATCTCGTCTCAACCAACCCTTATCATCGATGGAGTATCTATTGAGGTTAGTAGAAGTCTCACCCCTTATTAGCTTATCCATTATATCAACTTGCTGAGGGTCTTCACGTTGCGCGGTTCCTATTGAGTCCAAAAAAGTAGGTCGCACCTCTAGCGATGCTAACAGACCAGGTACAAATTCAGAGGAGGGTCTAAAGTCAAAGTTTGCAATGTACTCCAAGTTTTGCCTTTCTACCAAGAGAGGACTTGAGGTCAGCTTCGTTCTACTCAAGGCGTCTGCTACTACATTTCCCTCGCCAGGGGTATAGGAAATCTCAAAGTCATATGAGGCCGAAAATTCCATCCACCTTTGTTGTCTTAAGTTAAGATCTTTCTGTGAGAAAAGGTACTTTAATGATTTATGGTCAGTAAACAATTCAAACCTTTCTCCTAGCAGGTAATGACTCCATAACTTAAGAGAGAAAACAATAGCAGCTAGCTCCAAATCATGAGTTGGGTAGTTCTTCTCATGTGCCTTCAATTGCCTTCCCCCCATAACAAATTACCTTGCCTTCTTGCATCAAGACAACGCCTAATCCTATACCGCATGCGTCTGTGTATACGGTAAACATTTTGCTCCCATCAGGCAATGTCAGAACTGGCACTATTGTTAGAGCCCTTTTCAAACATTGGAAAGCAACGTCACAATCCAAATACCAAGCGAAAGTTATGTTCTTCTTTGTCAATCTTGTGAGTGGGTCTAAGATTTTCGCAAAGTCTTTAATGAACTTTCGGTAAAAGCCCGCTAGCCTGAGAAAGCTTCGGACTTCGGTTGCATTCCGTTGAATCTTCCATTCTTGCACCGCAACTACTTTTGCGGGGTCCACAGCTATCCCCTCTTTGGACACCACATTTCCAAGAAACCTCACTTCTTCTCTCCAGAAATGACATTTAGGGAAGTTGGCTTTTAGCTGATGTGCACGAAGGGTATCCTTGACTTCCCTTAAATGCAAAGCATGCTCTTCTTCATTCTTCAAGAAAATCAAAATGTCGTCTATGAAGACCACCACAAACTTATTAAGGAACTCCCTGAACACCCTGCTCATCAAGTCAACGAAATAAGCGGGTGCGTTTGTTAAGCCGAAAGGCATGACAAGCCATTCGAAGAAACCATCCGGGGTTCTGAATGCGGTCTTCAGCCATTCTTAGCTGATGAAACCCTGTAGCCAAATCTAATTGGGAGAAAACCGATGCACCTACAAGTTGATCAAACAAGTCGTGTATTCTTGGAAGTGGGTGCCTATTCTTCTTGGTCAGCTTGTTTAGCTCCCTATAGTCAACGCATAGGTGAAGTGAACCATTCGCTTTGGTTGTGAATACTACTGGAGCACCCCATTCAGAAATACTCCACCTTATGAACCCTTTTTCGAGCAGCTTTTTAACTTGCTTGCTGAACTATTTCCTCTCCCTTGGAGCCATGTGTCTCACGGGTAAAGCTACGGGTTTTGCATTATCAACAAGATATATGCGAAAGTGTATCTCCCGCTTCGGAGGTAAGCCCTCCACTTCTTTAAATACATCTGAGTATTCACGGACTACTCTAACAGACTGCAAGTTTTCAACAGACGCATCAAGAGATTATAGGTAGCTAAGCATAACAGAATTCATGGGATTACAAGAGATTTTGAGAGTGTTACCAAGGCGAGTCATAAGTCTAACCACTCTCTTTTCACAATCGAGGATGGCACCATTACTGGATAACCAATCCATGCCTAGAATCAACCCATAGCTCGTGAAGCCCAAAACGTAGGCATTACATCTAAACCCAACGCTTAGTATAGAAATTTCCAAATTTAAAAAAATCATTAACAAATATGCCGAGCCCCAAATTGGATTTGAAACAACCAAGGGATCCTCTACTATACTAGTGTCTAGGTGCAGCGATTCAACTAAAGTAGTAGATATAAAAGAGTGCGATGCGCCAGAATCAAAGAGTGTACGAACAGGATGATCAAAAAATAAACAAAACTCTCAAAAGAAATATTTCTACCTCATTCTTGCGGAGGTGCTATGAGAGCGTGAACCTGCCCTCCAGAAGTAGATCCAGTCCTCTGCCCTTGCCCTTGCTTTCTTGGGCAGTCCTTAGCCATGTGTCCTATCTCGCCGCAGTGAAAACAACCACCCATCTTCCTCTTTTTCTTTCTGTAGTACTTAATCAGATGTCCAGGAATGCCACCAAAATTACACTTCCTCTTGTCACGGGTTTGTCGTTCTTCCCGCCCTTCTTTGAATTTGTCTTCTTATTCTGTGATCCCTCAACTTTCTTACCTTGAGGTACTTCCACCTTTGCCACTTTCTTGCCATTCTTGTCTTCCTCCTATAACAGTGCCATGTCCACAAGTCTCTCATAAGTCGCACCCATACGTATATGGGATGTAGCTAGGCTGTGCAGTGGCTCATTCAAACCTTTAACAAAACAGAGAGCCTTCTTACGGGGAGTGTTCACTAACTCCAGTCTGAATCTAGCCAGCTGGTTGAATTGGTTGACATATTCCTTGACCGACATACTTCCCTGTTTGAGAGCTAAGAACTTCTCCATCTGTAGGCTTCGTTCAGCTTGTGAGAGGAATTTCATTTCAAACCTCATTCTAATATCCTCCCAAGTTTCAACTAGTCTCTCATCATTAGTAACTTCTCACCAATAAGAGGCTTCGTCTTTAAGCAACCAGCCGGCCAAGTGTATCTTCTGCTTATCGTCCACTTCGAAGATAGCAAAAAAGTCCTCGGTTTTTTTTTGAGCTAGTTTCTTGCTTCTACAAATGACTCAGTCCCATTAAAGTTCTTTCCACCCATGGCTCAAAAATCCCTACATATCTTTGAGAAAGCATTTGCACGAGGAGGAGGAGGAGGAGGAGGAGGAACAACTGCAAATGGGGGAGGAGGAATGTCTGCTAGGCCTGCATCATTAGCCCTAGCCTCTAGGTACCTTCTGAACCAGCCAAGTACCAGTACGCCCTCTGGAAGGTTAAGATCCCTAGACATGATGAAACGAAAAAGTAAAGATTCAAAACCAAGGATAGAAAGATAGTGCATATGGCTTTGGGGGGGATTATGCCTTTTAAAACAAAAACAACGCTTTTTCTTGAAAACGCTTCTTTGAAATTCTTTTTGAAAATTAGTTTCAATTTTTTTTATCTGATCTGGAAACCATCAGCTCTGATACCAAGTGAAACACCCCACCTCCTTTAAGGTCACTCACAAAGGGAATGCCTTAACTTCGGTGGAGCATTATAGGTAAAAGATACCGATAATTTACAAGAAAGACATATAAACAGCGGAAAACTAATTTTATTTCATAAGTACGTGGTTCAGTTAAAACATTACAACAACTGTCTCAAACCAACTTACAAATTATTACAACAAAATCTCTTTCTTGAATTAAAACATAGTGAAGCATTAAAATAACAGTGAGGCAGGATAAATCCCCAATAAGAGAGTATCCAAAGCCATAGCCCAAGGAAAGAGAATCCAAGCAATACATCTAGTCACTTCAAGCTGGAAATGGTCCAAACTAAGCTGAAGTATTCTCTCCCTGCGGACCTAGGGGGAACAGAAGAAAAGAAGATGAAAGAAAATGGGTTAGACATAAGTCTGGTAAGTCCAGTGATTATTTAGCAATGTAAACAGGAAAAAGGATCATGACATGAATAAACTGAACCTAGGACCGCATCTTAGAAATAAGATAACAAGACTGAATATGCTATTGCACTCATTACTATTTCTCTACACCCACTTACAAGTGTTTCAACTAGCATCATATATTCAAGATAAATGATCCACTTTACCGATTGGCTCCTACTCGTATACGTTTACCACTTGTGTCATTCAGCCTCGCTTGATTGTAGATACCTGTGCTGGTCCCACCATGGGGTGTATCAAATCCTATGGTGGCAACCCAACGCAATTCAAGATGCACAGTGTATAACTACTAATGCTCAGTGGCTGCTTTTTCCACTCTGGAGTACGTGCACGCCCGCACTCCGTCGGAACCTACACTAACGCACCACCCGCCATTGTTTTGACCGCTTATAATCAGCCCAGTAATCGTGCCCCACCCTGCCTAGTTCAGGGTACCATGATACATCTATGTGGGTTACTGCTGAAATGGGTCCCCGTTACTAGGGTTTCCTAATCAACATGTTAAAATGGTTAAGTGTTCTCAAATTAACCTAACCCCACCCATCAGTTTAGTTAACATGTTTTATTGGTTAAGTGTTGCCTTAATTAACTTAACCCTACCATTCCCGTCTTAGCTTTAATTCATTCATTAAAGCACCAACCACTCATATTAGATATGTATTGTTACGGTCGCTGGATGTGCCGGTCGGTTCCGGGCAGTCTTACACTACAACTCAATCTAACCTCGGGTTCTTTTGGGCTTGACGCACTAACCTCTCACATTAGATCTATATTGTTACGGTTGCTAGATGTGCCGGGCGGTTTCGGACAATCTTATACCGTAACTCAATCTAACCTCGGGTTAGGCATATTCGTCTTTTAGTTAATTTACATAATTACCCTTCATATTTATATGTAAATTATCCATAATTACTGCAATTCAAGTCATGCCCCATTTACCCACTAAATCATTTTCATAATTTTTAGGTATATAAATTATACCAATTTATAACGCTAATCATTTATATGATTATGGGCCACATTATGCCAATAATTTGAAATTTAAGGTTTTTCCCCAATGTTACCCCCGTTATACGTTCGCAAAATTCACATAGAATGTTAGGATCACAACTTAGCCTAACTTATATACGAAAGGGGAATGAAAGGAGCGTGTACCATTCATACAACATAAAATAATAAGGATCTAACTAAACATGTGTCATCTAAATTTGGCATAAAACAATGAACTTGCATTTTTGGATCCAATTAACATGAGTCTTAAGCATATGAAATTACCCAAATCCAACTAGGCATGTAAATGTAAACTTTTATTTTGGATCCAATAAACATGAATGTTAAGCATATAGAATTACACAAATCCAACTAGGCATGTAAATGTAAACTTTTATTTTGGATCCAATAAACATGAATCTTAAGTATATGAATGGGGACTTACATAGAATTACACAAATCCAATTAGACATGTAGATATGAACTTGTATTTTGGATCCAATAATCATAGATCTAACATATGAGAATGTAGATCTAAACATATACATGACTTAGCCTGTAAACTTGCATGTAACCTAACATGAAAAAGTCACCAACTTTACATAATACACGATTGGTTTAACATCAACATAATAAGTCCAATAAACCACAATAGTCTCGTAAGCATATATGATAGAATCGTTACAAGAATGGACATGAATCAACATCACGATTATCTTACAACTAGGGATAACTCTATTTTTCACTTTATTACAAATCATAACTTTTAATCGTTCACATCTAACTAATAACAGGACTTACAAACAAAAGAAAGTATTATTTTCTGGGATCTGTTTTCTGAAACTCAAAAGCAATCCCTTGACGAAGACTATCGATTCTCTAAATTAGATTTGATTCATAGCATCTAACTTGCTTTCTATTTTGCTTCCTAGTTGAAGAAGAAATGGTGGCTAGGCTAGGTCGACCATGGACAGCATGGTGGCTCCTTGGAATGAAATTGTGTGATTTAGGGTTGAGGATTAGGGTTGCTTTTATAGAGGTTTAGACTTATGTGAACCGTTAGATCAACCTAGGAGCAATCACAACCGTCCAGACAAGATAGAGCTATCCATAAATTTCCACCTTTGCCATAGTGATTCAGCAACAACTTAGAACTCGTCACTGTTTGGATCTGGGTGAGGGGGTCGACCCTTATAGGGGGGTCGACACCCCTCTTGGGGGGTCAACACCTATGTCGACCCCCCGGGGGGAGTCGACCCCTATGGGCGGGATTTTTCCCGCTTAGCTGATCTACATGATTTTTGAAATTTGAACACTTTTGTTTATTTAATTAATTATACAATTTTCTATTTAAACGTGAAATCTTCTAAACTCCATAACTTCTTCATACGGAGTCCGATTCATGCAAACTCGGACTCTATCTCAAGTAGAATTTCGAGACGAACGCAATGGCGTAACTTGTTTCCCTTAATTCTCACTTTTAAAATTAAGTATTCTTTATTTCGTTACTTAACAAACATAGAAAATACAGGGTGTTACAACCGACATCATGACTCAGGCACCCCCTCTTTGTTTCAGGCCCCACAACCCAATTCACCACCCATCACCTGAATTTCATCAGAATCCGGACACAACTCCACCAACATTCGCACTCTGTTCATACTCCGATTTCTCCGACCACCATAAGTCACTAGAACGGTGTTAAACGCTCTGCCTCCCTTTCCTCTACAACTCTTCTTCATACCACATCACCCAAAATGGACTCCATCTCCTCAAAACAAGCAAAATACGAAACAAGCATTTACTCGTTGTTTCAAGAATTCCGACCACCACATGTGATCGTTGGCTATCGAACTTGGCCAATATGTTTAGCACTCCATTCTTAACAACTTTCCCGTTAATGGTTTTCGCCCATTCCTTACGTATTGAGAGATAAAAGTTAAAGTTTGAAATGGACTTAAATGAAAAATAATGGCTTTTGACTTAGGAATTTAGGTTTATGGTTAGGGTGTTTATATAGAGGAGACAAATATTTTTATTATTATGAAGTGACTAATGATATTTTATTGAAAATGACTAACAATATTTTGTTATTCAGTTTTTTAATTCATTCGTGCCAACCGCTATTTCCTTCGACCTTTATTCATTCATATGATCACATACGAACTCTGATTGCAATGACAATGGACATCATGTTATGGTTCAACATTCCGGACCCAATGAAACTTGTTTCATCGAAATTTGAGTAAGTTTGCACAAATAACGCTTGTTTGAGTTCAAATTATCGATTTATTAACATTTTAATTTAGGTACGCTCACAAAATAACTCCAACTGATGCAAAACTTGAATCTAGCAATGATTACTTATTACAGATTTAAGAAAATTTGTTTCATTGAAATCAAAGGTCAGTTGAATAAGATCTCTTTTAAAAGGTCTAATTTAAACCACTATAAGTCAATTTCAAAACAGTTCAGTACAATAATAATAAAGTATCATTATCAAATATACTCTAATAGGATGTCACATGGCTTCAAAATAAACTAGTTTCGATTTCAAATAGTTAAATTCCAACTTAAAAAATATTAAATTTATAATAAAACTCCTTTTATTTTATTAAATAAACTGCTATGGCTTATAAACGATTCCATAGCGACCTTCTGGAAATTTGATTTGGACATAATTAAAAATTTACATGATGAAATCTCCATTTTTATCTTTTATTAGAAAATTATTATCCAATAGATCTAAACGATTCTTGTTTCAATGAATTCTGACTTATATTGGATCATGTAAATCCATTTAAAGTTCAAAACGCAAAACTACGAACTACCATGACGCATGGGCTCATTTATAATTAAATTATAAATTATACATTCAAATGTCTTTTAATAAACGGATTCGTTATTATAATTCAAATCTAACTCGGTTGAATTCTTTTATATTGCCAATTCACACTGTATTAACAATTCAGCTAATTCCAACTATTTTGGAATTTCATTTATTATTTATATTAACAAAATATTCAAAAACATTGAATATTGTTTATTTAAATTCCAAATAACCATTTTAAATCAATTTTTTATATTCAATTAAACAGTAAAAATCCAGGTTGTTACGTAAGCGATATAAGTCGTAAAGAGAAAGCACAAATAAATGAATTGGCCATATGTGGTGCATGTGTGATTTTAAGTGAAATAGTATATAAAAAATTTCCATAAATAATTTGTTGTGGCACACTTCAAATTGTTGGAACAAGAAGAATTATAAGATAAGTGCTTGTGAATTAAAAAGTTTGTAAGTAAATATGTTTTGCTGAAGAGACAAGAAATTGTGTGGTGAAGGAGATGCACAAAATAGAGGTGAAGCACTATATTTTGTGTTACCTATTTCAACAAATTTTGACTTTTTCGTGTTACTTTACAAAAAAGTCCTCTTAAGAAAAGATTCACAAAAACTTAACCTTATTAATTCCTCTTGAATATTTTTTGTAAATTCCAATTAAGTTAAAGTGCATATTCCTATCTTCTGCTACTTTTAAATTATGATAAAAGTTTTGAGAATGTAAAATTTTAATGAATTAACTTTGTTTCAAGTGGTTATCGTTCAATAGAAAAAATTAAATTTAAAACTTGTGTGGCTTAAGGGAAGTCGATAAAGATGAAATGAATAGGAAAGAGCAATTTGAGATTTTTACAAATAAATTTATGACATAGTTAGTAATTAATTGAAATCATTTTTAGCACCCCTTGAGGAAATTAGAGGGATTTCTTCCAGTATAGATTTGCACTACTATATAGTGCTCTATTTTATTATAGAAAAATAGAATAGTTTAGATGATCTTTTCTTTCTAATGGTTATGATGATCACTAGATAACACAGGATATTACAAATAAAATGAAAATGAAAGAAAAAGATGAACAACTAAAAGAAAATAAAACAAAAAATTTCAATAGCAACTAAGATGATAACTGCAAAAATTGAGAACAATAAAAGAAAATGAAATCTTCCAAGTAAGTTTCAAAAACCGAAAAAAAAAAATCTTATGTAAACTGTGCTTGGAATTGAAAATAGGAAAATTTTAAGGTCAGTAATTAAGGTTTCCAAGTATGGGAAAAAGATGTATAAAATTGGGATGGAAAATACAAAATTTTCCATTTTCAACCTTTTTCCAACACAAGAAATCAAATTTGGAAAATTAGATTTTTCTGAAATTCACAAACTTAAAGTTGGTTAGTAGAGCTTGAATGCAAAAATTAGATGAACTATATTCTTACTTTGTAAGAGTTAGAAAAAACTAAATGAAAAGGTATTTTTGGTTTTAAAAATATTGCATTCATATAGAAATTGCCAATATATTTAAGATATGTACATCATGTTTTCTAAAGATATTTAAGTAAATTTTGCATTCATATAAGAGGTAACGCTTAGGGATTCATTGCATTCATACATTTTTATGTTGTGTTATAGTTTGCGTAAGTGCACAAATGGTTGCAAAATTGGATGTACACATTATGGTTGCAAATTATGCAAGGATTTGCATAATTATATCCTTACCAAATTGTTGGAGATGCGGATTAAGGATCTTAAGGCAAGTTAAACACTAGAGGAGGAGGGGTGAATCGTGTTTAATGGAATTTATTAAATTTCTTGAAATCTTTTTGAATCAGACACACAGTATACAGATCACAGATATTAACAAATACAGAATCAATCACAGAATGAATAAAGTAAAAGTAATAAAAGGAAAGTACACACCGGGATTATATACTGGTTCAGGACTCCCCTACATCCAGTCTCACACAACGCTGAGTCGGTGTGGATTATTAGTTAACGATATCCAATTACAATCCTTGATTTTGGGGCTACAAGAGCACACTCCAACTGATTCCAAGTACAGTAAGAATTAATTTATTTCCAGGCCACAACTTTACACCCAATCGATTTCAGGGGAACAATCACACCTAACCACTTTTAATGGGACAGGACCAAACCCTTCTCTTATTTATTTTTGTAGTATTGACTCTAGAGGACTTGATCCTAAGATCTTTGATTACAAACAACCTATAACTCTTGGGAAGCACTTAAATTAAGAGATATTTTGATTTAGAATTGAAAGAGAAGAAGAATGATATGGTTTCTATTGAAATCGGTAGAGTATAAGTACAGAAAATAAAAAACTAAAGCATTATAATCATAGGATGTTAATAGAGGAAGAATAAGATAAAAAAAAGATGTTTAAAAAATTGAATTCTGAAGGTATTTGTAAGTTTCCAAATGTCACAACGTGTCTAAAAGGATTTGAATTCAAAAGACACCTCTTTTAAAATTTGAAAGACACCCTAAGGGCTAGTATGTCAACATGCTCAAGCATATGTCGACATATGCTAGTGTAAAATCAAAAAATAAATTTTAAAACAAAGTAAACGATGTTTATAAGTTATAGTGAATCTAAGTTGAAACAAATTAAGTTCCTTTATATTTAAACATTATTTTCAAAGTAAAAAATATATTTTAAAACTTATATAAAGATATACTAGAAATAATTAAGAATTTGAATAAAAAATAGTATAAAAGTATAAACATATAAAACCATACATATATATTAAGAACTTTATATAAACAAGAAGGTTAGACAATATAAGTAATTACAAAACAAGTAAAACATAATTTCAAAATATATAATACATAACTTTGAATATAAACTGGCTTTCGGGAGTTTAGAAAATAACTATTAGAAGTTAAAATATTTATTAAAACAAAGAAGAATATATTCTAAATAAGGAAGTAATTTTGAAATCATTTGAAAACAAGATTTAAAATTAAATAAATTAAATTTTTTGAAATCAAGATATAAATTTTAAAATATAATCAAGTGCTAACCAGAGGCTTAACAGAATTTCTAGGCACACTAACTCTATTATTCTTGTAACGACCCGCATTTTTCATACGAAGGATCATAAAATATTTTTATTTAATTCCTTGAGGGTCTGATCATTCTCATATTTTGATATGTTGGTTATGGGTATGTGAGACATGTCCATAATTTTTATAAATTTTATTTGTGACTATTTTGCCCCCGTAAGTTTTGTACGGGATAACTTTTGACTGGGATCGAATCAGGTGCCGAGATCAATTTCATTGAAAAGGAAATGATGTTGCAAATTCCATAGATTGATCACCTTAAAGATTTGGCTCAGTGGTTTAGGAGGAATAGCTGTTTTAGCGCTACAAAATTATTTGACAAGTTAACTAGTCATTTGTGGGTTGATTTGGTGTGGCCCATTAATGGGCTGATTAGATGGCTATAAATAGAGGCTAGAGGCATGGATAATAGTTTAGTTTTTTCATTTCTCCCATTTAGTCGAACTTGTGATCTCCTTTCTCAATCAAATACATCTCTACTCCATTATAATCATATATCTACATTAGTAGATTGGAGATCAACCTCGAAGAAAGGTAGATCACATCAAAGTGATTGATTCGGAGGTTGTTCTTCATCGTTCTTCGCTATATGGATTTGTAGATCATCGTTTATAGCTATTTTGTGGATTTGGTGAGTGATAAGCATCTCTCACGCGGATTCAGTTGAGTATATGAGTTGTTTGATCTTATTTTCATCATTCCAAGTTATTTTAACCTAGATCTACATCATGGTAAGTATATTTCATTTGAATCACCATAGGATCTAATCTAGCAACGTAAAATGGTAAATCACTATGTTAATTCATGTGTTATTGCAAGTTAGATTGAATTGTTTAATACGTTTATTGTTTATTATGAATTAGGTGAATTCTAGACGATTGAATGATGATTGTTTAATGTGATGATTGTTGATAGTATCGTTGTTTGAATGGTTGTATGAATCACATGAGTTTTGAATCGGATTGGAGTTGGATCGTGGTTCGTGTTCGATGATGGATCGACTATGGCAACATATGGATCAGTTGGCTTGTACTCGAAGAAATAGGGTGGAACGGGCGTGCCAAAAAGTGATGGACCGGAAGGTTTTATGGACCTGCAGAGATGGACTGGAAAATATGGATCTGCAGAGATGGACTGGAAAGTATGGACCTGCTGCGATGGACTGGGAAGTATGGACCTACAGTAATGGACCTGTAATGGTGGACTTCCAGTGATGGACATGCAGTGATGGATCGGTGAATGATCCATCAAATATATGATCAAGCGGAGTTTATTTTTGGCTCAGTGCTGGATGTAACTTCGACGTGAATTCAAGGAGGAATGTTCGAAGTATTGTGGAGTGTTGATTGATCATCAAAATGCAACGAAGATGCAGACGACTCAAGTGTGTTTTGAGCTCATGGATAATAGTTGCCCAAGTGTGTTTTGGGCTAATGGGTAGTCACTGGTGATGACGACTAAAGTTATAAAGGCTGAGGGATTATTGTTGTCGTAGCTTCTAGCGGACTCAGGTAACGTGGGGACGCCCATAAGCATCTGATTCGATAAATATCGTATATCCTGGGCAGTCATGATAGGCCTAGTTGTCGAGAATGGAAAAGATAAACATACGAGTCATGATGGCGTATGGAGTTTTGCTAGAATCAGGGTTACCATTAGCCCTTGATAAATGACGTATCATAGCCAGTCATATGGTTTCAAAGCAGGATTTGCGGTGGTAGCCAAAGTCATGGATGATGATTGTTTTGTTTGTATCGTATTGTCTAGATTGTCCTACGTCCAAGGAGACATATCTTGGGTGCTTGTCTGATGTTGGTTTAGGACTTCGATGCTTTTGCTTGGGGGATGTCGATATCGATTAGGATAGTCTACACAGGATAACTAGTTGATGTGTTTTTTTGTTTCTACTTTATTGTTGTAAAGGTTGTCACTGTCGGATGTGGAGGAGGGGTTGGGTTCTTCTCTAATGTGTTGATAGATTAGTTAGTTAATCTGCCGACTCTCACATACTTTATTGATGATGTTCTATAGCTGTTTTATTGCTCATTAAGACTATTGTCTAGATCAAGGTTTTATGTTTCCTCTTATTACCTTGGGCTATTGATCCATGTATTGGATGGGCAGGCTAGGTAGCAGGTATAGGATTTGATGAGGACGATGCTGCATAGCAATGACGAGCAAGATGCTCACGTATTATGTTCTACTAGACATATCTTGTTGTTTCCGCTGTTATGATTTCTCAAGTGATTGTATTGAGACATTTTGTGCAAATTCTTATGTTGTTATCCATTGTTATATGGATATTCTTCCGAGTTGATATTAGAAGTTTAAGTTTCTACTTAATTCTGCTTCACTATTATATGCCTGTTGTATATGTTTTATAATATTTTATCTCTGCGCTGTGAGTTATTCGATGGGTTCCGCTTGTGTTAGTATACCCTGATGATCGTCCATAGCTGCTTGACACGCCTTTAAGCGCAGTATTCCTCTTGTTAAGTGCAAGAGTTATGGGCAGTCGTCGCATTTGGTATCAGAGCTCTAGTTAATCGATTTTAGCTAAAGTTCGAAGACGTAATAATGTATGAGAGACATATTTGTAGATTTATGATGGATGTATACTATATATTAGTGTATAGTGTAATAGCTTTTGAACTCAATTGGTAGTTTTTCTCTTATGTGGACTAATCATTATATATTTTAAATTTAGAATGATTCGTCGAATGTCGAGACACACTGCTTGGAAGGAAACTGTTCCTAGAGGAGGTGATGGCGGTATACCAGATTACCCTACTATGTTTGAGGCCATGATTGCAATGATCATGAGGATGGTACCCGCTCCAGAGACAGACACAGGAGATGTTGGAGTTCAAGTGCAACCGCCTAAGGCTGTAGGCTTCGAGAAGCCATGCAAAGAATTCACTACTCTAGAAGGGAAGCCGTTTAAAGGGACGGAGCCGATTGTAGAGGTTCAAGGGTGGCTTGATACTTGCATTCGGATATTCGGAGACTTGAGCATTGATGATGCAACCAAGAGGAAGCTTGCATCAAGACAACTGCAAAGCAGAGCTATGGATTGGTGGAACTCTGTCACTCTTGAGAACCCAGAAGATAAGATCACTTGGGATCAATTCCAGGTTAAGTTCGGGACGAAGTTCATTTCTACCGTTCAAAAGTCTATTTTGTTCAAGAGGTTCGTTGAGCTAAAGCAGAATGGTCAACCGCTCCTTAAGTATGTTTCTGACTTTGAAGCTTTGTCCAAGTATGCTCATTCGTGTATCGAGACTCTTACCAGAAAAATGAGAAATTTGTCATGGGCTTGGAAAAATACCTTGGGAATTGGCTGGTTGATCACTTGGATGACACTTATGAGAAGATCGTGGAAAAAGCTTTAAGGAACGGGAGTTTGTTTCCCAAGGAAGAGACTGTTGTTGCTCCTAAAGAGGAATTGAAACTACAGTAGAGTGGTAACAACAAAAAGAGGAAGAAATAACAATAAAAAGGAAAATATGGTTAAAGGAAGCAAAAAGGAAAAGTGACTTGCTATAACTACTAGTAGAACGACCATTATTCCAAGGATTGTAAGAATCCGAAAGTTGAGAAGAAGTGCCACAACTGTGGCAAACTGGGCATCTCAAGAAGGATTGTCCGGAACTAGCTAAGGGTAAGCAGATAGTTAAAGCTTACGATTTTGAAGTCGTATAATCTACTTAGAGGGCTCCTACGGCGGAGGAGAAAGGGAAGATTTTCATCGTTCAAGGTATTCTTTCTATTAGAGATGTTTCAGTCCATGTGACGTTTGATACTGGAGCGTCACATTCTTTCATTTGTAATGAGCTTGTGGGTCGCTTGGATTTAGAACCCGAGATTTGTGATAGACCATTTATTGTGACTAATCTAGTAAGGGGTTCGTCCGGTTTGTGTATGATTTGTCGTAGTCTAGTACTATCGAGTCATGGTTGCTCTTTTGTGTGTGATTGCTTTGTTTTGAACTTCGCTGACTTCAGGATTATTTTGGGTATGGACTAGCTCAAAAGGTATGTGGCAAAAGTGGATTGCGAGAAGTTCGAGGTGACAGTCGGGAATGTGGAAGGGAGAATGGTTGTGATTCGATGTAAGCTAGAAGATGGGGCCTTCATAAGCTATTTATATTCGCTTGTGATCTCAATGGAAGACTTGTCATCTGTGCCAATTGCTAGTAAGTTTGCTGATGTCTTTGACAAGGTCAAAGGGTTGCCGCCGCATCGTGAGATTGAGTTCAGGATCGATTTGGTCGAAAGTGCTAGACCTATCGTTATTCCTTTTAGGCGGATGGCGCCTAAGGAACAAAGAAAGTTAGAGGTGCAAGTTCGTGACCTTTTGGGAAAAGGATTCATTTGGACAAGCATGTCCGAATGGGGTGCACCAGTTGTGTTTGCAACCAATGTCGATGGATCTCTGAGATTATGTGTGGATTATTGTGAGCTGACCGTGGTGACCAAGAAAAACAAATATCTGATGCCAAGGATAGATGACTTGTTTGACCAACTTCACGAAGAAAAGGTGTTTTCTCAGATGGATTTGGCATTATGATTTAACCAGTTGAGAGTGGCAAGATATGGTGTGCCGAAGACAGCTTTTAGGACACCATCTGGTTTCTTTGAGTGGCTAGTGATGCAATTTGGGTTGGCCAACGTGCCAACATATTTCATGGATCTTATTAATAGGGTTTTAGAGATCAGTTGAACAAGTTCATGCTTGTGTTCATAGATGATATTCTGTTTTACTCCAGGAATGAGAAGAGCATAAGACGCAGTTCCGAGTTGTTTTATAAATCTTGCGAAAACATCTGCTGAGAGCTAAGTTTTCGAAGTGTTGGTTATGGAAATGATGTTTCTGGAAATGGAATAGCGGTTCACCCTGCTAAGGTGGCAACAATCGAGGACATGGATAGACCTTAGAATGCGACGGACGTGAGGAGTTTCCTTGGGTTGGCAGGTTATTATAGTCGGTTTATCAAGGATTTATCGAAGATAGCTGCACCATTAATACAATTGACGAAGAAGAACCAAGTGTTCGCATGGGATGCGAAGTGTGAGCAAGCTTTTGGAATCTTGAAAGAGAGACTGACGAGTGCTCCTGTTTTGACCATCCAAAGAGGGAATGGAGAGATGGTGGTATGCACCGATGCATGTGGCACTGGACTTGGAACAATACTCATGCAGAAGAATAGAGTTGTGGCCTATGCGAGTCAACAACTGAAGCCGCATGAAAGGAATTATCCGACTCATGATTTAGAGTTAGCGGCGATCGTGTTTGCTCAGAAGATGTGGAGACATTACTTGTTGGGGTTTCGTTTTGAGTTTCTTACAAACCATAAGTCATTGAAGTACCTTTTCTCCTAAAAGGATTTGAATCTTTGGCAGCGATAGTGGTTAGAGTTTCTGGCATCGTATGATTTTGGTATTGCTTATACTCTAAGTAAAGGTAATGCAATGACAGATGCGTTGAGTCGAAGATATGCAGGTTTGGGAGCAATGTTTTCGGAATATAAGCACCTTGAGTACTTGGCAGGATTTGATTTCAGACCATGGTGTTAGTTGGAACCTGAAATATTGGCAAGCTTATTGATAAGACCATATACATTTAGTTGAGTTTGCATATAATAACAATTACCAGTCCAGCGTTGGGATGACACCATATGAGGCATTGTACGGTAGATCATGTAATTCTTCGGCCTGTTGGTTAGAAATTGGAGATAAGTTGATACTTGGGCCAAAGATGATAAGAGAAACATCGGATTGTATCGAGATCATTTGGCAATGAATGAAGGCAGACCAAAATCATCAGAAAAGCTACGCCGATAAGTGTAGAAAGGATTTAAGTGTTAAATGTTGGTGATATGGTTTTCATAAAGATTTCTCCTCAGAAGAATGTTGTAACGTTCGGAAAGTTGGCCCCAAGATTCGTTGGACCATTTCCGATAGTCGAGCGGATTGAAAAGCTCGCGTATAGATCGGATTTACCCGAGAAGATGTCGAGTGTTCACAATGTTTTCCATGTTTCGTTCTACGGAAGTGTGTGCATGATTCGATTGTGGGGGTATCTCTGTAATAGTGTGAAGACCTAGAAGTCGAGATCGTGGTTACGAGACATCGTAAGCCGCTTTGCATTGTGAGGAATGACACGAAACACCCTAAGAGGAAGATGGTTAAGCTAGTCAAGGTGCAATGGAGTGAGGATGATAATGATTGTACATGGGAAACAGAAGAGAGTATGTAGATGATCCATTCAGACCTCTTCGTTGGTATGACCCAGTAATGTCGCGTCACCTTACACCATTGTAACTTGTACTATTCGTTAAAATTCCATGTGCTAGGTTAAGGCTATGGATGCATGGCTTGGTGGACCCTAATTTGGATGGTAAAATGGATACTCATGGATGGTAGGCATGCAGAATTGTTTTGGTTGCTTGTGTTTGCTTGGAATTTCGGGGGCGAAATTCCAAATGGGGAAGAAAATAACGACCCGCATTTTACGTATCGGAGGATCGTGAATATTTTTATTAATTTCCATGAGGGTTGGATCATTCTCATATTTTGATATGTTGGTTATGGGGGTGTGAGACATATCCATAATTTTTATCAATTTTATTTGTGACCATTTTGCCTCTGTTAGTTTTGTACAGGGAATAATTATTGATTGGGATTGAACCAGGTGCTAAAATCGATTTCATTGGAAAGGAAATGGTTTTGCCAATTTCGTAGATTGGTCACATTAAAGATTTGGTTTAGCGGTTTGGAAGGAATCACTGTTTTAGTGCTACATAATTTCTGGACAGGTTAACTAGTCATTAGTAGGCTGATTTGATGTGTAACAACCCAGATTTTTGGTCGATTTATTTTAAATATTTAATATGGTTTTAAATATTGAGTTGATAATATAAATCGATTTTTATACTGAGCTATCAATTTGATAATCAAAATATGATTTATTTCAAATATATAAAATTATCGTAATACGAGAATCTAAAATAATTCAATTCGAAATTAAAACTGAGTCAAAATGATTCAAATGATTAATAGAAATTCTATTTGAATAGGAATGATAATAATAATTTATTATCGCAGAATTTATTATCTCTGATTTTAAAATAAATTATATTTATTTAATATGGTTATTATATATATATACGTTTAAATTAAATTTCAAAATTTATTTCGTTGAGTTCAGAATAACGTTAAGACATAGGTACATCGGTCGGTGCGTTAAAATAAGGGTTTGTGATTTCAAGTCATGGACCCCTAGAAATTTGACTAGTGGATAAGCTCGAAATCAAATCAGAATCTGTTTAAAAAGATTAAAAATCTCTTTAAATCAAATCACATTTAATTTAATATCAAATCAAATTAAATATGATGAACTTAACCTACCCTAACCTATCTTCTAAAAATGTACCATACGCTGACTAAAGTTCTTAGTGCTTAACCTTGTTATTCTTCATCTATTAATCGCAACTCTCTTCCTTGTTAATTCTTCTGTTGAAAACGAAAATCCAGAGAGCTCCAAACAAAACAGAAATGGTCGTTCCTTATATAGTCGTGACTTGTCGATTCCTTTTCTTCTACAATCAAAATCGAATAAAAAGGAAAGGCCATCCATTCTAAAATCAAACCGAAAGAGAGAAAAATGGTCCGCTCGAGATAAATTAAAATCAAAGCAAACTCGTTTATTCCTATTATTCGATTGCGAAGGAAGCGGAAGTGTGTTGCTTATTCCGGAGACCGAAAAATTTGGGGATGGAGTCAGGTAGGGTTTCGTCGACGTGGGAATTGTGAGGTGGAATGCGTGCCAGGATGGTGCACAAGTTGACAGACAGAGGAGGATTCCAGTGATGAAAAAGTCACGTGAAGTAATGGTTGTGGAGATTAGGAAGTCATGATTTGGTGGGTTAATCGAGCTGAGATATCTAATGTTTGGGGTTATACTGGAGCCTAGAGCATTAACTAGCGGGGTGTGGCTTACTGGCGGTGAATGCAACTACAAACTCCGAAGACCTGAATTTCTACAGGTCACATTCTGGAAATAAGGATCGAGAGCCATGAAATGTGGGCAGGAAGAAGATACTTGCGGGGAGAAGTTCGTCAGTAAAATCCGTTCACGAACTAATGGTAAACCAAGAAAGTGAAGAGGATAATCACGACAAAGGGGAATGGTACAGAAAGAAGGAGAGGTTCAGTTTTATGAACTATAGGAGAAGAGGATTAAGGTAATTCTTTTAATTTAGTAATTTAAATTTTTATTTACATTTAAATTAAAAGAGAGCATATATATATATATATATATACCAACCTTGTAAACAAGTATAATTTATTTAGTGAAACGAGATGCGTTGGCTTCCTATCGTCAATTACGAAATAGAATTTGAATTGGAATAAAAAATGGATCAAAATAAAAATCAGGTGAGTAAACTCACTCTCTGGTTCGATTATAATTTATTAAAACTGAATTTTTATTTAGTATAAATATTTATATGTTGTTTGTTGTTTGATTGGTTTCATTGCTATTTATTGATAAATTGTGGTTATTTCATATATTAGTTATTTAGTCTTTGGTAGTTGTGGCTATTATATATACACAAATATATGTGTGTGTGTATATATATATATATATGTGTGTGTGTGTGTGTGTATTGGTGGTCGGATATTTCCCGCAGTACGCGCCCCACAATATGATAGTGGATAACCTTCAGTACCGCGATATCGTGCCTTGAAGCAGGATGGGTATTATTTATGTTGGCTAACATCAATGGATACATGAAAACAGGTTGGAGGGATCCAACTAGATTCCTCAAAACTTTATTATTGTTTGTTTTCATATATATTATCGTATATGATGTGTTAGAAAACCTATGATTGATAGTTTGGTGTTTTTGATTGTTTGAATACTACTGGCCCTAAAAATTAACAAACAAAAATACCATGAAAGGGGATTTTGGATTTAAAAGGAAAAATCTATTTTTCCAAAATAGAATTTTAATTTCGAATGGACTAGAAGTATTAAACTGTTTTGAATGATAAAAACAAGCAGCTCATTTACAAACGATGTTTATAAATGAAATGAATAATTATCATTAGATAATTGTGAATCGTTTTAAATAAAAAACGAAGAAATCTATTCTGATGTTCGGAATGTAAATTTAATTAGATTATGCCGATATTATAAAATAAATTATATCCGGAAAGGAAATTGGAATTGTATTAATTAGAAACTAAGATTTAAAATTAAATATTAAAATAGATTATATGTTATAAGTAATAATAAATTTAATATTCCAAAATAAGATTTTGGTTTTAAATAGATTTTGAAATGGAACTTGTTTGAATTTATAAAACAAGTAAATTTATAACGATGTTTATAAATGTAGTGAATTAATTATCAAGGGATAATTTGAAATCTTAAATTCAAGTATGAATTTAAAAATAGAATTTGAAATCATTTCAAAAAAGGGAATGATGGTTTTTATTACGGAATTCAGAATATAAAATGAATTGAGTTTCAAATAGATTTCGAAATGAAACTTGTTCTAATATATAAAACAAGGAAGTTGAATTTATAAACGACATGTATAACTCTAGTGAAATAAATTATCATTAGAAGTTTAAATTCAAGTGTGAATGTAAAAGTGAATTGGAAACGTGTTGGAAAAAAAAGAACAATTGATTATATTCTGGAATTCGAAATATAAACTGAATTGAGGAAAATCCAACAGATTACAATTGGAATTCAATTTCATCGAATTTCATAAAATAATTTTTTTCTAATGAAATTGGAAACTAATAATTGAAATATTGTTGTGATTGCATTGATAACCAAGTAATGAATTAATTGACGATTAGGGAAAAATATGAAATATTAAGTTGGATTTGGAAAAATGGATTTATTTATATTTAAAATACATGGGAAAATGGAATCGGAATCTATATAAAACAAAGTTTAACATTTATATTTAAATATAATTAAAACGAGCTCGCCGCAGAGTGGTAGTTCATAAATTGAAGTTTCGAACTTCAATTGAGCACACAGAACTCAATTTATGTTGTAATTCTCGAAAACAAGAATCTTCAGGACTGATTGAATAATAGTTTCTAATAGAAGAGAAAAATATGGGTTTCATCTTCAAGATTTTGAGTTATGTCAAAATCAAATTTTCAGTAAAACAGCGCCATAATTATTTGAAAACCATAATGATTTATTTAAATTTAATATAAGGATTTTAAGTAAATAAAATCCGAATTTCCATTAGCAAAATCTAGATTTGAGTCCTAAAATAAATAAGAATTCAAGTGGAATGGATGAAGTGATTTTTGGAACAAAAAACAGATTTTAGGTTATTGAATAGAATTAACTAATTTGAAGAATAATTAGTTAATCAAGTTTTGATATGAAATTGGGCTTTGGATAAGTAAATTGGATTTGTGAATTCATATTTGAAATTTAATATGAAACTTGAATGGAAAATGGAATTCAATTGGGTTATAAGCAAATTAAAAATATATTTGAACGTGATAGGTTCAAATAAAAAGTGAAATAGACAAAAGAGCTAATTAAAGAATAAATTTGTGAATTGAGTTAAAAATAATTGGATAGAGTTGGAATAAATTGGAAATGGATGTATATATGTTAAATAGGTATCGAATGAAGAGAATGAAGATTATAATTTGAGTTGCCGATAAAAAGGTGCATGTATAAATTCCATATGAGTTTTTATGTGCCGAATCAGCAAGCCGCTTGGCTTTTTGATTTTCTTTTTGAATGGAAAGGGCCTAGAGAAGCGAGCTGGGTTTTGAGCTATTGACCAGTACAAAGGAGGTGCTGGCAAAACTTTTTGGATATTTAAGGAGTTAGAATATTTTTTAAGAAATTTTGATAATTAGAAATATACAGATCAATATATATAGATTTTGATAAGGAAACGAACTTAAAATGAAATATTATAAATAAAAAGGAAATCTATATTTAAATATGATAAAAATTGAAAAGGAAACGTATACACGTTCTAAAAATGAATAATCGGTTTTTATAGTGTTGATTATTCGAGGTAAGTGGTCTTATCTGTTTTGAAATTAAGGATGTTTGCAGTCAAGGTCTAACAGGTAATTATACCCCAACTTGATTGATTTCATTATTGACCAATAAATAGAAAGATTAAGTCTCGAAGATCAATGTTTGATAAGATTTAGTTGAAAGCAGTATTTTAGGTTGCTTGTAACGATGTTTTACAAGACAGTCATTTTAACCCAAGTAAGTGAAATTTTGGAAATATAATAATAAATATTTCCTAAGTACAGAAATAAGTGGTCGTGAAAGGGTGAAGTAATTGGAAATGAATTCCAATCATAAATAGAAAATAAAAGAAGGTGATGTATGAAAAATATTGGGTTAACAAATATTGATAAAGAAATGGAGAAGTGATTTAATTAATGAAATATTAATTAAGGGGCCCGGTGATTGTTTGATGCTTTGGATGAATGTTTATTTTTCTTTGATAGTTAAATAACCGACTATCGAAGTATTGGTCAATATCGTTGTTAATATGGAGAGACCGGTTCGATTAATATCTGATAGCCACTCCATATTGGCAGTAGCATTGCGAATTGGATTATATGACGATGGAGTAAAGTGCAAGGGATTTTTCTATTAATCCTAGGTAGAAATTGCGTAAGATCGATTAATGAAAATTGTGCCTTCAGTTTCGTTCAGTCCCAGTGTAACAACCCGGAAAATCTGAGCCAGTTTAAAAATTTTAATTTGGCAATTTTAGTAGATTTTAAATATTTAAAATAATTATTTTAAATAATAACGACGAAAAATGTGTTTGAATCGATGTTTGAAAATAAATATAATTAATTTAAATTAAAAACAAGGCATGAAATGGCGCGGCAATTTCAAAATTTCAATTCAAACTTTGACTGACTGTACCGGGTGCAAAATAAAACGGATTTTAGTGAAACCAAAAATATTTAAATTTGTTAGTGAATATCTTTCTAACGAATCTGAAAAATCGAAGTTTCATAGCGCGAGTCAAAAGTTATGGCCAAACGAATTTTCAGAAAGATCGCTATAGAGGATATAACGCCCTTGAAAATAGACATTTTGCAAACGACCTCGGAATTCGTCGAAACCACTTTTGTTGGATCCAGGATGTGAAGTTATTGCTAGGTTTCAAATTTCATAATTTTTGAAGTTAATATGTGAGCGTGGCGAAAGAAAATGTGTTTTGTCAATTTCAGTTAAATTGGATCGACCAGAAAATGGCCATTTTTCAAACGGTCTCAAAATTCGACGAAACTAGTTTTGTTGGGACCGTATCGTCAAAACATAGCTAGATTTATTTTTCAGAAATTTTTAGAATCAGTTTGTGGCCCCAGCAAATTGAAATGTACAATCAAATTAAATATTGAATGTTTTATATTTTAATTTGTAGAAAAATGACTGAAACAGTCGAATGGGCCTACGAAACATATCCCATTGTGTTCGGAATGGGGGTATTTAGCTGGGGACGACAGTCGTTGGGTTTGGATTAGAGTTCGTATGTGAAAGGGGGTATTCTTGGATTTAATTAAATTAAAAATTAAAATAAAAACCCTAGGCCAATCACGTTCTTCCTTCACAATCTCGGATCCGCTCAAAAACCCGCTACACCTTTCATTCGAACGGTGAAAAAACTCCACTCCTTCTCTCCTCATTTTCTTCCTCCACACGCACCAAAACGCCATGACCCAGTTAAGCTTTTTGTAGATCTTCCCGAGCTCTTCAAATCCATCTAAGCCACGCCCCTCCTCGTCGCTCCTACCTCGAGAATCGTGCCTCCAAAGTCCGCCACTTCCAGCCACCGCTTCCTGGCCAGATCGAACTGGACCCCAACACCCTGCGCCTGAAGCCCTCTCCTCCTTCTACCTCGTGGTGAAGTCCGATCGTGCAACGCTACACGGTTTGATCAGAAAATCGAAACCTAGTTTTGAACAAATTCAGAAAGGTATCGGCTTGTTTATTTTGAACTGATTTTAACATTTAAAAGTGTTGCAAACTTGTAAAAATCATATCTTTCTCATTTGTTGATGAAATCCAGTGAAACAAGAGACAGTGGACTCGTGCAGACGTCTTCTACATTTTAGGAGAGACCGGATATTTTTCTGAGCTTTCTGCAATTTTTGGTGGAGTGGAACCCAATGTGATATTTCTAATTTATAAACGATATAGAAAACAATGATGTATAAATTATATAGTCGATGTATGGGTTATTTAAGCGTTGTACACCTCATGTATAAGCGTTGTATATGTTGTACGTTTGATGTATAAGTTATATATGCATTGTAAAAATTATATATGCGTTGAAATAAATTGAAATAATATTGAAATGAAATTGAAATATAGCTATATACGTATGTATATATATACACTCCCCTCGTCCACAGACCATGGACGATATATATTGGTTGTGATATTGTTTGGATTATTGGTTGATGTGAAATTTGGTGAATACCATGAATGGTTGATTTGAAATGATTGATTGTGGTTGAAATCCCAATAGGATTAGTATATGGGAAAATTCGCCTGCATGCGAACTAGATATTGAAAATCCCCATTGTCAAAAACCGCGAGGTTTTAAGGTAGAGCGACGAGTCGTACTAGGGACGGTCCCGGTTTTAACTACCCTGCCGTTATGCTGCCAAAATTTTCAATAATATCCATGTGTTAAAATTATTTTCATGTGCTGAAACTATATTCATGTGTTGAATAAAAATTCATGTGTTGTATAGAAATTCATGTGTTGAATGAGTTCATGTGTTGAGTAAATCATTTGAAAGATAAAAATCACATTTTTATTATATACATAGCCTATATAAAATATATTAGTATTTTAATAAATTGTTTTAACACCAAAAATAACATTTTTACCTTATGTATAGACTATATAAAATAATTGTGTTTTGAAATAAATTGTTTTACAATAAAAATCGCATTTTTATTATATACATCAACTATAGAAAATACTCATGTGTTGAATAAAGGACTAGAACGATAAAAATCATATTTTATCGTATGTGTGAAGTCGAAAACATTCATGTGTTGAATATATAGATTGAACAATAAAATCTACATTTTTATTGTGAATATGAAGTGCTAAAATTGGTGATGTGTGGAATAAATATTTTTGATGATAAAAATATCATTTTTATCAAATATATAAAGTGGATATGGTTTTGAAATCGAAGAAAGAATTATATTTATATATATATTTATATAAATATAATTAAAATAAATCGAATAACGAAGCTGCAATTCATGTTTTGAAACCGTGGTTTCAAACGATTAGTGCGGGAGATCCAACCATCGGATTTTCCCGAAACCGAAACCGTTGGGTTCGCTTTGGAAATATCTTTCCAATGACACCCACTTTGTGAAGATCCAACGGTTGGATTGTCTAGAATGTTTAATTCAAATCTGAAGAAAAACAGCGCCAGAATCGATTAAATTTATATATATAAAAATATAATTAAATTAAATCGAATAACGATGCTGCAGTTCGTATCTTGAAATCGTAACTTCAAACGATTAGTGCGGGAGATCCGACCGTCAGATTTTCCCAAAACTAAAACCGTTGGATTCATTTTGAAAAGATCTTTCTAATGATATAAATTTTGTGAAGATCCAACGGTTAGATTTTCAGATATGTGTAAATCAAATCTGAAGAAAAACAGTGCCACGGCCGCGTTATGGCCTGAAGCGTTGTTTGAATGAATTGGCTATTTTTAAAATAAATAAAAATCGCGATAAATAGTGATAAAATATTATAAACGATATGGAATGGAAATAAACTGAATTTGCTCGGTTTATGTGATATTTGATGGTTGAATGTGTTTGGCTTGAAATTTGAATTAAAGAACAGAATTAGTGATATCAAATAATTTAACCATCAAAATGAATTGATTTGAAATTCTAAATATGCGTGAATTATTTGAAAAGGTTGAGGTAATTCTCATTTCAAATTATTGATCGACGATTGAAAGTCGAAGATATGAAGACGGTGCAAGACCGATGATCTGCACGTCGAATGGAGGGGTGCTACTGATGCTCATGATGGGAGTAGCTACCTTGAAGGGGCTGAAGTAGTAGCCGTCCGGACGTACTTGTAGATTGTATGGATGTGCGAGGTATTGAGTGCCTCCGGTTTCGTTCAGACCCAGAACGAACTTGTAAATGGACTGTGTGTCTGACATTGGATTTTGTTCTATGCCGATTGATCTCTATTAAATATATATCTGTTTGGCGGCGGAGAATTTATTCTCTTGCTTAACACCCTTCTCTGAGACGTACGAGCTCAGAGGTTATATATCGATAGAAATTAGTCGCATGGAGTGAATTGCCTGTGTGGCATGCCTAAGTGGCAGATGATCAAGGCTTCTGTTAAAAAGCAAAGTCTTGTGGTTGATGATCAAAGCATGGCCTGTGTGGCATAGCTTTGTGTATAACGTGAATTCGCGAGCCTCACACCCCGGTATGGACCAGAAATGGGAGAAGGATCCAGGGAGGACATGCGTTTCTTTCTAGCTAGGGTGGTGTTAGTGACCTACCAGCCCTGACATTTATATTATTTTCATTTGTGTGGTTGTTGCTGTTGCGAGGCGCCTCGGATTTATTGGTGACTATGTGGAGCCTGATGGAGTCGTAGGACTCATTTACGCCCCAAAAGGCAGGGAAACGTAGTGTTCAGGCATTTTAATCCACATCGGTGGACCAGCCCTGTGGCTCCTAGGTGCAGTTGCGGCTGTAGCCTGAGACTCGGGCTAGACAGTCTCAAATTCGGTGAGGACTATCTTTTGCCTTGGTTCATGACGGAAATCCAACCTCCAAATACGATACCGTGCGGTTTTGATTGTATACCTATATATGGCGACAAAGTGGTATGGGGCATTAATGCCGTCTATGATTGATATTTATGATTGAAATTGTTTTTGAAACATATATACCCTAGCAATAATATCAAATGATTTGTTTTGCTCATATCAAGCATATTTTGGCCATTATAAGGTAAAACTCTATCCTCCGGTTTGTGTTGCATTGTGTGATGGAAACTGAGTCTTATAATGGCTTCATTTTTATAAAAAGCATTGCGATGTTTAAAAGATTTATTTGTTTTAAAGCACTGCCAATCCAATTGAGTAAACCCGTTCCACGAAAGTGGCGTGGTCCTGTGATTAACCATATTTGAAAATGTGTTAAGTAGATTTCTCGTACCAGTCCCATGACTGACTCATAGTTTGTTTCACTTGCAAACTCGGGTTCCCCTTTTTCTACATGGGCAACCTTATATTCAGGTTTTAGCAGGCTCTTTCTGGATAGCTGGAGCTGAAGATGGATTCTATCATTTATCTCTTTTTATGTTGTTCAGCTCATGTTGTACATATTATGTTTTCTTTTCCGCTGTAGACATTTTATGTATAGCTGAACTGTATTTTGTACGAATTATGATCCTATATAATGTGTAACTCTGATGATTATGTTTATCCAGTGTATTCTATTGTACATTATCTGGTGTATTTATTTATTTTTGTTTAGTTGTTATCTGTTTATGTGTTGTATTCCAAAGATTACCCTTACCACTGTCTTATGGGGTTTGGGGTCGTCACACCCAGAATGAACCTATTTGGATGAATGTCTGGCAACGTATTTCCAATGATCGTATATGTTGGACTGTACAAATATATATGGTGGCAGAGAATTTATTCTCATAGCATAATATCCAGAATATATTTGTGCAAACCAAATAATGATTAATGGATCTAACACTGTGGCATTCAAAGTGATTGTGCTATCAATGAAGGGTAAGTAATCGTAGCCTCAGGCCTCAACAACTGAGAAATGACAAAAATTGGGCAGACAACATGGCTAAGTGGGCAGCTCCCAATTAGGTGTATTATCACCCATCTATAGAAATTTTATTTTATTCTTTAATCTATCGATGTTGTCCCCTTCGGGGAAACAATTGATGATCCTAACCGTTGGTGATATACATTCAATTTACTCAAGCGAAATGAGGGGTCGGCCAGGTTACAAGATGTTCTTGTTGAACCCAGTGTATTCCTCTTTAGAGATACACTCTCAGAAGATGGTTCAATACCTTGTCATAGTTCGAAATCTATTACCAAATAAGTGTCTGTGGTTTTTGATTGTGTATTATGTATATGGAATGTGAGATGCAAGCATTTCCTCTAGATTGTTATTTGTTTGATTTAGACATTATTATAATATCAGAATGGTATTGATTTTGAAGAATGTTTTGTGTTATCGTAAGGTAAAAACCATCTGTGTTTGTGTATGGTTCAGCCTTACAGTTATTCTCCTTTTTAAAAAGGATTTTTAAAGTTAAACCAAGTGTTTGGAGTCTACTCACAACAGTCCCATGACTGACCTAGAGCTTATTTTTTTTATTTTACCTTAAACTCTTGGGTGCCCAAATTTGTACGAGCAGTCAAGTAGTTCAGGTATTTACAGATATACTTTGAGGAGCTTGGAGCAAGAGGCTTCAACGTTATTTATTTATTGTTATTTCCGTTGTCTTATAAATGTTGTACTCTGATGATGGTATGTATATACAGTAAAAAGTTTGTATCCTAAAAGTTGTTATATATATAGTATATTTTATTCCGTTGTGATGTGAGATTCTATTGTTATTTTTGTCCTTCTTCTATCTTTTTCTTATTTATTTCATAATGATTCATATTTCTGCGCAATTTGGGTTGGACGTGTGGTGTATTTAGTCATCTCAGATAGTACGGAAATTCGAGTCGTTACAATCGGTATCGGAGCTTAGGTTTCGCGAACACCTAGGCTTTGGTGTGGGTTTACTCATTAGAGATAGGTCAGTAGTACCCTAGAATGAGTTGAGTGTATATATACGAGAGCGCATATTTGTTAATTGATATAAAAATTGTTTTATATTGTGTTGGCTAGCTTGTTGAGTGGCTTATGAATTCTGATTGAATCATGGGATGCCACGAAGTCGATAGGAATTTCTAAACACTCGAGCAGAGCAGTTCGACATAGTATTGTTTTAAAGTGGGTAAATGAAATAATTTTACCCAAAATTATATTTTGATATAAAAGGAATTATTTTCTGAAACTATTATCATATATGGATGAGTTGGTTGTTAATATTATAATAAGGTAATATTATAAAATTGGAATGGTTATATATAACCAAATCAAGTTGTATATGAATGAAATATACAAACGAGATGAATTAAAACTGAATTCAAACCAGAATTCAGAATGTAATCCTGGGAAGTTGGAAAATATTCTTCCGAAGTATATTATATAATATATATTGATTTGGAAGGATTTTTGAATAAAAAAATCATTTTAAATGGATTTTAAAAATTTTAAAGCACTGAACTCACTTCATTTATTGGAAAATAATTCTGATTATGAACGAAGCATCATTAGTGTTCATTTTCGAGTTTTTATGTGATGGATTGGTACCGTAGAATTTTTTTTAAGGGAATTTATTTGAAAGAAAACAACTTGGTTTGAAATTCAAATGTTTTGAATTTGAGTTGATTATTAATATATGTATGTATTTATATGATTTGTAGAGTATGTGAAATCAAAACGTGGGGATTTGAATTCTACAATTTAAATTTAACTTAAGCGAGTTAAATAGATTTAAGTGAATATATTGACTAGAATCAATTTGAATCGATTTAAATGGAATATGAATTATATGTGAATATAATGATTATAAATCATTCGGATTAAATGAATGCAAGCATATATGTTATGCAATATAAATGAGACCCAAAAGTTTTGGTAGAACTTAAGTTGTAGAAGTATGAAGTGTAGAGTTAAAATTATGTGGATTTTGAAAAGTTAATGAGATTGTAACATTTTTCCTACCTTAGTAATTTTGGGGATGAAATTCATTTAAGGGGGGAAGAACGTTATGACCCGGATTTTTAGTCGATTTATTTTAAATGTTTAATATGGTTTTAAATATTAAGTTGATAATATAAATCAATTTTTATATTGAGTTATCGATTTAATAATCGAAATGCGATTTATTTCAAATACATATATAATTAATCTAAAATAATTCAATTTGAAATTAAAACTGAGTCAAAATGATTCAAATGATTAATATAAATTCTATTTGAATAGGAACGATAATAATAATAATTTATTGTCGAGGAATTTAATATTTCTGAATTTAAAATATATCATATAAATTTAATATGGATATTTTATATATACGTTAGAATTAAATTTCAGAATCTATTCCGTTGAGTGTAGAATAGCGTTATGACATTGGAACATCAGTCGGTATGTTAAAATAGGGGTTCTGATTTCAAGTAACGAACCCCAAGATATTTGATTAGTGGATAAGCTCGAAATCAAATCAGAATCTGTTTAAAAAAATAAAAATATCTTTAAATCAAGTATCATTAAACTTAATATCAAATCGAATTAAACATGATGAATTATCATACCCTAACCTATCTCCTAAAAGTGTACCATATGCTAACTAAATTTCTTAGTGCCTAAGCTAGTTGTTCTTCAGTTGTAAATCGCAACTCTCTTCCTTGTTAATTCTTTTGTTGAAAACGAAAACCCAGAGAGCTTTAAACAAAATAGAAATGGTTGCTCCTTATATAGCCGTGACTTGTCGATTCCTTCTTTTCTACAATCAAAATCGAATAAACAGGGAAGGCCGTCCTATTTAAAATCAAAACCGAAAGAAAGAAAAATGGCTTGCTCGAGATAAATAAAATAAAACCAAACTTGTTCGTTCCTATTATTCGATTGGGAAGGAAGCGAGAGTGCGTTTCTTGTTCTCGAGATCGGAAAATTCAGGGACAGAGTTGAGTAGGGTTTCGAGTATCGACGCGGGGCTTGTGAGGTGGAGTTCATGGTAGGATGGCACACAAGTCAACAGACAAGAAGGATTCCAATGATGAAAAAGTCATGTGAAGCACTAGTCGTGGAGATTAGTAAAGTCGCAATTTTGGGTTAATCGCGCTAAGATATCTGATGTTTGGGTTACGTTGGAGCCTGGAGCATTAACTAGCAGGGTGCGGCTCACTGGTAGTGAACGGAAATTCAAACTCCAGAGCTCTGAATTTCTCCAGGTCACATTCTGGAAATAAGGATTGAGGGCCATGAATTGGGGGTAGGAGGAAGGTAATCGCGGTGAAAAGTTTATCAATAAAGTCCATTCGTGAACTCATGGTAAACCAAGAAAGTGAAGAGGATAATCACGACAATGGGCAAAGCTATAGAAAGGATGGGAGCTTCAGTTTTATAAATTGTAGGAGAAGGGGATTAAGGTAATTCTTTTAATTTAGTAATTTAAATTTTTATGTACATTTAAATCAAAAGAGAGAGTGTGTATATATATACACATATGTGTACCAACCTTGTAAACGAGTATAATTTATTCAGTGAAACGAGATGCATTAGCTTCGTATCGTCAATTACGAAATGGAATTTTGATTGGAATCAAAAATGGATCAAAATAAAAATCAATTGAGTAAACTCGCTCTCTGGTTCGATTATAATTTACGAATTAATATATATTGGTGGTTGGATGTTTCCCGAAATACCATTAGTGGATTCCCACAGTATCATTAGTGGATGATCCTATGCGCCCCGCAATATGATAGTGGATGACCTATACCGCGATGTCCTGCCTTGAAGCAGGATGGGTATTATTTATGTTGGCTAACATCTGTGGATGTAGGAAAACAGGTTGGAAGGACCTAACTGGATTCCTCAAAACTTTATTATTGTTTGTTTTCATATGTATTATCGTATATGATGTGTTAGAAAATTTGTGATTGGTAATTGGGTGTTTTTGATTGTTTGAATATCACTGGCCCTGAAAATTGATATATAAAAATATCATGAAAAGGGATTTAGGAATTAAAAGGAAAAATCAAATTTTCCAACATAGAATTTGAATTTCGAGTGGACTAGAAGTATTAACTTGTTTTGAATAATAAAAACAAGCAGCTCATTTACAAACAATATTTATAAATGAAATGAATAATTATCATTGGATAATTAAGAAATTTTAATTCGAATGTGAATTTAAATTGAGGATTGGGAATTGTTTTAAATCAAAAACGTTGAAATCTATTTTGATGTCCGGAATGTAAATTTAGTTGGATAATTTAATTAGATTATGCCGAAATTATAAATAAATTATATCCAAAAAGGATATTGGAATTGTATTAATTAGAAACTAAGATTTAAAATTAAATATTAAAATAGATTCTATGTTATAAGTTACAATAAATAGAATATTCCAAAATAAGATTTTGGTTTTAAATAGATTTTGAAATGGAACTAGTTTGCATTTACAAAACAAGTAACTTTCGATGTTTATAAATGTAGTGAAATAATTATCAAGAGATAATTTGAAATCTTAAATTCAAGTACGAATTTAAAAATAGAATTTGAAATCATTTCAAAAAAGGGAATGATGGCTTTTATTCCAGAATTCAGAATCTAAAATGAATTGAGTTGCAACTAGATTTTGAAATGAAACTTGTTCTAATATATAAAACAAGGAAGTTGAATTTATAAACAATATGTGTAACTCTGGTGAAATAAATTATCATTAGAAGTTTAAATTCAAGTGCGAATTTAAAAGTGAATTGGAAACGTATTGGAAAAAAAGAATGATTGATTATATCCGGAACTAGGAATACAAACTGAATTTAGGAAAATCCAATGGATTATGATTGGAATTCGATTTCATTGAACTTTATAAAATAATTTATTTCTAATGAAATTGGAATATAATAATGGAAATGGAGTTGTGATTGCATTGATAACCGAGAAATGAAATAATTAACGATTAGGGAAAAATCTGAAATATTAAGTTGGATTTGGAAAATTAGATTTATTATATTTAAAATATATTGGAGAATGGAATTGGAATTTATATAGTAAACGAAGTTTAACATTTATATTGAAATATAATTAAAACGAGCTCGCCGTAGAGCGGTAGTTCATAAATCGACATTTCGAACTTCAATTGAGTATATAGAACTCAATTTAAGTAGGAATTCCCTAAAACAAGAATCATCAGGACTACCTGAATAATAGTTTTCTAATGGAAGTGAAAAAATCTGAATTTCGTCTTAAAGATTTTGAGTTATGTCAAAATCAAATTTCCAGAAAAACAGCGCCATAATTGTTTAAAAACCATAACGGTTTATTTAAAATTAATATAAGGATTTAAAGTAAATAAAATCCGAATTTCCGTTACAAAAATCAAATTTGAGTCATAAAATAAATATGAACTAAAATGAAACAGATGAAGTGATTTTTGGAACAAAAATTAGATTTTTAATTATTGAATAAAATAATCAATTTGAAGAATAATTAGTTAATCAAGTTTTGATACGAAACTGGGGTTTGAATAGGCAAATTGGATTTGTGAACTCATATTCGAAATCGAATATGAAACTTGAATTGAAAATGGAATTCAATTGGGTTATAAGCAAACTAAAAATATACATGAACGTTATAAGTTCAAATAAAAAGTGAAATAGGCAAAAGAGCTAATTAAAGAGTAAATTAGTGAATTGAGTTAAAAATAATTGGATTGAGTTGGAATAAATTGGGAACGGACATATATATATTAAATTGGTATGGAATGAAGAGAATGAAGATTATAATTTGAGTGCCCAAAATGGTATATGTTTAAATTCTATATGAGTTTTATGTGTCAAATCGGCAAGCCACTAGGCTTTTTGATTTTCTTTTTGAATGAAAAGGGCCTAGAGAGGCGAGTTAGAGATTGAGCTATTGACCGGTACAAAGGAGGTGCTGGTGAATTTATCCAGAAATTTAAGGAGTTAGAATACTTTTAAAGAAAATTTGATAATCAGAAATCAATATATCGATATATTATAGAATTGGATAAGGAAACGAACTTAAAATGGAATATTATAAACAAAAGGAAATCTATAATTAAATCTGATATAAATAAAAAGGGAAATGTATATACGTTTTAAAAATGAATAATTGGTTTTTATAGTGTTGATTATTTGAGGTAAGTAGTCTTGTTTGTTTTGAAGTTAAGGATGTTTGCATTCAAGGTCTTAGAGGTAATTATACCCCAACTTGATTGATTTCATTATTAACCAACAAATAGAAAGATTCAGTCCCAAAGATCAATGTTTGATAAGATTTAGTTGAATGCAATATTTTGGGTTGTTTGTGACTATGTTTTACACGACAGTCGTTTTAACCCAAGTAAGTGAAATTTTGGAAATATAATAATAAATATTTACTAAGTATATAAATAAGTGGTCATGAAAATAAAAGAAGGCGATGGATGAAAAATGTTTTCCAAATAGTGTAAGAGGCCAAGATGATTGTTGAAAATATTGGGTTAACAAATATTGATAAGGAAATGGAGAAGTGATTTAATTAATGAAATATTAATTAACGGACCCAGTGATTGTTTGATGCTTTGGATGAATGTTTGTTTTGCTTCGATAGTTAAATAACCGACTATTGAAGCATTGGTCAATATCATTGTCGATATGGAGAGACCGGTTGGATTAATATCTGAGAACCACTCTGTACGGGCAATAGCGTTACGAATCAGATTATATGAAGACGGAGTGAAATGCAAGGGCTTTTTCTGTTAATCCTATGTAGAAATTACCTAAGATGGATTAATGAAAATTGTGCCTTCGGTTTCGTTAAGTCCTAGGATGAACCTATTTGGACGAATGTCTGATAGAGTATTTCCAATGATCGCATATGTTGGACTGTACAAATATAATGGAATTTATTCTCTTAGCATAATATCCCGAATATAATTGTGAAAACCAATTAATGATTAACGCATCTGACAATGTGTAACGACCCAGAAAATCTGAACCAATTTAAAATTTTTATATTGGCTAAAATAATGGATTTTAAATATTTAAAATGAATATTTTAAATAATGGCAATGGAAAGTGAGTTTGAATCGATAATTGAAAGCGAATATAATTAATTATAATTATAAACAAGGCCTGAAATGGCGCTGTAGTTTCAAAAATTGAATTCAAACTTTGTCGGACTATACCGGGTGCAAAACAATCCGGATTTTAGTGAAACCAAAAATATTTAAATCTGTTAGTGAATACCTTTCTAACGAATCTGAAGTATCGAATTTTCATAGAGGAAAGCAAAAGTTATGGCCGAATGAATTTTTAGAACGGTCGCTATGGAATTTATATAGCCCGTGAAATTGGCCATTTTGCATACGACCTCGGAATTTGACGAAACCACTTTTGTTGGATCCGGGATGTGAAGTTATTTCTAGGTTTCAAATTTCATAATTTTTGAAGCTAGTATGTGAGCGTGGCAAAAGAAAATGTGTTTTGCTCAATTACAGTTAAATTGGATCGACCAAAAAATGGGCCTTTTTGCAAACGGTCTCAGAATTCGACGAAACTAGTTTTGTTGGGACCGTATCGTCAAAACATAGCTAGATTTATTTTTCTGGAATTTTTCGAAGCAAATTGTGGCCCTGGCAAATTGAAATGTACGTTCAAATTAAATATTGAATGTTTTATATTTTGATTTGAATGAAAACTGACTGAAACAGTCGAATGGGCCTACGAAACATATCCCATTGTGTTCGGAATGGGGGTAAAACGCTAGGGACGACAGTCATTGGGTTTGAAAAGGAGTTCGTTTGCGAAAACACTATTTTAAAATTAAATAAACCATTGGCCAATAGAAATTTTTCTTTCATTAATTTAAAAAAATCAAAAAATCAAAAAAAACCCCTCGTTCCCTCTCAGCGACCGACGAACCCCGATACTCCACCTTCTCTCCTCCCCCGCCACCGCCACAGCCCACGCCAGCGACCGCCACCACCCGGATCCGACTCGCCTCCTTCCCTACTTCACATCCGACCAGGCCTCGACCCCCCAAGCCCCGCCAGCGTCGCGAATCGTGCCTCTGAAGTGGCCGACTTTGAGTCGCCGCCGTGGGCCGGAACCGCCATCGAACTGGACGAGGCTGGTGGCGCAGGGAAGCTCTCTCGGAGCTCTTCGACGCTGGATGATCTGATCGTGGCAACACTTCGCGGTTTGAACGAGATTTCAAAACCTAGTTTTGAGGTATTAAAGAAGGTATACGGCAGAATTAAACCTTCGTGATTTTAACACCTTAAAAGTGTTGCAAACTTTAAAAAAAATCGTATCTTTTTGCTATGTAGACGAAATTCGATGAAACAGGAAACATCGTGACCGTGTGGACGCCTTCTACATTTTAGAAGAGACCGCATATTTTTCTGAGCCTTCTGCTATTTTTGGTGGAGTGGAACCCAATGTGAGATTTCTAATTCATAAACAATATGGAAAACGACGATGTATAAATTATATAGTCGATGTATGAGTTATATAAGCGTTGTACACCTCATGTATAACCGTTGTATAAGTTTTATGTTCGATGTATAAGTTATATATGCGTTGTAAAAATTTATATATGTGTTGAAATAGAAGTGAGTTGCTATATATATATATATATATATATATATATATATATATATATATATATATATATATACGCCCCTCGTCCACAAACCATGGACGATATTTATTGGTTGTGATTGGTGTGAAAATTGATTGATAGCGAATGGTTGTTTGGGATGGTTTGTGGTTGATATTGATTGATTTTGGTTGAAAAATACCCGTTCGTGGTTGAAAAATATTTGGTTGAAACCACATAGGATTAGTTTGTGGAAATGAAATAAATATATACATGCTGCCTGCGTGCGAACTAGATGCATGATTCCCATTGTCAAAAACCGCGAGGTTTTAAGGTAGAGCGAGGAGTCGTACTAAGGACGGTCCCGGTTTTAACTACCCTGCCGTTATGCTGCCGAAATTTTGAATAATATCCATGTGTTTGAATTATTTTCATTTGCTAAAACTATATTTATTCATTGAATAGAAAACCTTCATGTGTTGAATTGATATTCATTCGTTGATTAGAAATTCATGTGTTGAATGGTATTCGCGTTTTAAATATAAAAATCACATTTTTATCTATATATAGAAACTATAGAAAACCTTCATGTGTTGAATTGATATTCATTCGTTGATTAGAAATTCATGTGTTGAATGGTATTCATATTTTGAAATGAATTGTTTTATAATAAAAATCACCTTTTATCGACTATATGAACGGTGTAAAATAACCTCGTTTGAAAGAAATTGTTTTATAAGAAAATCCTATTTTTATCACCTATATAAACTATATAGCATAATAGTGTTTTGAGATAAATTGTTTTACAATAAAAATCTCATTTTTGTTATATTCACGAATTGTTGAAATGTGAAGTGTTAAAAATAGCCACTCGTTCAAATAAACATATATGAGTTGAAATATTCATTAATTAGCTAATGATATGATTTTTGCCTATACATGCAACATTAGAATGAATGGTGTTTTTAAACCAAATGGAAATCAAATATGAAGTTGAATAGAAAATGATAAGTGATAAGAACTATATATATGTACATGCATATTTATTGAACAGGTTATAGCGAAGGGGCTAGAGAAGAGGAATAAAATTTTGTGCTCGACAAATAGGTACACGTTTATTGTTTTGTTTGGGTGATGATTTTATGAGCCTGTTGGCTAGCCGCTTGGCTTTTTCTTTTTCTTTTCAACATTAGATGCCCGTGTGGCTATTTGGGAATTTTCCCAGCCCCTCCCATACAAAGGAGGTTATGGCGAAATTTTCCAAAATTTTAGGGCGTTAGTGAAATATTTGAAGTGAAAACGATATAGGAATTTTGAATGAACTATATTTATATAATTATATAAATATAAATAAAATTAAAACGAAACGTGGCCGTGCAGTTCGTATTTTGAAACCGTGGTTTCAAACAACTAGTACGGGAAATCCGACCATTGGATTTTCCCGAAACCGCAACCGTCGAGTTCGCCTTGGAAATATCTTTCCAACGGCACCTGTAACAACCCGTAAAATGCGAGCCAGTTTGAAATTTTTATTTTGGCAATTTTAGCGAGTTTTGATAATTTAAAATGAATTATTTTAAATAATATCGACGAGAAATTTATTTTGAATATAATTCGAACGTATATAGTATACGCGTCGTCGTTAGAATATAAATATTTATATATAATTATAAATAGAGTTGAAAATGGCGCGGTAGTTCGATAATTCGATTTCAAACTTCAATTGAATGTACCGGGTGCAAAACAATCCGGATTTTAGTGAAACCAAAAATAATAGAATCTAATTGGTAATATCTTTCCAACGAATTCGACAAATCAAGATTTCATATCGGGAATCAAAAGATATGTCCAGTTGAAAATTAGAAATAGTCGCTGTGGAATTTATATATATATTTTAATATAATATATAGCCCTTAAAAATAGCCATTTTGCAAATGACCTCGGATTTCGACGAAACCAGTTTTGTTGGGTCCGCAGTGTCAAGTTATTGCTAGATTCCAAATTTCATAATTTTTCGAATCAATATGTGAGCGTGGCAAAGGAAAACGTGTTTTGACCATTTCAGTTGATTTTAATCGACTGGAAATTGGCCATTTTTCATACGGTCTCAGAATTCGACGAAACTAGTTTTGTTAGGACCGTATCGTCAATACGAAACTAGAAAATATTTTTCTGGAATTTTTCTAGTTAGTATGTGACCCCGGTAATTTGAAATGTACGTTTAAAATTCAATATAAAGATTTAAATGTAAATTCAACGGAAACTGATTGTAACGATCGAACCAGCTTGCGATACATATCCCATTGTGTTCGGAATGGGGGTAGAACGCTATGGACGACAGGCGGTGGGCCTCGTTTCGAGGTCATATATAAAAGTCAACCCTAATGCAAATTTAAATAATTAAATAATAATAATAAAAAAAAAATATCCCTTCTTTTCTCCTTCAATTGGCCCCCCCCCCGATCATTTATCAGTGAGAAAAAAAAAAAAAAAAAAAAAAGAAAACCTAGAGACTAAATCAAGCCGCCCTCCGATCTTCGAACCGCCGCCTGATCTTCGAAGCCCACCGCCAGATCGCCGAAGCCCGACCGACCTCCTCCTCCCTTCAGGCACCGAACGACACCTCGGAGTCCCCACTACCCTCGCGACATCCAATCGAGCAACCCCCTGAACCACCGCCGCACCCTGCCGCGAACGCCTCATCGCGACACCACTGGACCACCTCGAAGCCGCCGACAACCCCTCCTCCGACGATGCAGGAAGACCCCCCCCCCCCCCGATCACTGTAAGTTCTGTCCTTTTTTTATTTTATTTTTATTTTTGCTTTTATTTATTTTCATTAAAACTGATTTATAATGATTTTTAAAACTGATTTTTAATTTTAGTTTAAAAACTGTTTTATTTATTTATTTTTAAAAACTGAATTTTCTTTAGTTTTAAAAACAGAATTTAGGAAAAAGATAAAAACTGCATATTTTTAAAAGAGTTTTAAAAATAGAATTTTTGAAAAGAAAAATAAAAACTGAATCTTTTAAAAGATTTGAACTTGCAAAAATAAAGATCATATCTTTAAAATAGGAAAGATGGGATTTTTATTGAGTAGAAGAGGTAAAAATATAGTTTTTATATTTTTAAAGGATTAAAAGTATAATCTTTACTATATATAAGTATTAAAAATATGATTTTTATATTTTTAAAGTATTAAAAATATAATCTTTATAGGATAGAGAATATAAAAATATCATCTTTGTATATGTAGCGAAATAAAAATCTGATTTTTATTTTATATACGTTGAGATAAAGTGGTGATTTTTAAAGGCGAAAACTTTATTTTAGAAATGGCGAAATCTTTAAGTGGAAAATAGCGTGATAAAAATATAATTTTTAACTATTTGACATATTGATAGAAAAATAGAATTTTTATATATTGAACTTTGAAATAAAGATTCGATTTTTATATATTGAACTTTGAAATAAAAATTCGATTTTTATATATGTAGTGGCTACGGGCAACAAAGGCGATAAAAAGGCGAGGAGGCGAAGATTTCTATTAAGGAAGAATCGTGAGAGTTGGATAGCTATTGGTGAGGATTTCTCACTCTTCAATTTCTTTTTAAAATTTTATATATATGTGTTGAAAGTGGAAGTGAATTGCTATATATAAATATCTATATAGATATATATACGCCCCTCGTCCACAAACCATGGACGATATTTATTGGTTGAAATTGTTGTGAAAATTGATTGATAGCGAAGTGAAATAACATATATATGAAAAGTGAAATTTATATATATAGCGAAGTGAAATAACATATATATGAAGGGTGAAATTTATATATATAGCGAAGTGAAATAACATATATATGAAGGGTGAAATTTATATATATAGCGAAGTGAAATAACATATATATGAAGAGTGAAATTTATATATATATATAGCGAAGTGAATATCGAATATATTGAAAGTGAAAATATCGAATATATTGAAAGTGAAAATATTCGAATTGAAAACAATGTATATGAAATATTCGAATTGAAAACGATATATATATATGTATGAAATGAAAACAATGTATATGAAATATTCGAATTGAAAACGATATATATATATGTATGAAATGAAAACAATGTATATGAAATATTCGAATTGAAAACGATATATATATATATATATGAAGTGAAAACGATATATATATTGAAAGTGAAAATATCGAATATATCGAAAGTGAAAATATTGAATATATTGAAAGTGAAAATATTGAATATATCGAAAGTGAAAATATCGAATATATTGAAAGTGAAAATATTGAATATATTGAAAGTGAAAATATTGAATATATTGAAAGTGAAAATATTGAATATATCGAAAGTGAAAATATCGAATATATTGAAAGTGAAAATATTGAATATATTGAAAGTGAAAGTATCGAATATATTGAAAATGAATATATCGTATATATTGAAAAATGAATATATCGTATGTATTGAAAATGAAAATATCGTATATAGTGAAAGGTGAATATATATATATATATATGAATTGAAAACGATGTATATGAAATATATATATGAATTGAAAACGATGTATATGAAATATATATATGAATTGAAAACGATGTATATGAAATATTCGAATTGAAAACGATGTATATGAAATATTCGAATTGAACTGAATAGAAAACGAATTCGAATTGAATTGAATAGAAAACGAATTCGAATTGAATTGAATAGAAAACGAATTCGAATTGAATTGAATAGAAAACGAATTCGAATTGAATTGAATTGAAAATTGAATTGAATAGAAAACGAATTCGAATTGAATTGAATAGAAAACGAATTCGAATTGAATTGAAAACGAATTCGAATTGAATTGAATAGAAAACGAATTCGAATTGAATTAAATAGAAAACGAATTCGAATTGAATTGAATAGAAAACGAATTCGAATTGAATTGAATAGAAAACGAATTCGAATTGAATTGAATAGAAAATGAATTCGAAATGAATTGAATTGAAAACGAATTCGAATTGAATTGAAATTTGAATTGAATAGAAGTGAATTTTAAAACGAATCTATAAAGAAGAATTCAATTGTGATTTGAATTGAAAAGGAAGTTGAAAATGTTTTTGAAACGAATTCAAAACTATTTATATAATTCGTTTTAAATAGAAATCGACGAAATATATATTATATATATTATATATATAATAAATGGCCTGAATAGAACGCGCCGCGCTGCGGCAGTTCGCGAATTTCGACCATTGACTTCGAACGGACATTACGGGAGATCCGACCGTCGGATTCTCCTGAAATCAGAACCGTTGGGTTCGTATCGAAAAGAGCTTTCTAAGGAATATTAGAAATTTGAAATCTAACGGTTGGATTTGGAGATACGTCCAAATCAAATTCGGAAAAGGTCGCTGTAAGTGCAGTTCGATGGCCATTGATGGAAATCGACCGTACAGGCCTTGATAAAATTATTAAAAATAGTAATAATTTGTGTAAAATCATAAGAAATGATTTGTGAAGAATTGGGATGAAAAACTCCATATTTGAAAAGATAAAAATAGATTTTTATCGAAATGAACTAGTTTTGAACTAGAATTATAATTCTATTTATTTTTGAATAAATAAATTGAATTCGAAAAGGGTTTTGAAAATAACCAAAATTTCCAATGATCGCATTGGAATGGGTTTGAATCGAAATTGTCTTCGGAATATTTCGAAGTTGGATTTCGTGATGATACAGATGTTGTTATGGAAATTTGAAAGATATATATTTATATCGTTATTTCCAATACGACATTTGTTAGTCGTAGAATTCGATATTGAATATAAGCCGATATATTTTCTATTCAGAGCCTTGTATTGAATATCGAATGTGATTTGGGTTTGTCGTGAATGGTGTCTTCACTAACACTGTTCTTGAACCCAGTTGAGAAAAGATTAAATCTTTTTATTTAGATTTAATGAAGTGTACCAATTAAATAATATTTAATTGGAATTGAATTGATATTGATTTTTGGGTTTATCGTGAACAGTGTTTTAAATAACACTCGTTCTTTAACCCGATAATTAATGGAATGTGACTTTGGGTTTATCGCGAACCGTGTTTTTAGATGACACTGATTCTTTAACCCAGTCACAGATTAAAACTAAGTGGAGTTTTAATGAATCTTTAATTAGATTGAAAAGATCGAGAATGGAGTATCACCAGTTTTGCTCCAGGCGATAGTTAAATCTTTAATTAGATTTGAACGTGAAATTTAGAAACTAACTGTCGGTTAGCCAAGCAGAATGGTTTTCTGGATATTGATCTGATGTTGGTTTCGGCCTTCGGGGTTAATATTTGGGGAATTATTCTCTTGATTAATTTACGGTTAGTGACTAATGAATTGGAATGAGGCGTATGTTAAATTTGATTGATTGATGGTTTGGATTGTGCTCGACCAGTTTATGAGCAGAATATGCTTTTACATTTAGCATTGGGTTGGGTTGAAAATATCTGTGTGCTAACGCCTTGTGAAACACTTCACGATTTGACGATAAGGTGTTTAGCGATGTTGTGTTCATTTCAAATTTAACGAATGATTGTGAAATGATATTTTTCTTAAGTGAAAAGAAATGTATTCCCGATTTTGGACAGGGAATGTTTTATAAAAATGTTTTATAAAACAGAAAGGATTTCGAGGCCCAAAACCCGATGATTTCTAAAGTGATTTAGAAATGTATTATATGTTACATTGTGATTATTATGTTGTGAAATGATTTTCCCTACTTCGGGATATGAAATGATTTAGTATGTGACTAAAGATTCGGGTAACCCTGAGACTAAAAGTATGGGTGAGAGGGCGGTGTATGCTCTCCTGAGTGGGAGGTGCATCGTCGGTGTAGCCTACTCCTATGTGGGGTAGGTGCACATATATATATCGAGTTGCGAGGTGCGTACCCTTTGCCTTGTCGATGGGGAGCACGATATTTGGTTGCATACTTGTTTGTATGCATTGTTATGTTTTGGAATTCATATTTCCAAATGATTTGATTTGAGATCCCGAAGTGAAATCTACTTTGATATAGAAAGTTAGATATGTATTTCAAATGATTTGAAATAAGAAATCGGGAATAAAATCCAAAGGAATAATTTCTGTAAATTGAATTGGATTTGGAAAATCTAAGTGTGGTGATTAATCTAAATGGGTAGATTGGGATATTGCATGTTGATTGATGCATAGTAGATCCATATATCTATATTGATTGTTTTTTTTATACACTGGCTTTCATGGGGGTAAACCCGTTCCGCGAAAGTGGCGTGGTCCCGTGATTTGCCTTATTTTTGAACAAAGTTAACAACTGTTTTTGAGTTCTCACACCAGTCCCATGACTGACCTGTAGTTTGCTTTTCCCTTGCGAACTCGGGTGCCCCTATTTTCCACACGGGCAGTCGAGTAGTTTTATTTTGCAGATGTTTTGAGCAGGATTCTGGATTGAAGCTTTAAGCTGTGTCCAGACATTTACAGTCTTCCGCTGTGTAGTTTATATTTCCGCTGTGCACTGTTTTACATTTATGTAAATTTATCTTCCGCTGTGTATTATATTTCGATATACTCTGATATTCTGTACTCTGATGTAACATTATTATGATGTTTATTGAAGTCTTCTGTTATTTGTTCTGATGTGTTGTATACCCAAAGTTAGCGTATGCGAGATTCGAACGGTCTTGGTCGGTTTAGCGATCGATTAGGTCCGGGCGAAATCCGTGTCGTTACAGCACCAACCTTGTAAAAATCCAACGGTTGGATTGTCTGGAATGTTTAATTCAAATCTGAAGAAAAACACCGCCAGAAACGATTATATTTATATATATGTATAAATATAATTATATTTAATCGAATAACGACGCTGCAGTTCGTATTTTGAAATCGAAACTTCAAACGATTGTACAGGGAGATCCGACCGTCGGATTTTCCCGAAACTGGAACCGTTGGATTCGTTTTGAAAAGACCTTTCTAATGATGTAAATTTTATGAAGATCCAATGGTTAGATTTTTAGATATGTGTAAATCAAATCGGAAGAAAAACAGCGCCACGGCCGCGTTATGGCCCAAAGCGTCGTTTTGAATAAATTGGCTATTTTAAAATAAATAAAAATAGCGGTAAATCGTTATAAAATATCATAAACGATATGGAATGGAAATAAACTGAATTTGCTCGATTTATGTGGCTTTTGATGGTTGAATGTGTTTGGTGTGAAAATTACATTAAAGAACAAAATTGTTGTTATCAAATGATTTAACCATTGAAATAAATTGATTTGAAATTCAAAATATACGTGAATTATTTGAAAAGGCTGAGTTAATTCTCATTTCAAATAATTGACCGACGATTGAAATTCGAAGATGAAGACGGTGGTCGAAGACCGGAGATCTTCACCTCGTTTGGATGGTAACCGAGGTCCTGATTGGGAGGCATCCCGAAATATGGATAATGAGTGGTGATCGTCCAGACGTACGTGGTGATCGATGGGTTTGCGAGGTATTTAGTGCCTCCGGTTTCGTTCAGACCCAGAACGGACTTGTAAATGGACTGTGTGTCTGACATTGGATTTTATTCTGTGTTGATTGATCTCTATTAAATATACATCTGTTTGGCGGCGGAGAATTTATTCTTTTGCTTAACTCCCTTCTCTGAAACGCACGAGCTCAGAGGTTGTATATCGATGGACATCAGTCGCATGGCATGAATTGCCTGTGTGGCATGCTAAAATGCAGTGATCAGGGCTTCTGTTGAAAAGCAAAGTCTTGTGGTGATGATCAAAGCACCGCCTGTGTGGCGTAGCTTTGTGTATAACGTAAATTCGCGAGCCTCACACCCCGGTATGAACCAGAAACGGGAGAAGGACCTCAGGGAGGGCATGCGTTTCTTTCTAGCTAGGGTGGTGTCAGTGACCTACCAGCCCTGACATTTATATACTTCTCACCTATGTGGTTGTTGCTGTTGCGAGGCGCCTCGGTTTGATCGGACGATCCGGGTCCGATGGAGTCATTCGTTGGCTCGTTTACGCCCCAAAGGGCGGGGAAACGTATTGTTCAGGCATTTTAATCCACGTCGGTGGACCGGCCCTGTCGCTCCGAAGGCTTGACTGAGTACTTGCCTCTGGCTCGGGCTAGAGAGTCACGAATTCGGTAAGGACTATCTTTTGTCTTGGTTCATGACGGAAATCCAATTTCCAAATACGTGACTGTGCGGTTTTGATTGTATACCTATATATGGCGACATAGTGGTATGGGGCATTAATGCCGTCTATGATTGATAGTTATGATTTGAAATTGTTTTCAAAACATATAAACACTAGCAATAATATCAAATGCCTTTGTTTTATTCGTATCAAGCATATCTTGGCCGTTATAAGGTAAAAACTCTATCCTGCGGTTTGCGTTGCATTGTGTGATGGGAACTGAGTCTTATATTGGCTTCATTTTTATAAAATACATTGCGTTGTTTAAAAGAAAGATTTGTTTTAAAGCACTGGCAATCCAATGGAGAAAACCCGTTCCACGAAAGTGGCGTGGTCCTGTGATTGGCCAAATTATATATGTGTTGAGCAGATTTCTCATACCAGTCCCATGACTGACTCGTAGTTTGTTTCACTTTCAAACTCGGGTGCCCCTTTTTCTACACGGGCATCCTTGTATTCAGGTTTAGCCGGTTCTTTCTGGATAGCTGGAGCTGAAGATGGATTCTATCATTTATCTCTTTTTATGCTGTTCAGCTCCTATTGTACATATTTTGTTTATTTCCGCTGTAGACTTTTATGTATAGCTGAACTGTATTTGTTCTAAGTAAGGTCCTGTATACTGTGTAACTCTGATGATTACTTTTATCCAGTATATTCTATTGTTCATTATTTGGTGTATTTATTTATTTATGTTCTGCTATTATCTGTTTCTGTGTTATATTCCAAAGATAACCCTTGCCGCCGTCAGTACGGGGTTTGGGGTCGTCTCACAATGTGGCATTCTAAGTGATTGTGCTATCAATGAAGGGTAAGTAATTGTAGCCTTAGGCCTAAACAACTGGGAAAGGAAAAAAATCGGGCAGACAACAGGCTAAGTGGGTAGCTCCCAATTAGGGGGTATTATCACCTATCTAGAGAAATTTTATTTCCTTCTTTAATCTATCGATGCTTTCCCTTTCAGGGAAACGGTTGCTGATCCCAACCATTGATTGGTTATATACATTCGATACATTCAAGTGAAATGATTGGTCGGTCATTCCGGCCGGGTTTCTAGATGTTCTTATTGAACCTAGTGTCTCTAGAGATACACTATCGGAAGGTTGTTCCATACCTTGTCATAGTTGGAAATCCATTACCGAATAAGTGTCCATGGTTTTTGATTGTTTATTATGTATGTGGAACGTGAGATGCAAGCATTCTGCTAGACTGTTAATTATTTGATTTAAACATTATTATAATATCAGAATGGTACTGATTTTGAAGAATGTTTTGGGTTATATTAAATTAAAAACCATCTTTGTTTATGTATGGTTCGTCCTTACGGTTATTCTCCTTTTAAAAAAGGATTTTTAAAGTTAAACCAAGTGTTTGGAGTGTACTCACACCAGTCCCATGACTGACCCTGAGTTTATTTTGTTTTGTTTTACCCTCTTGGGTACCCAAATTTGCACGAGTAGTCAAGTAGTTCAGGTATTTACAAATATTCTTGGAGGAGTTTGGAGTAGGAGGCTTCAACGTTATTTTGTTATTGTTATTTCTACTGTGTTATGAATTTTTTACTCTGATGATGGTATGTATATACAGTAAAAAAAAATCGTATCCTAAAATTGTTATATATATCGTATATTTTATTCTGCTGCGATGTGAGATTCTATGTTTTTATTTATGTCCTTCTTCTATCATTTTCTTCTTTATTTCATAATGATTCGTATTTCTGCGCAATTTGGGTTGGACGTATGGTGTATTTAGTCAACTCAGATAGTACGGAAATTCGGGTCGTTACATGGTGTGACCCATTAGTGGGCTGGTTAGATGGCTATAGATGGGGGTAGCGGTATAGAGAATAGTTTAATTTCTTTATTTCTCTCATTTGGTTGAGCTCGTGATCCTCCTTGCTCAATCAAATACATCTCTACTCCATTAAAGTCATAGATCTACATTAGTGGATTGAATATCAACATCGAAGAAAGGTAGATCACATCAAAGTGATTAATTGAAAGGTCGTTCTTCATCGTTCTTCGCTATCCGGATTCGTAGATCATCGTTTTAAAGCTATTTTGGGGATTTGGTGAGTGATAAGCATCTATCATGCAGATTCAATCGAGTATATGGGTTGTTTGATCTTATTTTCATCATTTCAAGTTGTTTTCACCTAGATTACATCATTGTAAGTATATTTAATTTGAATCACCATAGGATCTAATCTAGCAACGTAAACTGATAAATCTCTATGTTAATTCATGTGTTATTGCAAGTTAGATCCATTTGTTTAATTCGTGTATAGTTTATTATGAATTGGATGAATTCTAGATGATTGAATGATGATTGTTTAATGCGATGATTATTGATAGTATTGTTGTTTGAATGGTTGTATGAATCACACGAGGTTTATATCTGATTGGAGTTGGAATGTGGTTCAAGTTCAATGATGGATCAGTTATGGCAAGATATGGTGGCTTGTACTCAAAGAAATGGAGTGGATCGGACGTGCCAAAAGATGATGGACTGGAAGGTTTGATGGACCTACAGAGATGGACCAGAAAGTATAAACCCAAAGAGATGGGACGAAAAGTATGGACCTGGAGAGATGGACTGAAAAGTATGGACCTGTATAGATAGACCGGAAAGTACGGACCTACAGAGATGGATCGGGAAGTATGGACATATAGAGATGGACCGGAAAGTATGGACCTGTAGAGATGGACCTGAAAGCATGGACCTGCAGTGATGGCCCTGCAGTGATGGATCGGCGAAGGATCCATCAAATATATGATCAAGCGGAGTTTATTTTTGGCTCAGTGTTAGATGTAGCTTCGATGTGAATTCAAGTTGGAATGTTCGAAGTATTGTGGAATGTTCATTGATCATCGAAATGCAACGAAGGTGCAGACGACTTAAGTGTGTATTGAGCTCATGGATAATGGTTGCTCAAGTGTGTTTTGAGCTGATGGATAGTCGCTGGTGATGACGGCTAAAGTTAAGAAGGCCGAGGGATTATCGTTGTCGTAGGTTCTAGCGGACTCAAAGCAGAGGAATAAGGGGATGCCCATAAGGATCTGATTTGATAAAGATCGTATACCATGGGCAGTCATGATGGACCAAGTTGTTGAGAATGGAAAAGACAAACATACAAGTCACAATGGCATATGGAGTTTTGCTAGAATCGGGGTTACCATTTTCGCTTGACAAATGGCGTGTCGTAGCCAGTCATACGACTAACAATGATTTCAAACCAGAATTGGCAGTGATAGCCAGAGTTATGGATGATGATCATTTTGTTTGTATCGTCTTGTGTAGATTATCCAACGCCGAACGAGATATCTCTTGGGTGCTTGTCAGATGTCGGTTTAGGCCTTCGGGGCTTGTGCTTGGGAGATGTCGATATCGATTAGGATGGTCTACACAGGATAACTAGTTACTATGTTTGTTTGTTTCTAACCAATTGTTGTAAAGGCTGTCACTATCGGATGTGGAGGAGATGGGTTGGGTTCTTCATTAATGTGTTGGTACATTAGTTGAATAATCTGTCTATTCTCATATACTTTATTGATGATGTTAGATAGTTGTTTTATCACTCATTAAGTCTATTGTCTGACTCAAGGTTTTATGTTTCCTCTTATTACCCTGGGCTAGTCATCCATGTGTTGGATGGGCAGGCTAGGTAGCAGGTGATAGGATTTAATGAGGACGATGCTGCAGAGCGATGACGAGTAAGTGGCTCACGTATTATGTTTTACAATACATATCTTTTTGTTTCCGCTGTTAAGATTTCTCTGAGTGATTGTCGTAGGGCATTTTGTACAGATTCTCATGTTGTTATCCTTTGTTGTACGGATATTCTTCCGAGTTGATATGGAAGTTTAAGTTTCTGCTCAAATTTTTTTCACTATTATATGCATGTTTTATATGTTCTATTATATTTTATCTCTGTGTTTTGAGTTATACAACGGGTTCCGCTTGTGTTATTTTATCCTGATGACCGTCCGTAGCTGCCTGGCACAACTTTCAGCACATTATTTCTCTTGTTAAGTGCAAGAGCTATGGGCGGTCGTCACAATTCTAGAACCCTTAGTACTCATAAATCTTGAAACTTGAGCTCTTCTATTTGAAATGTTGATTCTTGTGAACTATACAGTCTTCAATAAAAAGATACCTACATAGTTTTCCTATATATACATATGTATTCTAGAAATAGAGTAAGTAATATTTTATAACACTAATAATTGAAACAAAGTAGAAACAAGGTTATTGTCATCAAAACCATCATAATCAACATCCCAATCCTTAATAATCTCACCATTTTTATGATGACTACCTTAGTTGTAAAATATGCATACCTGATGTGACAACCCCAATTTCGAAAGACTAATTTTTTTCTTCAAAATTTCAATCTATCGAAACTTGGATTGATTTGCTCTAGTATCCAGCAGAAAAGACAGAGACATATAACCTTACCATATTAATAACACTGCCTAATCATTATCCAAGGCTATGATGTCCCTGCAACAAATCTAACCTGCGAGTATGTTATGAGGAGGGGGTCAGAACACAAGTTTTGGTGACTGGATTTAAACTATACACTTTGGATAATCCTACATATATCGTTTAATCATATTTTATTATTTATTAGGTTACTTGGGTTAACAGCACTCAAGGTTTACACACTCGCCGTACCGATTTACTTCCCAGTGGATTAACCTAATACAGTATATATGTAGCTACCCCCAATCTCAAGGTACACCCCATGGTACCCCACTCGCATGGTCTCCACCGTAACACCATCGAAATATACGTAGTCCCTCATCCTACGCCATATTGATGTGCGGATAACAATATTATGTTCCGCATACATCTATCATTACTACGTAGACGTATTGACTGCCACCTTTGTTCGAATAAGACTCCATACCGAAGTAATGCCCTCAAGTCTACGATACACCACCCAGAGCTAACATGCATGTATCTAGACTGTCCACCATACTTTTCTTTAATTGTAGCTCGATGCCTCAATCGCACGTCCTCTAATATGCACCGAGCTCCGTGGCAGGGCGATACAAGAAGCACGAAACTTGGTCGGGAGCTTTTCCATATCTGTACAGGCCTGCCTTTAAAGAGCCTCTATGTACAGATATACCTAGGGTCTGTTTTCGTGGTGGCTATGGCCCCACCTCGGCCCCTAAGACTACTAGAGCTAAGCGACTGCCCCTACGCAAACAATCTAAACATCCATATTGTGTCTCCCGTCAACCCCTTACCCAGATAGTGAAGGGTGAAATGGTCTACTATCCTTGTTGTTCCTGACCCTCTGCCTCCTTGTGAGGCAACAGCCGAACCACCCTGGTGTCACCTCGTCACAACATTCTGACTGCATAGCTACACCAGTAGTCAAGGCCCATACACCTAGTAGTTACATTCAGAGCCAACCTCTTCGGAGACAGCCTAAGACATCTATCGCTGCACAGAGGGCTACTGGGAGCACCTTACGTACCTCAGGAGGTCGCATGCTTCCCCTTCTAGTCCTTTGGAGCCGTCAAAACAATCAGATGAATGTGCACTCCCCTCGTGCCTTATAACACCTCGACGATGTACCATGTTGGGTTATTCACCCTCAACCGTATGGACTGGTCTAAGCGCCTTACTTTAGCATACAGTTAAACCCTATGTCTAAACATTCTTTTACGTGTTTGTCTCACCTCATCGGGTGTCCAGTTAACTTGATTATTCCAATTCATATTGAATGCTTATTCAAATTACCAAGTTCTCTTGCTTATTAATTTCAGTCATACAACTTAATCCATTTAAGTTTATTAGTAAGCCCCCAACATGCTATTCTCAAGATTGTGGCCCAAGGTCTATAATCCACAACCCCTTTTTATCTTCTTGTTGATTTCATTATTACAATAACATGTTTTACTTAATATGTAATTAATTATATCCAATTCACATGTTTTCTAATTAACATGTCGCTCACCATTTATGATTAAATAAAATTTATTTTATGTTATAAGTTTTCCTCATTCTTTCCCCTTTTAATCATAATTTCATTTTACATTATCAATACAACTTATTGTTGTTTACTTATTAACTTAGTTCTATTAACTAAGGCCCATTAATAAATTTCTCAACCCGTTTATTATAACCTATGTTATAATTTCCTCTTATCCCAGAACAAGCCTAAACATTCTTATCAATGGGTTTCAGACTTCCAAGCTTACAAATTATTTAATTTATAATCAAGTACAACTTCTTATATTTCATATATTTTCCCCTTTTTCTCGACTGGTTTCCGGCTTCCATATTTACTACTTATTTGGTCAACAATTAAGTGTCCCTTAACTCATTTCACCAGTTATCCAATTTCCCTAGTAGTTTATTATAATCGAAGTTATAATCCCCAATTGTCCCTAGGACAAGTCTACCAGTTATACAACATTTTCATTAATGTTATTCATTTATAATAGGTGATTATTATTCCTACAAGTTATGCTTACCCTAAAAGGTGCCTTTAATTACATAACTTCATTATTTCCACTGGTTATGTATACCACTAGGTGTCTTTAATTACATAACCTTATCAGGCCAAGTTTGCAGGCCTATATGTAAATATTACCCGCCCCCTTAGATTTTACTAGCCCACCCATTGTCTAACCATTTTTTTAACTTATCCCAAACTTTAGTTCATATCCATATAATCCCTGTGTATTAGATTAGGTTAAGTAGTATAATTCATTACCATGTCCATTTATGGTTTATAATGGGCTAGACCTCCTACATTAGGCCTACGACTTGTGGATGCTGGATATGTCGGTCGGGTCCGAGCAGACTTCTTCCATAAGTTGGGCCTAACCTCATGTCATAGACCTTCATGTATTTGCGCACTTAGATCTCTCACATTAGGTTCAACATTAGTGGTTAATGGATATGCCGATCGGGTCCAGGCAAACTTCCACCACTAATGCAACCTAACCTCATGTCATAAGTGCAATTACAATTTCTAATTGAAATCCAAGGCATTCATCTTCATTTATTCAATTCAATGCATATAATCGTGCAACCATTCTAATTCACACAGGTAAGGGTTCTAGTATACAAATGGGACAAATCAATATGTAATATGAACAGTGGTAGTTACTGCCAAAATTTTTAACAAGTCTATAACATATAAACATTTACAATATTTCAACTAATCTTATGCATGAATTTTCAACCATTTATGTTCATATCAGATTGCGCCTCCAAATTAAAGTCTCAAAACATAATATATATTATGTTCCAAAATCCCATTTCAAATTATGCCCCAAATCCCAATATATGTCGCCTGTCTTCCTACATGTAATTAACTTTATTTAAAATAGCATGTAATTCTCCAATAGTGTATTAATTACCCAATTCATAGGTTCATAAAATGGATCTGTACAACGGTATTCATTTTTCTTAAACATTCAAGTAAATGTATATCTCAACATATTAACTAATTGAACATATTATCCATTTTAGCGCAATAATGCATTTCATCAAATTAAACCTTCCAATATGTTCATTATGGGGAATGTCAAACGATAGAGGTACTATTATTCAAAAAGTATATTTTAAACCCACTCACCTTTCATGCTTTCCCCAAGTTTTGGATCCGATACTTTCTATCATCCATGGTTTCCCTTTTTCCCTTTAATCTGATTCACAACCTAACGACCATGGATTTATTATTTCATCAAAAGAGAAAGGAAAGAGAAATACTTTAAATAGATTAGTTCTTAGAAGTCTACCTTGCTTTCATGATTCAATAATCCTTTTATTAACATTGATTCTGACTTCTAGATCTGAATCCATAATTCTCCTAGGCTAACATTTTAATTTCAAAATAGATGAGAGAAGAGAGAGAGAGAGAGAGAGAGAGAGAGAGCCATGGCAGAGCTCCAGCATAGCTGCCGAATTATGATGTTTAGGGTTAGGTTTATGGTTTTATTTTTAGGAGTAGCGGAGGAACCAGGACCCTTAGATCAAAATTTAAGATATCAGAACTGAACACGTCAGGAAAAATTTCTGGATCCTCGGGTGGATCGACCCCTAGGTAGAGACCCCTGTTAGTGGGTCGACCTCCTGTTGGTGGGTCGACCCCTAACGATCCATTTTTCCTCAGAACTTTCCTGCCCGCCATTTGATTTTTGAACTGATTTTTGAATTTTATGGATATATTTATTTAATATATATGCATATGAGCTCCTTATATGTATACAAACTTCTAACGCTCATAACTTCTTCATACGGTGCCCGTCTTACACAAACCAGGTGTCTATCTTGACTAGAATTTCGAGATGGACGCAATGGCACAGTCCATTTTACCTAATTCTGAATATTTAATTGAGTTATCCTTATTTTATTATCTTAAAAATAAGGGGTGTTACATTCTCTCCCCCGTAGGTCATCCCCGAAATTTGATAGGGGTAAAATCAATTAACCGCTCGCATAATATACATCCATCATGTGTGCATCCAATTCTTGCAAACATTGTGCACTTGTACAAAGTGAAGTACAACATAATAACGCATGTATGCCTAAGCGGTACCTCCTATGTGTATGCAAATTTTCAAAAATCCTTTTAAAATATGATTCTCACATCCTGAATATACTGGCAGTTCTATATGAATGAAATATTTTGAAAATCAAAAAGTTTTTTCGTCCAAATTTTTACCACACTCTTACTGAGTAAGAGCATAGTTCATCCAATTGTTGCATCTATAATCCTACCAACCAACTTTATTTTTCGAATTTCAGAAAAATCTAATTTTATAATTTCAATTTCTTATGTTACAAAAAGGTGGAAAACGGAAAACTCCGCATCTCCCGCTATTCTTTTTCAACCTTTTTATAATTGTACTTGGATTTTTATGTTACTATTTATAAAGATTCCCTAATTTCCTATTCAAGCACAGCCCACATAAGAAAATTCTCCTTTTGTCACTGATTTTCTTTTAAAACATGGTTTGGCCTTTCTTTTTCATTTAAATTTTCTTCCAAAAATTCAAAAGTGTCAAAATTTCATTTTTCTCATGAAAACTTTCTTTTGCCAAACCATAAAAACATGTCATCTTAAAAATGTAAATCATCATTTTTTTCAAATCACAAAACTGGAGTAGATACAGACAACTATTTTCTCCATTGGGTTTATGACTTGTTCTTACCTATAAGGTCGGGTTTAGTCTCTAACTACAAGGTGCAAACATCCACTCTATTCTTATTTTCTATAACTTATTTTGTCCACCCACAAAATTATCTTAAGATAATTTATCAAAAAGGGTTGTCATAAGAATAGGGACTTAAAATCTTTCTTTAATAAAAATTCTTGTAAGAAATATAACAAGAAAACTAATGAGCTATACATGCTCTATAATATGCACCTTTTTACTTAGAGAATTTTACTTTAAAACTCAATATACACTTCTTTACATATTTTAAAACTATAACTTTTAAGATTAAAACTTGAAAACACCATAACCTTTTTCCCAAAGCTTTTATAATTTCAAGTTCTTAAAAGTTAATAATGGAGTTATACTCAAAGTTGGTTTCCAATTTTCTTCTAGGCTTTCCTAGACACCCCCCCTCCCCGTCCCCCCCCCCCCCCCCCGCAATGTCAATTCTCTCAACTATATATATTCCTAACCCCTTTTAATTTTCTCTTTCTAACCTTTTCCAATTTATAAGGTTTTCAAACCCACCAACCCAAAATACTAATCATATGGGATTTACTTTCCTTCCATACAAAGTACATTGTACACTCTCCACCTGGATTACCTAAGGGTCTCTGATTTCCATATTCATTCCTTTAGTGTACAAAATAAACAACTCATTTCTTACCATATTATACTCTTTCTATTTAGTGGGTTCCTCTATGGATATAGGTATATATATATAATATATTTATATTTTTAGAAATACAAATATGTTCACTCACTATCTATACAGGAATCCTAAACCTAAGCTCTAATACCAGATGTGACAACCCTAATTTCGAGAGACCGTTTTTTTTTAAATTACAATCTATTGGAACTCGAATTGGTTTTCTCTAGTATTCTGCAGAAAAGACAGAGACGTAAAACATGTCAGAGCTCAGAAATTATCATACAGTGGAATGGATAAAATATAATGTAATCAAAATATAACCTTACCGTATTAATAATACTGCCTAACCAGTATCCAAGGCTATCATGTCCCTGCCATAAATCTAACCTGTGAGTATGTTATGAAGAGGGGTTAGAACACGTGACTGGATTTAAACTATACACTTTGGATAATCCTACATATATCGTTCAGTCATATTTTCTTATTTATTAGGTTACTTGGGTTAACATCACTCAAGGCTTACACACTCGTCGTACCCATTTACTTCCCAGTGGATTAACCTAATACAATATATATGTAGCTACCCCCAATATCAAGGTACACCCCATGGTACCCCACTCGCACGGTCTCCGACGTAATACCATCGACATAAACGCAGCCCTCATCCTACGCCATAGTGACGTACGGATAACAATATTACGTTCCACATATTCCTATCATTACTACATAGACGTACTGACTACCGCCTTTGTTCGAATCAGATTCCATATCGGAGTAATACCCTCAAGTCTACGTTACACCACCCAGAGCCGACATGCATGTGTCTAGACTGTCCACCATATGTATCTTCAATTGTAGCTCGATGCCTTAATCGCACGTCCTCTAATGTGCACTGAGCTCTGTGGCAGGGCAATACAAGAAGCACGGAACTCGATCGGGAGCTTTTCCATATCTGTACATGCCCGTCTTTAAAGAGCCTCTATGTACAGATATACCTAGGGTCCATTTTCGTGGTGGCTATCACCCCATCACGGCCCCTCCCTTAACTAGTAAAGACTACCAGAGCTAAGCGACTGCCCCTACGCAAACAATCTAAACGTCCATGTGGCATCTCCCCTCAACCCCTTACCCCGGTAGTGAAGGGTGAAATGGTATTTTGGTTTTAGCTTGAGTCTTTCCACATCCCATTTGGCTGCCGATGACGGGTGTCCGACGGTCTACTATCCTTATTGTTCTTAACCCTCTGCCTCCTCGTGAGGCAACCGCCAAACCACCCTGGTATCACCTCGTCACAACATTCTGACTTCATAGCTACATCTACAGTCAAGGCCCACACACCTAGTAGTTACGCTCAGACCTAACCTCTGTAGACACAGCCTAAGACATCTATCGCCGTACAGAGGACTACTAGGATCACCTTACGTACCTCAGGAAGCCACATGCTACCCCTTCCAGTCCTTTGGAGCCATCAGAATAATCAGATGAATGTGCGCTCCCCTCGTGCCTTATAACACCTCGATGATTTACCCCGTTGGGTTATTCACCCTCAACCGTACGGACTGGTCTAAGCGCCTTACTTTAGCATATTGTTAGACCATATGTCTAAACATTCTTTTACACGCTTGTCTCACTTCATTAGGTTTCTAGTTAACTTGGTTATTCCAATTCATATTGAATTCTTATTCAAATTACCAAGTTCTCTTGCTTATTAATTTCAGTCATACAACTTAATCCATTTAAGTTTATTAGTAAGCCCTCACATTTTATTCTCTAGATTGTGGCCTAAGGTCTGTAACCCACAACCCCTTTTTATCTTCTTGTTGGTTTCATCATTACAATAACATGTTTTACTTAATATGTAGTTAAGTATATCCAATTCACATGTTTTCTAATTAACATGTCACTTACCATTTATGATTAAATAAAACTTATTTCATTTTATAAGTTTTCCTCATTCTTTCCCCTTTTAATCATGATTCCATTTAACATTGTCAATACAACTTATTGTTGTTCACTTATTAACTTAGTTCTATTAACTAAGGCCTATTAATAAGTTTCTCTACCCCTTTAATATAACCTATGTTATAATTTCCTTTTGTCCTAGGACAAGCCTAAACATTCTTATCAACGGGTTTCAGACTTCCAAGCTTACAAATTACTTAATTTATAATCAAGTACAACTTCTTATACTTCATATATTTTCCCCTTTTTCTCAACTGGTTTCCGGCTTTCCCTATTTACTACTTACTTGATCTACAATTAAGTGTCCCTTAACTCATTTCTCTAGTTATCCAATTTCCCTAGTAGTTTATTATAATCAAAGATATAATCCCCTCTTGTCCCTAGTACAAGTCTACCTAATTAATGTTATTTATTTATAATAGGTGATTATTATTCCTATAAGCTATGCTTATCCTAAAAGGCGCCTTTAATTACATAACTTTATTATTTCTACCGGTTATGTATACCACTAGGTGTCTTTAATTACATAAACTTATCGGGCTAAGTTTGTGGGCCTATATGTAAATATTACCTACCCCCTTAGATTTGCCTAACCCACCCATTGTCCAACAAAATTTTGACTTATCCCTAACTTTAGTTCATATCCATACAATCCCTTTGGATTAGACTAGGCTAAGTAGTCCAATTCATTACCGTGTCCATTTATGGTTTATAATGGGCTAGACCTCCCACATTAGGCCTACAACTTGTGGATGCTGGATATGTCGGTCGGGTCCGGGCAGACTTCTTCCACAAGTTGGGCCTAACCTTGTGTCATAGCCCTTCTCGTATTTGCACACTTAGACCTCTCACATTAGGTCCAACATTAGTGGCTGCTGGATATGTCGGTCGGGTCCCGGCAGACTTCCACCACTAATGCAACCTAACCTCGTGTCATAAGTGCAGTTACAATTACAATTTCTAATTGTAATCCTAGGCATTCATCTTCATTTATTCAATTCTATGTATACAATCATACAACCATTATAATTCACACAGGTAAGAGTTCTAGTATACAAATGGGACAAATCAATATGTAATATGAACAATGGTAGTTATTGCCAATATTTTAAACAAGTCTACAACATATAAACATCTCAAATATTTCAACTAATCTTATGCATGAATTTTCAGCCATTTATGCTCATATCAGATTACGCCTCTAAATTAAAGTCTCAAAGCAAAATATATGTTATACTCGAAAATCTCGTTTCAAATTATGCCCCAAATCCCAATATATGTCGCGTGTCTTCCTACATGTAATTAACTTTATTTAAAATAACATGTAGTTCTCCAATAGTGTATCAATTACCCAATTCACAGGTTCATAAAATGTATCTATACAACGGTATTCATTTTTCTTAAACATTCAAGTAAATGCACATATCAACATATTAACTAATTGAACATATTATCCATTTTAGTGCAATAATGCATTTCATCAAATTAAACCTTCCAATATGTTCATTATGGGGAATGCCAAACGATAGAGGTACTATTATTCAAAAAGTATATTTTAAACCCACTCACCTTTCATGCTTTCCCCAAATTCTGGATCTGATCCAGTCTATCATCCATGGTTTCCCTTATCCCTTTAATTTGATTCACAACCTAACGACCATGGACTTATTATTTCATGAAAAGTGAAGGGAAAGAGAAATAATTTAAAGAGATTAGTTCTTAGAAGTTTACCTTGCTTTCATGATTCAACAATCTTTTTACTAATGTTGATTCCCTCTTCCAGATCTGAATCCATAATTCTCCTAGGCTAACATTTTAATTTCAGAATAGATTTGGGAAGAGAGAGAGAGCGACATGGGAGAGCTCCAGCGTAGCTGCCGAATTATGATGTTTAGGGTCAGGTTTAGGGTTTTATTTATAGGTGCAGTAGAGGAACCAGGACACTTAGATCAAAATTTAAGATATCAGAACCGAACACGTCAAAAGAACTTTCTGGATCCTCGGGTGGGTCGACCCCTGGGTCGACCCCCAACGGTCTATTTTCCCTCCAAACTTTACCGCCAGCCATTTTGATTTTGAACTGGTTTTTGAATTTTATGGATATATTTATTTAATATATATACATATAAGCTCCTTATATGTATACAAACTTCTAACGCTCATAACTTCTTCATACGTTGTCCATCTTACGCAAACCAGGTGTCTATCTTTACCAGAATTTCAAGATGGACGCAATGGCGCAGTCCATTTTACTTAATTCTTAATATTTAATTAAGTTGTACTTATTTTATTGTCTTAAAAATACGGGGTGTTACACCTGATGTCTCGATTCTTTAATTACTCCCCCTTTCTCCATTAACTTCCTTTGAAACTACTAACTCATACTTAATTTAAGCCCTATTTTATATTTCTCCCCCTTTGCCATAAAAAAGCTATATAATTCTAACACATTCCTCAAAAACAAAGTATAAATCTAAATATTAGTCTAAATATTAAACTAAATAACTATAATATTCTAACTATTACAAATATGACTATCAACTGCATTTTGTATCAAATTAATCACACAAGTCCAATTCAATACATATATATGTGTGTCAATACATTCGAATATCCCAATCAAACCTTCCCATAATTAGTAGCATATTTACCAATTTGAAATAAATCAACCAAACAAATAAATTAAAACAAATTCATGCATTTCAAGGAACTTCAACCCAACCATCTCCATCGAAGATTGGATCAGCCTTTATAACATCCCAGCCTTCGTTGTCTAGGGTGGAGGCGCTCCAGTGATGTTGTTGTCTTTATCTTTTGAAAGAGAGGTAACCATCCCTCAAATTGCATCAAAATATTTCTCTTCTTGTTTGATCATCTGTATTTGACTCAATTTTAGATGATGCTGATTACGAAAAAAATTGATAGGATATTCTTAAAAGAATTGAGAATTTCTTTATGGTTTTCACTAATATTATGGATTTGAATAGCCATAGTTTTGATTATATTATGAAGTAGTGAAAGGAAGAATATAAGAAATGAATGGATACGTTTTCTGGGAGGAAAGGTTATAAATAGGCTATAAAATTCATTTAAACTGAATACACATGAGTTGGTTAGACTAATTTCAAATTCAAACAATTTCTAGAAATTGTATTGTTATATGTCAACATGAGTAAATACGTATGTCGATATATACATGTATTATTTCAAGTTTTGAAGAATTTAAATGTTTAGTGATCCATTTTGACTTATATAAACTTATTTTTATCGTTTTAATAGTAATTCCAGAGATGCTTAAACAAGTATGACAAAAATAAAGAACTTCATTTCAATCTAATGATAATGATACGTGAAATGAGTACATAACATAAGATAGAAAAAGAGAAATAGAAATATGAGCAAATATATTATGAAATTAAACTTAGAACCCAGCGGAGGAGGAGGATAAAGAGTATGACAAGCCAAGTTTTCTTCCAACTTTTCCAAAGAAATTATTCATTTTAGTAGAAATCTTTTCAAATTTCTTACTAAATAATCTCATAAGTAATTTCGGTTCTTAGCTATAATCTTTTGATTTTGGATAATGGTTTACTTCGAGGGGCTAGTAGGAACTTCAATGCTTTCTAAAGAGGTACCTTCTTCTTCTTCTTCAATGTTCATTTGATCGGTTTCTTCTTGTTGTTCAATTCTTGCTCATTTTTCCGCATATGTTTCATATGCATGAAACACAAGTGGAATCTTCATAAGAGAAATATTTCTTGCATTGATTTTTTTTATAGAAATGAAGTCTTTTCTTTTGAAATCGACTCCAAAATATTTGAAAATACGTGTAAGGTAAACTCCATGATGTAGCGTATTTTCATTTGTTGAAATTTCCTTTGGTTGAAACTCACTTTAGCTCAATTAATTTCATAGTTCCCAAAGATAGCAAAAGGAGCTTTGTTAACTTTCATGGTAGAGTTATTGAAATTTTCGGATCGAGGAGTGTTGGTATATTAAAGTAGTAAATTTAGGATTCTTGCTTTTGGATGATAAAAACGATTTTTGAATTCCAAATTTTCATCATTTTTGAAAATGTAATGAATAGTTTTCAAATCTATTTCATTGATATTAAAATATGAAAAATCCAACCCCATATTCTTGCAACCTAAAATGGTACTTAAAACATCATAATCTAAAACAATTTGAGTTCATTTAACACTACTCCAAATTTCATCTTCGCTTCCCTGAAAAAAATCGCGATTCAAATGCATAAAACATTTTCACAATATTAGGATAATTAAATTCATCATTATCTTGAGAATCTATTAGATTCGAAATTCCAATTTTATAAAAGAGAGATCCAAGTTCATAGGAGGCAAAATCACTAATAGAAAATTTTGCTGTGTCTGCTTTTCCAAAATTTACATTACTAATGTAATTTTCGATAGCATCTGGGTTATAGAACAGAAAACCCATGATAGTATTTGTTAATCTCATGGTTTCTGGAGTGCTTGAGGAGGCCATTAGAATGGTTGTGAAGAGTATAGGAATATGAAGAATCGTTCTGAAGATTGAAATAAAGATTGAAAAGAAATGAAAGGAATAGGATGTAAGTATAGAGCATCAAAGGATAATTCACTGGTTTAAAGGACACCTTTCAGTCACATTTAAGTTGGTAGGAATTTCAAAAGTTTGAATTTCAAAATTTCAAAATTTGAAATTTAAATTTGACTTTTCTGGTATGTGTCGATGTGACGGCCCGCCCCGCACCAGTCGACATTTCCTTTGAAATATGATGTGTCAATGTCCAACTAGCATGGGACAATCGTCAAAAGATAGGAATTTGAAACTATGAATCACCAAAGTACCTATAGTATATCTCACAGCGCATGGAATAAAATATAATAATAAGATAACTTGACATAACATTGGCTAGAGAGTGCATAAGATGAAAACTAAACCTATCCATCAGAGTAGCGGAATCCAAAATACAACTTATGATCCAAACCATTATTACAACCTCAAATTACTATCTCTAAAAGGAAATGAAAGAGGTACACTACTAATGCCCAAAAAAGTGTCCAGCAACAACAAAGGGAGAATATATGTAAATAGTACATGGAATCCTCCTGCTCTCTCCGGGTAGCTACTCGTGCATAACCACCTAACCTGTCTCTAGCCAGCTCAATTAGGAGCACCCAGAGTAATAAGAATAGACATAAAACTCTGGGTCAAACAAAAGTCTGGTATGAGCGATAGCAGCAAAATAAAACAATAACAAGTCTAAATTATCTTTCTTGAACCTGGAATTGCAACCAAAGAGTTAGCACAACAAGATGTACAGTACTCTAAGGTAACACTAACATAAAGCGTAAAAATGGGAGTGTGCGTGTCATGGTGATAGCAAACATAAAACATATCAATCATCCTCACATGTCTCACTCAGTGCATAAAGCATACGATATCCACTGCTTTGATCACCAAATCCATTGGGGCCATGACGGGTCCATTCCCTTTTGGACTACGTACAACTATTTCTGTTACCGTGCCCTTCTGATCTATAGCCAATAACCCTTCCCAGTCTAAACTTCCCTGGCTCTGGGATACAGGTCAACTAGTCCATACATCCTCTGGCTCTGGGTCGTCTACATGCTCCCTCTCTTAATGGTGAACCGAAGTTATTGATATTGATAACCCCTTTGCACACGTCCCACAGCAAACCCTAACTCTAGAAGTTAACTCGTTGGTTCCCATCTAGATCCTAAGCAATAACTTCTCATTTGGACTTCCTTTGCATCTCGATATTGGTCGAATTGGAGTTCGATTCGGTTCTCTGGTTCATGTCTTTCGTTCGGTTCAGGTATGCAGTACTCAAGCTCTCCGGTTCGGTTCAAATGACACGGTTCGGTTTGGGTGTGCTGGTTCGTGGTCCACTCTATTTCAGTTCGGTCCAAGTTCTTCATCACATCTTGGTTCGGTTTGTGTATGCTTCATTGGTTTGGTTTGGTCCTTTTCCACGCTCAAGCTTCCATCTGGTTCGGTCGTCCTCCACCGACCCCAGATTTCGATCCAACCCCAGCTTATATCATGTGGTCTTCCTTATTGTCGCATTGCTAAAGATGTCACCACTCTAGTTTGGTTCGTTCTTTTCTCCAGACTCCTAGTCCGGTTCGATTCAGCTATTCCGATCTGCTCCTCTATCCGATCCGAACAGGATCCCTACAGCATTTCCAACAAGTTATTTTTCGTCCATTCTCGCCATATGACGACATTTTCAACCATTCTAACTTTACTAATCAATCATAAAACATTCCAAATAGTAATAGAAACATATAGGATCCATCAATAAGGCCAAAACATCAACCATATATGTTATCTAGATCAAACATACCCAAAATTCGTGATTTTCCCCTTAATCCTCTTAACCATGTTTTAATTATAGAATTAACAAACTTAACCCAAATTAACTCAAATTTATAATGTTGACATAAAATGATATTTTAGAATTTTTACATATTTTTCCAGATTTTTATGATGCATAATTTCGCTAATCATTATAATCACCCCTAATTAGCCGTAATTAGTGAATAAAAGTGCAAATCACTCACCTTATCCATAAATAATTTATAGATCCAAAAACTCCACTGATTTGGGTTGAATTCCTATGTGTTCCAGCAGCTCTATCTCGATTTTGATATTAATCTACCTTGATTTGATGTAGTTTTGGTTAATTAGTGATTAGAAAGCAATTAGAATGAGATTTGGAGGATGAAGGTCATTGTTGGGGTTCAAAGAAATGTTATTGGCAGCTAGAAAAATGAAAAAGAATCATTCTTTAACTCTTTTCAGCCCTTCCATAACCCTAATCCCGAAATGGGTTATGAACCTAACCACTAATCACCTAATTAAACCTGATTCACCTATTTTCCATCTTCTAAACCTTATTTTAGCCAAGTCTCTCAAACGATAAGTCCGTTTGATTAATATGACCATTCTACGGAAAGATAAACCATCATCTGAATCCAATGGAAGTGGTTTTAGGTTAAAACTCCTTACCAATCAAAAGTTATAGGCGAAACAAGATTCTCCAAGAGCAAAATGATCATTTGAAATTCGGCAAAAATTGTGAACATGGGAAATGACCCCAATAGGTGTTTCCCAAAGTCACACGACTATAAGACTTCGTATGAGAATGAAATAAATATTCTACGATCCTTCGATGCGTAGAATGTGGGTCGTTACACTTTCCCCCCTTAAGAAATTTCTCCTTTGAAATTCCTTAACTAAAACATACATAGGTGCCCCGCATGCCTATTAGCCATTTATAAACAATCAAACTTACATAACAACACAATAAGCCTATCCTAGCATGTGGTTTACTAATAAGGGAGTAACCATATCGGGATTAAAATCTTACCAGTGAAGAGCTCTGGATACGACTTCCTTGTGTTCTCCTTTGTTTCCCATGTACAGTCATTCTCATTTTCGCCCCACTAGACCTTGACCAATTTCACTGTCTTCCTCCGAAGTTGTTTCGTATTGTGTCCGACAATACGAATCGGTCTACGGTTCCAAACTGCCTTGGTTCTACCTCGATATCATCCAGCCGATCTGGTGAAATAATCGCATCAGAATTGTGCACGAACTTTCTTAATTAGGAAATATGAAATATGTTCTTCACTCCTACCACCTTGTCAGGTAACTCAACTTTATATGCTAAATTCCTCACTTGCTCGAGAACTGGAAATGGACCAACAAACCTTGGTGCTAACTTAACTCTCTAGCTAAAACGAATCACACTCTTTGATGGAGAATCTTGATGAATACCAGGTCCCCAACGGTGAATTTCAATTCTCTTCGTCTTTTATCAGCATAAATCTTCTGCCTATCTTGGGCAAGTGGACTTATAGTTAATCGGTCTACAATCACCCAAATAGTATCATGACCTGATCTAGTCCTTCGCAAACCATCAATGAAATCCATTGAGACTTGTTCCCATTTCCATTCGGGAACTTCTAATGGTTATAGCAAACCACTAGGCTTCTTTTGCTCGGCTTTAACTAGCTGGCAATTCATGCACTTGGATATAAACTTCCTGACATCTCTCTTCATCCCTTCCCAGTAGTAGGTCTGCTTCATTTCTCGATACATCTTGTTACCACCAGGATGTATAGTCAGTTTCGAGTGATGACACTCTCTGAGCACTTCATCTTTTAATCTATTTACGTTGGGTACTACCAACCTCTTATTCTTTCGAGGCCATCCTTCTCTATCAAGTCCATACTTGTTCATCTTCTCATCGTCGATACCCATCTCTAACTTGGAGATGATTTCCAATAGGTTAGGGTCATCCCTTTGACTGGAACCGATCCGCTCAATAAAAGTCGGTCTGATCGTCAAACTTGCTAACATCTCTGGATCTAGTTCACACTTAAGTCTGAAATCATATCCCGTGATATATTATAGTTGCTTCCATTCCAGAAACATAACGCCAAAACTGGCATGTCCCCTATTCAATGCATCTGCTGCTGCATTGCCCTTCCCGGGTGTGTATGCAATATAGAAATCATATGAAGCCAAGAAATCTAACCATCTCTGCTGACGAAAATTTAAATCCTTTTGAGAGAAAAGTTATTTTAATGACTTATCATCGGTAAACAACTCGAATATTTCTACCAAAAGGTAGTGTCTCCACATTTTCAATGCGAACACGATCGCCGCTAATTCCAAATCATGGATAGGATATCTTCTCTCATGCGGTTTCAGTTGCCGACTAGCATAAGCTACAACCCTTCCTCCTTGCATTAGTACAACACCTAGTCCGGTACCACAGGCATTCGTGTATACCGTCAGCTATTCGTTCCCTTTAGGAATAACTAACACTTTGGCACACGTTAACTTTTCCATTAGACTCTTAAATGCATACTCACACCTTTTGTCCCATACGAAAGCTTGATTCTTCTTGATTAACTGAGTTAATGGGGCTGCTATCTTGGAGAAGTCTTGAATAAACTTACGATAATATCCAGCTAATCCCAAGAAACTTCTCATGTCTGTTGCATTCTTGGGCGTAGACCAATCCTACACCGTAGCCACCTTAACAGGATCCACGGCAACACCATTTTCTGAAACAACATGGCCCAAGAATCTCACTTCCCTCCTCCAAAAGTGAAACTTAGAAAATTTCACTTTCAATTGGTGTTTCCTCAACACCTCCATCACTGTCCTCAAATGTCCCTTGTGTTCTTCCTGCCTCGAGTAAACCAAGATATCGTCCACGAACACAAGGACAAACTTATTCAATTGATCTCTGAAAACCCTATTCATAAGATCCACAAAATATGTTGGTGCATTGGTCAACCTGAATGGCATGACCAACCACTCATAGAATCCAGACAGCGTCCGAAATGTCGTTTTAGGTATACTCTCAACTGCTACTCGGAGCTGATAAAAACCTGTCACGAGATCCAACTGGGAAAACACTCTTGATCCATTCAGTTGATCAAACAAACCATCTATCCGTTGAAGAGGATACTTATTCCTCCTAGTCACCTTGTTCAGCTTACGATAGTCTACACATAAGCAAAGGGAACCATCGGCCTTGGTAGCAAATACAACTGGTGCTCGCCACTCGGGAACCTTCCTTCGGATATATCCCTTCTTCAAAAGATCGCCCACTTGCACCCCGAGCTCTCGCTGCTCCCTTGGCGCCAAACGACGAAGAGGCATCACTATAGGTCTGGCATCTTTCACTAAATTAATCTGAAACTTGATCTCTTGGTGTAGTGGAAGTCCAGTCACTTCCTCGAAGATGTCTGGATACTCGCCAGCAATCGGCACATCTGATAACTCATCCTGTGGGATGTCGAGGGAATGTAGAAAACTAGCCATCACCTCATCACTAGGTAGGAATCCCAATACCACCCTCCGCCCATTATCTGCTCTAATGGTCACCGTAGACCCCTCACAGTCTACCACCACCCCATATCTTTGGAGCCAATCGAATCCCAAAATAATGCCAAACCCAATAAAGCCCAAAACAAAGCAAACATACATCCATGACTCGATAAGACCAAATTATGACAAATCATGCAAAGGCTAGTTGAATCACCGATCGGGTTCCTCACAACTAAAGGTCTATCGACAATCTCGGGTTCTAATTCTAACCTATCTACCAGATCATTAGACACAAAGGAATAGGAAGCCCCGGTATCAAACAATACTCGAATAGGAACACCATAAACAAAAAGCATGCCTTGGATAACGACACCCTTTCCTTTCTCCGCTGTAGTTGGGGCATTCGATGAAGGACTAGCGTTGATAGCATATGCTCTCACAATCTACTTCTCTTTAGGGGGTTATGGATATTCATTCTTGAAGTATCCTACTCGGTCACAGTTGAAGCACTTCCTCTTCCCTTTCTTCGCTCGACAATCTTTGACATAGTGACCCTTCTTGTCGCAGCCAAAGCACTGGGCATCTTCCTTAATCTTCTTTTTCTGATCATCCTTGGTTCGGTTATGTTTCCTCTTATTCTAGGAATTATTCTTGCCTCCACCGCTCGCCTGCGGCTTTGGCTCCTCTGCAGCTGTAATAGCAACCTCGGTCTATAACTTAGGGTAAAGGCTCTCTGATCTCAATGCCTTCCCCACAGTAGATTCAAATGCCTCATCTATGTGGTTTATAAGCCTTTCCTCCAAGTACCCATTTAAGCCAGTTATGAACTTCTCATTCTTCTTCTCGACAATATCGATAAGAGATAATCCATATTTCCACAAAGTATCGAATTCGGCAATATATTCCGAGACTACTCTACCATTCTTCTTAAGCTCCAAAAATTTCGTAAGAAATTCTGATTTCTAAGCAATTGGAATAAACTTGTCACTAAAGCGAGTCTTAAACTGATTCCAGTTAACTTGATCCTCGGGAGTAGCTGCTTTAATAGCATTCCACCAATTCATTGCTCGTCCTTGAAGTTGATGCGATGCTAGCTTTCTCTTCATTGCATCATCGATCCCCAAATCTCGAAGATGTGCTCACAACTATCAAGCCAATCTTGAACCACCGCAGCCGATCCCGTTCCGTGGAACGGCTTCGCACCAAGACTAGTGTAATCCTTGCAGAGCTTGGTGAAATCGTCCCTAGGTGCCTGCACTACTACACCACCACCGTTAGCAGCATTAGGAACCGCCCCATGAGCATCCCTAAGCATCTCTCGCATGAAGGCGGTAAACATCGCCCTTATACCAGGGAAATTCACATTGTTGGTCGCTGAACCCGTACTCCTTGTATTACGGCTCATCGTCCAATCTGCAAAGAGAAAACGATTAACCACCTCCTTAGTAGTGCCAGTGCGGTGCGACTTCATCATTAGATATACTAATAGTATATATATAGTTTTTGAAAACCAAAATATAACAAATACGCTCTCTCATATACGTATACTATCTCTCCCTGATGTCTTCCCCTAGATTAACAATGCAACCTAGGCTTTGATACCAAGTGTGATGGCCCTCCCCACACCAGTCGACATTTCCCTTGAAATACGTTGTGCCAATGTCCAACTTGCATGGGACGGTCGTCAAAAGGAAGGAATTTAAAACTATGAATCACTAAAGAACCTGTAGTATATCTCAAAGCGCATGGAATAAAATATAGGGTCCGTTTTTCAAAGGTCCCTATTAAGTTTCAAAATTAGGCTCACATCCGGTGCTAAACTTATTGTAAATTAGGTCCCTATTTTTTGGAAATTCATTAAAAAAATTAAAAAAATATAAAAAAATCACGAAAATTCATTATTAAATAAAACACGTACATGCCAAAAATATCAGGTGGAATCAAAAACCACATCAAAATCCAAAATAATACAAAAACAGCGAAACAACAGGTTTTCGCATCAAAAGATGCACCTATTCTTAATTAGTTGCATACATTCGTGCTTATATTTCAGTGTTGCGCTAAAACTGCAGTATAAGCGCATACATGTATGCAGCTAAACAGCAATATAAGCATCCATTTATGCATATATTCAAATTTGACCTGAGTTTTCAAGCATTCGTCGTTTTCAGACATTGTTGCACACATTTATGCTCTTGTACAAAATAAATGCATGCATTCATGCACATATTCACAAGTCGTCGTCCCTTTTGAATTTGTTGCACCCATGCATGCATATATACAGAATAGTTGCATTCATGTATGCAACTTTTCGTAATACATGAATCTCAGTTCAACTTTGTATGCATACATGTATGCAGTTATTTGCTAATAGTTGCATACATGTATGCATATATTGGTCCAGATTTTCAACAGAAATACACTATATGGATATATGCGTACATGCATGCTATTATATGCATTAGTTGCACAGAAGTATGAAACTTTTTTTTGGCGAATGCTTCTGGGAATATTTCCTATTTTTTGAATTTTTTTTTAGTGGCTGACGCATTTTTTTTGTTTCAAAATTGGAAAAACGCGAAGTGGGCAAGAGGAGAAGGCGAAAGTGCCAAAAACATTTGGGCTGCATTGGGGACCGGAAACGTAAGTAAAGTTTGGGTGGATGTGGCGTGAATTAAGTTTGGTTTTAGGGATGTGTGCCTAATTTTCACTAAAATATAATAATAACCTAACTTGACATAAAATGGGCGAGACAGTGCATAAGATGAAAACTAAACCATATCCGTCAGGGTAGCGGAATCCAAAATACAGCTTATGATCCATACAATTATTACAACCTCAAAATATTGTCTCTAAAAGGAAATGAAAGAGGTACACTATTAATGCCCAAAGCAGTGACCAGCAGCAACACAGGGAGAATATATGTAAATAGTACGTGAAAGCCTCCAACTAGTCTCCGGACAGCTATTCGTGCGTAACCACCTAACCTGTCTCTAGTATGCTCGTTTAGGAGCACCCAGAGTAATAAGAAGAGACATAAAACTCTGGGTCAGATAAAAGTCTGATATGAGCGATAACAGCAAAATAAAACAATAATAGGTATAAATAATCATACCTGAACCTGGACCTACAACCAAAGAGTTAGCACAACAAGATGTAAAGTGTAAAAATGGGAGTGTGTGTGTCATGGTGATAGCAAACATCAAACATAGCAATCATCCTCACATCTCTCACTCAGTGCGTAAAGCATACGATATCCACCGCTTTGATCACCAAATCCATTGGGGTCATGACGGGTCCATGCCCTTCTCGACTCCGTAAACTATTTCTATGGCCATGCCCTTCTGGTCTATAGCCAATGACCCTTCCCAGTCCAAAATTCCCTGACTCTGGGATACAGGCCAACCAGTCCATACATCCTCTGGCTCTGGTTCGTCTGCATGCCTCCTCTCTCAACGGTGAACCAAAGTTATAGATATTGATTACCCCTTTGCACACGTCCCGCAGCAAAGCCCAACTCTAGAAGTTAACTCGTTGGTTCCCATCAGGATCCTGAGAAATAACTTCTTATTTGGACTTCCTTCGCATCTCAGGTATTGGTCGAATTGGAGTTCGGTTCGGTTCTCTGGTTCATGTCTTTCGGTTCGGGTATGCAGTACTCAAGCTCTCCGGTTCCGTTCAAATGACGTAGTTCAGTTCGGGTTTGCTCGTTCATGGTCCACTCTATTTCGGTTCAGTCCAAGTTCTTCGTCACATCTCAGTTTGGTTCGTGTATGCTTCTTTGGTTCGGTTCTGTCCTTCTTTTCCTGGCTCAAGCTTCCGTCAGGTTCGGCCATCCTCCTTTGACCCGACCCCAAATTCCGATTCGACCCCAGCTCAAATCATGTGGACTTCCTTGTTTCCGCGCTACTGAAGATGTCACCACTCTAGTTCGGTTCGTTCTTTTCTCCAGACTCACACTCTGGTTCGGTTCGGCTATACTGATCCGCTCCTCTATCCGATCCGAACCAGATCCCTGCAGCATTTCCAACAAGATATTTTTTGTCCATTCTCGCCATACGATGGCGTTTTCAACCATTCTAACTTTGCTAATCAACCATAAAACATTCCAAACAGTAGCAGAAACATATAGGATCAATCAACAAGGCCAAAACATCAAGCATATATGTTATTCAGATCAAATATACCCAAAATTCATGATTTTCCCCTTAACCAATTTTTAAATATACGATTGGCAAGCTTAACCCAAATCACTAACAGCGACATAAAATAATATTTTTCGAATTTTTACATATTTTTCCAAATTTTTATGATGCATAATTTCGCTAATCATCGCTAATCACCCCTTAGCCGTAATTAGTGAATAAAAATGCAAATCACTCACCTTAGCCACAAATAAATTATAGATCTAAAAACTCCACTGATTTGGGTTGAATTCCTATGTGTTCCAGCAGCTCTATCTCGATTTTGATGCTAATCCGCCTTGATTTGATGTAGTTTTGGTTAATTAGTGATTAAAAAGCAATTATATTGAGATTTGGGGGAGGAAGGCCATTGTTAGGGTTCAAAGAAATGTTAGTGGCGGCTGGAAAAATTAAAAAGAATCATTCTCTAACTCTTTTCAACCGTCCCATAACCCTAATCCCAAAATGGGTTATGGGCCTAACCACTAATCACCTAATTAAGCCCGGTTAAGCTGTTTTCCATCTTCCAAACCTTATTTCATCCATATCTCCTAAACGGTAAGTCCGTTTGATTAATGTGACCACTCCAGGGAGAGGTAAACCATCATCCAAATCCAATGGAAGTGTTTTCAAGTAAAAACTCCTTACCAATCAAAAGTTATAGGTGAAAAAAGATTCACCAGGGGCAAGATGGTCGTTTACAATTCGGCAAAAATCGTGAACTTGGTAAATGGCCCCAATAGTCGTTTCCTAAAGTCATACGATCATACGACTTCGGATGTGAATGAAATGAATATTTTACGATCCTCCGATGCGTAGATTGAGGGTCGTTACACTCGACGTAGGAAAAAGGTCATGTCGACATAACTCTTTACATTTTCAAGGTAACTTTTGAATTTTGGTGGCAAGGGATGGAGGCTCTGGCGAAGATGGTCGACGTGGTGCTCTTGATGGGGGTCCGGTCATTTGTAGGAGGTGTGGCGGTGGAAGAACGATGGCTAAGGATGGGTTCGAATTCGGCAGTAAGAAACAGGCGAGGGGGAAGATAAATTTGGGGTAAATTAATTACTTAATTAATAATTTAACGACTTAATTAATTACTTAATGTTGAAACATTTATATCTCTTTGAAATAAAATCAGAATTATGCGAAACAAGTTCCTATGGAATCACGGAGACAAGAGCTTCGTAGTGAAGCTGATTTGGAAGAATTTGGAGTTAGTGCAAAATTTTAGTTAAATTAAACGCATTATTTAATTAAAGCCATCGTTAATTAACGATTTCAGAACCGATCAAAGTGAGAACTCTTACTCCAATGATTTTTATTGTTATTATATTCATAACTGAATATATATTAAGTTCCTATGATTGTAATGTTTATTTTGGGGTTGATGGATATTGTTTACGGTTTTTACTGTTATTATCACTAAACTATGAATATAAGCATTGACAATGGATACACTTATATTATTATCGTTGATTGATGTATGATAGTTGATATGGATTTTAATGATGTATGAAATCCAATGATGTGTGAAATCCATGCAAACTGAATTACATGGTAATTGGTTGAATCTCATTCTAGTTCAGAATTTAAACTGAATATTTTGTTAATAAATATTCAGTGAAAATGAAGAGTTTTAATTTTAAATTCAAATTAGTTCAGAATTTAAATTGAATATTTTGTTAATAAATATTCAGTGAAAATGAAGAGTTTTAATTTTAAATTCAAATTAGTTCGGAAAGATAGTTTACATAATTATGAATAAATTTCATAAAAGAAAGAATTTGATTTGAATTAATTTTCGATTAAGTGAGGCACGTTTTCAGATTTATATTGAAATGAATAGTAAATTAAAAATGTGAATTCGAGTTGGGTATAAAACAACATTTTTAACTCGAGCGGATTTTCCAACGATCTTATTTATTTTTATAATGGATGTCGGAAAGGTTTGGATTTCAAAATATGATATTTTGAAAAAAAAATATTACTTTAATATTATAATAATATAGAATATTTAATTTTGGGTTAAAATTGAATTGGTGATGGAATCGTTTTTAAAATGAATATATAAACATTTTATGTAATATATTTTCGATGAAGTATATTTAAATGGTTCGAATCGGATAAGTCGCGCAGCGATCGTTCGCCAATTTCGACCATTAGCTTCAAACTGGCGTACCTGGAGATCCGAGGGTCGAATTTTCCCAAAACGAAAAACATTTAGTTCAAAAAAAAAGAAGTTTCTAGTGAAATGAAAAGTTCAAAATCTACTGGTTAGATTTTGAGATAAATTCAAATCAAATTTAAATAAAACTAACACTAGTGCTGTTAGTGACCTGAATTGGTTTTTAATGAACTAAGCTATTTTTAAATTATTAAAAATAGGTGAAAATTAGGATAAATCATAATAAATGGTTTAAAAGTGATTTGGACTAAGTAAATTTAATTATGGATAGTATAAACCTATTTCGTGGAATTTGGCTATTAACAAAAGGAGTTAAACGGTTTGAAATTAATAATTACTTAGCCAAGTTAAGTTTTTCCAATATATGAATATTGGATTTGAATCGAAATTATCTTTTCAAAATTTGATTTCGTAGTTATATGGATGTTGTTCGAAGAATTTGGAAGATATTTCTATCGTTATTCCCTATACGTTATTTGTTGATTTCAGAATTTGATGGTGATTGTAAGTTGATATGATTTCTATTTAAAGCCTTATATTTGAGATCAAATTGGATTTCGGGTTTGTCGTGAATGATATTTTAAATAACATGTATTCTTTAACCCAGTTAAAGACTAACTGGCTTCCAAAGTTAAATAATCATTAAATAATTATTTGGAAGACTTAAAACTAAGCTATAGTTTTAGTAAATCTTTGAGTAAAGATTTTTAATGAATGAAATGAAGAGGGATTCATGAATATAATTAAAACTTACCTAAATGAATGTAAGAATATATTAAGGGTAAGGAGCTAGTAACATTTTATCGTAGGTAGAAATTGCTCTAGACCGAAAAAATGGGGCTGGTATCCTTCGCTCTGTTACAACTAAGGAATGGGTTGGGATTAGCTATGTTTTCCCCATAAAGATAATTTGAATATTTTAAATAAGATTCAGAATAAAAAAGGGGATTAGTAAGGTAACAAAACTTTCCAAAATATAAAGTAAATATATATATATATATATATATATATATATGTTGACCCGCCTTTTGGCAAGGCCGTCAACCCATGGACCCGTCATAAGACCGCTTAGGGCTCGAGTTGGGCCTTGACAAGCCCAGACATTCTCAGAAGAAGTGGTGGAACACTCCTAGACATAAAAGACCTGGGCTTGATGGTCTTGAGATGAGATTACACTACAACTATGACTTGGTCATGAGATCTATTTAATAGCCTACTTACTTGGTCCAACTACCTATTCTAAAGCCTATAAACTTGGATCAAGCTATACTTATGCTGCCACATATTGAAGGGAACTTCTCCACGTAATCAAGACTCAGCTCCATTATCCGCTATTCACATGGATCAACCGACACATGGCACCTCCAATTATTGAAGCCTACTGCCTATAAATACACCAAGCTATACAACAAAGAAGAGGACTTTTGGCTGAGATTTGAGCCTGACTTTATAGCTCATGCATGCCCTCCACAACTCAATCATGGCTGCCAACCACTTTCACCTCAAAGATGCTTGCTATATTCATCAAAAACGATTATGTAATAGAGATCCTGACGATCTCATTCATTGTATCTCCGACTTTATGATATTATTATGAGATTATAAAGTGGACGTAGGCTCGTTAACGCCGAACCACTATAAAAACGTTGTTGTCTTACTTTTTCTTGCTTTTTCTCGCTTTCTCTGATATTTCTTCATATATCATGCTCAAATCTGACTTTTGGCCGTTGATGACCACTTTTTGGCGCCAACAGTTTGGTGCTTTCACTGAGAAATGAATTTTCAACGTCTTAAGGGTTTTGCTCAATTTTTGGATAACCAAGTCCAAGACAAAATCCTATTTTCAGTCATTTTCAGCAGCCATGGTTTCCAATACTTCTGCACATGCTTTGGAAAGTAGAAGAGCAACATCTGCATAAAAAAACCTATTTTTTTCAGTTCTGGGTTCGACCCCAGTCGTGTTGATCCTTCCTGGTCGACATCGACCCGACCAAAGAACCAGCCAATAGGAATTGCACTTTGGAAAGCTCCCGGTATGTAGTTTGCCACATAGCAGGTCATGGGTCGAGGTAAGATCAGTTCGAACAGCCATCGTCGTAACGATGTTCAAGTCCAGGTCGACCGACTTCGGATCGACTGACTCGTCTGAAGCTCTCCAGGTTGACTGACTCCTCTGAAGATCTCCAGGTCGACCTGCTTCGAACCGACTTTTTCAGATATACCGGCCCAGTTTAGTAGTCATTTCTAAAGTCTTGCACATCGACCCGAGACAAGGTCATTTTCAGAAAAAATGCAATTTTCTAATCGTTTCAGAAAAGACTCCATCTTCCAAAATTGAAAAAATCGTGCGGTGCCTGCAATTTCGACCCAACCGGCTAGGTCGATCGCCGCCGGGACTGTGGTGCCTCGGACCCCCACCGGCGCTGCGCCCGGACCCGCTTGACGGCTCGCCTTCGGCTTGGCATATATTTTGGCCAACAATAATCATAAATCTTATCATCCAAGATTCGATGGATGGTCCGTGAATATCAACAGCAAGATGGTAACAACCGGGATTCATCCAAGAGCCATCACCCTCATTTACTAAGGTTATTCAATCCTGATCGACTGCGTCAGTCTTGCCCAAAGATCGACAAGTTAAAAGTTTGAAAGACTTAAGCCTGGATGTTGATTGATTGTCTATATATCAGCTCTCCTTCCCCGACGTGGAATCAAAGACAACCACAGATGGACGAGGCAGGTCTACATTCTCAACCTCCATATCCCACTTCCTGACATGGAAAAGACAAAGCTTCTATAAGCATGGATCCATTGTTCTTCTGCAGATCAAAACCTTAACACCCACAAGATGAGATACCATTATTAGCAGTTCTGATCTGACTACCTGACCTTTATTCCTTGCCCTCGACGTGGGGCAAGAAGGCGATTCAAAGGAAACTCGCCCTCATCATTCACCCACAAAGGCCGCTTGATTGCCTTTATTATCCCAATACCCCGATCCAGGTCTAATCGTTCTTGGCATTTCCGCCCCATGAGGATTTGAAAAGACTTCCTTCATCAATTAAAGCTTCAATGGTCATCACCTGTCAGAGATGGGACAAGTCAGAATGGGCTGGCAAAGGATATGAAATATCATTCTCATTTTGAATAATACTCATTCCCTTAACAGTATTTTTTTTTACCCATATCTTTTATCTTTACATGCTTTATGAGTAATTTATGTGACTAATAACTCTTATGAATTTATGTGTGAATGATATAGGTACCCAGAGTCTTGTACTGATCATACTTCCAATACCTGCATACAGAACTACAAAGCATTGCCATAACGGGCCTGATTGAAGAGCTCGTTTACAGAATCATGTCATCCGTCCGAGAAAAGTTACACAGCTCAAGATGGATTTGACATGACCATCCACTACTCGGCTCATCTGTGGCATGACTCAAGATAATTGTGCATCGATCATTGCATTTGAAAGTTGAGATCCGACTCCAGATGGACGCGGTTCGACTGTCCATACGACCAGACCCTGCACTCGATGCCATCAAATTACATAAATCCAAATAAAGGAGGTCGCACTGCCCATCAACATTCTTACTTTCCAAACATGCATTTTTCCTTTACCTTCTCCTTGAGTTGTTGGCATGACTAACCCGTTCAAATTCGTATATGAATGATGCAGGTACCCGAGGTTTGGTACCAATCACCCCTTCCATAGTTTGATCGGAGGAACGTAAAGTTTGGCAAACGTGATTCAAATATTCACCTTCTTACTCTTGGCCCGACGCCAACAATCTGACATAAATCAGGTTCAATCATCCATTCACTGACTTTTTGCCCTTGACGTAGGGGCAAGAAAATAAACGCACATGAATTCGACCTGTGTTATTTTTACATGGGCATACAAATGAGGCCTCCTCATCCTCTAGCCTTTGATTCGCCAGGAAAGACGTAGAGATGTATTCGGGTGTGACATAACAATCAGACAGATCGACGAATCCATCCCTTGATCCGATGGGAAGAGCACAACAATGACCGGGACACGATCCATGAACAACATAATAACTTTTTCCTTCGATGTGGGGGCAAAAGAGAAATGTTAAGACGGGGATGAGTATGACTCGACCGCTCTCCAACGACGTCTCTAACTCTTTCCCATGACTTTAATGGGAGGAGTATAAACTCAATAGGGGCGTGAACTGACCACCCCTGATGGCAACCTTCGCCCTTGACGTGGAAGCAAAGGGACGATGCCAAGGCAAATATGATCCGACTGTTTGCCCGATTAACTCTAATCCTCAGAGCTTGGATATGAGTATAAACTTAGAACGAGTGTGACAGGCGCGCCAAGATTTAAGACCACTCGATCTATAACTCTAACCCAAACTAACTTTGGGAGAGTATAAAGGACGAACCACGACGTCCATAACTCTAACTCTCACGACTTGAGAGAGAGTATAAATCTGTTGGGTAAGTGTGAATGGTGCACCACGACTTAAGACCACTAAACCAATAACTCTAACTCTAACGACTTAGGACAGAGTATAAAGGACAATGCTGCGACGTGCATGCAATCTCCATCGCCCTCCGACTGAGGACAGGATTACAAAAGACTTATGGGCCGAACGTCCGAACGACTTAAACCGGTTCCCACCCGATGCTGGGGGCACGGACATAGATTTCTGAATTAATTTCAAACACGCTTCGGACGCGACCCATGTTTCAAAGTTAAATGGAGGCTACATGCATTATACCTCCAAACTACGACACTTAGTACCTTGACACTTTGACATTTAATAATTCTATGCTAGATAGATTAGCACTCAACATGTTTTCATTTCGAGCTACAATTGCTTATGACTTAAAGATTGACTTCTTTTTCGAATTGCAAGATTATGTACAGATACAAAGCAAAGACATGAGGGACACACTCGCATACAACAACAAAGAGGTCGTGTTCGAAGGAATGACGTCGACTTCTAATGCTAAGCTTCCCACACGACTCAATGCGATGACCGAAAAGAGACCTTGAGAGTGGGATGTTCAATAACACATCACATGATTTAGGGCAACAACTGAAAGAGGGCTTCGAGGGTGATATCTAGAATCGACACACATACCAAGAGCAACGACAAGTTTTCACATTGCAAGTACACTGAATAGAAGATGCATTAGGTCGAGCATTTGGAAGGCCGCATGTGGGCCACGAAAGGGTGTAGAGTGTCCATCCATTGACTGATCCCAACCTACTTCCCAATTGGAAGGGGAAGAAAGAGAGCATTCAAAGTGACTACTATCTGACCCCTCGCAGCCCAACTTTGATCCTCAGAGCTTGGATGGGAGAGCAGAAACCAATATGGGTTGAATACCAACAAATCATTTTGCATCAAACTCACGACATAATGAGGAAGTATGAATCCTGAGTAGACATGGATTTGACGTCCGTTACTCAGTCAAGCCCCAATGGCTAGGGACGAAGAGCGCGAGCCATGAAAATCACGAATCTACCACTCGACTACTCTATGCACATTTTCAACTTCTTAAAATTTCGCAGGATCTCAAACTACAGCCAAAAATGATGACCTCAACAGAACTGTGCATGAAGAGCAAACTCAACAAGAATATGATGACCATTTTGGACTACGGTGGAACATAAACAAAGGGGATCGACCTAATTGGCTCGAATGATAAGAGTAACTAAGTTCATTAGCGCTCGATGAGCCGATCCTCATTTTCTAACTAAAGTGAAGGAACGATGCCTAGGCAAATGAGATTCGACTATTTGCGTGTTCAACTTTGACTCTCGCCGACTCGAGAGAAAGTACAAAATGACTTGGGTTGGCTAAGATCGCCAAACCTGCAACTTTATCCTGAAAAAACGACGGAGAGTATGAAGACTTAAGGATTGGATGTCCGACTGACTTAGCTTCACCCCTACTGACGCTGGGGGTAAGAGCACTGGCTTCGTTTGTACCCCCACCGACATTGTGGGATTGGGCCTCAGCTTACAGACTGGCTTTGAACACGGCTTTGACTTGACATGTGATTCAAAGGATATATACCATACCTTCCGACTATGACAAGGCTTGGGTTACTCATTCAAGTGAGACCGCTTATGAGTTCAACATGACTTGCCTTACTCATTAAAGTGAGGCTACTTATGAGTAAAGCATGACTTGGAAGACTCAAATCGCAAGTACATTAAATAGAGAGCGAGACTCACTTTTCTACTGCCTTATGATTTTGACAATCATAATAGACATCGACTCACATGATTTCAACAACATCTTGTACTGACTCATGTGTGATCATTGGACCATAAAAATGATCCGGAGCGATCGTGGATTTCATTAAATATGGTTTGACATGACCACAGATTTCTAGTCTTTTGTTAATATGATCGGGAGTGATCATGGTTTTCTGGCTTTCTGGTGGCAAGATATGGCGATCATTGATTCCTAGCCTACTATTCCAATGGCTCAAGAAGTAAAAACCCATATGCGATGATAAGTTCCCATGCCATTTCTGATTTTCTATGCTATCTCATGACTTGGATAATCGAACCATGCACTGACTTGTGTGTGACTAATGGTATGACTTGACCTTACACTTGACCATGCTCTCGACTTGCATAAGAAGATGACACCATTCGACGAAGACTCTTTATGACGACCATGTGCAGAAGCCAGCGGCACAACTTGTCTTATGATGATATCATTCGACCTCTTGACTCGACAAGGCAGATAAGAAAAAGAATTCAAGCTTCAAGACTACTTCCAAAGACATGACAATTCGATATTGCTTTCCCGAAGATGAATGACATTCCAAAGAGATGCAGTTCGACTTACTCAAAGTACATCATGTCTGCCACACGATGTACTTTGGGGGGCAAAGTGTTGACCCGCCTTTTGGCAAGGCCGTCAACCCATGGACCCGTCATAAGACTGCTTAGGGCTCGAGCTGGGCCTTGACAAGCCCAGACATTCTCAGAAGAAGTGGTGGAACACTCCTAGACATAAAAGACCTGGGCTCGATGGTCTTGAGATGAGATTACACTACAACTATGACTTGGTCATGAGATCTATTTAATAGCCTACTTACTTGGTCCAACTACCTATTCTAAAGCCTATAAACTTGGATCAAGCTATACTTATGCTGCCACATATTGAAGGGAACTTCTCCACGTAATCAAGACTCAGCTCCATTATCCGCTATTCACATGGATCAACCGACACATGGCACCTCCAATTATTGAAGCCTACTGCCTATAAATACACCAAGCTATACAACAAAGAAGAGGACTTTTGGCTGAGATTTGAGCCTGACTTTATAGCTCATGCATGCCCTCCACAACTCAATCATGGCTGCCAACCACTTTCACCTCAAAGATGCTTGCTATATTCATCAAAAACGATTATGTAATAGAGATCCTGACGATCTCATTCATTGTATCTCTGACTTTATGATATTATTATGAGATTATAAAGTGGATGTAGGCTCGTTAAAGCCGAACCACTATAAAAACGGTGTTGTCTTACTTTTTCTTGCTTTTTCTCGCTTTCTTTGATATTTCTTCATATATCATGCTCAAATATGACTTTTGGCTGTTGATGACCACTTTTTGGCGTCAACAATATAGTATGGCCAGTTTCTCTCCATGGGATTAATAGGATTGGAAGGGGAATTTGATTTGGTAAAAACCGTTGCGTTAAGGTTTAATTGAAATCAAAGAATAATCCAAAATAGAATGAGTACTTATGATATCCTTGTTAGTTCTCCACACATTTTAAACTTTCGATTATTATTCGAAAAGACTGGGAATGGTTCATGGATCCATAAACCATTCCGAATAATAGAACGACATGTTGGAGCAGATCGAATGCTAGTGAAGACGATGATGAAGACGTGGACCCTTCACATCGAAAGGACTACTTGCTGAATGTATCAAATAGGCAGCTTCCATTTGCAAATGGATTTTATATGGGGTAAGTGGAAGTAGCCTGAACGTACTTGAAGGAATTCTGGATTTGCATGGGCCTCTCTCCATTTGTTGGAAGAGGAATAAGTGCCTATGGTCTCGTTCAGACCCAGAACGAACTTGTAAATGGATTGTGTGTCTGACGGAATTTACTTCATATGAATTGATCTATGTCAGATATATATCTGTTGGTAGCATAGAATCTGTTTCTTTTAGCCTAACACCCTTCTTTGAGACGTACGAGCTTAGAGGTTATATATTAATAGACATAAGTTTTATGTTGTGAATTGACAATGCGGAATGCTAAATTATGTGCTATAATGATCATAGCATGGCTTATTGAAGCATAGCTTTGTGGACTTCGACAACCTCACATCCCGGAAATGACCGAAAAACAGGAAAAGAAGCAGTAAGGTTATGGGATTCGTGACCCATAAGGGGATGACCGTTTCTTTCTAAAATTTTAAAGTAACACTATGGTATGGAGTACAGATGTTTGCTATGTGGATATTTACAAGGTAGTGCTATGGTATGCAGCCCTGCCATTTTACTGATGTGGTTTTGTTGGAAATTCGGGCGCCCATAGAAAAGGCCGGTAACGACCGAGAAATGGAATACTCATATGGCATGGCTTTGAACAGCACCGACGGCCTTGTGTTGGCAGAGAAGGGTTAACTTCTCAGGATGTTTTATAGAGGCGTACCCATTCGGTAAGGAAGTTTCTTAGTCCTGTTATTTATTGGAAATCCAAACTTATTAGCTACGAGCTGTAACACGCCATAATTTTAACAACACTAAAGAGGAAAAATTAACGAATAATTAATTTAATATTCCGAATTAAGGGAAACGGACTGCGACATTGCTTCCGTCTCGAAATTTTGGTCGAGACGGACATTTGGTTTGCGTAAAACGGACACCGTATGAAGAAGTTACGAAGCTTTGAAGTTTATGTACGCGCAAGAGAATTATATATATATATATATATATATATATATATATATATATTTAATCCAGTAAATCAAATTTTGTTCAAAAATAAAAAAAAATCCATGGCGGCAAATTTCCCGCCCCAGGGGTGTCGACCCCTTAAGGGGGCGTCGACCCCTGGGTCAACCCCTCAAGGGGGTGTCAACCCATGGGTCGATCCCCTACCATACAGCAGACAGACAGATTTGGGTTTTGGGGTCTTTTGGCTATAAATATGGCCTCATTTCTCTTGTTTTCTACACTAAAAAATAATGGAGGACTAGATGTTGTCGGTGCCCAAACTGAGTCAAACATTTTCCTTCTTCTGCAATCAAGTTAATCAAGTTATTCAAGTGTAGATCTGTGATTGAATCTTAGCTATTATTCTTCTATCTTTCTAGATCCAAACGCTGTGAGTTTTAGTTACTTTTAGATTTAAATAATTAAAAAGTAAAACATGATATGACTATAATTTGGATCTACGTCGGTGACTGCTTGAATCATATCATATCTGTAATAACTTGTGAATCCATGATATTCTTACATAACTATGACTTGGATCTTAAACTTTATCATGTCAGATCTACCTTTGATTATAGATCTAATTCACTATTTAGACTGCCTTGTACCCATCATGTTTGTGGTTAGATTATATCTGCTGTTAGTTGGACATCTAAATTATTGTTTAGATCTCATCATGCCTATCCCTATTATATTAGAATCAGTTCTATTATCACTTGTTCATTAGATCTATTCCTATATGCCTACTGTCATTATGCCATTATATGTTTATGCCTATTTCTGCCATTATATGTCAATTTTTCTAGTATGATCATTTCTGTCCTTTTTCCTCTTTCTTTTCCTTTTTATTTTTATAGCCAGGGTACCTTTGAGCCTAGGCATGCCACTGAAATATGCTATCGCGTAAAATTGGAAACGAGGGGAAAACGTTATAATTGGGGCGTACCTTGAATTGGAGCATACTGTGAATCAAATAGGTGAATATGGAATTTAGGCATGTGAATATGGAATTTGGACATAACTTGAAATTGATTAATAACCTAAAATTTGGGGCATATGGTTCATTATGAACATAACCTGTGTAAGGTGCATGAAAGCCTGTAATGGCATAGGTATAATTAATTAATAATGGAAATGCCTAGAATTACAATAACTGAAATTGTAATCGCACTTAGACACGAGGTTGGATTATAGTTGTGGTGGAAGTCTGATCGGAGCCACCCAGCATAACCAGCGACCACAAGTGCTAAATCTAATATGGGTGGTCTAAATGCATAAACACGAGACGTGATAAGACACGAGGTCAAACCCGACTTGTGTAAGAAGTCTGCCCGGAGCCGCCCGGCATATCCATCATCCACAAGTTGTAGGTTTAATGTGGGAAGTCTAGTGCATTACGACCATAAATGGATATATGGTAATGAATTGGAGTAAACGGGGAATGATGGTAACCTATTATAATTAATTACTCCAATAAGAATGTTATATAATGGGTAGTTTTGTCCCATGAACAAGTGAAAATTATAATATAGGTTATAATAAAAGGAAAGAAAGCTTATTAGTAAACGTTAGTTAATAAAACTAAGTTAAAAAGTAAACAACGTCAAGTTGTAGTGATACGTTGAACAGAAAACAGTTGAACTGAGATGAAGTATACTTAATTACATATTAAGTAAAACATGTTATTGTAACTATGGAATCAGATAATGAATGATACAAAGGGATTGCAAGATTACTTCCGTTAATTACAATCCAGGGGTGAAAGATTGTAAGATTACTTCCGCTAATTACAATGTAAAGAATAACATGTGATGGGACTTATTAATAAACTTAAATGGATTAAACTATATTTTTACGAAATTAATAAGCAAGTGGGAATTTAGCAAGTGAAAAGAAGTCAATATGAATGGGGATAACCTGTTAGTCTATCATACTTAACCTAGTTGAATCCATAGGGATTGTATGAACATGTTAACTTGAGTAGGGGTTAAGTAAACTTGGTTGAAAACAATGGGAGGGTTAAGTATATCTATGTTGGGTGGGTAATATTTACATACAGGCCCACAAAACTTAACCTATTGGGGTTATGTAATTAAAGACACCGTTAGGTAAGCATAACCTGTGGAAATGTTGGGGTTAGGGTAATATTTGTATATACAGGCCCATAACTTAACCGTTATATAAACATGCTTGAATTAGTTGAAGGGTTAAGCAAAATTTGAGGGGGTGGGTAACATTTATATATAGGGCTACAAACTAAACGGGTAGGGGTTATGTAATTAAAGACACCATTAGGTAAGCATAACCTATAGAAATGATGGGGTTATTTAATTAAAGACACCAACAGGTATACATAACCTGTGGAAATCTTAGTGGGGATACAAGACAAGGGGAGGACTTGTATCATCTTGTGTGTGGGACCCGTTTTGGTCAGTAACCCATATAACGGTATCAAACGAGGACTCCGCCCTGGGTCGGAGTCAGGGCCCGCTCACTAGGCTGATTGTAAGAGATCCAAACATGGAGGACGCTGTAGGCGGCGCAAACCGACCGGGAACATGTGCGTGCATGAGCCGGGCAGAGGGGGATAAGACGACCGTGACACCGGCTGATATGGTTGTGCACATCATGAAGGGTTGCCACTTTAGGAAAGTGATACCTCCTACTTTGGGTCCGGCACAGGGTATCTACGAAGTAGGGAGCCGATCGATTAGGGTAGTGGTTAAGGTACATCTAGACTCTGGTAAAATTTAGGAGCCTGTTAGGATTGGGCTACCTGTGGATTGTATGGGGTTAAAACTTCTCGCTAGAAGTACGCCTAAGTCTTCCATCTTATAGTTGTTGGGATCATCTTATTATGGTTATACTAGTATCGGTGCAGAGTAATCTTTAGAGAAACGTATGCGCTTTGTCTTGTTTACCTTGTCATACCCGCATTTTATGACGTTATCTTTCTTATACGCTTTATATGCCTGTCATGGTACTTTTACTTATTTACTTGCTAAAAGTAAGTGGACTCGCTAGACTTTATGTCTGACCTTTTTTGTCTCCTCTTCTTTCTTCCACCCCCCCCCCCCCCCCCAAGGTTCTCAGGGAGGGAATACTCAAGCTTGATCAGGATTCTGCTTTCATTTTGTTGTAGCTGCTTAGACGTATTGCTCAAGCTCCTATCTTTGCTACTATAGCTAAGTTTTTATTTAGGGATTATGTTTCTTTTATATTGTACTCTGATGTTTTAAGTACAAAACAAAAGTTTATGATGTATTGGTTTTCATGTAAGTCAGACATATGATGTCAGATTATTTATGATTAATAAAGTTTGTTTTTATTCCACTGTTATTTTTATATCTGTCTTGTAATGTTTCTGTTCTGTTTACCTATAACGCTTCATGAAACTTAATGCATTCTCTTAATGAGTGACATTAACGGACGTGGGGTGTCACACTTGGTATCAGAGCTGAAGGTTATCAGATCGGACAAAAGATTTTGAAAATTATTTTCAAAAAAGTTTTAAAAGGAAACATTTTCAAAAGAAACGTCTATTTTGAAATACATATTCCCCAAAGCCATATAAAATATCTCTCGATTCTCCGCTTGATTCCTTTTTCCTTTTTGTCTAGGGATTGATTCTTTCGGAAAGGTGTCCCCATTGCGGCATGATTCCGTAGGCATGTTAAAACTACAGCACATGTCGAAGGGCAACAAAGTGCCTAACCTCCATTTAAAGCCGCAGTATATGGCTAATTTTATCGAGCTTTGTTAGGATTTCCGTGCGATGGAGGCAGCTTTCGAAAGACTTGTTAGCTTGTTATGCAAGGATGGTAAAAAGGCGAAAAGAAAGGGGGCTATGGTCGAGGAAACACAAAACAAGAAGGTCTGGCCCAAGAAAGGACAACAACAGCAGAAGATGGACGGAAAGAATGACAAGGCCAAGGATAAGAGGAAGTGTCACAGTTGTGGACGTGAGGGTCACTTGGTCAAGGACTGCAAAGGAAGAATACTTGCTTTAAATTATTGAGAGGTCGGATACTTTACTAGGGAGTGCTTAAAGAAACAGGAACAAGTTCAAAGGGCAGGAGCTTCTGGAGGGAAGGTGCATGCTCTCGCGAACAGTGCTCCAGATAGAGGCAGAAAAGTTTACGTGGAAGGTTTGATTTTCTTTTCAAGCATCCTATTAGAACTCTTTTTGATTCTGGTGCTTCACATTCATTTATATCTAGTTATGTGGTTGAATCTCTGCCCTTAAGTACTAGTACGGTAATGGATCCCGTTATTGTCTCACACCCCATTGGTGGTTCGGCTCATTTATCCATGATTTGTCGGGGTTTGAGAATATTTGTCTTAGGCATCGAATTTGAGTGCGACGCGTATGTGCTCGGTTTTATGGGCTATGGTTTGATTCTAGGGATGGATTGGCTAGCCATGTACGGTGCCATACTCGATTGTGAGAGGAGGGTCGTTAGACTTTTGACTTGACATGGGAGGACCCTCAAGATTTCTTGTGACCCAAATGGGTCTGTTATGCTTAGTTTCCTAGAGTATCTTGATGCATCTATTAATGATCTGTGATTTGTACCGGTAGTCCGAGAATATTCTGTTGTTTTTGAGGAGGTGTGGGGCTTACCTCCGAGGAGTGAAATCGATTTTCATATATATTTGGTAGACAATGCAAAGCCAGTTGCATTACCTATGCGCCATATAGCTACACAGGAAAGGAGGGAGCTCAAGCAGAGTAGCTACTTGAGAAAGGGTTTTCTTTTGGGGTGGAATGAAGAAAGATGTACCAGAGTTTGTTTCTCAATATTTGATTTGCCAGCAAGTCAAAGCGGATCAAAAGAAGCCTAGTAGTTTACTTCATCCTTTGGAGGTACCACAGTGGAAGTGGGAGAGCATCTCTAAGGATTTCATTGATGGTTTGCCTAGATCAAAGAAAGCCAACACCGGTATTTGAGTTGTGGTGGATAGACTTACTAAGAGCGCTCATTTCATTCTAGTTAAAAGCAAGAGGACGGCTGCATGGTTGGTAGCAATTTATGTTCGTGAGATAATCCGTCTACATGGACTACTTTCCAGCATTGTAAGTGATCATGACCCCATTTTCACCACTGAATTTTGGAGGAGCTTGCAAGAAGCATTAGGTACACAGTTGTTTTTTAGCACCGTTTATCATCCTCAGACCGATGGACAGACGGAGAGGGTGAACAGAGTTCTAGAAGATCTTTTGAGGCTGTATATCCTGGACTTCGGAGGGACTTCAGAAGAGCATCTTCCTTTAGTAGAGCTTGCATACAACAACAGTTATCAAGCTAGAAATTGTATGCCACCCTTCGAAGCATTATACGGACGACCCCGTAGGTCACCAACATGTTGGTGGGAATCTACAGAAAGGCTAATACTTGGACCGGATATGGTTAGAGAAACGTCCGGGAAGATTGATCTTATTAGACAAAAAATGAAGACCACTTAAGATAGGTAGAAATCCTACGATGAAAAGAGAAGGACTGACATTGAATTTAAAGTAGGAGACGTGGTTTTCATTAAGGTGCCACCTTTGAGGAATGTGGTTCGCTTCGGATCTGTAGGGAAGTTGGCACCAAGATTTATAGGGCCAATTCTCATAACATAAAGGATTGGCCAAATGGCCTATAGAGTAAAGCTGCCAGAGAGATTATCCGGCATTCATGATGTTTTCCATGTTTCTCATTTGCGGAAGTGCTTGCATGATACAGCGGAAGTAGTTGAGCCGAGTATACTGGAAGAAGTAAAGGTGGAACGGAAGGCGATAGTCAGACGAGTTTCTTCACGTATTCTTGGATCATAAGTTAAAAAGCTACACAATAGAGAAGTCAAGTTGGTGAAAGTTCAGTTGGGAGATAACCCAGAGGATGCGACTAGAGAGACCGAAGACAAGATTCGTGCTTGGTACCCTTTTCTTTTCGAGGGTATATTCTTAGCTTACTTTCCAAATCTTTTAATTACGCTTGTATTTATCATTTAATTATTCCCTATCGATCAAATCTTCGACCTTTAGGTAGGAATCCCATGGCTGTAAACATGTGTTTGAGACATATTATGTTTGAAAGATGCCAGTGGATGTAAGTGTTTACTAGTGGTTGCTTGTGGATGCATATACACACATTAGGCACTAGATCAGCTCAATCACTCTCATACTGCATATGGATGTGTATGCATTTTTCTTCTTTTAATGGATGGAAATGGATGTATCATCATATGGATGTTGCATTTGGACGGACGATTGTGTACCCATATAGAACTTACATGTTATAATAGGGTTATTGCATCCATGTTGGATTCATGACACTAACATACATTGCATTAAGGAGGTCGACTGAATCAGTAAACCGTCTGATCTACGCATTAGCATTAGAGCATATACACAAACCTTTGCATATGTTCATATAAGCATTAAAGTCTTTAAGGACAATGGATGCCTGTGATTGGTGGATGAGTAGGTGGGTGATGGATGGTAGGATATACATTCTTCTTAACTTGGAGATTTCGGGGACGAAATCCTTTGAGTAGGGGAGAATGTAACACCCTGTAATTTTAACAACACTAAAAAGGACAAATTAAAGAATAATTAATTTAATATTCTAAATTAAGGGAAATGGAATGCGCCATTGCGTCCGTCTCGAAATTCTGGTCAAGTTAGACATTTGGTTTGCAAAAAACGGATACAGTATGAAGAAGTTATGAAGGTTTGAAGTTTGTATACGTGCAAGAGAAAATTATATATATATATATAAGTAAACCAGAAAAAAAAAATTGTTCAAAAATCTAAAAAAATTCTATGGCGGCAAATTTCCTGCCCCAGGGGTGTCGAACCCTAGGTCAACCCCCCTGCGGTAGACAGATTAGGGTTTGGGATCTTTTTGGCTATAAATATGGCCTCATTTCTCTTGTCTTCTACATTGAAAAATAATGGAGAAATAGATACTGTCGATGCCCAAACTGAATCAAACCTTTCCTTCTACTGCAATCAAGTTAATCAAGTTATTCTAGTGTAGATCTGTAATTCAATCTCTACTATTATTCTTCTATCTTTCTAGATCCAAACACTGTGAGTTTAAGTTACATTTAGATTTAAATAATTAAAAAAGTAAAACATGATATGACTATAATCTGGATCTATGCCTGTGACTACTTGAATCATATTAGATCTGTAATAACTTGTGAATCCATGATATTCTTGCATAACTATGACTTGGATCTTAATCTTTATCATGTCAGATCTACCTTTGATTATAGATCTAATTCACTATTTAGATCTCCTTGTACCCATCATGTCTGTGGTTAGATCAGATCTGTTGTTAATTGGACATCTAAATTATTGTTTAGATCTCATCATGCCTATCCCTACACTTGTTCATTAGATCTATTCCTATATGCATACTGTCATTATGCCACTATATGTTTATGCCTAGTTCTGCCATTATATGTCAATTTTCTAGTATGATCATTTCTGTCCTTTTCCCCTCTTTCTTTTCCTTAGCCAAGTTACCTTCGAGCCTAGGCATGCCGCTGAAATATGCGATCGCGTTAAATTGGGAACAACGGAAATACGTTAGAATTGGGGTGTAACCTGAATTAGGAAATTTGGGCATAATGTGAATCAAATAGGTGAATATGGAATTTGGGCATGTGAATTTGGAATTTGGACATAACTTGAAACTGAGTAAAATCCTAAAATTTGGGGCATATAGTTCATTATGAACATAACTTGGGTAAGGGGCATGAAAGACTGTAATGACATAGGTATTATTGATTAATAATGGAAATGCCTAGAATTACAATAATCGAAATTGTAATTGCGCTTAGACACGAGGTTAGATTACACTTGTGGTGGAAGTCTGTCCGGAGCCGCCTGGCATAACCAGCGACCACAAGTGGTGAATCTAATGTGGGTGGCCTAAGTGCATAAACACGAGGCGTGCTAAGACACGAGGTTAAACCTGACTTGTGGAAGAAGTCTGCCCAGAGCCGCCCGGCATATCCAGCATCCACATGTTGTAGGTTTAATGTGGGAGGTCTAGTGCATTACGACCATAAATGGATATATGGTAATGAATTGGAGTAAACAGGGAATAATAGTAACCTATTATAATTAATTACTCTAATAAGAATGTTATATAATGGGTAGTCTTATCCCAGGAACAAGTGGAAATTATAACATTTGTTATAATAAAAGGAAAGAAAGCTTATTAGTAAACCTTAGTTAAGAAAACTAAGTTAAAAAGTAAACAACGTCAAGTTATAGTGATACATTGAATAGAAAACAGATGATCTGAGATGAAGTATACTTAATTACAAGTAAAACATCTTATTGTAACTATGGAATCAGATAATGAATAATACAAGGAATTATAAGATTACTTTTGTTAATTACAATCCAGGGGTGAAAGTTTGTAAGATTACTTCTGTTAATTGCAATCTAAAGAATAACATGGGATGGGGCTTATTAATAATGTTAAATGGGTTAAGTTATAGTTATATGAAATTAATAAGCAAGTGGGATTTTGGAAAGTGAAAAGAAATCAATGTGAATAGGGATAACCTGTTAGTCTGTAATACTTAACCTAGTTGAATCCATAGGGATTGTATGAACATGTTAACTTGAATTGGGGTTAAGTAAACTTGGTTGAAAACAATGGGAGTAATAAGTATATCTGGGTTGGGTGCGTAATATTTACATATAGGCCCACAAAACTTAACCTATTGGGGTTATGTAATTAAAGACACCGTTAGGTAAGCATAACCTGTGGAAATGTTGGGGTTAGGGTAATATTTGTATATATAGGCCCACAACTTAACCGTTAAATACACATGCTTGAATTAGTGGGAGGGTTGAGTAAAATCTGAGGGGGTAGGTAATATTTATATATAGGCCTACAAACTTAACCGGTTGGGGTTATGTAATTAAAGACAAACTTAACCGGTTGGGGTTATGTAATTAAAGACACCGTTAGGTAAGCATAACCTATAGAAATGATGGGGTTATGTAATTAAAGACACCAACAGGTATACATAACCTGTGGAATGTAACACGCCACGTCCATTAATGTCACTCACTAAGGGAATGCATTAACTTTCATGTAGTGTTATAAGAGTATAGAATAGAATATCACAAGACAGATGTATAAAATGGTACTTAAGAAAATTTAAAATTTATTCATTGCAGCCGAAAAGCAAAACATGTTTGGTTACAACATCAAAACCACATACTACAGCCAAGTACACAAATATCCATCTTGAACAAAATTATTATCATAGTACATAAAAGTAAAACCATAATCTCATTCTAAATAGCCATAATGGAAAAGAGATAAAGCTGAGCGTTACTTTCAACACTTCCAAGCACTTCAAGAAGAAAGAGGTCCAAGTCAAGCTTCACTAATCCCACCCTGAGGACCTGGGGGGAAAAGAAAGAAAAGAGGTAAAACAAAAAGGGTCAGACATATGTCTGGCGAGTCTAGTGACTTTAACAATATAATCAGTAAAGTAACAGGATAAGAACATAAACTGGATATAAGAGATGAATGTAATATAAGAAGATATGACAAGGTAAACAAGGTAGGTAAGATAGGACATCGACTGCGCTTCTAACCACTATAAGATATGCTCTGCATCGTACCACATACTAGTTACATACTAAAAGATGACCCCTCCCTACTAATCATAATAATGGTAGCTTCATGTACCCCTAGCTACTCTCATAGGTGCCCACTTGCTCCTACCACCACTAGTTGTACCCACTACCCTCCCCATTTGATCGACTCCCTAACCTCGTAGATACCTGTGCTGGTCCCACAACAGGGTGTATCACTCCCTAAGGTGGCAACCCCGATACTACTGAAATGCACAGCTTATACCTACACGATGCAACTGCGTTTTACCTACCAGCCCGAATCCAAGCACGCACATGACACCGTTGGACTTGCACTGCCATCGCTAACTCTTTATTGACCTCTTACGATCAACCCCAGTAAGTGTGTCCCTGTCCTCGACCTAGTTCGAGCTTATATAGATACTAAAATGGGTTACTGGTTGAAAAGAGTCCACTCACTTGACACAAGCTTCCCTCCTAAGCTTGGTCTCCACTAGGAATTCCCACTTAACCCCTCTTTATCCCCATGTCTAATCACATGTCCCATCTTGGTTAAGTGCTTTTATTATGTTTCACATGCTACCCATGTTACTCACTTAATCCTTTATCATCCCCATGTCTAATCACATGTCTTATCTTGGTTAAGTGTTCATTAATTTATTATAACCGTAATCTTGCAAGACCCCTCACATTAGATTGTCGTTTTGCGGTTTCTGGTTATGCCGGGCGCTTCTGGGCAGGCTTTATACCGCAAACAGAATCTAACCTCATGTCATTGCATTATTACGCATCTAATTTCTGCCTTTGACCTCTCACATTAGACTGTTGTTTGCGGTTGCTGGATATGTCGGGCGGTTCCGAGCAGACTTCTACCGCAAACCAAGTCTAACCTCGTGTCTTAGGCGTTTATTATCTCTTCTTTTCTACAAACCCAAATTCAAGTTCTGACTTATTACATATATTCCAATTGCCCATAATTTCCTATTCAAGTTACGTTTATAATTCCACTCCAAGTCATGTCTATAATTCCATGTATATAAATTGTACCAATTTATGCCCCAAATCAATTACATGATTACAAATCAATTTATGCCCAATTACATATTATTCAATATTTTCCCAAATTTTTCCCAATCGTTCCAACGTTATTCATACGCAAATCTCAACGCAATATGTTAGGCTCGAAGTTAGCCTAATCTCATAAAGAAAAAGGAAAAGAAGAAGGAAAGAGAATTATGACATCAAAATAGGCATAAAATAGGCATGTGAAACATGAACTGGCATAGAACAATAAGAAAGATCCAATAGGCATATGATAACAGTAATTTGGGTATGAATCTGAAAGATAAGAAATCTACAAAACTTGATATGATTCGTCTTACTTACAGGCATGATCATTAAATCCAGTTTACAATCCTATCACAATTACTTTTTTAATTATATGTGAAAGTAACATAGACTCACAGCGACAGGATTTAGGAGAGAGGATAGATCTAAATTTTGAATTTTGAATTTGATTAGCTAAACCGTTGTTGTAGAATATGATTCATATCTTCCAATTTGAATACTCTTATTCTGATTTGCTTTGGTGGAGAAGAAAGGCTAGGTTAATTTAGATTTGAGCAGCATGGAGGCGCCATGGATTAGTGTAATGAAATTATGGTTTGGTTTAGGTGTCTATTTATAGGAGTACTAGGTGCACTTGGACCTTTAGATTAGACTAGGAACCATCTGAACCATCCAAACCAGAAAAACACGTCATCCAGCCAATCCCGGAAGGACATATCATCCTTAGATCACCAAAACACGTCGGCCAGATATGGGCAGATGGGGGTCGACACCCTATAGGGGGTTGACACCCCTGTCAACACCCCCTATACCTAGGGGGCCGACACCCACGAGCTGGAATTTTCCCGCTCAGCCCTTTTCACTGATTTCGAATTTTGAATTCATTTTTGATTTTTGATTATTATTTAAATAAATTCTGTTTTAAACTGAAATCTTCGAAGCTTCATAACTTCTTCATATGATATCCGATTTAAGCAAATTTGGACTCTATTCCAAGCAGAATTCCGAGACGAACGCAATGGCGCAGCCTGTTTCCCTTAATTCTTCTTATAAAAATTAAGTATTCTTTAATTATCCCTTATGTCATGTTTTAAAATTACGGGGTGTTACATAGAAATCCTAATGGGGATGCAAGACAAGGGGGAGAGCTTATATCATCTTGTGTGTGGGATCCGTTTCAGTCAGTAACCCATATAACGGTATCGAATGAGGACTCCGCCCCAGGTCAAAGTCAGGGCACTCTTACTGGGCTGATTGTAAGAGATCGAAACGTAGAGGACGGTATGGGCGGCGCAAATCGATCGGGGACATGTGCGTGCATGGGCCGGGCAGGGGCGGATAAGATGACCGTGACACCAGTAGATATGGTTGTGCACATCACAAAGGGTTGCCACTTTAGGAAAGTGATACCTCTTACTGTAGGGCTTGCACAGGGTATCTACGGAGTAGGGAACCGATCGATTAGGGTAGAGGTTAGGGTATATATAACTCTGGTAAAGTTTAGGAGTCGGTTAGGATTGGGCTGCCTGTGCATTGTATGGGATTAAAACCTCTCACCAGAAGTACGCCTAAGTCTGCCATCTTATAGTTGTTGGAATCATCTTATTATGGTTATACTAGTATCAGTGCAGAGTAACCTTTAGAGAAGCGTATACACTCTATCATGTTTACCTTGTCATACCTGCCTTTTTATGGCGTTATCTTTCTTATCCACTTTATATGCCTATCATAATACTTTTACTTATTTACTTGCTAAAAGCAACTGGGCTCGCCAGACTTTATGTCTGACCCGTTTTGTTTCCTCTTCTTTCTTCCATTCCCCCCTCCCTCCAGCATCTCAAGGAGGGAATACTCAAGCTTGATCAGGATTCTGCTATCATTTTGCTGAAACTGCTTAGATGTATTGCAAAAGCTCCTATCTTTGCTACTATGGCTATATTTTTATTTGGGGATTATACATCTTTTATATTGTACTCTAATGTTTCAAGTACAAGACAGAAGTTTATGATATACCAGTTTTTATGTAAATCAGACATATGATGTTTTAAACCACGATGCTTTATGATTAATAAAGTTTGTTTTTATTTCACTACTATTTTTATATCTGTCTTGTAATGTTTCTATTTTTGATTACCTATAACGCTTCACGAAACTTAATGCATTCTCTTAATGTGTGACATTAACAGACGTGGGGTGTCACACGGGCCCAATCTGGTTTTCAATTGTATATCCTGCTGAAACGCGTAGGAGGTCGGCATAATATTATGGTACTTATACTGGCTAAGATTGATACATTTATTTACGAAAGTGATTTTCACACTATGCATAAATAATAATATAAGAGAATTTTTATGTATGAAGCATTTTTGGTTACCATAAGGGAAACCTCGCCCAAGTGTACGTTGCATTGTGTATGTGGCATGAGATCTTATGGTAGCTTTATTTTCCAAAAGCATTGCGAATTTTGGTATTCATGAGAGGAAACCCATTCCGTGTTATTACGGCCTAGTCTTATGAATTAGATAGGTTTAAAATGATTTAAAATTGTTTTAATTCTCACACCAGTCCCATGACTGACTCGGAGTTAATTGTTTTTCCACCTAAACTCTGGGTGCCTATATTTTTCATCACGGATAGCCAGCAGTTTTGGTTTTGCATATTTGGCCTTGGATTCTTTTTTTAGAGTAGGATTCTAGATTATAGTCGAACCTATACTTTGGATTATTTTCTTAGTCTTCCGCTGAGAGGTTTATGTTTTTTCCGTTGTGCATTGTAATCATTATACTCTTTAGTTGTATTGTACTCTGGTATTATTGTACTCTGTTGTAAGATTGTTGTAGTAGCAGTGAAATGTTTCTTTTTATTTGTTTCAACGTGTAAGTACCTCTAACAATCCACCTTTGAGAACGTTTTAAGTCGGTATGATTACTGTCGAACCAGACCCGAAGTTGGGATGTTACAATTTTGGTGTCAGAGGTTTGGTTTACAAAGCTTTGAGGTAGACTCGTTAGGACGGAATGAAAAGACTTATCAGAGGTAGCATTAGTAACATCCTATAAAAGAAAACTCATCAGAAATGGGACCAGTAGTATCCTAGGATGAGTGGCTCGTAGATATAGGGTTAGTAGTGCCCTAAAATGAGTTTGAGAGTATTATGTGAGAGATCTATTTGTAATTTTCATATATGAATGATTTTGACTTTGAAAATATATTTTGAGTATATAAAAGATATATATTTGATATTATTATTTTTGATAACATACAAATTGAAAAGTCAATCAACAAATTGATTTCTAATTGTGATGTGTGATAATCAGTTCAACTAATAAATAAGAGTTTGAGTGTTTTATTTGATGTTGAGATTGGGCTATCGAATATAAGAAGATTTTTTATATACGCCTGATCAGCTTATATCCTACGTCTTAAATATACTAGATAGATATAGAATCACATTCTAGTCGCTTGAGGATGACTCTATTGATAGCTGCAGCATCATTAGTGTTTATTTTAAAGTTTTGAAAGTGGGGTGACTATATAATTCCAATTGAAACGTCGAAATATACTTAAAGTCATAAGTAATTAAAAATAATTTGAGCTTTAATTTGACTAGCACAAGTCAATTGATTGAAGAGACAAAAGTGAGTCAAACGAATTAAAATTTCACTTAAGAGAAGTTAAATAAAATTGGATTGGATCTAAAACTATATCAAGTAGAATTGAATATAATTAAATTTCATGGTCTAGAGACTAGAAAATAGTTGGAATATGACACGTATGTATTGGACAGGTTATTAATTGGAAACTAAGAAGAGGAATAAAATTGAATCTCCGACACAAATGTACATATTGATTGGATTTTCTTTTTGATTGATGAGGGCTCAGTTAGATAAGTTGTAGTTGTGCTGACTGACCTGTACAAAGGAGGTTATAACGAATTTTTTTTCAAAAATTTAAGGCGTTAACCAAATTTCAAGAAATAGGGAAGTTATTCAAAACTGAAAAGTTAAATAACTTAAGTTAGAATGAAGGCTGTGTTGGTTAAGTAAACAACCTTGAGTTACATCTTCGATTTCGAGGACGAATTCATTATAAGTGGGGGATATTGTGATGACCCAAAATTTATTAAGGAATATTTAATGGAAATTAAATATTTAAATGATTTATTTTGAGAATTAATGACTTAGAATTTATGTAAAACGAAGTTTGAACGTATAAGTTTATATTAATTATAAAACGAACTTGTAACGTCGTGGTAGTTCGTAATATTACATTTTGAAGTTTAAATGAATGTACAGAATTTGATATAAGTCGGATTTATGTAGAATAAGAAACATTAGGATCTATTGAGTTAAATTTTTCTAATCAAAGTGAAAATTTGAGATTTCATGTTACAAGTTATGAGTTATGTCCAAATCAAATTTTCAAATAGTTGCCATGAAATCGTTTATAAACTATAATGATTTATCAAATAAAATAAAAGGATTTTATTATAAACTGAATACTGATTAGACTAAAATTTTGAAAATATCTAGTTATAAGCTCAATTATGTATGTTTTGGAGCTATATGATATTCTATTTGGATGTAAATAATAATATTAAATTAATTTTATTTTTTTAACTATTTTTGAATTTATTTATATTTTATTGGATTTATTTAAGCCTTAAAAATAGTCATTTCCAAATGACCTCCATTTTTTACGAAACCAACTTTATCGGATATGAAACGTCAAATTAATGTTAGGTTTCAAATTTCAAGTCAATTGGAGTTCATATGCAAACATACGTTATTTAAATGAATGTTGAAAATTCAGTTAGAATTCAATTAAAGCTAGAAATAGGAACATTTTTCAAATGGTCTCCAAATTAGACAAGACCAAGCTCGTCAGAACCGTATTTGTGAAACATAGCGAGATTTCAAATTTCCTATTTAGCATTTTTATTAATTTTAGTTAAATATCAAATAATAGTATGTTGGATAAAATTTTAAATGGAAGAGTTTTAATGAGAGTTACAGTAAGAAAAAACTAAATAACACCGAAGAGATTTAATTCAAGAGATGTAAAGAGAAATTCATCGAGAAAAAAGAATAAAAAGATACAAAAAAAAAAATGTGTACATTTTTTGTCTGCCTTCACACAATTTGATTTTGCATGCTTATAATAGACAAACCTCACTAGTGGTTAGTCGATAAATATACTATTTAATCTTCTTTAATAGATTAAATAAAATTTTATAAACAATATTTCATACCTATTAGTTAATTTAATTAATTTATAACAATTATAAATAAAAAAATTAAGTAGTAAGATGAGCACTCGAACGCTTTGGTTGTGTAACTCTTAAATGTAACTTTGTTCAATGATATTGTCGAACAATTTAAATATTAACATTTACACATTGCTTAGTATTTGATGTGATATTTTGGACAAATTTATTGCTGACTTGATTTTATAAAATCCAGTTTACTTATTTAAGCATTACCCATAGTGACAATCAGTTGCACCAACTCTTTTTGTCAAAATTATATCACTTTATAATTATGAAATTTTGTAATGGTCAAAATTTCAATATCGCACATATTTAACTATATAATTTAGCGCAAAGTCCATGGTTCAATAATAACAGTGATTACCAACTAAAATACTTTGGCCGAAGACTTTGACTCTAAGTTGACTTCTATTGACCACGATATTAATCTCATATAAGCGAGGAGATGAATTCCCTCTTAAACAGTATTTCATTTCCAATGCTTTGTCTCGACTAACTACAGTCATTCAATGAATGTCGTCACAATATCACTATAATCAAAGAGGTATTTCATAATAAAGATTAATGGTATTTACATGTCAAGAGAATTTTATCATATTGATATCTTCAGCTTAACCTTAGTACAATAATATCTTGGTTCTCGTGGTGATGATAAATAATGAACTATTCAATTTTTGGAGGACTTTATTTCATCTAGTCTTAAAGGATGTATCGATATCCAACCTCATTACATCCTGCCTAGAAATATTATTTGAAATTATATGTTTATTAATTATGATTGTGACAAAGTAAGATAATAACATTATTTTATAACTATTATCACAAAACGTATCATTTATGGGTCTTTTACTATACTTTCAGTTAAATTAATCAACGCTCTATAACTACTATCACAAAACATATCAATTTTGGTTCTTTTATTTAACATACTTTTAGTTAATTAATTTATTAGTACTACACTTTATATCAAATATGTAATAGGAAGAAAACACCATTTATTTTGGACAAAAATGATTATCGAGTTTGGCATATACAACAATTATATAATTACCCCTAGTACTTACCTCTAACTCTATCAAAAGTACCCCTTTAATGGGATTGATGAAAGAGTAAATCAACTCTTAGGCTTCACACATAGTGATGTATTGGCTAAGTGATTATAGTTACCAAAGATAATTCTTTTTATTTTATAACCTTTACATATAATTTCTCAAGACTGGAATATGTGTATCACATGAAGAAGAAATCATATATTTGTGAGAAATTCATATTTATTATAAAAGCGAGGTCGAAAATCTGACAAAGCATAAGTTTAAAAATACCGATGGAGGATGCGAGTACGTTGAAAGAGAGATCCAATAGTACTTAAAAGGTAACGACATTATCTCTTAGGTTACTCCACTGTATGTTCAACAACACAGCAGAGTTTCAAAACAAAGAAACTAAACTTTACTCGATATGGTTCATTCTATGATGAGTAAAGACGAGCTAACTTTGTCACATTGAGGAGATGCATTAGAATTGTATTTTATACATAAACAAAATTACAACCAAATAATTCATCGACTATATGCTATATTAGATGTGACATTAGAAGAAAAACACATGAAACATTTAATCATTACTTTAAAACTCAACTATAATTAAGCAGTGAGATTATTGAAGCCCAAAAACTCTAATGGGTTAATGTTAGGGCGCATTTGTAGTGAACGTATGTAGGATATTAAGTGGAGTATTCAGTTATTGAACATGACAGATTAGGGAGCTTTATACGTATTTGCGGCTACGAACATAATACTTAAGGATGGTATATAATTTTTGATTTATTAATTTAATTATTTTGTATGTAGTTAATTATTTTTTGTTATATAATATATGATTAATTGAAATAAGGTAACAGTACATAATTGAAATACATGAAAATTATGTGTGTACCGTTTGTAGCACCAACGCGGTTTCTAACATATGGGTAGTAGCGATTTGAACTTTTAATAAGAAGTGAAACATTATCGAACTTAGGGTCACCTGGCTTGATAATATCTACAACGAGTAGTTGTACAACATTTAATACAACATGAAATCAAATTGAAATTATACTACCTTGTCTTTGGAATATTTCGGTCATTTGTCGATTTGATAGCATGGGACTTGTAGTATGTATGAATATAACGATTATTTCTAGGACACTAAAGTCACGTTGTATTCAAACCATTATTGGATGAGCTATAACATAACATAACATCTAATAACAAAGTTAATTAATCAACAAAATTAGGTATATGAATTATTCGAATTTGGTAGTAGGATATGTACCATTGAGACCGGGGTGAATTTCTGGACAATTTCCATATATTGCTTGTTAAAATCTGAACTAACACAGAAAATTTATAGGAAATTCTAGTTATCATAATTTCGGGATAATATATAAATTTGCAAGACCAAGCTCAGAAAAAACCTAACATGGGTCGATCGCCTCTCTAAGGTCGGTCAAATTACTAGTAGAGTGGGTCAATCCGCGCTTTGTACCTGACCTGGAAAATGGCCAGGCATGAATAAAGAGGTTGGATCAAGATTTTATTTAACTTGAGATGTTAGATCTTAAGATGAAATGTCATAGTTAGGCTTGAGACATGGCAAAACCGGATATAATTAAGATGATCCTATGAACTAAGAACCTCTAGCACACTTACAAATAGAACCTCAGTCTAGCCATTTCATTCCACACTTTCTTCTTCCTCTCCTTTTGGGGTCCGTCTAATTCTTTACAAGTTGAACCTTATACTAAATTTTTTCTTTAGTAAGGAGAATATAAATAAAATATAGAAGGCCTAAGGAAGGGGATCAAGGAGAACTACGGGGCAACAATGTAGGACTACAAGCGAGGGGAAAGCTACTATTTTAGAACTAGTAAGAATTAAAGAAATGGTATTAAAAGTAGTTTTAATTTACAGTTTCAATTTTTATTTTATTTTCAGTTTTAAGTTTATTTTTACAGTTTAGTATTGTTTATTCTTAATTTTGTGGTTGATTTAAATTTATTTTACTAATGTTAAAGTAGTGTATAATTCTATAAAAAATAGATTTAAAAGGTAGTTTTAATCCCTTAATTTATGTGAAACATAACAAAGAAGAGAGAAGCTTTTACATAACACAGGTTAAATAGAATAACATAGAACTTATAAAAAAGACCTAAAACACGTGTAATATATGTAAATCTGTAATAAAAGGAAATGCACCACTTTAAAAAGAAGTAAAGAGACAAGTTTTCAAACTTGTAGATAAATTATGAATTAGATTATAATTAAAAGAATAAAAAGATTAACTTATTATGACATTAGTTCATGATAGAGAAAATAGCCTATAAGATAGAGACTATCATAAAATATAAAAAAGACAGCCTTTGAAAAAGAGACTATAATGGAATAGAAAAATAAAATAAAAAGAGTAGAATATCATGATAATAAACAGCACAATGGGGGCATGTACCAACAGCGAGCACATGCACTGTGGATAGAGGTAGATAAGTGGCCCTAATAGGGGAATAAGGTGGGATCACAACTAGGTAATTGTTTGAGATGGGATCATACCGACGACAAATCAGACACGCATGTCGAACAGTGATGGAAAAGTAACTCAATAGAGAAAGGATCCCCAGTCGGTGCTTTTTCGATGATGATTAAGCATGCGATATCGAATAGAGGTAGAAAAGACATTGTTGGTCCTTATGTTAGATTGATATCTATCTGAACGGGAATGTTGGTGGTGATCCAAAGAGCGAAGATAAGTGGCCATGGTAATTTTAAGGTGGCTCGTACAACAATTCACGTTTGAGAAATTCTAGTTTGACGTAAGGTACATGGACTATTATGTTAGGTTAATTGTAGAGAATAAAGGATGATCAGGGCGTAAGTAGGAACCATTCATAATAGTATTTCTATAATAGAAATTGCAATGCAAACAATAAACCTAAGCGATCATCCGAAGTAAATAACGGGTGTTAAATCCTTATAAAATTAGAATTGTTCTTAAATTTATTTTCTCTTATTTATTATCTTTTTAGTAGTCACCTTATATTCACCATACTTTTATGTCTTATTCATTCTTCATTCTTTTTTCCCCATTAGGCTCACAGGGAAGTGCGTAACACAGGAAGTCGGGATAGTTCTTCTTGGAGTTTTATATTCTTTTTATTTGATGTATCACTTCATCTTTGTTTACTTTAGTTATGTTAGATCTTAAGTAGGGACGTTTTGTTTTATGATGTATTATGATAAGATTTGAGAGATTGATGTTGTTAGACATTTTGCATTATAATGGTTTTTAAATAAAGTTTGCTTTGAATAATAAAATTTATTACTCTGAAACGTTTCCATTGTAATTTATTTTATGTGTTGTGAATGTTAGTCTCTATAGAAGTTTTCTATATCTAGATGCTCCACATTCCTTGATATGACTGTTAGGGGTATGCTAAGGGATGTGGGGGTGGCACACTTAGTATTAGAGCCTAAGGTTACAAGATCCCTAAAAATAGACTTTAAATGTAAAATATTTTCCAAGAAAGAGTTTCCAAAATAAAAGTATGTTTGAAAAAGTATAAAAGTTTTTACAAAAATCACCTCAAGTCTACTAAGGCCTTCCTTTAAATTTTTTCAATTCAAAATCTATATCTTTATCCCATTTAGAATGGAAGATGCCCCTAACATACCCAGGATTATAGGCATTGCAATCCTAATCTGGTTTCGTAGATACCTCCTAGCTACGACATCAGTGGTGTAACACCCCACGTCCATTAATGTCACTCACAAAGGGAATGCATTAACTTCTATGGAGGTTTTAGGTGAATATAGAACAGTAAAATTTCAACAAGACAGATATAAAATAGTACTTGGAAATTTAAAAACTTTATTTCAATTGCAGCAGAAGTCAAAACATGTTTGATTACATCATAACACCATAATCAAAGTCAAGTACAATATCTATCTTGATAAAACAAGTACATAATCCCATTACATAAATAGCCATTAAAAAGAAAGATAACAAGCTGGACTTTACTTCAACAGTCCAAGCTTTCCAAGAGATAAGCAATCCAATCAGACTCCACTGGAACTTGGCCTAACCTGAGGACCTGAAGGGAGAAAAGGATGAAAAAGAGGGGGGGGGGGTCAGACATAAAGTCTGGCGAGTATGATAATTCTACAATACTATTATCAAAATAACTGGACTAAGGCATAAGCTGGAAAACAAGGAAATGTCTATGAAAGAGCAGATTAAGGACATAGACAATCGCTAAAGGAAACGTTATAGGCGCTCCTAAATACTAAAGGATAAACACTATACTGCACCACACCAGTCACCCTAAAGATTGATTCCACTTAGCTTCACTTAGAAACTTTCTTAATGGCTTTACGTACTCCTAGCTGACTACATAGGTGCCGCCTGCCCCTATCTCCACTAGGTGTACCCCACTTTCCATTTTTCGATCGGCTCCCTACTCGTAGATACCTGTGCTGGCCCCACAGTGGGGTGTATCATTCCCCTAAAGTGGCAACCCGATATAACGGAGATGCATGGCTTATACCTACACGATGCAACAACGTCTTACCTACCAGCCCGGGTCCACACACGCATATGAAACCCGTTGGACTTGCGTTGCCACCGCTCCCTGTTTTGGCCTCTTATAGTCAAACCCAGTATGCGTGTCCCGTCCTCGACTTGGGTCGAGCCCACAAAGATACGTTTTGGGATACTGGTTGAAATGGGCCCCCATTATTTCCCACAAGCATTCCACCTAAGCTTGTCCCATTAGTCCATCCACTTAACCCACTTAGTCATGTTCATTTACATGTGTATTTGGTTAAGTCTAATCGTATTTCAAATGCCTCTAAAGGCAACCACTAGATTCCTCATGCCACCCAAGGCACCTACTTAACCCCCATGTCCCACCTTACATGATTATCTGGCTAAGTATTTCTTAATTCATTAAGGCCATAACCTCATAAAGACCTCTCACATTAGACTGGCATTTATGGCAGCTGGATTTGCCGGGCGGGTCCGGGCAGTCTTACACCACAAAAGAGTCTAACCTCGTGTCTTTACAACTGTTATGCTTTAGTTTGGGCCTAGGACCTCTCACATTGGGCCGACATTTGTGACTACTGGATTTGTCGGGCGGGTCCGGGCAGGTTTACGTCACGAACGGGTCCAACCTCGTGTCCTAAGCATTGATTATTATTAATAATCCACTTTCCCCAATTTTAATAATTCCCTACTTGAATTATTAATTAATTCCAAATTTAACAATGTCCATAATTGACTCAATTATGGACATCCATTTAAGGCATGCAAAACCATATCAATTGCACCCCAATTTATTAATTTCCTAATATTACCCCTACCCCACGTTTGATAATTTATTCGCAAAATGTATGCTAGACCCTATTAGTCTAACTCATAGCATAAAAGAAAATATTCACAACAACAACATATATATGTGACTAAATAAATCATAACAAGGGGTAAAACTTGCATACATTACAACTTGCATAAGGTTATACATGTCATGGATCTAAGGGTGTCAACTTATTCATAATTCACATAATATGATTTTGATTAAATTTCATAAACTTGTATAGGACATGTGTGAATCAACATCATTAACATTATGGTTTTATATGGGTACACCTAACTCAATAGGCAAATTCCCAAAAATCAAAATTCATTTAATCATAGATTCATGTATATGGGTACACCTAACTTAATAGGCAAATTCCCATATTCAAGATCCAATTAATTTGTAGATTCATGTATATGGGTACACCTAACCCAATAGGCAAATTCCCATAATCAAGATCTATTATAAAAAAACATAAACTTTAAGCATGATCCAATTCGCATAAATACTAACATCATGATTTTACAACTTGTATGATTCAACACAACTTAACATGACATCATTATCATATAACATAAGTATTTCAACATATGTGATAATATGAGATCTACAACATATATAAGATTTACAACATAGCATATCATAATTTGCAACATAGCATGATATGATTTACAATGTAGCATAGCATGATTAATCACATATGACATAGCATAGGATTATTTACAACATAATCACTACAACATAACAACATATATATGATAACATAATAGCATAACAAGAGATCCACAACATAATTTACAAATACATAACAATTCATATCACTTTCTTGTGATCCATTCATAAGTTAATCAAATTATTTTATAATAATATTGTGAGATTCATCATACTCACAATTTTAAAGAAGAGAAATAGAAAGAGAGAGAGCTTTTGATTTGTTTTGAGTAGATTTAGTTTGTAGATTAGGCCTTCTTCTTCTTTAGTTTGTGACGGCTATGCTGAACTCCATGGCAACGGCATGTCGGTAGCTCTCCAATTTTTCAAGTGATTTAGGGTTAGACTCTACCCACTTATTTATAGATGTTAGGATTCATTTAGGCCATTAGATTTAACCTAGAAATAACCGCAGCCATTCAGACCAGATGGGGTTTATCTTATTGACTCAGCAATGAGTCAGAAGTGACTCAGCAATGAGTCAGAAGTGACTCAGCAAACACTCAGCAAATTAATAAACTTCTATTCATGTTTACATTAACTGCCCATATATATATATAAATATATATATATATACACACGCACCTATTCATGAATTCAAATTAATCCATAATTAACTTATGACCATTTCTACACATTAATTTTCCAATTAATGTCTTAATTCCATTTTTCGCCTTTTAAGGCAATTCACATATCTCAAATTTGTTATATGCCTTTTTAAGGCTATTTCGTGCAAATTCTCAATATTAATTCTTTTAATTTGTGAATATTAGTATTAACAGAAATACGGGGTGTTACAAGTGGAACCTCAAGCGAATATGCAAGTTGAAGCGCCCGTAGGTGGATCACCTATTTTTCTACCCACGACAGTCGATTTCTCTAAGCTTTATAAGGATTTTACCAATCTAGGAGAGAAGATTTTCATCGTGCCTAAGACTTATATCGAGGCATATGCATGGTTAAAGATTTGTGAGAGGATATTTGATTTGATGAGACTTAGAGGTAAGGAGAGGTTTCAACTTTCTACAGCTAAGGGGAAGGCATTATACTAGTGGGATTTGCTAGAGATTGAGAAAGGAGATTTATGTTGGGATGGTTTCTACGAGAGGTTTGGGTGGAAGTTCTTATCATAAGCAAAAGAGAGAGACCAATTGAACAGATCTATCATTCTAATGCAAAATGATTTAACGATCAAGTAATATATCAGTCAATTCAACAAGTTACCATGGTTTGTCACGAGCAGGTTAATACTCAATACAAGAAGTCATTGAAGTTTGCCAGTAGGGCCGAACCAACCCCTTTAAAGGTTACCACTCAGTAATGTACTGATGTGAACTACTTCTGAGACTCTAGTGGAGATGGCTCTTATAGTAGAAGTATGCAAGGAGGAAATTATGGAATCACCAGTTGATAAAAATGTTTCTTAGAATAACAAGAAGGGTAATAATAAAAAGAAACTGGATGGGGGACCCTAGAAGGTTTGAATTAAGGAAGATTAGAAGTTACGTATTTGTGGGATAGTCGGCCATTATGCTATGGATTGTAAGAGGGAGCAGCTAAATGGGAAATGTTTTATATGTGACTAGTCAAGGCATTTAACTAGGACTTGCCTTCAGAGGATGGAAGTTACACAAAAGGCTGGCACTCAGTCAGCATAAGTTTAGGATTAAGAGGCGGCCCCATCTTCCAGTGGCAAACAATATATAGTTAGAAAAGTTATCATTGAAGGTTTGATCTCTATTTTAGATTTTTTTTCCATCTGCACTCTGTTTGACTCGAGAGCATCACACTTCTTTGTTTGAATTTTTCAATAGATTTTTTACACTTAGACATAAACCTAGTCATAGATCCAGTAGTTGTCTCGAACCCCATAGGAGGATCGGCACACTTATCCATGATATTATGGGGTTTGAAGATCATGATTATATAGGTAAAATTCAATTGTGACGTATACGTTTTGGGATTTTCTAGGTTATGGGATGATTTTGGAGATGGATTGGTTATCCATATTCTAAGATGTTATACTAGACCGTGAGAGGAGGACCGTCAGATTAGGTACTTGTAGTGAACGCACCCTTGAGGTTACATGTGACTCTAGAAGCTCTGCCATGTTGAATTATTTGTATTCCCCTGATGTTACCTTATATGAGATTAGTTTAATTCCTATAGTTCGAGATTTTCCTAATGTTTCTAAGGAGGTGAAAGGGCTAACTCCAAAAAGAGGGATTGAGTTTTAGATTTACCTTGCCGACAATGCCAAACCTGTTGCACTACTAGTAGGACACATGGCTCCCAGAGAAAGAAAGGATAAGAAGAAATGTCACAGTTGTGGGAAAGAGGGTAACTTGGTCAAAGACTATAAAAGAAGGAAGAACACATGCTTCAATTGTGGAGCGGTCGGTCACTTTGCTAGGGAGTGCCCGAAGAAACATGGATCACATGGACATGGTCAAAGGACAGCAACTTCTCGAGGGCAGGTGCATGATCTCGCGACCAGTGCTCCTGATAGAGGTAGAAAAATTTCCGTGGAAGGTTTAATTTCTCTTTCTAATCATCCTATTAGAACACTCTTTGATTCTGGAGCTACACATTCACTTATATCTAGTTCTGTGGTTGAATCTCTGCACTTAATTACTAGTAAGGTAGTGGATCCCGTAGTTGTCTCAAACCCCATTGGTGGTTAGGTTCATTTATCTATGATTTGTCGAGGTTTGAGGATAAGCAAATTGCAGAGACCTTGGAGAAATCTTTTACAAGGCGGAGTATTTTAGAGTGGTGGGGGGAACCAGTTTTCTTTTCTACAAATAAAAATGGTTCCCTTGGATAATGTGTTGAATATCAGGAATTAAATATGCTTACTAAAAAGAACCGCTACCCACTCCCTTATATAGACTATCTTTTTGACCAGTTGATAGAAGCTATTGTGTTTTCCAAGTTAGATTTAGCTACTTTTTTCCATTAGTTGAAGATTGTTGAGGATACAATAAAATAGATAAGACGGCATTTCGAACACCAGATGGATTCTTTGAGTGGTTGGCTACATCCTTCTGGCTAACCAATGCTCCAACTTATTTCGTAGACCTGATGAGCAGAGTTTTCTGAGATGTCCTAAGCAATTTTGTCATAATTTTTGCTGATGATGTTCTAGTTTACTAAAGAAGTGAGGAGGAGAAGGCTATGCACTTGGAGTAGGTTCTCTACACCATCCAAACGCATAGGCTAAAAGCAAATTTCTCAAATGACATTTTGGAAGGAAAGAGGTTCGTTTCTTGGGGCATATAGTCTCTAAAGAAGGATTGGAAGTGGATTCCACCACGGTAGTGGCGGTGCAAGATTGAAAACCCATAAAATAACTATCTTGCTCATAAGCTTTCTTTGTTTAGCAGGTTATTGTCGGAAGTTCATTAAGGATTTCACGAAGACCTCAGTATCTCTACTAGTCTTACCAAAAAGAACCTAACTTTTGTATTGGGACGATGACTGTGTGGATTCCTTCATGAAGCTGAAGAGGGCCCTTACTAGTGTTAGTACTTCTAGATGGAACCAAGTCTTTCATTATCTCCACCATTGAATGTGGCACCGGCCTTGGTGTAGTTCTGATGCAAGAGGGGAAGTGAGTTATGGAAGTAAAGAGTTGAAGATACATGAGAGGAACTATTCCATCCAAGACTTGGGATTATTCCCCTTTAACCTTGCACTAAAAACGTGGAGAGATTGTCTACTTGGTGATAGGTTCGACTTTTTCATGGAACACAAGTCATTAAAGTATTATTTTTTTCCTAAAATGATTTGAACTTGGGGAAGCAACAATAGATGGAGTTTTTTTCATCTTGCGACTTCAAGATTTCTTATACCCCCGGTAAGTGAAATGTAGTTACAAATGCACTAAGTTAGAAGAGAGAAACCTTAAATCCCTTATTCATAGAGTGGAGGAGCTTAAAGTTAATAACCACCTTCGTTTTAAGCCATCTAAGGATTTTACTCATGGATTTCTAGCATTGTTAATAATTCAGCCAACCATTATAAATCAAATTGGGTCAAGGCAGAAATAGGAAATAGAGTTGGATGATATGAGGATTCAGGGAATCTTCAATGCTATTCCATAGATTCTAAGGGATAGCTGAGAAGAGATAGGAAGTTATGTGTGTAACACCCCACACTTTTCCGCACCTAAATTTCAAAAAAAATAGAAACACAAACACATCCAAGCATAGAGCATGTATATCTGGTACCTGCAATAAAGGAGCATGAGCATAATCAGAGTACAATAAGATAACTCATAGCGGAAACAAAATTGGATAGCAAGTATTAACTCAAGTAACTGCCTTTCTCAAAGTAAGCCACTTTGCCAATACCGAGCATGAGAGAGAACGAGAACCGAATGTCAAACTTAATCACATGTGAGAACTCGACCTTTTCTAGGAAACCTGGGAGGTTGTAATGAGGAGGGGGGTCAAAACAACAAGTTCTGGTGACTAAGAAATTTACAGCATTGATTATAATACACAGATGTATCCATTTCGTTCAACCCAAGATCTATGCCTATCAAGGTCGGTGATTCTAGCCTAACCTTGTAAATGTTTACACATGACTTTACTACACTTTCCAAAGTAGTATTTTCCAAACCATAATACTGAGAAAGAACATTTACGCACATATTTGTGAAGCCTTTATAACAGAACATAACTGTTATTTAATCGAGAGTGGGCCCCTAGTTATGGGGTTTATGTATATCCTCATACACTATCCTTTATTCTTTAAGGCCTCATTATCAATGATAGATAGGGTGTATTCTCCCTGATCACTTAAGACCCAAGGCGGACCTATGGGTCACTTACTAATCCTCGATAATATATTTAATGTTAACATAAACTGGAGGGCACTAGCTATGGGCCCTACTAGTTAAGGCTTTCGTCATTAACGCATATACCCTTTCCCCGCATAAGGTGAGAGATAATATTTTATCGTTCGTTATACCTTCTAGTTGACCTTATTTGATAACCTCCTTAGTCGCTTATTACTTCCTGTAGGACATGTAGCCATATCTGATGTTTTAGTTTCCAGATTTGGGTAGGCCCACACACACCTACCATTTAAGACCCCTAAACTGAAAGACTTATTCCGAGGTGGACTCTTTAACCCCAGTCACCTAGCCGTATAGGACCCAGGAAGCGGAATATACACGAAGGTTATTAGCTCATACCCCATTTGCATTTAATAGCTTTCCCTGTATGGGTTAAAGTGGGATGCGTTATTAGGTGATTTCTTATTTATATTAATAGAACTCATAATTGAAAATAGAGTTGGGTCGTCCACCTTAAAAACCGCATTAGCTGACTGCTAACTATGGTTACATGTACAATATTGTAATTTTATTATTGGTTATAATAAAAGAGTGTTACAAAACATTATAAAAACCGGTCGGCTATGCCAAAAAAATATAAATAAGGAAGGTTATATCCTCTTTTACCTAGGATATTTATTTGATTGCTTCCCTAATTGGACTTAGTATTTAAACACAATCTATACCCATTATCCCCCTTATGATACCCATTTTCTTTTATTTCTATGTCAATTGCCCTTTATGACCATAACAGTCATATTTTCCTAAGGAAACTATTTATCAGTCCCAAGGTGTAACGATCCAGAATTTTTAACCAAATTAAAATTGGAATTTTCATTACCTAATTTGAATTTGAATTTGAGATAAATATATATGGTTAAGAATATATAAGTTATATGACGGATTTTATTTGAATTATAAATGAGAACAATTATTAATAAGTTTGGATTTATTGATACTATTTGTCATTCGATCGGATTTATCAAGCCATAACATGAATTAGTAGCATTAGAATTAAGTGTTGCCCTTAGTTTTCATAGCATTTAAGGGAAAATGCTACCAAAAGTTCACCTTCTCTCTTTAAGACAAGTGTCCTTACACTTGTACTTTTGCATGCCTCCTTACATGCATGCCTTCCACTTTCCCCTTTAGGTGTCACTAGCTCCTTAACTCTCCATTTCTATATAAGGAGGCCTTTTCTCCATTTTCTTACCATTCCATTCCATTTCCTTCTTTCTACCTTCTTCTTAAAGCTTATGGCCATGGTTTCCATGGCATGAGTCTTCCTCCTTTCCATCACCACCTGGCCGAAGTTCGTAGTCATCCTCTTCCTCTTATAATATATAGAGAGAGAGATTAGTGTATATTATATTATATATATTTTGGTGAAGAAGATGGTGCGTCGAAATATTGTCTGACGATTCACTCAGCTAGGCTCGCCTAATGTGAAGATTGGAAAGCTGTTTGGTGAGAACTCTTTAACCACAGTTTATATATTTAATTAGTAGTTAGACTAAGTTAAATATAGTGATGAATTATTAGTTGTTAATGATGATTGATGTCTGTTGTGATGGATGATGGATGCGCAGTTTAGAACACACACACTATTAAGCGTTAGTGTTATAACGCTTGTGCACAATTATGATTTATTTAATTATGTTGACGATGGTTGTTATAGATGTTTATAATAGTTGTTCATGTTGTTTTGCACAAACTATGACACAACAATTATGATATCACATTGGTGATCGACAAATCTCCTTCATAATTAGAAGCAATATTATCATTAAAATTAAAGGTTAATAATTAGAATTGACACATATGTATAAATTCATACGTATTGATAAAGTTTCTTAGAATGAATAAATAAATACCAGAACGTTCTAGGACGACAGAGAGGATAGTGTCTAGGCTTAGGTTTGGAAAGTATAGTTTCCTGCTCTCCCTGGGTATCCCTAATTGATCCGACTAATGAGATGGTTAATTTGAAGTTATTTGAATTTAGAAATAAATTGGATTTTTAATTTAATATTTAATTAAGTGAAAAATAAATGTTGAATTTTGAACCCGAGATAATTTGGAAAGTCAATGTAAATTACCTTAAATGATTTTAAATGGCATATAATGGTTTTCTAAGGTATTTTGAAATATTGAAGAATGATTTTTATTGCGGTCAAAATAGAGCTAGTCGCACAACGGGAATTCATGCATTTTAGATGCAAACTTTAAACGCTTATAACTTTTGCAATCTAAATCGGATTTCCATGAAATGGAAAACGTTTGATTTCCATTAACATGAGCTTTCAATGAGTGAAAGTGGATTTTAATTTTGAGTTATAATTTTCAAGATATGTTTGAAACCGTTTTGGAAAAGGTCGTTGTAAGAGCAGTTGTCAACCATAACTATAAAAATCTAATTTAAATGTTTTAAAAATATGGAATTTTTTGTAAAATCATTTTAAATTATGTAAAAGTGTTTTGAATCATAAAGTTTAAGTTTTGGCTAAGGTAAACGATATTTTGATCAACGTAGTTAAGATTACTGTTTTGTAACGCTTTTGAAACACTATGGAAACGCTTTTTTTGAAAAAAATCTATTTTGAAGTTTTAAACCGCGAACCGTTCTCCGAACTATAAGTAATCATTTGTAAATGATCGGTGGAATGTTTTCAAAGATATAAAGGTATTGAAGATGTTTTATGGAAATTAAATTGATTTATTTGATATTAAAACATGGTTTTTAATTTTAAATAATTGGATATGGTTCGAGATAAATCTTCGGATGTTTGATATTAATCCGGTAGATAATGACTCTCACTACTTAAGGAATTTAAAAGGTTGTTCATCGTTATTCCGCTTATAGTGTGAGTTGGATACAGAGATTATTATTATTAGGTATAAGTGGATGATATTTCTATCCATATCTAATGTCAAAGAGTTGGATAAATCTTTTAATTAAGATATGGGTTTCCCAATTTGATCGGGATAAGTTAGATAGAAATAATCTTTGGATATTTGATATGAAATTCTTTGGTGTAAACATATACTATTTGAGGAATTTGGAAGATATTATTATTATATCATTATTCCACTTATCGTATTCGCTGATTTTAAGAATTGATATCGAATATAAGTAGATACAACTTCTGTGTAACTTATGTTCAATATCGGTTGATTTGGGTTTTATCGTGGATTGTATCTCCAATAATATCATTCTTGAAACCCAATGAGATTGAGTTTTGCAAATTCATATCGTAATTTTAGGATTTAATCAGATCTTTTATTTGAGGAAATTAAAAGTGAGGAATTGGAAAGAAAGTATAATCTTTTAGTTAAGATTAAAGAATGGAATGTTGGAAAATCAATTTAATTGGAAACTATGGTTGAAATGTGGATTAAGGATTTTCAAAGGAAACTGTATTTTGATAACGAGTTATCAAATGGAAGATTAATTAAGACTTTGAAGCTAAATCATCTTCGATTGAAGGGATGTGCTTTGAAAGAGAAAGGTTAAATATGGATTTTGTAATAATTTGAGAATGGGTTTAAAGAAGTTTAGTTTTGACAAAATCCAAGACAGAAGGAGATTGGTAGAAAGCCTGTGTACTATATGTTTGTGCTTTTTAAATTGCGCCTATTATTTGGAAAGACCGGGATCGGATGTATGTCTGAAAACCATTCCAAGTAATAATACGACGTTGTGGAGCAATTGACGACATTGGAGACGACATTGAAGACCGGGACCCTTTATGTCGTAAGGACGACTTACTAAATGTCTCTAATGGGTCGCTTCCATTTGCAGATGGATTTTATATCAGTTAAGTGGCAAGAAGCCCGAACGTATGTGAAGGAATTCCGGATTGTTGTTTCATTTAGACCTAGAACGGACATGTATGGATTGTGTGTCTGACATTGTAATTGACTGCGTACACCGATCTTTATTAATATATATCTGCTTGGTGGCGGAGAATTTATTCTCTTAATTAACACCCTTCTCTAAGATATATGAGCTTAGAGGTTATATATTGATGGAAATTAGTGATGCATAGTGAATGGACAATGTGGCATACTTGAGTTATATGATAAGCTATGAATGATCAAAGCATAGTTTATTTAAGCGTAGCTTTGTGTATATCGTGACCACGACAAACCTCACACCCAAGATTGATGGTAAACTGGTGGTCAGATTTTTATTCGCTTCGTATGTTCGGTGCTCCGGGATGTGAAGATGAAAGGGTACTACAAAGTCCCTAGTCTAGGATGCTATTTGTTAGGTACAATGATTCATTTATGTTAGGTTAGTATAACGGATTCTGAGTCTGGATGTTATCCGCGAGTACTGGGACGATGCGTGCAAGAAAGTTTGTGAGCCCACGAATGGTCTTTCGTACAAGGGACCATCATGTTGGAAACCCAAACTCCAATATGAGCCCGTACGGTTTTGATTGTATAGCCTGTTAGTTACCGGCGGGATTGTCAGTATAATGGGATGGGGCATTATGCTGGATAGGATTAATACATTTATTTGCGAAAAGGTTTTTCACACTATATTTAGTAGTAAAGAGAATTTTCACGTATGAAGGCATTTTTGGTTATCATAAGGCAAAACTCGCCCGTCTGGTGTGCGCTTGCATTGTGTGATGTAGGACGAGCTTATGGTAGCTTCATTTTTCAAAAATTCACTACGAATTTTGATTCACTGGTATCTACATGGAGTAAACCCGTTCCGCATTAGAGGCGTGGTCCGGTGAATTACCTAACTTTAAAATAAATCCTAAAAGCAATCGTTTTGAGTTCTCACACCAGTCCTTGTTTGGCATGAGGCAGCGTGATAGGGGGTTCTCATTCTTGGTTTGGTGGCGGGCGGGAGACTTTTACCTCTACACGTCCCAAGAGGGGTTGGTTAGGCATGAGGCCGCGATAGTCGAGAGGCTGGCCGTAAAACAAGGTGCTGGGGTACCATTGTAACGCCATGGTGGAGTATTAGCCGCTGTCCGATTGTTGAAAAAGACCAGACCGTTACAACGTGGTATCAGAGCTTTGGTTTATACAAAGCAATGGGGTACAACACATTTGAACAAAAGAAAAGACTCATCAGAGTTATATATCTCATTAGAGATAGGGTTAGTAATGCCCTAGAATGAGATTTTGGAGTATTATATTTAAGAGAGGCATATTTGAAAATATGTAATGAGTTTTGAAAAAGTTATATTTTAAGAAAGAAACATATTTTGAAAGTATATGGTTAATTATAACCTGGATACTTAATCAAATGATTAAGGTTAAGTTTATATTTTGTGATTATTATTACACATAAAATACTTCTTATGGCATGGTAATTAAGCCCCTTTAACTAATTAGGAAAATGATCGAGTACAAATGCCTTTTGGATTTAATTTCGCTATTGGGTAACATTTCAAAATATTGATAAGATTATACTATATCAGTTGTTAAGAGATTAACTTGGGTCAAATTTGTTAAGGTAAATTCTCCTCCAAAACAAATTAATCAATATGTTAAGGAACCAAAATATAATAAGAGTTAAATATTTTATTCGAAGTTGAGGTTGGACTATCAAGTATAAGAAGATTTTGTGTATATGCCTGATCAACGTATATGCGGAGTCTTTAGTATACTAGATAGATATAGAATCACACTCTAGTCGCTTGAAGATGATTTGGTTGACGACTGCAGCATCATCAGTATGTATTTTCGAGGTTCAAAAGCGGGATGACTCTATGATTCCGATTAAAACATCAACATATACTTAAACCAATTTTGGTAAGTGTTTGAAAATATTGGGTAAATTGATGTGAATTAGAATAAGTAAGCGAGATCCTGAAAATTTGATAAGTTGTAAGAATTATATCAAGTTGTAATAAGGATAAGCTAGTAAAGAGTATATGAGAAAGTGTATTTGTGGTATAAATAAAAATGGTTTTGAAAAGCTATATAGTTTGAAAACTCAAATCAAAATTTTGAGTAAGAATTGGGAATTACTTTGAAATTAAATTTTGAATTGATTTTGAAAGAGTATATTTTGAATACAAAGAAAAAGGTCTTTGAAAATATTTAGAGATTAAATTTGAGCACGAACATCTTATGATTAGAATTTCACTTGACGTCTATGTAAAGCTATAATTTGCATAGGCAATCCGAGTTTAAAAGGTAGTTTATCAATCAGGATATTTTATAATTAGTCCTCCCCAACTAATTAAATTTAAAATGCAAATATCTTGAGAATTCAATATGATGATATAATATTTGACGATATTTTGGTTAAGGACTACATTGGTTAAAGCTGTTTCTCTAAAGTTTGAATGAAATAAGTTTTGTAATCTTGAATTTAGAATAATTAATGAGGATAGCCAAACTTAAACAATACAAGGAATTAAAATCAGGAATTATCAGCGAATTTAGACAGTCGATAAGTTTTAAAGTATACTGTGACAACAAAAGGAACTGTTCAAGTAAGCATGAATACCAAGGGAATTAAGTTTCAGGATTTGATTAAAGAATATTTGGAAAGTGGGAATAGTAAGAAGATATTATCTAAACTAAAACTTTTAGATAAGCTGAATTCTGAGATGATCAAGTTTTCTATGTAAAGAATAATAGTAATTTTGGGGAACTGAAAGGGAATAAGTCCCATAACCATTGTATTTACAAGATAAGATCAAAGAGAATAATTTATACCTCTGAATTTTCCGGAAGGCAGTAAATGGTTAAGTACCAGTAATTGGTCTAGTAAATGATGAATCGAATTTAAGGGGCAATTGGAAGTTATCACTGGAGGACATGGTAAATATGGTTATCTGTAAATATGTGTTAGAACATTATACCTGGTATATCCATTATGAGAACAGGGAGCTTTGGTATAAAGAATCTTAATCTTGAATTTTTTGAATGAGTAGTTACGATTCCCTTTCCTTTTCAAGGATGATTTTTATTTTGGATGGGGGGGGGGGTGGGTGAATGTAACGATCCAGAATTTTTAACCAATTTAAAAATGGAATTTTCATTACTTAATTTGAATTTAAATTTGAATTTGAATTTGAGATAAATATATATGGTTAAGAATATATAAGTTATATGATATATTTTATTTGAATTATAAATGAGAACGATTATTAATAAGTTTGGATTTATTGATACTATTTGTCGTTCGATCAGATTTATCAAGCCATAACATGAATTAATAGCATTAGAATTAATTGTTACCCTTAGTTTTCATAGCATTTAAGGGAAAATGCTACCAAAAATTCACCCTCTCTCCTTAAGACAAGTGTCCTTACACTTGTACTTTTGCATGCCTCCTTACATGCATGCCTTCCACTTGCCCTCTTAGGTGTCAGTACCTCCTTAACTCTCAATTTCTATATAAGGAGGCCTTTTCTTACCATTCCATTCTATTTCCTTCTTTCCACCTTCTTCTTAAAGCTTATGGCCATGGTTTCCATGCCATAAGTCTTCCTCCTTTCCACCACCACCTTACCAAAGTTCGTAGTCATCTTCCTCCTCTTAATATATATATATATATATATAGAAAGCGATTAGTGTATATTATATTATATGTATTTTGGTGAAGAAGACAGTGTGCCGAAATACTGTACGACAGTTCACTCAGCTAGGCTCGCCTACCGTGAAGATTGGAAAGCTGTTTGGTGAGAACTCTTTAACCATAGTTTATATATTTAATTAGTAGTTAGACTAAATTAAATATAGTGATGGATTATTAATGGTTAATGATGATTGATGTTTTTTGTGATGGATGACTGATGCGTAGTTTAGAACACACACACTATTAAGCGTTAGTGTTATAACGCTTGTGCACAATTATGATTTATTTAATTATGTTGATGATGGTTGCTATAGATGTTTATAATGGTTGTTCATGCTGTTTTGCACACACTATGACATAACAATTATGGTATCACATTGGTGATCGACAAATCTCCTTTGTAACTAGAAGCAATATTATCATTAAAATTAATGGTTAATAATTAGAAAAGACACATATGTATAAATTCATATGTATTGATAAAGTTTCTTAAAATGAATAAATAAGTACCAGAACGTTCTAGAATGACAGAGAGGATAGTGTTTAGGCTTGGATTTGGAAAATATAGTTTCCTGCTCTCCCTGGCTATCACTAACTGATCCGACAAATAGGATGGTTAATTTGAGGTTATTTGAATTTAGAAATAAATTGGATTTTTAATTTAATATTTAATTAAGTGAAAAATAAAAGTTGAATTTTGAACCCGAGATAATTTGGAAAGTCAATATAAATTACCTTAAATGATTTTAAATGGTATATAATGGTTTTCTAAGGTATTTTGAAATATTGAAGAATGATTTTTATTGCGGTCAAAATAGAGCTTGTCGCACAACGGGAATTCATGCATTTTAGATGCAAACTTTAAACGCTTATAACTTTTGCAATCTAAATCGGATTTCCATGAAATGGAAAACGTTTGATTTCCATTAACATGAGCTTTCAATGATTGAAAGCGGATTTTAATTTTGAGTTATAATTTTCAAGATATGTTTGAAACCATTTTGGAAAAGGTCGTTGTAAGAGCGGTTGTCAACCATAACTATAAAAATCTAATTTAAATGTTTTAAAAATATGGAATTTTTTGTAAAATCATTTTAAATTATGTAAAAGTGTTTTGAATCGTAAATATTAAGTTTTGGCTAAGGTAAACGATATTTTGATCAACGTAGTTAAGATTACTGTTTTGTAACGCTTTTGAAACACTATGGAAATGCTTTCTTTGAAAACAATCTATTTTGAAGTTTTACACTGCGAACCGTTCTCTGAACTATAAGTAATCATTTGTAAACGATTGGTGGAATGTTTTCAAAGATTTAAAGGTATTGAAAATGTTTTATGGAAATTAAATTGATTTATTTGATATTAAAACATGATTTTCAATTTTAAATAATTGGATATGGTTAGAGATAAATCTTCGAATGTTTGATATTAATCCAATAGATGATGACTCTTACTATTTGAGGAATTTAAAAGGTAGTTCACCGTTATCCCGCTTATAGTGTGAGTTGGATACAGAGATTATTATTAAGTATAAGTGGATGATATTTCTATCCAGATCTAATGTCAAAGAGTTGGATAAATCTTTTAATTAAGATATGGGTTTCCCAATTTGATTGGGATAAGTTGGATAGAAATAATCTTCGGATATTTGGTACAAAATTCTTTGGTGTAAAAATATACTATTTGAGGAATTTGGAAGATATTAATATTATATCGTTATTCCACTTATAGTATTCGTTGATTATGAGAATTGATATCGAATATAAGTAGATACATCTTCTGTGTAACTTATGTTCAATATCGATTGATTTGGGTTATGTCGTGGATTATATCTTCAATAATATCATTCTTGAAACCCAATGAGATTGAGTTATGGAAATTCATATTGTAATTCGAAGATTTAATCAGATCCTTGATTTGAGGAAACTAAAAGTGAGGAATTGGAAAGAAAGTATAATATTTTAGTTAAGATTAAAGAATGGAATGTTGAAAAATCAATTTAATTGGAAACTATAGTTGAAATGTGGATTAAGGATTTTCAAAGGAAACTAGATTTTGATAACGAGTTATCAAACGGAAAATTAATTAAGACTTTGAAGCTAAATCATCTTTGATTTAAGGGATGTGTTTTAAAAGAGAAAGGTTAAATATGGATTTTGTAATAATTTGAGAATGGGTTTAAAGAAGTTTAATTTTGAAAAAATCCAAGTCAGAAGGAGATTGGTAGAAAGCCTGTGTGTTCTATATTTGTGTTTTTTAAATTGCACCTATTATTTTGAAAGACGGGGATTGGATGTATGTCTGAAAACCATTCCAAGTAGTAATATGACAGTATGGAGCAATTGAATACATTGGAGACAATATTAAAAACCGGGACCCTTCATGTCGTAAGGACGACTTGCTGAATGTCTTGAATGGATCGCTCCCTTTTGCAGATGGATTTTATATCAGTTAAGTGGCAAGAAGTCCGAACGTATGTGAAGGAATTCTGGATTGTTGTTTCATTCAAACCCAGAACGGACATGTATGGATTGTGGGTTTGACATTGTAATTGACTGCGTAGCACTGATCTTTATTAATATATATCTTCTTGATGGCGGAGAATTTATTATCTTACTTAACACCCTTCTCTAAGACATATGAGCTTAGAGGTTATATATTGATGGAAATCAGTAATGTGTAGTGAACGGACAATGTGGCATAGTTAAGTTATGTGATGAGCTATAGATGATCAAAGCATGGCTTATTTAAGCGTAGCTTTGTGTATATTGTGACCTCGGCGAACCTCACACCCCATATTGATGGTAAACTGGTGGTCAGATTTTTATGTTCATTTCGTATGCTCGGTGCACCAGGATGTGATAATGAAAGGGTACCACGAAGTCCCCAATCTGGGACGCTATTTGTTGGGTACTCTGATTCATGTATGGTGGGTTAGTATAACGGAGTCCAAGCCTGGATGTTATCCGCGAGTATTGGGATGATGCGCGCAAGAAAGTTTGTGAACCTACGAATGGTCTTTCGTACCAGGAACCATCATGTTGGAAACCCAATCTCCACTACGAGCCCGTACGGTTTTGATTGTATAGCCTACTGGTTATCGGCAGGATTGTCTGTATAATGGGATGGGGCATTATGCTGGCTAGGATTAATACATTTATTTGCGAAAAGGTTTTTCACACTATTTTTAGTAGTAAAGAGGATTTTCATGTATGAAGGCATTTTTTGTTATCATAAGGCAAAACTCGCCCATTTGGTGTGCGCTTGCATTGTGTGATGTGGGACGAGCTTATGGTAGCTTCATTTTTCAAAAAGTCATTACGAATTTTGATGCACCGGTATTCACATGGAGTAAACCCGTTTCGCATTCGCAGCGTGGTCAGGTGAATTACCTAACCTTAAAATAAACCCTAAAAACAATTGTTTTGAGTTCTCACATTAGTCCCATGACTGACCTGGAGTTTATTGTTCCCACACCTAAACTCTAGGTACCCATAATTTTTAACATGGGCAGCCTAGTAGTTTGGTTTGCTGTTTAGACTTGGAGTTGGTTGGAGCAGTATGCTGGTTTAGCTGGAGCTATTATATCTTGGAGCATGCATATTCTTCTACTGAGTTTAGTATTTCTTCCGCTGTGTAATCGATGTATGCTGATGTATCTCTCGTAACTCTGATGTAATATTATTGTAATGATAATGGAAAAGTTCTTTTTATTTTGTGCGAATGTGTAAGTACCCCCTAATAATCCGTCTTTATGAACGGTTTAAGTTGATTTAATTAGCGGCAAAAACCGGGCAAAAAGCCAGGTCGTTACACTAGGTATATATTTGTTGTACCCCAATTAGGAAAATTTCTGTTCTTATTTTATTTATTTATTGGTTGGCTGTTATATATATATATATATATATATATATATATATATATCTGTGTGTGTGTGTGGAAGGCCTCTCATATTAAGTTGACTAATTGTGGATGCTGGATTTGTCGGTCGGTTCCACGCAGACTTCTACCACAAGTTAAAATTAACCTCGTGCCTTGGTACATTTAATTTTACGCATTAGACCCCTCACAATAAGCTGACTACCTGTGGTTACTGAATTTTCTGGTCGGTTCCAGACAGGCTTATACCACAAGTTGAGCTTAACCTCGTGTCCAAATGCATTTATAATTCAAATTTCCTAATTGGGGTGTATAACATTAATCCTGATTAATTTAGAAATTGTAACCATTATCCTATCATATTCACTTTCCTCATTCAACATTTGGTTACAATTGTTATTTATTGATTTGCGGTCCTATTTATAGCAATTAATTATTTTGATTACTACAAATGGTCACCACAAATATATTCATTAAATATGGATTACAGTTTACTTATATGATTCCATAATGAATATCATTCAAACATTCAATACTATAGGTATATTTTACCGTTTACACTGATTTGGAAGTATAAAATGTATATATTTGTAATTTATGTTTTTGTGTGGTCAACGTAGTTATCTTTTATTATTATTATAGATTTTTATTTAAATGACTTGGTTTAATCAGTAACCAAACATTACTTTTTGCAATCAATCTTGCCAAAAGGTTTCCAATCTTCCAAAAAGACTGTTAGCGGTAATTATTGTAACTTATGCCAAATTTGTGGAACAGACACAATTCAAATTCACAAGAAATATATATATATATATATATATATATATATGTTTTTATATATATTTATATAGATTCGTCAATGCAAACTATGCACAAATATTTATTTTTATATTTATACATACGCTTGCACCACTTTTCCTTTATTGATCTTTTTGTCATACCTCTTGTGAATTCAAAATGACATCTTTTTGTACAAAAAGAAGAAAATGGCATATCTACAATAATTAAGCCAAAACCCAACATTATCCAATACAAATAGGTATAATTACAATCACATAATTTAACAATCATATCTTTCCAAATTCACATAATTTACCAATTTCACCTTTTTACCCAAATTCACATATTTTATTTTTCAGCACTGAATTAAAGATCTAGAATGTAACTGCATCTAGTTTGTGTTTAATGGACTGATTTCCAGATCTATAGTGTTATGCAATATCTACAATACATTTTACAATATAATTGCAATATATTTCATGACATAATTGTAGGAACATGTGTGAACAAGTTTAAAAATCCTACAATTTATGTTATATATAACCACAACTTATAATTCACAAGTTTTAACTATATTTATAAGATACGTTGGTTGTTAATAAATTCACAATATTTGAATGAACAGATTCGATAGGAATAAAAACAAAGATCTAATTCAAACAAAATAGATAAGTTATTATAACTGTAAATCATAAACACACTATAGCCTCCAAATCCAAAGTTTGAACCTTTTATGCCTACAAATTCCCAAATTCTTATAAATCTACATTTTAACTAGAAAAGGGGAAATTCCAGATCCATATAAATGTAAGAAAACAGGAGTAGAGGGGAGAATATGATTTGGAGCATCACTTTGCATTCCTTTCCATTAGATCTGCTTGCCCTCTCAATTTCATATGAATTGGATTTGATATGTAAGAATTTTTTTTTTAGGCTTTAGGTTTGGAGAGAGAGAGAGAAAAATGGTAGACCTCCGTTACCTCTGCAGATTTATGTGGAAAAAGAATGAGGCTCTAGCCCTTTATTTATAGGGGTGGAAATGGCCTAGAACAGTCGAATTAGTTTTATGTTATATCAGTCCATTCATATAAACTTTTATATACAAAAACCCTAGCTTTCACTGCCTGCTCGACCAAGCGGTCGCAGCTAGCGGTCGATAGCCCCTATCGACCGCTAGGTTTGACCTGGCAGTGAGGTGGATACGCAATTATATATTATTATATATGTAATATTCCATTTTACTTATTTTCCGTCCGTTTTTCGTATTTCGTCCATAACTATTTCATACGGACTTCGTTTGTGAAACTCCAAACATGAAATTTGACCATAATTCCGAGACGATCGCAACGGTTAAAGTTTCACGGTAAAATTACAATGTTTGTAGAAACTCCTATTTTTGAGCTTCTAATTAAATAACTATTTATTGCCAAAATTCTGGCTTATTACATTCTTCCCCTCCTTAAAAGGAATTTCGTCCCGAAATTCTAAAACTTAATTATTCTATCATACACAACCAATTTGTGTACATCCTCATTGCAATCATGTCTATACGTTCTTGGTGTACTTAATGCATTTCAACCATAAAACATGCATGAAATATTATTCAAAATCGGGCCCTTCATATGTATGCATTGAGATTTTTAAAACACTTTCAAAGACATGATGCACAAAATCCTAAATATACTGGCAGTTATATATAAATGCAAATTTTGAAGAAAAAAAATCATCCATAACCTTAACACAATTATGAATAGAAGTGTGAAGTAACCATTTTGCATCCCAATCCTAACATCCAAGATGTACGCAATCTAATCATTTCCAATTTAATCTCTTCTAAACCGGAAAAAGGAAACCAGAACTAAGATTTTTAACATTTTTCCTACTCACAACTTTTCAAATTCCCCCACCCCCTACAGTGGAATTTTTACCTTAGTTACCAAAAATACTCCAAAATTTTCCTTCAGTAGACTATAAAAGAGGCTTAAAACAAGCTCTAAAACGTAAAACGAGTTACTTAATAACTCGCTCGCATCATTAACAAGGTATGAAAACAACGTTTCCAAGACCAAAACAACCTTTTTCTTATTGTTGTTAACGTTTTTATCATGTCGTCGATTCTATTACACCGCTAAAGTGTGCACACAAAGCATCCAAAAATCTTCCATACACCATTCATGTGACCAAAAATTGAAATATTTCACAAAATTAAATCTCCGCATAAAGACTTATCATGTTATTTTTTAAAATTTCTTTTTGAACCCGTTTCACTTTCCAATAAAATAAGAAAATGATAAAAATCAAATAACATTTTCCCAAAACTTCAAAAATGTATTTTGCGAAAATTTAAACGATTCAAGTCACATGTTGGCAAAAAAGGAAGTCAGTTACGCCAAAAAAGTGAAAACTTAAATCACACACAAAAGACCAAAATAAATTTTAGCTTTAACAAGGAACGATGATTTATTTATTTATTTACCCGTGACGAAAACAACGCAAAATAGGTCCTTTGCCAAAATTTATCTCTAACACCCTGAATTTGTACTAACACTAAAAGAGGACAAATTAAATAATAATTTATTTAACATTCGGAATTAGAAGAAACGGACTAGACCATTGTGTCCCTCTCGAAATTCTGGTCAAGATAGACATTTGGTTTGCGTAAAACGGACACCATATGAGGAAGTTATGAGGGTTTTAAGTTTGTATACGCGTAGAAAAATTATATACATATGCATGAGTCAGAGATGAGTCAGAATTTTATCCAGAACGATTCAAATTTGAAAAATTCGTCAAGGCGGCAAAATTTCCGCTCTATGGGGTCAACCCCCATAGAGGGGTGTCGACACCAGGGTCGACCTCCGTCGAGGGGTGTCGACCTATAGGTCGACCCACCTACAGGGGTGTCGACGCCGCTAGGGCTGAGGAGGCAGTCGGTTTCAGAGGGTTCTGCAGCTATAAATATGTGCTCAAATCTCCTATTTCTTTATTGGAAATTATTGAAGCCATATGCTGTTGGGATGCAAACTGAGATAGAACCGTTTTCTACAACTACATACTTTGCAAATCAAATTCGGAAATTCAAGATCCATTCTTTCTCAAATATCTAAACCTAACGCTTTGAGTTTCTAGTTGTTTTTAGGTTTAGATAAATAAAATAAAATTGTGAAAGACTGTTAATTGGATATGTCGTAAAGTATGATTATGTGCTAGTGTTAAATCCTATATTATGTCATGAAAGATCTATTTCCCTAGATCTAGTACAGTTGTGGTTATTCATTTATGTTACCTATATGGATCTTGACTTGTAACTATATTGTGATGAACGTACATCTATTAAATTGGACAGTTGTAACATTGGTTAGATCTAGTTCTTTATATAAATCACCATTCACCTGTCATATTATGATCTATTTAGATATGTTGTAGACTTGACATTGAATCCACCTTAAAATCTTAACATGTTACTATGTCACCCTAATTATGCTAGATCTAAATAGTTGGACACCTAAAAGGGTTAATTTAGATCTCATTATGCTTGCTCTGACATCATAGTAATTGCCATAAGTTATTAGTTTTATGTCCACCCTGTGATTATGTTAATTACATATTCATTCACCTTGTTATCATGCTAGTTTATGCCAAGATATGATGAAACTATCACCTTTGTCATATTCCCTTTTTCATTGTTATGGCTAGGCTACTTTATAGCCTAGATGCCGCCAAAATACGTGCGAATACTTTAGTTAGGAAACGAGGAAAAGAGATTTATAATTGGCATAATTTATTCAATATTTTATATGAATTGGACTCATAATTCAAATGGGGAAACATAGAAATAATCACCTATAATGACATAGGTAGATTTGGATAAAAATGGAATATTTAGTAATTATAATTAGGAATTGCACTTATGACACGAGGTTAGGCTACATTAGTGGCGGAAGTCTACCCGGACCCGATCGGCATATCCAGCAGCCACAAACGCTGAACCTAATGTGAGAGGTCTAAGTACGCAAATACGGATCGGTTTAAGACACGAGGTTAGGCCCAACTGTGGAATAAGACTGCCTGGACCTAACCGGCATATCCAACATCTACACGTTGTAGGCCTAATGTGGAAGGTCTAGCCCATTATAACCATAATTGGACATGATATTGAATTGGACTACTTAACCTAATTTAATCCATAAGGATTGTATGATTATGAACCTAAGTTAGGGTTAAGTAAAAATTGGATGGGTAGTGGGTGGGTTAAGTAAATTAGGGGGGTGGGTAATATTTACGTATAGGCCCATGAACTTAAACCAATAAGGTTATGTAATTAAAGACACCTAGTGGTATACATAACCGATGGAAAATATAATAAAGTTATGAAGTTAAATACACCCTTTAGGGTAAGCATAACTGACATAGGGCGATGTAATTAAAGACGCCTAAGGGTATACATAGTCAGTGAAAAACCTAGCGGGGATACAAGACAAAGGGGAGAGCTTGTATCATATTGTATGGGACCCATTTCAGTCAGTAACCCGAAGTAGGTATCAAATAAAGAGCTCCATACTAGGCGGAGAAGGGGCACGCTTACTGATTGATTATAAGAGATCCAAACGAGACGGACGGTGTGGGCGGCGCAAACCGACCGGGCTATGTGCGTGCATGAGCCGGGCAGAAGGGGATAAGATGACCATGACACCAGTATGTATGGTTGTGCACACCTTAATGGTTGCCACTTCAGGAAGTGATGCCTCCTAATGTGGAGCCAGCATAAGATATCTACGGGGTAGGGAGCCGATAAATTAGGGTAGTAGTTAGGATACACTCGGACGTATGCCCTAAGTCTACCAACTTATAGTGGAAGGGATCATCTCATTTTAGTTATACTAGTAATAGTGCAGAATAATCATTAATGAGGCACATACACCTTATCTTGATTACCTTGTCACACCTGTCATTCATGTAGTGGTCTTTCTTATCCACTTTATATGCCTATCATGTTACTTTTATTTATTTACTAGCTAAAAGTAACGAGACTCGCCAGACTTCACATCTGGCCCTTTTTGTTTCTCCTTCTTTCTTCCGTTCCCTCCTCCCTCCCCCCCTCCTCAAGGTTCTCAGGGAGGAAACACCCAGTCTTAGTCAGGACTCAGATATCATCTTACTAGGAGCTACTTCTGAAGTATGGCTCAAGTTCTTGTCTCTACTATGGCTTAACTATTTTAACTGGGGAATTATGTTTTTCATATTCTTATGTACTCTGATGATGCAAGACAGAAGTTGTTTTATTGTAATGATTTTTGTGACTTATGGTATTGTGGACCACGACATTATGATTTATGTTGAAATAAAATTTAAAAATTTCCGCTGCTATCTTATTTATATCTGTCTTGTAATTGTTCTGTGTCTATTTACCTATAACGCTTCACGAAACTTAATGCATTCGCTTAGTGAGTGACATTAACGGACGTGGGGTGTCACACCAAATCCAGGGATCACTTGTATTGGCCATAAGACACAAATTATCGTTGGATATTTTCATACTTAATGTATAGATGTTTTTCTTTCTATCTCCTTCGAATATAAATTTTGAATTCCTATCTTCTATGAAACATTTATTCTTTTCAAAAGTTATTTTATAACCCTTATCGCAAAGTTGACTTATACTTAGCAAGTTGTGTTTTAAATTCCTAACTAATAAAACATCAGAAATAGTAGGAGTTTTAGAATTACCGACATTGCTAATTCCAATGATATATCCTTTAGAATTATCTCCGATCCGAAGTTGACCATTCCACCATCTTCATACTTCGGATTAATGAATAATTCTGGATTTCCGGTAATATGCCTCGAACAACCACTATCCAGTATCCATTTGTCCTTTTTCATTTCCACCAATTACTTTCCAGAATTTGAATTTTCAACAGCCATGTAACACACCAGTTCAAGATTTGAATTTCCAACAACCACCTTTTCAGAATTTGAATTGCCAATAGCCAATTTAACCATCTTTTCCACTTTTGAATTTTCAACGGTCATAGAACTCATCCTTTTCTGAATTGAACAATATTTCAGTAGATCACATGCTTCTTTAAAATTATTATATGCATACTTTTTCAACATTGATGCAATGCATGAATTGACACTAGTATTAACAGAGATTCCAAAATTTGCTATTTTATCAAAATTTATAAAAATCAGATTATGAACTTTTTGAAAGACCTCGCTCTGATACCAATTGTTAGGGAATGCGGAATGGATCGTTAAGGCAAAACAAACACTAGAGGAGGGGTGAATAGTGTTTGTGGGAATTTAAACAAAATATAAAACTTATGTGAACTATGGGATGAATCAATCACTACAAACACAATCACGGAGCCAGATTCAAACACAAATACAAAATAAACAGATATAAAGATGCTGAAAAGGAAAGAACACACCGGATTTTATACGGGTTCAGATTGCTCCTCCGTGCAGTCCCACGCAATTCTAGATTGTGCAGAGTTTTATTACTATATCCAAATTCAGTTACAACCTCCTTGATTTCACGGCTACAAGGGATACCATCGATTCCAAGCTCCTTGATTTAACGACTACAAGGGGTACCACCGATTCTATCCTTCTTGATTTAACGGCTATAAGGGATATCACCGATTCTAACTTTACTCAACCCAAATAATTACAAACAGCCCTAGAACTCTTTAATAACACTTGATTCAGAGAGTAGAGAGTGTAGAGAGAAGAAGTTTGATCAAAACAGAATTTAATTCTGTAGATTATAAGAGTAGAAACCATAAAAATGATTAAGAATAATGGTGTAGAGAAAGAGGATGAAGTTGGAGAAGAAGAGATGATAAAAAATTCGGTTTTAACCCCTTTTTATATAGTATGAAAGGTTGCAACGGTTCAGAATCGTTTCAAACCGTGAAAAGACACTTCCCCCCCCAAATTGGAAAAATTGACAGTTATATGTCGACATTGTGTTTTTGGTATGTCGACACACCCTAGTGTGTTTTTGAAATTTAAAGCATTTTTCAAGTGTTTTGATATAAAAATAATTCTGGAAATTGTTGAGTAAAAATCTAGTGTTGTAAATTAATATTATGTGATAGAAAAACATATGAAAACATAAATTTAAACTATATAAATATATTTATAAAATTATAACATTATAAGGTTTTGAACAATATAAAGTATAAGAATATAAATATATAAAATTTAAGTTGAAAAACAAAGAAGAATAAGAAAAGATAAAAATAGAAAAGATAGAAAATAAAATAGAGAGGATTGAGGATAGAGTTGAAAATCAAATTTTGAAAATTAGAATTAGAATTTGAACCTGGAGTGCTATTTAGAATCTTACAAATCTAGACTCCATAACTATATTACTCTTGTAATCTTGATTACTCATAAATTTTGAAATTTCTTTAATCCTTGAGTCTTTATCATCTTTATAACTTTATAGTCTTCAGTAATATTTCCGGCATATAATTCCTGTATATATATATATATATACATACATAAGTGTATATATATGTATATATTCTATATAAAAAGTGTTAGTGTATATTTTATAATCAATGATAATTGAAATAAGGTTGTTGTCATCAAAACTCCATTCTCCAACAATCTCCCCTTTTTTTATGATGACAACCTTAGTTTATAAAATATCAATCCTGTATATACCTGTTTGATGATGTTCCTTTTATACTCCCCCTATCTGTAAGAATCAATAAACTATGCCTGTATTTTATAATTTCTCCCCCTTTGGCATTATCAAAAAGAAATCCTAAAGGTACTCCCCTAAATTGTATAACTTCCCGAATAGAACATAAGTAACTATGCAAAAAATACCCCCCTGAATCTGATATTCATTTATTTACGTTTAGAAGGTTATAACTAATGAAACCATAAATGACAGTTTTATTAAACAATAATTTATACAAATACACAAATTTATACACATACAACTTATCGTAGGAACGAAATAAAACGAAAGAAAAAAAAATCCTTAAACACTTAATTATTTGACAATGGGAGATTTGTGAATTGGACAATTTGGATAATGGAGACATAATTCTCCATTCTTTTCAATCACATTCCCATTTTCGTCAAATAAAACCTCTCCTACACACTCAACATTATCATCTTCGTCCGTATATCATTGGTTGAGTCTCTTATTGTTCTTCCTCCTCCATTATTTCTTCTTACTCTTCTGGTTCTTCCTCTGGTTCTTCTTCTGGTTCTTCCTCCTCTTCCATGGCTTGATTATCATCATCGATGATAATCGGATTAGCCTCGTTATCCATTATAAATTTTAGAAGGCTTCTTATAACTTTCCCTTGCCTATTCTGCTCCTGACTCATTCTTATCTGAAGTACTTGTATCTCATCCATCATTTGCAATGCATTCTCCATTTTCTCTTCGATTTTGATAACTCGAGATAGCGTAGATCATCGAAACAGACCCTCGGATGGTCTAGCGTATGAATCGGAGTTAATTTGAGTATTTCTATTAGTGAAGGGCATTGTAATTTTTAATTTAGAGTTTTTACAGAGAAGAAGAATGAAAATGAAGAAGAAAAGTTGAAATAAAAGGTTTACATAGTTGAAATAACTAACTTTTGGTGGGAATTAAATTTGAAATTTTTAGCAGTTATATGTCGACATACCAAAAATTTATGTCGACATAGTCTTGTTTTAAATTTTATTATTTTGATTTCTTATTTTATTTATATATATTACTATATTTAATTATTCTAACTCACTTAATGAACATATGCCTAATTCTCTCCTAAATTTAGTGAATGTTGCTTCATTTAATGGTTTAGTTAATATATCTGCAATTTGTTTATTTGTTTCTATAAATTCTAGTGAAATCTTTCCTTTACTTACGTTTTCTTGTAGAAAATGATGTCTCACATCAATATGTTTAGTTCTCGAATGATGAGCTGGATTTTTAGAAATATTTATGGCACTTGTATTACCATAGTATATAAGTGATTTATTTATACTTAAACCAAAATCATTTAAAGTTTGTTGTATATATATTACTTGTGAACAAGCCAAAGTAGCAGATATATATTCTGCTTCAGTTGTTGACAAAGATACGGTATTTTTCTTTTTACTGAACCATGATACAAGGGAATGTCCTAGAAAGTGACATGTTCCACTAGTACTTTTATGATCGGATTTGCATCCTACATAATTAGCGTCACAATACGAAACTAAATCAAGTGAATCATTCTTAGGATAAAATAATCCAAAATCTGATGTATGCTTTACATACCTCAGAATTCGTTTTACAGCTGTTAAATGTGTTTCTTTAGGTTATGATTGGTATCTTGTACAGAGACATACACTATGCATAATATCTGGTCTACTAGCGGTGATATATAATAAAGATCCTATCATTCCTCTATATAGTTTTTGATCAACATCTTTTGATCATCTTTACTTAAAGCAATATTAGTCGCCATAGGTATTGGTCTACCAATTGTTGTTGTTAAATTATATTTATTAATTAAATCTCTTATGTATTTATTTTGATTAATAAATATTCCATTCTTTAATTGTCGAATTTGTAAACCTAAAAAGAATGATGATTCTCCCATATGACTAATTTCAAATTCTATGGTCATAATATCTGAAAATTCTTTATTCATTTTATCATTTGTTGGCCCACAAATTATATCATCAACATATACTTGTACTAGTTGTATATCTTCGTTGTTCTTCTGAATAAACAAAGTATTATCTAATTTTCCTATTTCAGACTTTGATTGCAATAAATAATTTCGTAATCTATCATACCAAGCCCCAGGGGCCTTTTCTAATCCATATAACGCTTTCTTCAACTTATATACGTGATTTGGTAATTTCTCGTCTTCAAATAGGGGTAGTTGCTCTACATATACATCTTCCTTGACAAATTCATTTAAAAAAGCACTCTTGACATCCATTTGATATAATTTGAAATTATTATAGTTTCCAAAAGCTAGTAGAATTCTAATAGCCTCTAGTCTTGCTATTGGGGCAAAAGTTTCATCGTAATCTATTCCTTCTTCTTGAGTATAACCTTGTGATACTAGCCATGCCTTATTTCTTAAAACCTCACCGTGTTCATTTATTTTATTTTTATAGACCCATTTGGTTCCATTATTGTTTTATCCTCTGGTTTAGGAACAAGTACTCATAATTCATTCCTAGTAAACTGATTTAATTCTTCTTGTATAACAAGTATCTATGAATCATCGGAAGAAGCTTCCTTTTGATTTTTGGGTATAATAGTTGATATAAATGCAGTATTACTCATATTGTTTAATTGATTATGAGTTCTAACAACGAATTAAATATCTCCTAAGATATTTTCTACAGGGTGGTCTCTGAGTAATCTAATTCTTTTATTTGGTTGATTATCTTCATAATTTATTTCATTAATTACATTTTCATAATCGTCTTCATCGTTTTGAGTTGTACTTTTATAGTTTTCGTCGAAAGATACATTTAATGTTTCTACTATAGTGTTGTTTCGAGTACTGAAAGCTCTATAAGCCTTGCTTCTTTCTGAATATCCAATAAAAACTCCTTTATGGGATTTTGAATCAAAATTGTCTAAATTGTCTTCTGCATTTAGTATAAAACATTTACTTCCAAATATTTTAAAATATGATACATTTGGTTTCTTGTTATACAAAAGTTCATATGGTGTTTTATGAGTTAAAGGTCTAATTGAAATTCTATTAATAATATAGCAAGCTATTGCAACTGCCTCAGCCCAAAAATTCCTTGGTAAATTACTATCAGATAACGTACTTCTTGCCCATTCTTGTATTATTCTATTTTTACGTTCAAATACTCCGTTTTGTTGAGGAGTTCTGGGAATTGAAAATTTGTGGGTTATCCTTATTACAGTATTTTTCAAAATTCTCATTTTCGAATTCTCCGCCATGATCACTACGTATTATTTTAATTTTTAGTGATCAAATTTTTTGAATCCTTTTAGAAAAAGTTTTAAATTGATCAAAAACATCACTTTTATTCTTAAGAAACAAAGTCCAAGTGAATCTAGAAAAATCGTTGACTATTACATACACATATCTGTTATGATTTATTGATTGAACTTGGGAAGGACCAAATAAATCCATATGCATTAAATCTAATGGTTTTGAAGTAGTAATTTCTTCTTTTGATCTAAATGAACTCTTCGTTAATTCTCCGAATTGATAAGCATCGCATAGCTTATTAATTTTAAATTTCATTTTGGGTAATCCTCTGACTGAATCTAATTTAGAAATCCTAGAGATGTGTTTGAAATTTGTATGACCGAATCTCTTATGCCAAATCCAGGGATCACTTGTATTGGCTATAGACACAAATTATCGCTGGATATTTTCATACTTAATATATAGATGTATTTCTTTCTATCTCCTTCGAATATAAATTTTGAATTCCTATCTTCTATGAAACATTTATTCTTTTCAAAATTTATTTTATAACCCTTATCGCAAAGTTGACTTATACTTAGCAAGTTGTGTTTTAAACTCCTAACTAATAAAACATCAAAAATAGTAAGAGTTTTAGAATTACCGACATTGCCAATTCCAATGATATATCCTTTAGAATTATCTCCGAAGTTTACCATTCCACCATCTTCATACTTCAGATTATTGAGTAGCTCTGGATTTCCAGTCATATGCCTCGAACAACCAGTATCCATTTGTCCTTTTTTATTTCCACTAATTGCTTTCTAGAATTTGAATTTTCCATAGCCATGTAACACACCAGTTCGAGATTTGAATGTCCAACAGCCACCTTTTCAGAATTTGAATTGCCAATAGCCACTTTAACCATCTTTTCAACTTTTGATCAACAGTCATAGAACTCATCCTTTTCTGAATTGAACAATATTTCAGTAAATCACATGCTTCTTTAACATTATTATATGCATACTTTTTCAACATTGATGCAATGCATGAATTGACACTTGTATTAACAGAGATTCCAAAATTTGCCATTTTATCAAAATTTCAAAAAATCAGATTATGAACTTTTTGAAAGACCTTGCTCTGATACCAATTGTTAGGGAATGCGGAATGGATCGTTAAGGCAAAATAAACACTAGAGGAGGCGTGAATAGTGTTTGTGAGAATTTAAACAAAATATATAACTTATGTGAACTACGGGATGACTCAATCACCACAAACACAATCGCAGACCCAGATTCAAACACAAATACAAAATAAAACGAAATAAAGATGTAGAAAAGGAAAGAACACACCAGATTTTATACTGGTTCAGATTGTTCCTACGTCCAGTCCCACGCAACGCTGGATTGCGTAGAGTTTTATTACTATATGTAAATTCAATTACAACCTCCTTGATTTCACAGCTACAAGGGATACCATCGATTCCAACCTCCTTGATTTAACGGCTACGAGAGATACCATCGATTTTATCCTCCTTGACTTAACGGCTACAAGGATACCACCGATTCTAACCTTTACTCAACCCAAACAATTACAAATAACCCTAGAACTCTTCAATAGCACTTGATTCAGAGAGTAGAGAGTGTAGAGAGAAGAAGTTTGATCAAAACAGAATTGAATTCGGTAGATTATAAGTGTAGAAACCATAAAAATGACTAAGAATAATGGTGTAGAGAAAGAGGATAAAATTAGAAGAAGAGATGATAAAAAATTCGGTTTTAACCTCTTTTTATAGAGTATGAAAGGTTGCAACGGTTCTGAATCGTTTCAAATAGTGAAAAGACACTTCCTTTCAAAATTGGAAAATGTGACGGTTATATGTCGACATGGTGTTTGTGGTATGTCGACATACCCTAGTGTATTTTTGAATTTCAAAGCATTTTTCAAGTGTTTTGATATAAAAATAATTCTGGAAATTCTTGAGTAAAAATCTAGTGTGTTAAATTAATATTATATGATAGAAAAACATATGAAAACATAAATTTAAACTATATAAATATATTTATAAAATTATAATATTATAAGGTTTTGAACTATATAAAGTATAAGAACATAAATATATAAAATTTAAGTTTGAAAAATAAAGCAGAATAAGAAAAGATAAAAATAGAAAAGTTAGAAAATAAAGTAGAGAGGATCGACGATAGAATTGAAAATTAGAATTTGAAAATTAGAATTAGAATTTGAACCTGGAGTGCTATTTAGAGTCTTACAAAATCTAGACTTTATAACTATATTATTCTTGAACTCTTGAACTCTTTAAATCCTAGTTACTCATGAGTCTTGAAATTTCTCTGATCTTTGAATCTCTATCATTTTTATAAACGTATAGTCTTCAGTAATATTTCCTGTATATAGTTCCTGCACACACACACACACACACACACACACACATATATATATATATATATATATATACACACAAAAAAAGTGTTAGTATATATTTTATAATCAATGATAATTAAATAAGGTTGTTGTCATCAAAACTCTATTCTCCAACATTATGGTTTTCTGCGACACAGTGTAATTGGTTTTATGTTGATGACTATTTGGTGCTTTTGAAATGTAATAAACACTGTGATTTGACTTGCTTTATTAAATGTTTTTTTTAAATCTGTTGTGTTTTATATTTCAATCTTATGAATTTTTGTCTTTGTGTTGTTATTTTATATCTAAGCGCTTCACAAATCTTAGTGCATCCTCATATGCGTGACGTTAAGAGGTGTGGGGGTGTTTCAAAGAGCGCAAATAAGTTACCATACAAGTTTTAGGGTAGTCTGTACAACGATTCACGTTCGAGCAGGTTTTGATTTGCTGTAAGAAGCTTCGACTACCATGCTAGCTTCATCGTAGAGAATGGAGGTTGATCATGGTAGAAGTAGGAATCGTTCATAATAATATTTCTTTAGGAAAAATTGCAGTGCAATCAAACAACCTAAATATTCATCATAAGCAAAGCATGGATACTAAATCCTTGTAACACAAGAATTGTTCTTAGGTTTATTGTCCCTTGATTTTTCTCTTCTTAATAGTCGCTTTCTATTCATTAGACTTTTATATGAGATCTATTCTCTATTATCTTCCCCCATTAAACTCACAAGGCAGTACATGACGCAGACAGCTAGGATAGTTCTTTTGGAGTTTTATATTCTTTTTATTTGATGCACTCACTTCTTCTTTATCTGTTTTAGTTATGTTGGATCTTAAGTGGAGATGCTTTTTTTATGACGTACTCTAATATGGTTTGGTATTGAGGTTGTAAGACATTTTGAATTTTGATGGTTTTTAAATGATTTTGAATAATTAAATGTTTTGTTCTGAAATGTTTAAGCTGTAATTTATTTTATGTCTTGTGAATCTTAGTTTTTATAAATATTTTATTATACCTAGACACTCCATATTCCCTGGTATGACCCGTTAGGGGTTGTGATAAGGGGTGTAGGGTGTCACATATAATGTGAGAAACATTGCCTTTTCTCTCGAAATTTTGTTTTTTGAAAACGTTGTTGACGATCGTTTAATATATCTTCTATCTACATTAAACCAGAATATTCTAATGTCTGGATCCTGGTGATATCACACATTCATCTACATAAACAAGTTGTTACAATGATCAAATCTTTCGTGTCTTCGTAATCTGAATTTAATTGTGAATTAGACATTGTTAGCGTGGACCAAAATGCAATAGGTAGGGAGGAGACGAAGATGGAAATGAGCGAGGAGCAAGGGAAGAGGAACTTTGGTTTGGTGTGTAAAAGTATGGGAAAATGAAGAATTTGTAAAGAATGGGGTTATTACCGTTGTTAGTCGATGCTATTGATGCGCACCAACTACCAATGGCTTGAGCTTCCCCTACGAACCAAACGTCATTGGAGGGAATGCAAAGTTGCATTTTCGACATGTTGAACATGTCGCATGTCACACAATAAGTGTCAACATCACATTAACCATTTAGAACAAATAATCAACATGTCATAGGAAGTATTTGAAAAACATAAACATGTATGTAGGAGCCATAGATTAAATTAATGAACGAAAATAATTCAAATATTTTTTCATGATATATGTTCAAACGTACTTCATTGTGTATTTTTTACAATAATTTTAATGAATAGATGAGCACTTTGTCTGAACTGATTATGATGCTTGGACATTGTTCAAGAGGTTATAGGTTCGAATCCTACCTTGCGTTGCTGTTGACCCACCATTTTACAAGGCAGACACATTTGGATTTCCAGAGATCGATGTGTTTAGGACTTGTACATAGGCTCAAGAGAGCTCGATTTTACGTACTTGAAGTGATAAAGCACTCAAATATTTGCATATAATAGGGGAAGGATTCTGGTTTGGTTAGCCTTCGGGTCGGTGAAGCTCGGCTCGGTCCTCCATAATTTTACCCCATCTTCGGCTCGATCGAATCTGGATCAGTAAAGTCGGTTCGAATAGCACAGATCGGCATGCCACATCTCCATCAAGCTACTGCTTGATTTCTAGGTCGGTGAAGCTTGGTTCAACTATATTGAATTGGGGTAGGCCGAGTCAGATCTAGATATACTCTATAGACCTAATCTTCTGCTTAAAACTTTTTTAATCCACTACCCTGCAACATTGGATCGGACCCCACGTGTACATGTCGAGTCAGACTGGCTGCTTGCCTATAAATAGCCGCTTTTTGGATTTTGATAGGGATCGAACTCATTTTACAAGCACCTTATAGCGCAAGGACATTGCCATTAAGGAAATCTCACTTCTTTCTCTACTTTTCTCTCATAGAAATCAACTGTGATTTGCACTCTAATAGTATAAGTAAAATATTGCTCGAAGTGGACGTAGGCTTGATTGTCGAACCACTATAAAATATTGTGTCTTCCTTTACTTTATTGTAATATGTGATTGTGAATTGTTATGATACTATAAGTTTGGATGTTGGTCTTTAGGAGAACCAACTTCTATGATAACATCCTGACGTGCCAGGTAAGGGGCACGCTATTTGAGTTCTAGCTTTAAGGAAACCGATCAGTTGGAAACTAAAAGATGGTTAAACGAAGGAAGACGAATGCCAGTATGCAAGCTGATGGGACTGGAGGAGGAGGCAGCCAGGGGGCATCCTCCGTCAATAATCTTTCCTACTACCTCACCTGGGTGGAGATGGATGATGTGAACAGAGACTTGAGGTTATGCATCGAATGACAAGATGAGCTTCTCTTTAAGGAGGAAGAAATGATGAACGCCTTCCTATTGAAATTTGGTGTATCTGAAAGATAACCCGATCAAAGAATAATTATTGGAGCAGAAACCAGCATTGCAGCAGCTACTACAGTAATAGAAATAATACTAGGGGGCACGTCGGGTTCGACTAGATGCAATGTCGAACCGGGCAACACAAGGGCAACCGCCTCAACAACCCTAATGTGGATCGTGATGTTTCAACTCATTAAGCTTTGAATGATGACAATAGAAATATGGACCGACCGCAGGTGGCAACAAAAAGAAATAATGCTGATGTGCACACTATTTGGTTCAACTATATCGAACCAGATCCCAGAGGAACGACCAACTTGAATGCAAACTCTGCGGGAGGATGTAGAACACCAACTAAAAGGCTCGCTTTAGTGCAAACTAAACAATACTTTCCTGAATTCCTTCGAGGCTTGGGGAACAAACTTTTCAACTCGCTTTCGACAGGGATAGGTAAAAGGAAATTATACGACGTGTAACTAAAGGTGGAGCACCCAGCCAAAGATACGAGGATGTAACTCGAAGTCCATTTACCACTAACATCCGAGATGTAAGAGCACCACCCGATTTTAAGCTGCCCGCTTTGACGGCATATTACGGTATATCAGATCTTACCGCACATTTAACACATTATATCAGACACATGGATGTGCTGGGGATTTTTTCCCGAGCTTATACCGAAATATTTTTCATTGTTCCTAGCAGATTTGGCTGTGCTTTGATTTAAGCAGCTCAACAACGAGTCAATTAATTCTTTGAATGAACATGTGGATGGGTTCATGGGACAGTTTAGAGTTCATGTAGCTCGTCCCAAAAATGTGATGACATTGGCAATGACAAACCAAAGATGGGGGGAGACGCAGAGAAATTTCCTAGAAAGGTTTAATGTTGTAGTGGCTTTGGCGGATAAGAGAACCATCGATGATCTTGATGGCGGTCATGTCAAAAGTGGTCGAAAAATGTGAATTTAAAGCTAGCTTGTAGAGGGATCCCCCGACGGATCTTAATGAGTTTTATTTTGAAGCTGATAGGTGTTTGCACCAAGCGGATGCATAGACACAGAGTAAGATTGAAGTCGATGCTTTGAATGGTTAAGAGGCATTTGAAGTTGGAGTCAAGCGTGATAACAAGAAGAAGAAGGTGGAAAACGAGCGAGGTAGCTTGAAGAAGAATAGGGGAGGACCGAAATATTTCCCCTACATGAAGATGAATGCATCTCTGGAAAATATTTACCTAGATACGAAGGGGATTATCCCGTATCGAAAACCAGCTCCCAGAGAACCTATCGACAACGAAAGGAGGTCTGGAAAGCACAGCCTATTCCATGAGTTAGATGGGAATACCACATCGGAATGTAAGCACCTTCGAGATGAGATAGAGGAACATGTCAATAGCGTAAATCTCCCAGGCTGTGTTGATACTGAGGCAGCGGTGCCCGAGCGTGGGCAAGCGTCAACGCCCTAAAATGGAGAAAATCCTCGATCTAGAGCGCAAGGCATTATCCTATGATAGGTGTTGCAATGGTGGAGCCCAGAGAGGCTTCCCCTGATTTGATTTCCCTTTGTTTGCACTTTACTTATTTTTTGCTTTGACTCATCCTTAGCGAGAAATAATAATGGAATGGGTGATGTCTTTGCTTCAACCGGAGGAGTGAAGTTGGAGACGCCGACCTCGAGCTCTTATCACTAGATTGTGATTGGATGGGTTCGTGCAATTTGATTGTTAGTCCCTTTTACCAGATGATAGGTGAATGGATAGGTAGGTATTGATGGTGGATTTCCTTTCACCAGAGGTGAGCGGACGAATCCATACGAATGAACCATGGGTTCTGTCGTTAGAGAGCGATAGGATGAGATCATATCGATGAACTAAGAATTCCTTTACCAGAACGTGATTAGATAAATTCATATCGGATTATAGCTCGAATAAGGATTATACTCGTCCTGGAAGTTCCCGGTTAGGCCCTAGATTTTGGATTTTTTGGATTTGGACTTGTCTTATAATGCGATCCGATGCGGTTGTGAGATTTGGCATAATACAATCCGATGAGGTCATTGGAGTTCTTTGGAATTCTGGGATTCTGATTCTTCGATAATATGATTTGGAGCGCTCGTGGTTTTCTGTTAATACGGTTCGGAGTGGCCATGGATTTCTAGTCATCTAATTATTACGATTCAGCGAGATCATGGATTTCCAACCTTTGAATATTGCTTTTTTATTTGGACTTTTTTGGTTTTCTATGGACTTCTAGATTTTCCGAAATACGTGTTCCGCAGAAAGACATGTCTAGGGGAAGACTTGTTTCGGAAGGCAAGTGTTGACCTGTGTTTTTACACGGCAGTCGCATTTTGGATTCCCGATGATCAAAGTGTTCAGGATTTGGATATCGGCTCGGGAGAGCTCGAATTTATTTACTTAAAGTGATGAAGCACTCAAAAAATTGGATATAAGAGTGGAAGGATTTCGGGTCGGTGAAGCCCGGCTCAGTCCTCCATAATTTTACCTCATCTTCTGCTTAATGGATTCTTGATATGTGAAGTCGGTTCGAATAGCCCGGGTGGCATGCCACATCACCATCTCAGTTATCTCACTACTGTTTGATTTCCGGGTCGGTGAAGCCTAGTTCAACTATGTCGAACCAGGGCAGCAAGTCGGATCTGGATATTCTCTAAAGACTTATTCTTCTGCTTAAAACGTGGTCAATCCCTACCTTGCAACATCGAATCGGATGCCACGTGTCCATGTCGAGTCAGACTGGCTGCTTGCTTATAAATAGCTGGTTTTTGTATTTTGACAGGGATCAAACTCTTTTAACATACATCTTACTGCGTAAGGACATTGCTATTAAGGAAATCTTACTGCTTTTTCTAGTTTTCTTCGTAGAAATCAACTGCAATTTGCAATCTAACAGTAGAAATAAAAGATTATTATATTCGAAGTTGACGTAGAATTGATTGTCGAACCATTATAAAATATTGTGTATTTGTTTACACTATTGTAATTTGTGATTGTGAATTACTGTGATATTATGAGTTTGAGTGTTAGATCGTAGAAAAACCAATTTCTACGTCAATATTTTCTAACTCATTTAGCATGTAGTATGTAATATACCACTCAAAAATGTATACATAAGCAATGATTTCCAAAAAAAAAAAAAAAAAAAAACTAAGAATATTTTAATAATTAAGAGATTATTTCTACATAAAGTTTAGCAAATATATTGATAAACGTTTTCTTAATATACAAAAGTTTTTTGCATCATGCATGCACTAATACGAAGAACAGTGGTAATAATGCATTAAATATCGAACGAATAAAAACTTCACTCCCATCTTCCGCCGCACACACACTATAAATACACTCCGACCTTTCCAATTCATCAAAACCAAAATCAGCCAAAGCAAAACCTAAAAATGGAAAATATGTACACGCAGAAAAAATCAAACCCCACTAAAAAGGCCGCATCCCCATCGAAACCCCCAAAAGACCAACCGCAGCCCAACATGAGGTACAGAGGCGTCCGACGCCGCCCTTGGGGCCGGTACGCTGCCGAAATCCGGGACCCTCACTCCAAAGAGCGCCGCTGGCTCGGCACCTTCGACACCGCGGAGCAAGCCGCCTGCGCCTACGACATCGCCGCCCGTGCTTTGCGCGGGGTCAAGGCCCGCACCAACTTTGCCTACCCCGCTCCCAGCGTCTCCAGTGACCCTTTCGTCCTTCTCCCCCATCTTACTCATCCAGTACACGATTACAACTTCTTCCCCGTGCGTGATCAGCAGCAGCATTCCAACGACGAATTCGTGTTCCAGCATAATTCGATGACCATAACAAACGAACCCGTTAAAGATCAAGAGGATGGTTATGAGTTTTTGCTGTCAGGGCCTAGAGAGTCCGGACTTCTAGAAGATGTTGTGAAAGGGTCTTATAACTATGCTAAAAAGAAGAGGATGGATCAGGTGCTGATGAGTAGTAGTAATGGTGAAGGGTGTTATGGAAATGGGAGTGGAAGTAAGGTTATGGAGGATAATTTTCCGATGGTCGGAGATGGGCTTTTGGATGATATTGTTAAGTATCCCGATTTCTTTGAGCTGATGTCTACAACTAATCAATACATGCATGCAGGCGTTGAAGAAAGGGGTTTGAGGAGGGGTAATTAGGGTACTGATTAATGAGTTTAATCATAATTATGTGAACTTTCTCTCTTTTTAGTTTTTGTTTCCCTTTATAAGTTATCCTATTTCTTGTTTGTATTTCAGTTAAGTAATATAGTCATGCAAAAATTATCTATCTGATAATTTGTCGTAAATTTCTGTTTTGTGTTTTGGACCGATAATTATTATATATGTTTTTTGAATTCTTACATCGAACAATTTAGATTTCCATTAAAATGTTATTCGTGGTATTGATATTAGCATGAGCGCACTATTTAACTAAGCTGAGCATATGTAACCAACAAAATGCACTATTAAGGAAAATGGATGACAAAGTCATCTAGTGTAAACACTAATGGAAACTTAGAAGAATCTGCAAAGTGCAAGGGATGCTTAAGCATTTTACATCGAGTTCATGTTTAAACCATGTGAAATCATGGCTTAATAAATTCTGTATAGATATAACTAATCCACATTTTCAGTACATACATGTTTTTTCCATATATATGTACAGTTTCTAGCTATCAACTCATGCCTCCAACAAGACTATGAATTGGTGATGAAGAGAACAATATCTGCAGAATATTAACAGCTTCAGAAAATGTTGGTGCAAACAACCTGCATGCTATGTTTTATTTATTGGGATGATATAATTATATTCAGGGTTGTACCATATAGACTAATAGTGTTATGTAGTGTATATTTTCTGTGTATGGATGGAACACAATTCCATTCTTTTCGGTTGCACAAATATCCAAATGGGTGTTAACTAATAAAGGGCAAACAAGCATATCTCTTCCGTAACGTCACTAGCTTCTAGTTTTTTGCTATGCTATGGATCTATGATCTATGCGTCTCATTTAATGCTCAGAGTTGTATGCATTTATTGCATGTTTTTTATTCCTGATTACTATACATGCGCATGCCATTTCTCCTTCTGCTCACATTACTTTCTGTATCCTGCTGTATTTACTATTTACTCCTTAATTTAACCAACCTTACCATTACATACTTTAGGAAAATAGCGAACACAGTGTTTTTTTCTACGTTAAAATCAAATAATAATAGTGTGAAAAAATAATTACATAGTGTTTTTTTTGGCACCACCTCCGTCCGTGCCACCTTCGCCCGCACCACATCCGTCGGTGTCATGTCCAAAATATAAAACTCAACCAATATAGTAGAAGTTTTTGGGTATTAGTTTTGCAATCATACCAACATCAATTTTGTCACTTTTAATCTGCTTACAACAATAGGATATCAGTTTTTCCACCGCACTAGTATCAGTTTTGCCACTGTTATTCATGTTTATATTAGTTGTAATATATATTTATAAAGCAAGTACATAAAGCTTTAAATTAAGCGATACTTTTAATTTTAACACAAGTTATTCACCGATTTGTACAACGCTACATCGTTTACATATGCTCGTATTTAACAGAATCAAGAGGACCAAAATTTACAAACAATGTTTACTAACAGGCTATAACACATGCATACATTTATATAAAAAGAAAACAACCTAAAACATTTATATTAGACAAATGGATAGAAAAATATAAAGATTGCAAACATGGACATGTTATTTAACTACTAACAGAATCATTTATGTAAAAAAAACTTTATTAAAAAAACTAATACTCTAGCAATATAAACAGTACAACAGAAAAAACTAATAGTAGTGTTGGTTAGAACTGAAATCATATTAGCGAAAATAGAACAACAAAAAAACTAATATCACTGTTAGTTCAAAACCGATATCCTATTACTATTAACAGAGTAACGGTGATAGAACTGATATCAGTGTGGTTGCAAAAACTACTACTATACAATCTAACGCACATCCATCACCGGATCTTACATCCATAATCGTATCCAACCACCACTTGCAAGCAATCCGTGAGGTCGACGGTTTTATCACGTAATGAAAGTGACGCAAAGTTTTAGTGCATTGTCCTTCGGGATAATTTTTGGATGTACCGTTCTTACGATTATAAAAGCCCTAAGTTTGTCTCATTTTGCATGTTTTCCTCTGCGCTAGACTTTTGATTTCCATTAACTACATAAATAAAAATTGTAACATGATCAGATTTTCCCAAATTCAAGTATATTTTCAACAACTAGATATCGAAAAAGAAAAACACAGCTCATTGTGCGACCAACGAGTAGGTACCATTTATTAAACAACGCATTAAAATGATACTGAAAACGGAAAGTAATTATTGTTGACACATACTAACCTATTTATTTCATATTTTAATGAATAATTATTCGCTTAAAAATCTCGTTTTGTGTCTTGTTTGGATTTTTCAAAGTATAGAGATTGTTATAAAAAAAAATCGACAGAAAAAATGGTGATGTAATCAAAACCGTAGTCGGACAAAATTAAGTCTTAACTACCCTATGATATCTAAGTCCGATCCTTTGCATGTCTTAAAACTAATCATACGTCATTTAATGATTAGCTAGACAGTCTAATGTGCATATTCTAAAATTATGCGTTCTTGATGTTAAAATTTTATCAGTGGAAAGAAAGTGTACATATATTTACATATCAAACATGATATGGTAAACGCAATTGGGAAACTTTGTTTTATTAACTTCGTTATTAAGGTTTAAACCTCATAGCACATCACTCGACCAAACTACGTAAATTAGCCCTTTCATTTTGGAACTATTAGATTTAAATTAGCTGATTATCCTCCAAACCCATAATATAATCAAATCAAACGAGAAATGGTTTGTCAATAAAGACCCAAATAACAATGTATCTTCTTTGATCTCTTCACTATAAACTAGTTTATTTTTCGCATTAATGTCTTCTTACATTTCATCAATAGTAACTCTTTTCTAACGTATTATTATTTTATGTTTAACTAGAATGAATGAAAAGGCAGACAAAATAAATTTATATTATTATATTATAAATTTTCATCAATAGGACCATCAAGCTCGTTTGGGTTCGGATCTTTTCGAATCGGCTCGGTTTGGGTTTTTGTTCTAATTGCGAGCCCTTGGATTAGTATAAGAAACACACACTCATTTGATCTGTTGGTCCATTTACACCTCTACTAATGACAAATTCCTCATCGTTATGTAGGACTATAAATTTTGTATGAATGTACGATGTACGTTCGTGAACGTGACCGAAATACATCCATATGAGTCTGTCCATTGATCATTTAGGACACGAGTTAAAACAACAAAATTTGTACGAGAAAAAATCACGTCTGTTCTATATTCGTTTGAATTCCTAATAATTTGATATATAGTTGAGAGAAAATCTAATTAAAAAATATATAATTTAGTATAAATAGTCATGTCTGACCAGATTATCTCGTCTTCTTATCCGAAAAACATATGTCTATGTCCAATCGATTAGATTTAGGACATGAGATTAGACAACAAAATTTGTACGAGTTTTTTTTCTTTGTCCGGTCCATATCTGATCTGATTTTATTCACAAATCCTGATAGGGTGAGGAATATTCGATTCAAACCGAATTAACCGACCAAACTGGTTCATTTCGGTCATTTCGATTCAATTTAAAATTAATTCGGTTTGTAAAATAATTTTTTTTATTATCGGTTTAACCGAACTTATAATGTATTAACTAATTTTATGTTATCGTAGTACTTTAAACAAATAGTTTAGTTGTATAATACAAAGACATTGTTGTAAATAGATCAAATCTTATTATAAATATAAAATTTACTATATATAATTTCTCCAAACATGTAACAACCCGTATTTTCAATAACCTGTTATAACATAAATTGAGGCAGAATTTAATTCTAAAATCTGAATCAAGGGAAACGGGCTATGCCATTGCGTTCGTCTCGGAAAAATACGCGAAATAGAGTCCGAGTTTTAGAAAATCGGAGTCCGTATGACCCGATTAAGGCCCAACGAAGTTTTCAGAAAATTCAAAGTAAAAAAAGATTTCAAATTCAAGTTTGAAATTGGAAGTTTGGGCCAGTTTGGGCCAGGCGGGAAAATTCCCGCCAGAGCACCCAAGTCGACAGCCCTGTCGACTTGGTTGGACCCAAGTCGACAGCCCTGTCGACTTGGCTGTTGACTTGGTCCAGCCGGGCAGTTCTTCCTAGTGCACCATTTTGAGATTGTGTTGAGCTTGGGGGCCAGATTCGGTTTTAAGGGCTGAGATTGCAACTAGGGTTTAATCCTATGGCCTAAAACACTTGCCTAATCTATAAATAAGACCCTAACCTACCCTAAATCATCATTAATCTATCCTACAACTAAACTATGGCAAAATCAATCCTCTCATGGCCTCCACTCTCTTCATAAAATTCCTAAATAAATTTCTAAGTGATTTTCCATGCATACAAGTGTTTTCAAACTTGTATGAGCATCATTAACTTGCATTCAAGTCAAGTTTTTATATTTGCATCATAAAGGAAGAGTTTTGATCATTTTGGCTCAAGGGTTTTGCTTGCATTTTGGGTTTAATTGATTTCATAAGGGCTTTGTCATATTTTTGTGACTTCTTAAGCATTGTAAGCCCTATTCTACTTTCATACTTAAACTCTAAAGTTAAATGTATGATATGCAAGTTTATATGCAAGTTTACTATGCAATGATGTGCAAGTTTATCATGTTGTAATATGCAAGTTTATATGCAAGTATGCCATGCTATGATATGCAAGTTCATCATGTCATGTTATGCAAGTTTGATATGCAAGTTTGTCATATGATATGCAAGTATGTTATGCAAGTTTGTCATATGATATGCAAGTTATGCTATGCAAGTTTGGGTTGAACATTTTGTTCATGCTATCATGTTATGCAAGCTTATCTTGGGTTTATGAATATAAAGCTTCAAGCTTATTGCCAAAGGTTGCATTTTGGCAACATGTAAGTTATCATATCTCTTATGATAACTTGCATGTGAGGCTAAATGCGAACTTATGGCCATTTCTACATGTCATTTAGCACCATGTATCACCAATATACCAAGTTTGGTTTTATGCATGCTTTTGGGGCCTAAAAATGTAATATGCAAGTATATGAACATATGTACATTTCATATGCCACCATGTTGAACTTGTGGCTTCAACACCTTTATGTCATGATTATGCCAAGTTCCCTCTTTCTATCCTTTATGCGCTATTGCGATATGTAAGCGATGGGATTGCGTTTGGGGTTGGGTAAACTTAAAAGACATAAAAACATAAGCTTGAGAATTTACCTATTAAGTTAGGTCTACCCATTGGAAATTTACCTATTAAGTTAGGTCTACCCAATTGCTTGAAAATTTGTAACATGTTTTGGAAACATGATGGACATGACACTTAGAAAAGATAAGTGTGGCCAACTCGAGGTTGGGTTGAGTTTGTAGCGTAAACCTACCCGGAACCGACCGGCTTAACTAGTTGCTACAAACAATAGGACCCAATGTGAGAAGTTGGTCATGTTGTATCTTGAACCCGAGGTTAGACCAAGTTGTGGTGTAAGGCTACCCGGACCCGCCCGGCTTAACTAGTAACCACAACAAGGTCTAATGTGAGAGGTTAAGGCGCATTAAATTAGTTAATGCCTCGTGATTAGGGTTAAGTCATGGTCCACTGAATACTTAACCAACTTGGGCTTGGTAGATTAATCGGGGTTAAGTCGTGAACTCATCGTTACACTTAACCAAGTTAATCCATGATTAGCAAGAGGGTTAAACCGTACTTAACCCACTAGGAAATCCTAGCAATGGGGGGGCCCACTCCGCAGTAATCCCCAAAATTGGTATCATTAAGGCCCTAGGGACTAGGCTAGGGAGGGGGCACGATTACTGGGCTGGAGGTAAGCGACCCAATAAACGACGGCCGTGTGGTACGCCGATGTAGTTCCGGACGGACTATGGTCGTGCACATAGTCCGTATTTGGAGAAGTCACCTATGGGTACCAGTAGATCGAGACTGTGCACTCATGTTTATGGTGTCCAGGGGTTGGCACCCTAGGGCTTGATACACCCGAAGGGTGGACCCGGCACAGTTCGACTACAATTATGTTTGGGCCGTATTGACACCAACACGTGACGAGTTAGGCTTAGGGAGCCGATCGACTAGACCGTTTGGTTGGACCTTGTATTAGGGTCATTTCATGTTATTGGGCCAAAGCTTGGGCCAAGGGATCAATACTTGTTTATTCAAGTCATGTTAGTTTGCTAGTACACCTGTGGTGCAAAACCTTAATCCTGATTATGCGATGACATCTTTATCTACCTTGATAGTTAATCATCATGCTAGTATGTTGTTATCCCTATGTTCATCCCTGCTGCTCATGCCAGTTAACTTTATCAGTTTACATTGATTGTAGTAGGGCTTACTCAGTCTTTTTGACTGACCTGTTTTCTTTCGCCTCTTTTCTTCCGTTCCCCCCCCCCCAGGTTCTCAGGGAGGGAATACAGGAGCTTAGCTTGGATCTCAGATTGCTTGCTTGTGGGATTTCAGCTCATGTACGGTTTCGACATGAAGCTAGCTATGGTTACCACTTATTTGGGGATAGCACTTATGTATTTCAGTTTTTCAGTTGATGTTGTTTTATCTAGACTTGTTTATTTGGAAAGCTATGTTGTACCAGACTTGTTTTGAAATGTTTTGAAATCTTCCGCTGTTTTATCTATGATATTTACTCTGTTTACATATATACATATGTTCTTGTTCTGCCTTGATATATCATTATGCATGTTTACCTGATTCAAACGCCCCTCCAAAGTCAGAGTGCTTGCAAGAGCCACCCTGGCGGAGGCGGGGTGTTACATTTGGTATCAGAGCATATGGTTTACGAGAAGGAACAAAAAGGTTTTTAAAACTTTTGGAAAACTATTTTCAAAACAAAGTATAAAGTATTTTCCAAAGAAAAGTCTAGTTTATTTTAAAGGCTATTCCCCAAAAAGCCATTAGCAAAATTCCTTCGTTTTTCTCCATTCTGAATCTGTCTTTTTCTTTGTTTTCAGTATGGCCGATAACTTTGCTATTCCGGGGGGAGTGCACGTACCTGTTTGGTATAGGAGACTTTTGGAGGCTAGGGCGACCGAAGCCGGCCCCGTAGATGTTCCTCCTCCTCCTCCTCCGGTAGTTAATGTTCCTCCTCCTCCTGTCGCTGAGGTTCCTCTTCCTCCTCCCCCTCAGCATCCTCAAGCTGACTTCGCAAAGACTTGCAAAGATTTCAAAGCAATGGGTGGCAAGAACTTTCAAGGCACTGAGACTTTTGTAGAGGCCAGAAATTGGTTGAAAGAGACCGAGGATTTATTTGCTATCTTTGGGTTAGATGATCAGAGGAAGATCTTGTTGGCGGTTTGGCTTATGAAGGATGAAGCCGCTTATTGGTGGGAAGTCACCAATGGTACTAGGCCTGTTGAGACTTGGGCCGATCTCAGGGCAAGATTCGTGCTTAAGTTTCTATCTTCTGCTGAGGAGAATCTGCAAATGGAGAGGTTCATAACTTTGAAACAAGGAGATATGTCTGTCAAAGAATATGTGAACAAGTTCAATTAGTTAGCTCGTTTTGGCTTGGATATGGTTAATACTCCTCAGAAGAAGGCCCTTCGTTTTGCTAGAGGATTGAATGAGCCGTTGCAGGGATTGGCTATGTCGCATATTCCCCATGGGGCCACGTTTGAGAGCTTGGTTGATATGGCGTTACTTCAGGGAGATGTCAAGAAAGAGATCAAGACAAATGATACTCAAGCCAAGAAGACTAATTCCCAGGGAAAAGGAAATCAGGGTAATCCAAGTGGTCAAAGCAGTCAAGGCAATCAGAACAAGAACAAGAGTCAAGGCAACAAGGGGAACAACAACAAGGGCAAGAACACTAAGGAGAAGTGCCATTATTGCGGTTCAGCTGGGCATCTTATTAAGGATTGTAAGAAGAGGAAAAGGAAGAATGGTGAATGCTTTTTTTGCGGTGAGACTGGACATTTTAGTAAGGATTGCCCGAAGAAGCGAGGGCAAGGCCAGGGTCAGACTCAGCGTGCTGGACCTTCAAGAGGGCAAGTTCATGCTCTCAATACCGCTCCAGTTCCCGATCGAGGTAGTATTTCTGTTGAGAGCCTTGTATATATTTCTGATTTTCCAGTTCGTACCTTGTTTGATTCTGGTGCATCGCATAGCTTTATCTCATCTGATCTTGTTGATAGTTTGCACCTTAGTACTAGCTTGGTAGATGATCCCGTTTGTGTCTCAAATCCTATTGGGGGTTCCGCCCATTTGTCTATGATATGTGGGAATTTGAGGATCTCTATACTGAGTGTAGAGTTCTTGTGCAGTGCTTATGTTCTTGGTTTTAGGGGATACAGATTGATATTGGGCATGGATTGGCTGTCCAGATATGGAGCCATTCTTGATTGTGAGCATAGGGTTGTGAGGCTCGCGACTCGCCTCGGAAACACCCTAGAAATTTCTTGTGATCCGAGAGGTCCCGTCATGTTGTGCTATCTTGAATCACTCGACTCGTCAATGGAAACTCTTCAGTCTTTGAGAGTGGTTCGGGAGTATCCGGATGTTTTTGATGAAGTTAGGGGGTTGCCCCCTAAGCGAGAGATTGATTTCCGCATTTATCTGGTGGATAATGCAAAGCCGGTTTCTTTGCCTGTTCGGCATATGGCTCCGTGTGAAAGGCGGGAGCTAAGTAAGCAAGTAAAAGAGTTGCTTGAGAAAAACTTCATTAGACGAAGTATATCTGAATGGGGAGCGCCTGTGGTATTTGCTACCAAGGCAGATGGTTCTCTCCGACTATGTGTTGACTATCGAGAGTTGAATAAGATGACTAAGAAGAACAGACACCCGTTACCGAGGATTGATGATCTCTTTGACCAGCTTGTCGGTGCTTCTGTTTTCTCTCAGCTTGATCTTGCTACAGGATTCCATCAGCTCAGGGTAGCTGAAGATAGTATAGACAAGACTGCGTTCAGAACTCCAGATGGATTCTCCGAATGGCTTGTCATGCCGTTCGGCTTGACTAATGCACCCGCATATTTCGTGGACTTGATGAGTAGGGTGTTCAGGGAGTTCTTGAACAGGTTTGTCGTGGTCTTCGTAGATGATATTCTGATCTTCTCTAAGGATGAGGAAGAGCACGCAAGGCATCTCGTGGAAGTGATGGATACGCTTAGAGCGCATCAGTTAAAGGCCAAGTTCTCCAAGTGTCACTTTTGGAGAAGGGAAGTTAGATTCCTTGGGCATATAGTATCTAAGCAAGGATTAGCGGTGGATCCCGCTAAGGTAGTTGCAGTTCAGGATTGGAAGACTCCAAGGAATGCAACCGAAGTGAGAAATTTTCTAGGTCTTGCAGGTTTTTACAGGAAGTTCATCAAGGACTTCGCGAGGATTTCCGCTCCTCTCACTAAATTGACGAAGAAGAATTTAGTTTTTGCTTGGAGCATAGAATGCGAGCTTGCTTTTCAGAAGCTCAAGATAGCTCTCACATCAGCACCTGTTCTAGCTTTGCCCGATGGAGGGAAGTTATTTACAGTATACACCGATGCATGTGGCACGGGGTTAGGAGCTGTTTTGATGCAAGAAGGAAGAGTGATATGCTTTGGCGGTAGACAACTCAAAGTGCATGAGAAGAATTATCCCACTCATGACTTAGAGTTGGCAGCAATAGTATATGCACTCAAGGCTTGGCGCCATTATCTTCTGGGAGAAAGATTTGAGCTTTATACCGATCACAAGTCATTGAAGTATCTCTTTTCTCAGAAGGATCTGAATCTGAGGCAACAAAGATGGATGGAATTCTTGGCGTCCTACGATTTTGAGATAGCTTATACCCCTGGCAAGGGGAATGTGGTAGCAGACGCATTGAGTAGAAGAAGGTTGACCCTAAGTCCTCTATTCGTTGAGATGAAGAATTTAGAGTATGTGGCAACCTTTGATTTCTCTTTGGTGGTTGAGTCGATGACCGGTTCTTTAGCATCTCTGGAACTCAGACCTACCCTTCTTGATCATGTTGGGGCTTCGCAGAGAGAAGACCATCAGATAGTTGAGATTATGGATAAGCTGATTCGAGGAGAGACGTCTAGTCGTCTCACTCGATATTCCATTGATGACAAGGGTTGGTTGAGGAGAGACGGAAGGTTATGTGTTCCAATGGTAGAAGATTTAGTAAGAAAAGTTCTGGAGGAAGCGCATCGCTCTAAGTTGACTATACATCCGGGCGGAGATAAGATGTATAAAGATATGAAGCGCATTTTCTTTTGGCCTGGGATGAAGAAGGATGTGGCAGAGTTTGTCTCTAGATGCATCATTTGCCAGCAAGTTAAGGCCGAGTCAAAGAAGCCCGGTGGGCTATTACATCCTCTAGACGTTCCACTTTGGAAGTGGGAGAGTATTTCCATGGATTTTATCGATGGGCTACCAAGGTCAAGGAAAGGGAATACGAGCATTTGGGTTATTGTGGATAGGCTCACAAAGAGTGCTCATTTCATTCCGGTGAAGAGCAAGAGGACCGCATCTTGGCTAGCGTCTGTATATCTTCGTGAGATTGTGAGACTTCATGGAGTCCCTTCTAGTATTGTCAGTGACCGTGACCCAATCTTTACAAGTCAATTCTGGAATAGCTTGCAAGAAGCTATGGGCACGAGGTTGAATCTAATTACGGCTTATCACCCACAGAGGGACGGTCAAACCGAAAGGGTGAATAGGGTACTCGAGGATCTGTTGAGGCTTTGTATTCTGGATTTTGGTGGTACTTGGGAAGACCATCTTCCTCTTGTTGAGTTTGCATATAATAACAGTTATCAGGCAAGCATAGGGATGGCACCATTCGAAGCTTTATATGGGAGGCCGTGCAAGTCGCCTACATGTTGGTGGGAGACTACAGATAAGCTTATACTTGGGCCTGATCTGATCAGAGATACATCCGAGAAGATCGAGTTGATTCGGAGACGGATGAAAGCGGCCCAGGACCGACAGAAATCCTATGCTGATAAGCGAAGAACTGATTTGGAGTTTGATGTTGGGGATATGGTTTTCGTGAAGGTTTCTCCTTTGCGAAATGTGGTCCGATTTGGAGCCGTTGGGAAGTTAGCACCGAGGTTTGTTGGACCATTCCCTATCATAGAGAGGATCGGGCAGATGGCTTACAGAGTGGAGTTGCCCGAGAAGCTTGCCGGAGTACACGATGTTTTTCATGTCTCGCATCTCCGGAAGTGTTTACATGAATCAGCAGAGGTTGTTGAGCCGAGTGTTCTGAAAGATGTGGAAGTGGAGAAAGAGGCTACCTTGAGGAGAGCTCCGATTCGTATCTTGGGGACGGAGACCAAGAAGCTAAGGAATCGAGAGGTCAAGTTGGTGAAGGTTCAGTGGGGTAAAGCCGAAGAAGACGCAACTTGGGAAACCGAGGAGAAGATGCGTGGGCTTTATCCATTCCTTTTTGAGGGTACACTCTCAATCTCTTTTCTTTGTTAGCATATCTTTCTCTTTGCTATCCATGTTTATCTAGTTTATCGTGTTAATCTTGTCATGAGAACCTTAGGTAGAAACCCTTTGGATGAAACATGTGTTTGAAACATGTTATGCTTGATGGTTGCAAGTGGTTGCAAGTGTTTGCAAGTGGTTACTCGTGGATGCATTATACACGTTAGGCACTAGATCGGCTCACACACTCCTCATATTGCATATGCATGAGTGTTTATGCTTATTCATGGATGAAAATTTTTGTGTTATCACATGGATGTTGCATATGGATGTATGTTATGTGCACACATATAGATGTTATACATTATGTTAGGAATTGCATACATATGGATTCATTTCACTAACATAATTTGCATTGATGATATTTGCATTAGATAAGTACATATACACACACCTTTGCATATGTTCATACAACATTTAGAATCTTGTAAGGACAATGATTGCTCGTGGATGATGTTTTGAGTAGATGGATGTTGGATGGTAGGATACGTTCTTCCTAACTCGAAGATTTCGGGGACGAAATCCTTTAAGGAGGGGAGAATGTAACAACCCGTATTTTCAATAACCTGTTATAACATAAATTGAGGCAGAATTTAATTCTAAAATCTGAATCAAGGGAAACGGGCTATGCCATTGCGTTCGTCTCGGAAAAATACGCGAAATAGAGTCCGAGTTTTCGAAAATCGGAGTCCGTATGACCCGATTAAGGCCCAACGAAGTTTTCAGAAAATTCAAAGTAAAAACAGATTTCAAATTCAAGTTTGAAATTGGAAGTTTGGGCCAGTTTGGGCCAGGCGGGAAAATTCCCGCCAGAGCACCCAAGTCGACAGCCCTGTCGACTTGGGAGTCGACTTGGTTGGACCCAAGTCGACAGCCCTGTCGACTTGGCTGTCGACTTGGTCCAGCCGGGCAGTTCTTCCTGGTGCACCATTTTGAGATTGTGTTGAGCTTGGGGGCCAGATTCGGTTTTAAGGGCTGAGATTGCAACTAGGGTTTAATCCTATGGCCTAAAACACTTGCCTAATCTATAAATAAGACCCTAACCTACCCTAAATCATCATTAATCTATCCTACAACTAAACTATGGCAAAATCAATCCTCTCATGGCCTCCACTCTCTTCATAAAATTCCTAAATAAATTTCTAAGTGATTTTCCATGCATACAAGTGTTTTCAAACTTGTATGAGCATCATTAGCTTGCATTCAAGTCAAGTTTTTATATTTGCATCATAAAGGAAGAGTTTTGATCATTTTGGCTCAAGGGTTTTGCTTGCATTTTGGGTTTAATTGATTTCATAAGGGCTTTGTCATATTTTTGTGACTTCTTAAGCATTGTAAGCCCTATTCTACTTTCATACTTAAACTCTAAAGTTAAATGTATGATATGCAAGTTTATATGCAAGTTTACTATGCTATGATATGCAAGTTTACCATGTTGTAATATGCAAGTTTATATGCAAGTATGCCATGCTATGATATGCAAGTTCATCATGTCATGTTATGCAAGTTTGATATGCAAGTTTGTCATATGATATGCAAGTATGTTATGCAAGTTTGTCATATGATATGCAAGTTATGCTATGCAAGTTTGGGTTGAACATTTTGTTCATGCTATCATGTTATGCAAGCTTATCTTGGGATTATGAATATAAAGCTTCAAGCTTATTGCCAAAGGTTGCATTTTGGCAACATGTAAGTTATCATATCTCTTATGATAACTTGCATGTGAGGCTAAATGCGAACTTATGGCCATTTCTACATGTCATTTAGCACCATGTATCACCAATATGCCAAGTTTGGTTTTATGCATGCTTTTGGGGCCTAAAAATGTAATATGCAAGTATATGAACATATGTACATTTCATATGCCACCATGTTGAACTTGTGGCTTCAACACCTTTATGTCATGATTATGCCAAGTTCCCTCTTTCTATCCTTTATGCGCTATTGCGATATGTAAGCGATGGGATTGCGTTTGGGGTTGGGTAAACTTAAAAGACATAAAAACATAAGCTTGGGAATTTACCTATTAAGTTAGGTCTACCCATTGGGAATTTACCTATTAAGTTAGGTCTACCCAATTGCTTGAAAATTTGTAACATGTTTTGGAAACATGATGGACATGACACTTAGAAAAGATAAGTGTGGCCAACTCGAGGTTGGGTTGAGTTTGTAGCGTAAACCTACCCGGAACCGACCGGCTTAACTAGTTGCTACAAACAATAGGACCCAATGTGAGAAGTTGGTCATGTTGTACCTTGAACCCGAGGTTAGACCAAGTTGTGGTGTAAGGCTACCCGGACCCGCCCGGCTTAACTAGTAACCACAACAAGGTCTAATGTGAGAGATTAAGGCGCATTAAATTAATTAATGCCTCGTGATTAGGGTTAAGTCATGGTCCACTGAATACTTAACCAACTTGGGCTTGGTAGATTAATCGGGGTTAAGTCGTGAACTCATCGTTACACTTAACCAAGTTAATCCATGATTAGCAAGAGGGTTAAACCGTACTTAACCCACTAGGAAATCCTAGCAATGGGGGGCCCACTCCGCAGTAATCCCCAAAATTGGTATCATTAAGGCCCTAGGGACTAGGCTAGGGAGGGGGCACGATTACTGGGCTGGAGGTAAGCGACCCAATAAACGACGGCCGTGTGGTACGCCGATGTAGTTCCGGACGGACTATGGTCGTGCACGTAGTCCGTATTTGGAGAAGTCACCCATGGGTACCAGTAGATCGAGACTGTGCACTCATGTTTATGGTGTCCAGGGGTTGGCACCCTAGGGCTTGATACACCCGAATGGTGGACCCGGCACAGTTCGACTACAATTATGTTTGGGCCGTATTGACACCAACACGTGACGAGTTAGGCTTAGGGAGCCAATCGACTAGACCGTTTGGTTGGACCTTGTATTAGGGTCATTTCATGTTATTGGGCCAAAGCTTGGGCCAAGGGATCAATACTTGTTTATTCAAGTCATGTTAGTTTGCTAGTACACCTGTGGTGCAAAACCTTAATCCTGATTATGCGATGACACCTTTATCTACCTTGATAGTTAATCATCATGCTAGTATGTTGTTATCCCTATGTTCATCCCTGCTGCTCATGCCAGTTAACTTTATCAGTTTACATTGATTGTAGTAGGGCTTACTCAGTCTTTTTGACTGACCTGTTTTCTTTCGCCTCTTTTCTTCCGTTTCCCCCCCAGGTTCTCAGGGAGGGAATACAGGAGCTTAGCTTGGATTTCAGATTGCTTGCTTGTGGGATTTCAGCTCATGTACGGTTTCGACATGAAGCTAGCTATGGTTACCACTTATTTGGGGATAGCACTTATGTATTTCAGTTTTTCAGTTGATGTTGTTTTATCTAGACTTGTTTATTTGGAAAGCTATGTTGTACTAGACTTGTTTTGAAATGTTTTGAAATCTTCCGCTGTTTTATCTATGATTTTTACTTTGTTTACATATATATACATATGTTCTTGTTCTGCCTTGATATATCATTATGCATGTTTACCTGATTCAAACGCCCCTCCAAAGTCAGAGTGCTTGCAAGAGCCACCCTGGCGGAGGCGGGGTGTTACAAAACATGAATTTATGTTTTATTTTGAGTGATTTCATTATTTGAATAAGAATACATGGTTCAAGTTCATTACATCGGTTACCGACCGAATTAACCGAAAATAATTCAGTACGGTTCGGTTTGGAAATCTTTCGATTTCAATTCGATTTGAGTTTTTTGACCTCCAAACTAATTGAATCATCCGAACGCTCAATCCTAGATACTGAACACATCTCCATTCGGTCCGGTTTGACCGATTTAAACCTTTATCGTTACGTTGGTTGTGTAACTAGTTAGTCTACTAAGTCTTAAGATCATTTTTTGTCGAATCTTATCTTCATTGATCAATAGCTAAGTCCAAAAAACATGAGGTCAAAAAAAATAAAAAAATAAAATAAAAGAACCTAAGTAAATAAATAATATTATATTGCAACAAAAAGGAACAACACTTATTTTCGTACATTCTACAAACATTTGGAAAATAAGTGCAAAAGCAAAAGCTTAAATTTTCAAATATTAATAAACCATTTGACAAGTATTAGCAAAATGTAATTCAAATGATAAAGACGAAAACGTACAAATCTTAACCAAATAAATATATGCATATATATGTGTGTGTATTACATATACATATATATATATATATATATATATATATATATATATATATATATATATATATAATACAATGGTGTTTTATTACATTTGCAATTTAAACCGTATATGCTTGCACAACCCCAATTGTTTGGAAATATTCGAAAAACAGAAACATTAATAAACAAAAGAAAATACTAGATTCAAATGAAAAAAGTTACTTAGGAGAGAAGAATTTACCATTTAAATAATAAATTTTAAAAAAATGAATAACATAGAATGACTTGGTGAATAATTCAAATTCATGTTCAGATTTGAAAGAACTAAATTGCATGTGAAGAATATCACAAGGGAAAGTCGGTTTATGAAAATAAATGAATAATAACCAAAAATAACTTAAACCTTAATTTTATTTTTTAATCTTCATTAAATTAGAAAACCGACAACGGTGAAAGTTGGAGTAGATACTTGGTGGATAATTGCTTTATATTGGTAATTAAACAATTGGTATTAAACAATTGATAATTGACGTGGGAGAAGTTGAACAATCTAGAATCACATTTTAGTTGGGATTTCTCAAGAATTAATATTGGGGAATAGTTTGAATGAATTTTGGTTTTCTATAGTTAGCCTTCTTTGGCATTTGAATGCGTCATGCCATTAGACCATTATGTAGTTTGATGGATGGAAACGTAATGAGTGAATACAATAAAAAGTCCTAGTAAGCACTTCATAAAGTTGGCTATCTACATTTTTTTAATCCCTTGACCATTGCATACATGCAAGACACTACTGGTCGGTCGGTTTATGCTTATTTATTAGCAGTGCGCAATTCGTCGGGCTCTTATTAGATATGAAGAGCAAACAGGCCCCTGGTTCTATGTACATACTGATTAACTCTACGGCTACAAAGCTTTACCCTTTCCCTGCTTTTAACAAGTACGGAAGTCGCTTAATATTTGCAGGAAAAGTCATTTCCACTGTTAGCATTTTTAAACGTGGTACAAAATGGGCCTTGATGGGCTTAAGAAACGCACTGACAGATATCAAGGTCTGAACTAATCCTATTACTCAAGTGGCCCATTTGCTTCTTAGAAAAGAAGACTGGGCCATATTATAATATGGACCAAAAATAATATAATATATGAAGCACTCTGGTTCAGTAGAGTCCCTCTCACATATCTCTGTTACTCTGTAGATGTGATGAATTCATAGCCATTTGAAATTTTAATGGAAAGCAGCAGATATTTTGAAGGGGTGTCAATATCTAAAAATAGCTGAAAATGAACGATCTAAAAGTAACGTAAAGTGAATTTTCAAATAACTCACGTTTTATACGGCCCAGGAAGATGGTTCCAAAAAGAATCTTTACTTTGCATGCAATGCGCATAAAAAGGTGAAAACGAAATGGTGGTGTCATGGTCATCGCAATAAAATAATAATGGAAACAAACTCATTGCAAGCCAAAGGGATTTCCCTTTCTATCTTTTGCACCAAGGTTAGGTTCAAATGCGGTCATACCAGAATCTATACACCTCTAACCCAAAAAAAAAAAAAAAAAACTTCATATGTTTGCCTTCATAAATTGATCGTTAATAGAAGAAATTCTCTTATTGCATATTTAATAGATTAACACCATACCACATCAAAACCAGATCATATTTGTTTAAATCGAATCAACCCTAGACGGTAAGAAATTAATAAAATGGTTAGCATTTTTTTATTAACCGATGACCGTAGTACGAAAGTGATTTGGTCTCTACACCACACTAAACCGACCAACTTCCAACCCAAGTTAGCTCATTAAAGTAAAAAAGGAAAAGTAAATAAACTTTTCCGTAAGGATAACCTTTGTAAAATAACGAATCCAAATACAAAACTTGTCACAAATCACACAAATTTTCTATATCGATAGACTTATGAAATGCCAATATATTTCAACAATTATACGATTTAACTTTAGTTTTATATTCAAATTTTAATATAAACATCAATTTCCATTTTGTGTTTCATTTATAGCTAGAAAACTACTCTATCATTGTAGGGATTCTCTTTTTAAATGTTTTCCGCGTCATATCCATATGTTTCATCATTGTTATAAGGTTGCTATTATCATAATGATTACAAAGTTGGCTAATTTATTATTACAATTGTTTTACATTTAAATATCAATATTTAATAAATTCTATAGTTATTCAAGAAATTTTCACAAGTTTTAACACATTATTCCACATTTATAATCCATACAGTTAAATTAATTAATTGTTTTAAAACTTCGGCTTTATAAACTAACTCAATTAACTAATATTTATTATTTGGTCAAATAATCTCAAAAATGACAATTCAATATATCATACACTATGCATACATTAAAAAAATTATATAATTAATATCTACATGTTGAAATTCATGAAATGCTAATATAGAACTTAACTAAGAAAAGTTACTTTCATTTGTTTTGAAGAAAAAACAAACGAATTACATGAATGATCCCTTCTTATGGATAATTCCCTTTTTCTAAAAATTATAGGGAAATGTAATATCACATATCATTATGTACTGTATATGTCTACAGGTATATCAGATATGCGATAGTATAATGGGCCTACACCCAAGCCCATTTATTCATTAAGTATTATAAATAGCCTATCTATACAAACCAAAATCAATCAATGCAATTTTATAATTTACATTTCTCTCATACAAACCCACAATCTACTTTATGTTTTTTAATCAAGTTTATCAGATCAAACCACAATCAAATTAACACAATTCTTTCATGATATCAGGGCCATATCTGCTCAATGATAAAAGATAAAAAGATAGCCTCACATGAAGTCTCTCAGTTTTGATCTTACCATCGAGATCAGACTGTAATTGTTGACGCACTTTTTTGGCAAAGTCATCACACGTCAAGTTTTCAACTAGCAACACGTTCAAGCATCAAAAGCATCGTCAACAAGCGCAAAGCAGTTTGGTCGAAGTTGCACACTACTTGTAAACCGCTTTTGATAAGTTGTGATAATTTCATTGTTTTTTGGATGAACTTGACCTTTTGAATTGAAACTCATTTTTTATATCATGATCATTTGGATTGGATATTTGTTTTTTGAAATCATTTGAAAATTTTGATATCTTGAATCTCACGCACTTCTTGGATTTGAAATTGATAATCTTGTGTGATCGATTTATTGAATCTTGAAATTTACATATCTCTTCAAGTGATTTCAAATGAACTATTTTATAATCTTGGATCATGAATTATCTCTTAGGCTTGTTTTACATATTCTGAAAAATTCTCTTGTAAATCTTGCTCTGAAGTTGAATGACTGTTGCTATGATAAAAGGAACTGAATTGTTAGATTTGGATACTTTGTAATTATGGACATTAGGATCTACATATGATATCTGTATTAGGAGCTTTGAAAATCTCACAGTTAGTTGATTTTTTATATTGATTTTTAAACTTTATAGATCTTTCAGAATCCCTCTTATAATTGATATTTTTAATTTTAAAATCATTTTTGGCTATTTATCCAAAAATTTAAATCATTGACCAAATCGAACTGTATTTGGAACTCATCAAAATTATTATCAGACTTTTGAAATTGTGATGAGTTGTGACTATAGTATATTTCACAACAAGAGAAAATTTTATTTAATTCTCGTAATGTTTAAACAAATCTTATAATATCTTTAATTTGATGTTTATTTCACGAACATCTACTTTTGTTATCATCCTTTTGCTATTCATCATGTTTTTATTTAATGTGGAGAGTTTATTTTTTAAAATCATCTAAAATATACAATTTCAAATTTGTGATGAAAATGAGACTATATTATGTTTCAGAAAAAGCGATAATTGAAATTTTCAAAATCCCGATATAGTTGAGCATATTTCATAATATGATTAATTTAGAAATTTATTTCACAACCATCTTTGTACCTATCATAATTCTACCATTCATTTTGGTTTTATATACTGGGGAGATTTTTATATAATAAGATTTTATCTAATCTCATTTAAAAAGCCTAGATATGGTCATGCATGGTTAGAGATAACTTATAATCTAAGTTGCAACTGATCCCATTTAAAACTCCTAATAGGCTATGCGTGGTTAGTGTGCTCTTAATTTAAAAAGAATATATATATATATATATATATATATGAAATCTTTCTTGCTGTGTAAAAATCAAACTATCAATCCATTTTCTAAATTGTGAAATGTGTTACTATCTTATGATGTATTATGATTTTTTGACCGATAGTTTTTTGGGGCTTGCGATTATTTGATTTTGTCACTTGATTTGTACCTATAACCATAGTCTAAATCCATCACTATTTTGTGCTCATTTTTTTTGAAAATAATTGGAATTAATATGTTTTTAAACTCTCTCCATTTTATAAAATTCATCGTAAATCCATCAATCTACAATGTGAAATTTGCCATTGTTTTGAAGAATATTATGATTTTTGTTTGACTGAATGAGATTTATGATGTACATTCTCTCTCTTGATCTGATTTTATACTTCTAGTCTACATTTCATCACTATTTCGATTTATATATCTTTTTGATTATAACAAAAGGGGGAGAATGGTTACGATTTTGATTGATGAGTGAAGATTTCATTAATATTTTAATATTGGAAATTCAATTCATTCATTCTTTTCACTCATATGCACATATTTAGGGGGAGTTTTGTTGTGGGGGAGCATACATATAGGGGGAGTCCTACACTTCACTGTCAAACACATATATTATATTCAAAATTTTATTTTAAGTTTGTTATCATTAAAAGGGGAAGATTGTTGTATATAACAATATGATTTTTGTTTGATGATAACAAACAAACATATTATTATAAATGTGTTTGCAATTGCACTATTCTACTACATCACATAGAAAAAGAAATATTTAATTTTTAATAGAATGCTATTGCACAAGATTTTAAATATTCAAAAAGTATTTTATTTAAATAAGTATTTTATTTCAACATTTGAATAGTACAAACTTCTAACTCCACCATTGTACATTCCACTGGTATTATACATTCAATTTCATATACATTGGCTTCTCACTGTATTTCTCTCAATCCACTATGCTTTAACATTCAGTCACTTAGTTACATTTCACTCAGTTGTATATACATACAAACTCATATATAGATTCTCACTCACACTCACTATTCTTCAATATACCTCAGAGTCAGTCCATTCATCTACATACCTGTCATAGAAACACGCATATACAGAGTAAACTGGAACAAAAATTAATTTACATTCTAGAAGATATAAATTTATTTGCCGTAGAATTTTGGTGTGTTTCTCATCATATTTCTTGACTTGGTTTGATATGCATATACATATATCTATGTCTAGACTGTTTGTGATATTCACAGTGATTCACTGCAAATACCACAAGGCAGACTGTATCTCTAGTGCTTACAGATCAGCCCCGATATAACTATATTGGTTTTCTAATAAGAACCAACATTTAAAATTAGCTGATTCTGTATAGCCCAACTTAGATATAGTGATCTACTGTTAGAAAATTCACGCTTGTCATTCAAATAGCTAATATATTACATATATAAACCGCACATGCACGATAGATGTATACGCATACATGTGTATGTATATACACATATATATTGTGCATGGGCAATATGGTCAAATATCAATATGTGCACAAATATCAAAGCATCCCTTAAATGATGGACAACAAAGTGAAATGATACAGCCCAACCAAATGTGTGCAGCATGACACTGGAACAAGATAAAGTGGAACAGTCACACATGAAGTGGTGGCAAGCACAATGCATAAACAAGCCAAGTTGTATCTCAACTTGAATGAAATCATGGCATGCAAGTGATCAAAGCAAGCATGTATCAACTTGAACAAGCAAGTAGCCAAGACACATACATATACATGTTTTTGTGTGTGTGTGTGTGTATTCAACATGACACAAGAATGTACAACAGCAAGTGTGCACAATGCAAGAAATGGTGCAAAGCATTTTAAAAAAAAGGCAACAACACATAACCAAACGGGCAGTACAACATTGTTATATATAAGCACTCCATGAAATATATATTGTGCAACAAGTAAAATCAGCAAGCAAATGAAGTAACATGTTTCAAAACTACAAAACTGAACCAAAGATGCAAATACACAGTTGCAAGCATAGGTGTGATACAAGCAATTAAATCATCAGGTCTTACATGACTCAGCAGTCACAAAGATGCAAACATGTCAAGTGCAACCGAACCATGCAACCACACAGTGGTGTTTCAACAAGGTCCAGATGGTTAAAGAAATATATTGGTGTCCATGCATGTGTGTGTGTGTATAACAATATCAAAAGCTAGAGAAGTGACATACATGTACAAGTAAGAGTGCACATTCACATACATGGTGCTGCTATACATTTTAACTTGGGCAAGGCAAGATACACAGTTTCAAGAATCGGCATGTACACATGGCACCACACAAGAGTGCACAAAACAAAAATGAATAAGGGAGTACATAAGTAATTTCTTTTTCAAGTCCATGCAACTAATTAGAATCCACAACATATGTGCTTTAGGTTCAAAGTGGCAAGCAACCAAAAAATGCAAACACTTAATTTAGGTCAGACTCATATGGCTTAACAACAAGCAGTGTACAAGTGCTTAGCGACAAAATACTGCATGGACATGATAGCATGAAACAGAAGAGTTCTGGTGTAGCATAGCAGAGTACACAAGACAACAAGGGGGACACAAATGAATAACATGCAAGTATAAGCAACACGACTATTGCCATGTTCACACAAATGAAAAGCTGCTCGAATGATCTCAGATGAATAAGGAAAATCTTTAATTTTTCAATTCACTGTTATAAAATGAAAAATAAAACAATCTTTATTCTTGAAAATTAAAACAATGCTGGGTAAAACCTGTGTTATTTACTTTCCCTATCCTTTACTATGTTGTTATCTGAGCTGTGATACTTTTAATATCTTGAAAAACTACAATAAACCATATTCACCCCCCTCAAGGATTAATCTAGATCTTACACAAACATGTTTTAGTCACTGGATTAAACAGTTCATATATAAACAACATGAAATCTAATAACAAAAAAATATTTGAGGAATTCAGTTGGATCCCTCCAACCTGTTTTTCCTATAACACAGCTCATAATAATATTTAGTAACTGTATGTGAGATAAGAATTTTGTTCTAATATATTTAAATGAAGTAAATATGAATAACATCAATTAACAACAAACAAATAACATTCAACTTATTTTATTAACGATGAATTATAACTATTATGAATTTAACCACATCATAGAATTGCAGAAGGTGTGAGAGTTAACTCACTGTTTTATTTTGATTTGAAGATGTTGCATTGTTTCATTTAATTCAAAATGAACATTTAAAATTTAATGAAATTCCAATAGATTTCGATTCCAACCAAACTAGCTTAGTAGCGAAGCATTCGTCTCCATGATCCCAATGGATCCTGTTTTGCGTAATTCTGTGACCGTGTATAAAAGTTATCATCGTTATATGCTTCAATTGGTTTTAAAATAATAATGTTAATTACCTTATTAATATTAACCCACATGATTAACTTCAGTTAATCCAAGCGTTTTCATTCCTTAACCCAGGCCAACCCTGACTCCTTTGTTCCCCAATCACGTTCTTCACCATTTGAACAAAACATGGACGACTTCGATCCACACAAACCCGCCACCGCGCCTCACCTTGCAACCGGACCTCCAACCTGACATGTCGCCGCCTTCGCCACTCAGAGATGCCTCGACGTCGACGACCCTGGCTCTTATCTCTGTCTCATCGCGCCATAATTTGACCTCGATCAGAAAAATTCGAACATAGATTCCCATCTCCCGGCGCCGCCTGAGACTTCGCTACCACCAATATTGTCACAGCCTGATCGTCCTCTTCCTACATATTTTAGGCTTCATCCCCTGAAATCGCCCCCACTACCAACAAATTGAAGAAATCCGATTGAACCCCTTCCAAATACTGTACCACAGTCACCTCACCACCGCGACCACCACACTCCATCAAAGACCACCACACCAGTGTCAAACGAAAGTCTGCCTCTCCTTTATAAGTTCCCTCTAGACACCCCAACCTAAAAACGTCACCATCGCATGGAAATCGAGGACGAGCAAAACTGATTTTCTTTACTGTCTTCGACGATTCCAGCCAGCTAAGACCGTCCTTGGCCACAAAATTTCACCAGAGGTCGACCTAAGTATGCTTAACAATTTGCAATTGATGACTTTTTCCAATTTTCTACAGATTGAGAGACATAAATTAAAATGTGGAAATGGGTTTAATTGCAAGATTGATTTGGGAATTTAGGGTTATGGTTAGGGTGTTTATATAGAGGAGATTTATATTATTTTATCTTGAAGTGACGATCGATATTTCTTTGAAATGACTAACGATATTTTGGATTATTATTATTTAATTTATTCGTGTCTATCGCCATTTCCGATTGATGTTTATTTATTCGTATGATCATATTCTCCTATCGCGATGAAAATGGATATCATACTATTGTTCGACATTACGGACCCAGTAAAATTTGTTTCGTTGAAACCCGAGTCTGTATGCACAAACAACTCTAGTTTGAGTTCAAATTATCGATTTATTCACATTTTAATTTGCGCATGCTCACAAAATAACTCCGATTGACACGAAACATGAAATCTAGCAATAATTAACAATTACGGATTTAACAAAAATTATTTCATTGAAATTCGAGGCCGTTTGAAGAAAGGCTCTTTTTTAAATTCCAAATTAAATCAAAATAGATCGATTTTAAAACACTTCAATATAATAATAATAAATTATTATTATTGTATATATTCAAATAGAATGTCATATAGCATCAAAATAAACTATTTTAATGTCAAATATTTAATTCCAAGTTAAAACGATATGAAACTTATAATAAAATTCCTTTCATTTTATTAAATAAATCGTTATGGTTTATAAACGATTCCATAGGACCTTTTGAAAATTTGATTTGGATATAACTCAAAATCTACAAAATGAAAACTAAATTTTTCTCTTTCATTAGAAAATTATAATCCAATAGATCGGGACAATTCTTGTTTTAAAGAATTCTGACTTGTATTGGATCCTATACATCCATTTGAAGTTCAAAACGTAAAACTACGAACTACCGCAAAGCTGCAACTCATTTTAAAATTAAAACATAAATTATACGTTCAAGCATTGTTTAATAAACGAATTCCTTGTAATAATTCAAATCCAACTTAATTACATCTTCTCATATTATCCAATTCATATTATACTGCAAATCCAACTAATTTCTACTATTTCATAATTGAATTATTATTTTATTATTCAGATTAATAAGTTATTCAAAACCATTGAATCTAAGTTATTTAAATTTCAAATTAACATTTAAAACCATATTTAAATGCTTAATTAAATGATTAAAAATCCAGGTCATTACAGCCAAATTTCAAAATGAAATTTATTGCAAAATAAGTCATATAATCCATTCTTTCGTTCTCTTATGTATCCAGGTCACATTTAACTCGATTTATTTCCATCAAATAAATTCCTTTGTCAATATTGACTTACCTGATTTAAATCCATTTTCTAAAGCAACTACTAAATTTAAAGCTTCCTCTTAAGTTAACTGAATTAAATTTACTCTTGCTGGTTAATAAATTAACTAACCAATACCACTTGTTATCTTGAATACAATCAGTAAAATGATTTATTCAAATTTAAACCTCATTTTTGAATAGACTTGTTTACTTTTCAATCATATTCAAAATGTAATTAACAAGTCTAGTCCTTATTGTTAAAGAAATTAATTAGTTTAAATCCCTTATTTGAAATAATTAATTAACTTTAGAACGTCATAAATTAACTTAAAATGATCATTTATAAAAATGAAATCACTTAATCGGTTTTAAAATAAGATAATAATAATAATCATAAATAATTATTAATTAAATAATAGTTAACTACTAAATATCTTTAAACAATTATTTATTCTTAAAATAATAAGCAAGTATTTATTCATCTTTAGATAAATAATTAAATAATAGTTAATCTTTAAACAAATAAATTAAAACCAAAATAATCTTGATTTAATAAATAAAAATAATTTAAACCTTTATTAATAACTGAATAAATATTTAAAACACTTTTTAAGTAAATAATTTATCTTAAACCTTAGTTAAATGATTTAATAATAACTAATCTCTTTTATAAGACATTAAACAATAATTAAGCATTAACTAGTTATAATAATTTTAATCCACTTCATAATTAAAAACTAAAGTATATATTAGACTTATAGACATCATTACTAAGTAGTTAGTAAATCAAAATGTCATTTGTAAACCAAAATTAAGTTTAACCCATTATTAATGAATAATTCCTAAATAACCCTATCACTTAAGTAAAACAATTACTCTTATAATTTTATCAATTTAAACCATTTTACTTAATACTTAATTAATCTTTCAATTCTCCGCTAATCACTTTTTGCACATTCCCAAATGGAATATTTAGATATTAAACCGATTCCATTTAAGAATATAAACAACTGAGAACAGCTTCAACTTTTGAGGCTTAGCAATTACCATGGTATTTAAATATGTTACAATACATTTCCACATCCAAATGGACATGTTAATGTCACATACAATATTTCCAAGAGACGAAGCTTATGGCACTTTACAGTTTACAATCAATAGTTAAATAACTATTCAATCCATATTGATAAAAATTAATCACACAATTTAAACCATCACTTAGCAAACACAAAATGGTGTTTTATTCCGCACAACAGGTGCCAATAATGATATATACTATTCAATTTAACTTGACAATGCTTTATTCGGTCAAAAAAGATAACACAGTCTTAAGGTTTGTAAATCCAAACATCGTTATTATTTAAAATTGTGATACTTCAGGCCTGTCTGTTCTAAAATGCCACCAAAATTTAAATCATTCAAACCAATCAGTAATCGACACAACATTATTGCACCTGTATATATAAGTGAGTTCATCAATCGGATCAAGCGTCAACAAGATACGGATTTACAACTAACACTTACTCAAATTGTAAATGAACTTAAACCATTTTAGTTAACTCACCTTCACAAACAAAATGGCTTGGCCCAACAATAAGTAACCCACACCCGCTCCATATCTCCCTTTTCTCCCACTTATACTCCTTCTACAGTTCGAGCTCCTGTAACTCATCACCATGCACGCGTTCGGTGGTGCATGTGACACCACTCTCTGACCTTCAGTCTCCAAAACTGAGACCCTCCTCAAGTTTGCCTCTTCTTTCTCTCCATGTTAGCATCACTGCCTTTTGCCTCCCACACCTGCATTCAAAATTCGATCAGAAAAACCCATATAGCCCTCAAAATTCATGCAATAGTATTGTCACCGAAATCCCTAAAACTCTGGTCGATTGTGCTACTTTCCCACCCTCAATCCACTGCTAACTTCAATTTCTTTAATTGATGTTTCCAACTCAAGAAAAAGGGAACCCTAGCTTCACTGTAGCTTCCACCCCTTTCGACCATGGCCACTGTTCGAACATTAACCCACCTCTTCAACTCCGAAAAGCATCTCAAAACAACCCACAAGCCAAGAGAAGCTTAACGCAATTGAGTACTCAAATTTAAAACAAGCATTTAGTAGGATTTAACATTTTAAAATTTACAATATATACATATTATGAAGTTTTGCCTACTGCCTATGCTTACAAGCTTTTTTGCCTTTCCTTTTTTTATGTGATGGTTGCCATTTCTTTGAATTTTAGGAGAAGTGAAATGAAAAAAAATGAAAATACTCAAAAGAAAAGGAGGGAAGTATCTATACATATATATATCTTTATATAAGGTGGATAAATAAGTAAATTTTACAAATTTAAATTTAACAAGAAAAGTCCTACTAGCCCTTAAATATTACAAATCTTGCATCCAAAGCCCAGGGTGGTACACAAGCATTTAATGGTTGTCTAGTAAATTACATTTCCTAAGTACTTATGCATTATGATGTTTATATTTTTATACTATTATACGTACTTAATTTAAATTTTTACTCACGTAATCAAATCACATCACATCTTTCCATGTTCTTAATTTAAAAATTATAAAATTTAAATATATTGTAATTTATTTTAATTTTTTAACATCACTTCATGTCCTTTTTAGATATAAAACTATAAATTAAAATAACACTTTACTTAAGTTAAAGTAAACATCAAATCAATACTTTATAAAATTCAAATTTGAATTTATATTAACTTAGTTTATTATTAAACATCAAATCCCCCTTTTTATAACATAAAATATTATCATTATATATACATATATTATAAGTATATCCTTGGGATTGTCATTACACCATCTAAAAATATGATCAAAAGATGAAAAATTTGTTAGCAACCAAGAATTCAATATATAAAAGAGACAAGGTAGTATACTCAGTTCTTAACTATTTCAACTATTAGTGAAAATTTGTTACCATAATAATCGGATGCAAAAGTACCTATGGAATATAGCCAACTATAGAACAAATTTTTAGCAGACAATGAGTTACAAGAATGATGTTTTACTAAAAGCAACTTTAGAACGTAAAGAAATAAGAGCTATCAATGAGAGAATATGTATCTAAGGTCAAAATATTGTGTGATTGTTGACCCACCTTCTTGTAAGACAGTCACACGTTGAATTCATAGATGTCGGAGTATTCGGGACTCGAGTACGAACCTAGGAAAGTTTGGAGCAATTAGGATGAAGTCTAGGAAAAACTTGGAATGTCACGGGGTCAGTATTCATTATTCGATTCCCGGGATTGATATTGATTTATCTCGCATTTTCTTATCCCACTCTCTTGTTTCAGATCGGTACGTCTGGATTTCAAGGGATTTTATCCTAGAGCATGAATTTAACTAACAGGTGGGGTCGGTGTTGTCTAATTTTGTATTTTTGGATACAATGTTAGGGATACAAATACTAAATAGCTTCGCGGAGTTTGTTCAATGCTCCGGGGATCGGTGGCACAACGTTTCATATCCCCAAACTTGCATCAGGATCATTATTTCGTCTTCCACACAAGATCGATTTTAGCACCTTGTATCGCTAGATACAAATGTGAAGGAGACAACATGACTTTAGTTCAAGTACTTTAAAGGACGAATCAAAAATTGGTTAAGCACCTGGGTCGGTTCAAACCCTAGGGTCGATACCAATCCTAAGATAAGAAATAAGGGGATACGAATCATGTGTCCCTACACCTATGTAACGACCCGCGTTTTACGTATCGGAAGATCGTAAAATATTTTTATTTAATTCTCCAAGGGTTGGATCATTCTTATATTTTGATATGTTGTTCATGGGGAAGTGAGACATGTCCATGATTTTTATCAATTTTATTTACGACCATTTTGCCCTTGTTATTTTTGTTTAGGGCACGACTTTTGGCTGGGATGAATCAGGTGCTAGGATCGATTACATTGGTTCAGAAATGGTGTTTCCAATTCCGTAGAGTGCTCACATTAAAAATTTGGATGAGCGGTTTGGGAGGAATACTCTTTTAATGTTGCCAGTTTGCTGGATAGACTAATTAGTCATTAATGAGCTGATTAGTGAGGCTCATTAAGGCTAGGGGATGTTGGCTCTAAATAAGAGGGTAGGGATAGAAAAAATAGTTTAGATTCTTCATTCTCTCATTTGGTTGGGTGCCTATGATTCTATGGCTCAACCAAATACACCTCTACTTCGTTTTATTCATAGATCTACAAATTAGGATTGAAGATCAATACCCAGGAAGGTTAGATCGCATTAACTGAGTTTATTCGGAGGTCGTTCTTTGCTATCCGGATTAGAGATTTGTTGATTTGAAGCTATCTTGTGTATTTGATGAGTAATAAGCATCTCTCACACGTACTCAATCGAGTATATGGGTTTGTTTGATCTTATTTTCATCATTTCAAGTCATTTTCACCTAGATCTAATAAAGGTACGTATGTTTTCAATTCGGATCACACCATAGGATCTAATATATTTATACAAGTTTAGATCCAATTATCGATTCGTTTATTGTTCTATCATGATTTGGTGGATTTCATATGATTATATGATGATTTATTTGTTGTGCTAATGTTTATTTGATGATTTCATGTTGTGCTATTGATTATATGAATGAAATTGGTAGATTTGGATGAGATGGATGCATAGATGTTTGTCATTAAGGTGTTGATTATATGGATCAGTTGAGTTTGGCTCGTGGTGATGAGTTGCATTGGGTATGGATCGAGCTTGGTTCATGGGAGAGCTTGGATTGGTCATGCGAAGTGATGGGTCGTGGGTTGCGATCCATTAATGGATCGAGCTGGCCAAAACATGAAGGGGTGGACTGCATGAGAGATGGATTGGCTTGAGTTAGAGAGATGGGAAGCTATATGAATGGATTATAGCATGGGTCGTTCTTGTGATGGGCTGGAGGTTCGATGGATCGGTCGACCTGCTTTGTTGAAGTGGATCGAGTGATGGATTGGTCGACATATTTCGAAGAATCAGTCAATGCAATAGATCGCTTGGACCGCATTATTTGATGGATCGTGAAAGCATGGCTCAAGTGGATCATGGTGTAGAGACTGGATCGGGGTGCAAGCAATGGATCGCTCACGATCCATATGGACTGTTGGGTCGGTCAGGGAGGTGAGGAGCTGTATGGATAGGTGGAACTTGAAGCAGGGTCGGCTTGTTGCATGGATTGTGTGAGATCCATATGGATCGATGGTGCGATCCAGTGGTGCATGGCTCAGGAAGGATCAACGTGTATGAGGTGCGATCCATATAGGTCTGTTGTGATCCAAGAAGATGTGTTCCATATGATAGTGACCAAATGAGTTGGTTTTTGGTTCGACGATGGGAGTAGCTTCCATGTAAATTCAGATGGAATGTTCGAAGAAAAGTGAAGTGTTCGTTGGTCAGATGATGATGCAACGATATTCTGAAGACGACTCAAGATGATTTGAGCTCGTTGATAATGGCTTGCTCGAGAAGGCGCTTGAGCTTATGGATAGTCGCCAATGATGACAGCTAGAGTTATTGAAGGCCAAGGGATCGTCGTTAGTCGGAGGTTCTAGAGGACTTAAAGCATGGGTATAACGGTGGCATCCAAAGACTAGATAATTAGTCGAGTACCCTGGGCAGTCCCAATGGGCCTAGATATTAGTCATGATGGCGTATGGAGTTTTGCTAGAACCAAGGTTACCATTATCCCAAGGATGACAAGATGGGTCAGTCATATGATTAACGATGGATTCAAGGCAAGGTAGACAGTGATAGCCAAAGTCATTGAGGTTGATTGTTTTGCTTGTGTCGTCTTGTGTGGATTGTCCGACGTTGAGGGAGATATCTCTTGGGTGCTTATCCGATGTTGGTTTCGACCTTCGAGGTTTGTGCTTGGGAGGTGTTGAGATCGATTAGGATAATCTACGCTTGATAATTTGTTGCTATAGATGTACTGTTTGTTTCTTCTCTAATTCTCTGGGAAATGCTATCACTGTAGCTTGTGGGGGAGATTGGTTTGGTTTCTTCTCTATAGATGTGTTGGTAGATTAGATGCTTGATTTGGTGTCATATACTTTATTAATGATGTTGTTAGCTGTTTTATCGCTCATTAAGACTATTGTCTGACTCAAGGTTTTATGTTTTCATCTTATTACCTTGGGTTGTCCATCCATGTTTTGGATGGGCAGACTAGGTAGAAGATAGTAGATCTTGATGAGGATGATGATGCTAAGCGACGATGACTTGGAGGCTTGTGTATTTTTTTCCTATTATACATATATGATGTTTCCGCAGTTATTGCTAATGTATGCTACTTTTAGTGAACCTATTGTAAGGCTTATTGTATAAACTCTGATGTTATCCAGATTGATGTATGGATATTTTCATGATGATATGAAAAGCTTAAGATTCTGCTCAATCATGCTTCACTATTATATGATGTTTTATATGTTTTATTATATTTTATCCATGCGTTATGAGTTATACGACAAGTTTCGTGTGTATTATTCTACCCCGATGATCGTCCCGTATCAGCCTAACACGTCATATAGCGCCTCTTTTCCTTGGTTTGTGCAGGAGGTATGGGGTGGTTGTCATATTTGGTATCAGAGCTTTGGTTAATCGATTTTATCTAAAGTTTGTAGAAGTAATGACTTACAGGAGATGTATTTTTACTTTTCTATTGAATGATTACTATATTATAGTGTACAGTATTGTAGCGTGTGAACTCCATCGCAGTTTTCTCGTGTGTGGACCAATCATTCTATTTTCAGATCCAAATGAGTTATCGATTTTCGAGACATATTTCTAGGGAAGAGCCCGTTCCTGGGCGATAATGGTTTACTAGATTACCCATCTATGTTCGATGCCATAGTGGCAGCGATCTTGAGGAGGGTACCCACTCCAGAAGCAGCCGGAGTAGATGTTGGTGTTCAGGTGCAAGTGCCTAGGGTGGTTGACTTCGCTAAGCTATGTTAGGACTTCACATCTCTTGGTGGGAAGCAGTTCAAGGGGACAGGGACGACTGTAGAGATTCAAGGGTGGCTTGATACTTGTGTTCGGATAATTGGGGACTTGTGTATTAACGATGCAACTAAGAGGAAGCTTGCATCGAGACAGCTACAGGAAAAAGCTGTGGATTGCTAGAACTCTGTCGCTTTAGAGACACCGCAAGATGAGATCACTTGGGATCAGTTCCAAGTCAAGCTCAAGAATAAGTTCATTTCTACCGCCTAAAAGTCTACTCTATTCAAGAGGTTTGTTGAGCTAAAGCAGAATGGTCGACCAATGTTGAAGTACATTTCTGAGTTTGAAACCTTATCCAGGTATGATTTTTGTATATAAAGACTCATCATTAGAAGAACGAGAAATTCATCACGGGCTTGGATACCTATCTTGGGAAGTAGTTGGTTGATCATTTAGATGAACCTTATGAGAAGATGGTTGAGAAAGCTTTGAGGCATGAGAGTTTGTTTCCCAAGGAAGATGCTGTTGCAACCAAAGATGATCCGAAACCACAACAAGGAGGCCATAAGAAAAAGTGGAACAAAAAAAGGAAGAAACAGCAGTAGCAAGGGAACGATGGCTAGAAGAGACAGAAAATCGAACTGACTCGCTTCAACTGCCATCAGAAGGATCATTATTCCAAGGATTGTAAGAATCCGAAAGCCGAAAGGAAGTTCTATAACTGTGGTAAGCCTAGGCATAACAAGAAGGATTGTCCAGCATCGTCGTAGTGTAAGCAGTCAATGAAGGCCTATCCTTTGAAAGTTGTGTCATCTTCTTCGAGAGCTCCTACGGAAGAGGAGAAAGGGAAGAGTGTTGTTGTTCAAGGTATGCTTTTTATCGGGCATGTTTCAGTTCGAGTGTTGTTTGACACTGGAGCATCACATTTTTTCATTTGTAATGAGCTTGTGTGTCGATTGGGTTCGAAACCTGAGATTTGTGATAGATCATTGGTTGTGACTAATCCAGTAGGGGGTTCATCTAGTCTTCATATGCTTTGCCGTGCTCTAGTGTTGTCGAGACATGGTTGCTCCTTTGTGTGTGATTGCTTTGTTTTGAACTTTGTTGGGTTTGGGATCGTTTTTGGTATGGACTGGTTCAAAAGATATACGGCTAAAGTGGATTGCAAGAAGCTTGATGTGACAGTCGAGAATGTGGAAGGGTGAACGGTTGTGATTCAATGTAAACCAGAAGATGGTGTCTTCGTAAGCTTTTTATATTCGCTTGTGATTACATGGGAAGACTTATCATCTGTGACAATCGATAGTGACTTTGATGATGTCTTTTAAGAGGTCAAAGGTTTGCCATTGAATCGTGAGATTGAATTCAGGATCGATTTGGTCGAAGGAGCTAGACCTATCGTTATACCCCTTAGGCAAATGGCGCCTAGAGAACAATGAGAGTTAGAGGTGCAAGTTAGTGACTTTTGGGAAAAGATTCATTTGGAGAAGCGTGTCCGAATGGGATTAACCAGTTGTGTTTGCGACCTAGGCTGATGGATCTTTGACAATGTGTGTGGATTATCGTGAGCTGAACAAAGTGACTAAGCAGAACAAGTATCCACTACCGAGGATATATGACTTGTTTGATCTGCTTCACGAAGCCAAGGTGTTTTCCCAAATTGATTTGGCAAAGGGATTTCACCAGTTGAGAGTGGCAAAGGACAATGTGCTGAAGACAGATATTAGGACTCCATCCGGTTTCTTTGAGTGGCTGGTGATTCCATTTGGATTGACCAACGCGCCAACATATTTTGTGGATCTTATGAATAGGGTGTTCAGAGATCAGTTGAACAAGTTCCCGCTTGTGTTCATGAATGATATTCTGGTTTACGCCCGAAATGAGGAAGAACATAAGACGCGCTTGCGTGTTGTTTTGGAAATCTTGCGAAAGCATCGGCTAAGAGCTAAGTTTTTGAAGCGTCACTTCTGGAAGAGTGAAGTGAGGTTCTTAGGCCATGTTGTTTTTGGAAACAGGATAGCGGTGGATCCCGCTAAGGTGGCAACAGTCCAGGACTGGGATAAATCTAAGAATGTGAAAGACGTGAGGAGTTCCCTTAGATTGGCGGGATATTATCATTGTCTTATCAAGGATTTCTCCAAGATACTTGCACCATTAACAGGATTGACAAAAAAGAATCAAGTGTTCACATAGGATGTGAAGTGTGAGCAAGCTTTTAGAATCCTGAAAAAAGAGACTGATGAGTGCTCCTATTTTGACTATATCATGTGGGAATGAAGAAATGGTGGTATACACCAATGCATGTGGTACTGGACTTGGAGCAGTGCTGATGTAGAAGGATAGAGTTGTGGCCAATGCGAGCCGATAGCTGAAGCCGCAAGAGAGGAATTATCTGACTCAAGCTTTGGAGTTGGCAGCTATCGTCATTGCTCTGAAGATGTGGAGACATTACTTGTTTGATGTTTGATTCGAGTTGTGTACGGATCATAAGTCGTTGAAGTATCTTTTATCCTAAAAGGATTTGAATCTTCAGCAGCAACGGTGGTTAGAGTTTTTGGCATCTTATGATTTTGGTATTGCCTATACCCTAGTAAAGTAACGCAGTGGAGGATCCGTTAAGTTGAAGACATGAAGTTTTTGGCGCTATGTTTTTAGAATGGAAGCACCTCGAGTACTTGGCAGGATTTGATTTCAGGCTTAGGTGCGAGTTAGTGCCTGAAATGTTGGCAATCTTATCAATAAGACCTACACTCATAGAAAGGATTGGCGAAAGCCAAAAGCATGATGAAAAGCTTGTTGAGATCATCCCGAAGCTGGAAGTGAGAGCTGAACCAGAAAAGGATAAGGATTTCGAGGTCAATCGAGATGGTTGGCTTTGAAAGAAAGGATGACTGGTTGTTTCTGATATTGATGGATTGAGAGATTAGGTTTTGAGAGAATGTCATCACTAAAAGTTGACGATTAATCTTGGCAGTAATAAGATGTATTGGGACATGAAACGAGTTTACTATTGGGAAGGTATGAAGAGGGATGTTGGAAATTTTATTTCTAAACGCATGAACTGTTAGTTGGTGAAAGTTAAACAGAAGACGCCGAGTGGATTGCTTCAGCCGTTGGAAGTTCTTATGTAGAAATGGAACAAGTATTGATGGATTTTATCAATGGACTACCTAGGACCAAGGCAGGAAATGAATGGATTTGGTTTATAGTGGATCGCTTAACCAAGAGCGCAAGGTTTATTCTTGTCAGATAGATTTGGACATCATCGAAGTTGGCTGAGCTATATGTTAATTGAATAGTTTGATTACATGGTATCCCGAAGAGCACAGTGAGTGATCGAGATCCATTGTTCACTAGTGGATTTTGGAAAAGTTTGCTAGAGACTTTGGGAACTGAGCTATGTTTAAGTACGGCTTATCATCCCTAAACCGATGGTCAAACCAAGAGGGTCAATCGAGTGTTGGAAGATCTTCTTAGAGCTTGTGTATTGGATTCTGGGGGATCATGGGAGGACCATCTACATTTATTTGAGTTTATAACAACATCTACCAGTCAAGCACCAGGATGACACTTACGAGGCGTTGTACGGTAGACCGTGTAATTCTACGACATGTTAGTTAGAGACTAGAGAAAAGTTGATATTTAGGCCTGAGATGATAAGAGAAACATCAAATTGTATTGAGATCGTTAGAGAACAAATAAAGGCAGCCCAAGATCTTTAGAAGAGTTATGCCGATAAGCATCGAAGGACTTGGAGTTCGACATTGGTGTGATATGGTTTTCGTGAAGGTATCACCGTTGATGAATGTTATTCGGTTCGGAAGCAAAGGAAAGTTAGTTGCAAGTTTCGACGGACCATTTCCGAAGTCGAACGGATTGGAAAACTCGCGTATAGATTGGATTTATCTGTGAAGATGTCGAGTGTGCATAATGTTTTTCATGTGCCTTTTCTACGGAAGTGTGTGCACGATTCAAATGTGGTGGTACCTCCAGATTAGTATGAAGACCTAGAAGTCGAGTTCGTTGTTTCGAGACCTCGTAAGATGCTTCGCGTTGTGGGGAATGACACAAAATAGCTTAGGAGGAAGGTGGTTAAGCTAGTCAAGCTGCAATAGAGTGAGTATGATGATGATTGTACGTGGGAAATTGAAGAGAGTATGAAGACATCCATCAAGAGCTCTTCGTTGGTATGACCCATTGATGTCGTGTCTCCCTTATGCCATTGTAGCTTGTGCTATTATTTAAATTCAAGATGCTGGGTTAAGGCTATGGATGTATGGCTTGTTGGATGCTATATTGGATGGTAGATTGGCTACTCGTGGATGATAGGCTTGCAGAATGGTTTTTGGTTGCTCGAGTTTTCTTAGGATTTCGGGGGCGAAATTCCTAAAGGGGGGAGAATGTAACGACCCGCATTTTACGTATCGGATGATAATAAAATATTTTTATTTTATTCTCCGAGGGTCGAATCATCCTCATATTTTGATATGTTGTTCATGGGGATGTGAGACATGTCCATGATTTTTACCAATTTTATTTGTGATCATTTTACCCCTGTTATTTTTGTTTATGGAATAACTTTTGACTGGTATCAAATCAGGTGCTGAGAACAATTTCATTGGATTGGAAATGGTGTTTCCAATTTAATAGATTGGTCACATTAAAAATTTGGCTTAGCGGTTTGAAAGGAATCGTTGTTTAAATGTTGCTAGTTTGCTGGACAGACAAATTAGTCATTAGTAGGCTGTTTAGTGAGGCCCATTAAGGCTGGGGATTGTTGGTTATAAACAAGAGGGTAATGGTGGAGAGTATAGTTTAATTTCTTCATTCTCTTATTTGGTTGGGTGCTTGTGATTCTCCGGCTCAACCAAATACACCTCCACTTCATTTCTATTCATAGATCCACAAACTAGGATTGAAGATCAACATCGAGGAAGGTTAGATCGCATCAATTGAGTTGATTTGGAGTCCGTTCGAAGCTATCTTGTGGATTTGGTGAGTAGCATCTCTCACATGGATTCAATCAAGTATATGGGTTTGTTTGATCTTATTTTCATCATTTCAAGTCATTTTCACCTAGATCTAATCAAGGTAAGTATATTTTCAATTCAGATCACACCAAAGGATCTAATTCAGTAACGTATAACCGTTAATTCTTTTGTTTGTGGAAGTTTAGATCCACTTATTGATCCGTTTATTGTTCTATCATGATATGTGGATTTCGTATAATTGTATAATGATTTATTTGTTGTGCTAATGTTTGTTTGATGGTTTCATGTTGTCTTGCCGATCGTTTGGATGAAATTGGTTGATTTGGATGAGATGGATGCATAAATGTTCGTCATTAAGGTGTTGATTGTATGGGTTGGTTGAGTTTAGCTCGTGGTGATGAGTTGCACGGGGTATGGATCGAGCTTGATTCGTGGGAGAGCTTGGATCGGTCGCACAAAGTGATGGGTTGTGGATTGCGATCCACTAATGGATCGAGTTAGCCAAAACATGAAGAAAGGGGTGGATTGCATGAGAGATGGATCGGCCTTAGTTGGAGAGAAGGGAAGCTACATGAATGGATCGGAGCATGGGTCGTTCGTATGTTGGGTTGGAGGTTCGATAGTTCGGTTGGCCTGCTTTGTTGAAGTGGATCGAGTGATGTATTGGTCGGCATATTTCGATGGATCGGTAGGGCAATGGAACGCTTGGACCGCATATGTTGATGGGTCGGGGAAGCATGGCTCAAGTGGATCATGGTATGGAGACTAGATCGGTTGCAGGCAATGGATTGCTCATGATCCATATGGATTGTTGGGTCGGTCAGAGAGGTGAGGCGCTGCATGGATAAGTGGAACTTGAACCAGGGTCGTCTTGTGGCATGGATCATGTGCGATACATATGGATCGATGGTGTGATCCGATGGTGTATGACTCAGGAAGGATCAGCGTGTATGGGGTGCGATCCATACATGTCGGCTGTGATCCAAGAAGGGTGCACTCCATATGATAGTGACCAAATGAGTTTGTTTTTTTAATGGTGGGCGTAGCTTCGATGTAAATTCATATGGAATGTTCAAATCAAAGTGAAGTGTTCTTTGATTGGATGATGATGCAACGATGTTGTAAAGATGACTCAAGATGATTTGAGCTCGTGGATAATGGCTTGCTCGAGAAGGCGCTTGAGCTTATGGATGGTCGCCGATGACGATGACTAGAGTTATTGAAGGCCGAGGGATCATCGTTAGTCAGAGGTTCTAGTGGACTCAAATCAGGGCATAATGGAGGCACCCAATGACTTGATCATTGGTCGAGTACCCTAGGCAGTCACGATGGGCCTAGATACGAGTCACGATGGTATATGGAGTTTTGCTAGAACCAGAGTTACTATTAAGCACGGATGGCAAGATGGGCCCGTCATACGTTTAACGATGGATTCAAGGTAAGGAAGACAATGATAGTTAGAGTCATGGATATTCATTGTTTTGCTTGTATCATCTTGTATGGATTGTCCGACATTGAGGGAGATATCTCTTGGGTTCTTATCTGATGTTGGTTTTGACGTTCGAGGTTTGTGCTTGGGAGGTGTTGAGCTCTATTAGGATGGCCTATGCTTGATAATTGGTTGTTATGGATGTATTGTTTGTTTCTTCATTAGTTCTTTGGGAAAGGCTATCACTGCAGTTATAGAGGAGATGGGTATGGATTTCTTCTCTATAGATGTGTTGATAGATTAGATGATTGATCTGCCTATTTCTCATATACTTTATTAATGATGTTGTTAGTTGTTTTATTGCTCATTAAGACTGTTGTATGGCTCAAGGTTTTATGTTTCCCTCTTATTACCTTGGGTTGTTTATCCATGTTGTGGATGAGTAGACTAGGTAGCAGGTAGTAAATCTTGGTGAGGCCGATGCTGCTGAGCGATGACGAGCTCGAAGCTTACGTATTAGTTTCCTACTATACATATATGATGTTTCCGCCGTTATTGCTGATGTATGCTACTCTGAGTGAACCTGTAGTGAGGCTTATTGTATAGAGTCAGATGTTATCCAGTTTGATGTGTGGATATTTTCATGATTATATGAAAAGCTTAAGATTCTGCTCAATCATGCTTCAATATTATACCCTGTTGTATATGTTTTATTACATTTTATCCATGCATTATGAGTTATACGACAAGTTTCGTGTGCTGATGATCATCCCGTATCGGCCTAGCACATCATATAGCACATCTTCTCCTTGGTTTGTGCAGGAGGTACGAGGCAGTCGTCACAACCTATAAGTCCTAGCTTGGATTTTTTCTATAACTTTTTTCCATTTGCTGCTGCACTCAACATTCTTAGTTTTGGAGCTTTTTAATGGCTTTCTACATGCCTATTTGGACTTTGGAGACTCTCTTGGACTTGTGAGCTTCTTCTTGGAGATCCTCATTAACATATTGGAACTTGGCTTGTTATCTTGGCACTTGGATTGGGTTCTTAGACACATTTTTGCATAGCTTCATCATCCTTGACTCTCTTGGAAATAAGATCTTTTTAGGCATAGGAAAATTCACTCTGGGACATTTGGAAGTGAGAGTAGGATTGTAATCTTTGTGCAAGGACTTTGCCTTTACTACTTACATAACTTTTAAACATAAGAAGTGGAGAAGAATTGTATTTGTAACTATATGACAAAAGTGAATAGTTACCTCAAACTAGACGTAGGCGTTTCCGTCAAACCACTATAAACCTTGGTGTTATTTACTTTTAGTACTCTATGTCTGGTCTGTGATTAGATTTACTTCATAACTCATTGCTCATCAGGTGTTGACGTGCAAAGCGACCAATTTTCCACGTCAACATTTTGATACTCCAGGTAAGGGATAAGCGAACAACTTTGAATTTCTAAGTATTTGAATTGCTCAGAATTCTAAAAATGGTAAAAAGGAAAAATATCACTTTAGGTTGTTCGGAAGGAGCTAGAGTGGAGGAAGTCACGAGGTTTCTTCTACTGAACATCCATCGAGTTATGTGACTCGAATGGATTTAGATGTTGTGGTTAAGGATTTGACTAATGATTTGACTGTATGGTTGGAAAGGCAGGAAGAGCATTTCATAAGACAAGAAGCAATTATGAATGCTCTTATAGCCAGGATCGAAGATTTTTTAGGGTCGTTGATCCTAGGTAATATTGTGGGAACGAGTGCTAATGTTCCTCAAGGTTTCGCTCGGGACTTGGGGGCAGTTACTTGAAGTCAACCCCAGATCGATACCAATCCCACGATCGACATCGGTTCGGCAAAACACCCCCAATCTCGAGGGGAGTACGACTCAAAAGGTTTTAGTTGGTCAAGTTTTGAGTTTTGGACTGAAAACATTGCAAATAAAACTTAAGCGCTGATGCGCGTGGGGTTGGATATAGAAACTCCCACGATTCTGAAAGTTAGATTTGTGCCCGTGGTGGCACCTTAGGCTAGGATTGTAACACCCCATACAATTAACATAAATTAAACACATGATAATATAATTTAAAATATATAAGGAAAATCAATAATAAGTTGATGGGCTGAAAAAGTAAAATTTGAGTAATTAGAAATTTGGCCATGAAAGTATTGTAGTTGCATTTGTTGCGAGATTTAGATCCATTTTCATATTTTATTTACTGAAAATGGAGTTTGTATGCAAAAGATATTAATAAACTAAGTTGTGCGTATATATTAACATACAAAGTTTGAATTTCAAACAAACAGATATACAAACTTGGGATATATTATTTTGAATAAGCATGAAAAGAATATTCCTTTTGAATTCAAACTTATGTGTATATATTTATAATAATGAGGACAAGAATAATTGATATAAGGTAACAAATCAATCAAAATAAATCAAGGAATTAATAAAAAGCAACGTACATGAGACATTATCTCCTGGGCACGACTCAGAAGGGGGTCGACCGCCCCTCTAGGAGGGGTGTCGACGGACCCGGTCGATCTCCCTCCTATAAGAGCAGTCGACCGCCATCTTATAGGGTGCCCAGCGAAGGTGTTTTTCTAAAAGGTGGACATATTTATATTTTCATCAGACGGATTGCTTAGATTAAATCTATTGAATTTAACGGTCCACATACGCGATGTCAACTATAAATAAGGCCCCAAACCTTCACTCAAAACCCTACAACCATTCTTCTCCATGTTCTCCGTGATGTCTTTCTACTATTGTTAATTTCATAAAATAAAATGGTTTAAGTTCTTCTTCTATCTTCTTAACCTATTTTATCTCTTCTGTTCTGTTCTAATATAGACTTAGATTTATTCTGGAATTAAGACATATATATAAGATTCTAATATGTGATTCTTATATATATATATATATTAAAGGTTGGAGCATGATTGTTTACGAAGGCCAAATCAAAAAATTATTCTACTTAATTATGTTGTTGCTCATTCTTACAGCACTGTGAGTGGAATTCATTAAGATACTCTAAGATTGTACACCCTTAAATTTACCTTGTAGGGTGTTAAGTGACGTTATGCATGTCTTCCATTAGATTCACATATAGGCCTTAAGTTACTGTTAGGGCGTCTGCTTCCTGTGTTTTAGTTTGTGTATGTTTGTTGCATAGACATAACATGAAGAGTTTATACTGCCAAATGTAGGAAATAGATATTCCTTGTATTTCATTCACTAGGACTGTATGTTCAGGCCTCCCTCGTCTTAATTTTAACAGGTTAGTAGGTTGGACTGTTGATTGAGGTTGAGAAATGATTGCTTTCAGGAGGAGCCTCTCGAAATTTAGTTATTACGGTAGTAGCTTTATTATTATTGTTGTTATGTAATTGGGATAATGAATGATGTACCTATTATGATCTATGATCTTTATTGTATTAGAATTTGTGGTTTTTAATAATGGTACATCTATTTTATGCTATTATATTTTATCCCTTCCCCTGTGTGAGATTCTGATTTTTCGTTTAGAACGCTCTGTATATCTGTTTAGTAATTGCTTATAGGAACCATCGATATGTTTAGAGTGGGGTCTAAGTTTCAATGGGCCTTTTCTCGATTGGAGTTTAGGCGCATTTCGAGCAGATTGTTACATTTGGTATTAGAGCATAGCTTACCCGATTATGGAGAAATATACATATGAGAGACGTATTTGTTATTTGAAAAGGTTTTCAAATATATTTACATATATAAGTACTATACCCCAAAAACTTTAGATATTATACTAGACAGCCTTATCTTTCTTTCTTTTAGGCCTTGTTCCTATCGTAGGAAGTCCACTGAAGGGTTTTCCTTTTTCAAATAGTAGAAATGGCCGATAACTAGCCCAAGCAGGGGAACCCGGCAAGGCCAAATTACTTGCCAGAATGGTTCCTAATAGTATCTTAAGACAATGGAATAGATCCGTACTTCCAATTCTTCCCTAGTAAAACCATTAGCTCAGCCCGTAGAAGGGTCCCTCAACTTCCTTTTCCTCGCAAGGATTTTGTGATTTTAGGAGGCAAGTCATTTTTGGGAACTGGGAACTTCGTTGAAGCTAAAACGTGAATCTCCGAGTGTGAAAGGATCTTTGAAGCTACTCGATGGGATAACCAACTTAAGTGTAGGGTAGCACCTGGACATTTGAAGGGAGAGGCCCTTGAATGGGGGAATCTGATTTCACAAAAGAATGTAGGTAGAGTATTTACTTGGTCAGAGTTTAGGATCCATAAGCTAAGCTCTTAACAAATGCTGAGAAGAGTTTGCAACTATAGAAGTTTATCTAGTTGAAGCAAGTGGATTTGGATCTGAAATGGTATATGGCAAAGTTTATATAATTATCTAATTTTGAAGGGAGTTAGTGGATACCCCAATAAACAAAGCCCTTAGGTTCGTTAACAGATTGAATTCTCTATTAGGAGAGATGCTTTTGACCTAAGTGACATTTAGAGCTACGTATGGTTGAGGCAGAAATCTTTATTTAACTGAGAATGTTAAGAAGGTTAAGACTAATAGGGGAGAAGGTACCTTTAACTTTGGGAAGAGTAAGAAAAAAATCTGGCTTAAGAAGAAGAAAGGCAACAAATTCAAGAAGGAGGCCAAGACATATTCTAGATGCCACAAGAAAGGGAATGAGGCAAAAAAATGTAGAGTGATCTTAGCAAAGTCAGTGTTTAATGGAAAATGCTTTGACTATCATGAGGATGGGCACTTGGAAAGGAACTGCCCTAAGTCATAGGTTGTGCAGAGTAGTCAAAACTATGCCTTAGAGGCAACACCGATTCGTAGTCAGTCCCCTAGAGATCCAGGACGACCTGCGTTGGAAGGTATAATTTCTATCTTAGGGATTTTTTTTGTGTACCCTATTTGATTCGGGGGCCATCCACTCCTTCATTCCTAGGAAGATTGTTGATTCTTTGAAACTTCACTTATCCATTTCTAGCCATCCGATAGAGGTATCTAACCCTAGCAGGGGGATCATGCAACTTTTATTTATTTGTAAAAGCCTAGTATTGGACATCAGTGATGTCGACTTCTTTTGCATTGCGTATGTACTAGAATTTGAGGTACATGGTCTTATCTTGGCAGTGGACTGAATATCATTTTATGGGGTCGTCCTTAATTGCGATAGGAGGATAGTTTATTTGAGAAGCCATGGAGAACGCAACTTAGTAATCCCTTATAGGACAGGGAATATGGATTCGACCTTGTTTTCCTTATCTTCTGATTTAGAAGGACCATTTACGGTACCGATTGTATGTGAGTTTTCTGATGTTTTAGAGGAGGTCGTTGAACTCCTACCCCACCGAGAAATATTATTTATGGTAGACCTCGAAAAGGATGTGAGGCTTATAACATTGCCTTTGAGGCACATGGCTTCTAAGGAAAGGAGAGAGCTTGATTTACAAATCTCGGAATTATTGCAGAAATGGTTTATTCATAGGAGTCTTTCTGAATGGAGTGCACCAGTAGTGTTTGCCACAAAGTCTGATGGATCTTTAAGATTATTTGTGGATTATAAGGAACTTAACTAGTTGGCCAAAAAGAATAGATATCCCCTACCAAGGATTGATGACTTGTTTGACCTTTTGGGAGGAGCCTAAATATTTTCCCAAATAGATTTGGCTACCGTATTTCACCAGTTAAGCATTTCAGAAGAGAGTAAGCCCATGACAGCTTTAGGATGCCAAATGAACTATTTGAGTGGGAGGTTATGCCTTTGGCTTGACAAATGCCTCTACTTTCTTTGTAGACCTCGTGAGTTAAGTATTTATGGGAATATGCGATGAGATTGTGGTAGTGTTTGTAGATGATATTCTTATCTTTTCCAGTGACCATAAGAAATATGAAGATCACTTGAGAAGAGTCCTCAGAATTCCAAGGGAGAAAAAAAAATTACTGCTAAGTTCTTGAAATGCCACTTCTGGAAGAAAGAAGTCAAGTTTCTAGGGCATATTGTTTCGGGGAAAGGGTTAGCGGTATACCCCGCTAAGGTAGAAGCTGTCCACAAGTGGAAGGTACCCCGCAATGCGGCGGAGGTTAGGAGTTTTCTTGGGTTAGCAGTCTACTATCAGAAATTTATCAAATACTTTGTAACGATTGCAAATCCTCTTGCCCAATTGACGAAAAAAGATCATAAGTTTATATGGACTAAGAAATGTGGAATTGCTTCTGAGAGGTCGAAGGAATCTCTTACAGGTGCACCTATCTTTATTATCTCGGATGGAATCAAGATGTTTACAGTTTTTTCGGATGCATATGGGACTTTTTTGTAGTGGTACTCATGCAAGAGGGAAGAGTAGTTGCCTGTGGAAGTAGACATCTCAAGACTACGAGAAAAGGTACCCCATCCATGATTTGGAGCTAGTAGCAGTGGCTTTCCCCCTTAAGATGTCGAGACATCATCTTCTCGGAGAGAAGTTTGAGTTATTCACCGACCATAAATCTCTTAGGTATTTGTTTTCTTAATGAGATCTGAACCTTTGACAGCATAAATGGATGGAATATCTTGCATCTTTTGATTTCACCATTAGTATACCCTTAGTAAAGGTAATGTCATGGCAAATGCTTTGAGTCATAATCACACTATCCTTAGTGCAATCACTAAATAGAGACCATTATAGTTTTTCTCTAGTTTTAATTTTCAACCACCATATGAGGAAGCTCAAGGATTTCATGAAGCTATAGAGATAAGACCAGTTCTGATGGAAAAGATCAAGAGTGAGCAATACCCTGATGAAAAATTAAGGTTATTACAGGAAAAAGTTTCTATGGGAGAATTTTCCCCTCATTCTAGTATATATTCTGTTGACAGTGGAAGTAGCTTGAAGAGAGATGGTCGGATTTGTGTCCCTAAGAGTATGGATCTTAGGAAGGATATTCTTGAGGAATGTCATAGGTTAAGAATGACCGTATACCCCGCAGGTGACAAAATATTTAGGGATATGAAGCGAAGGTTTTATTGGGAAGGAATAAAAAGAGACATGGTAGAATTTGTTTCTAAATGCTTAACTTGTCAAAGGGTGAAGGCGAAGCAAGGGAAGCTTGGAGGACTTTTGTTACCCTTAGACATTCCCACTTAGAAATGGGAACACATTTCGATGGATTTTATTGATGGGCTTCCTATGAGTAAGAAGAGAATGAAGTCATTTGGGTAATAGTGGAACGATTAACCATGTGCGCCCATTTTATTCAGATCAAGAAGTGTAAAACCACCAATTTATTAGCCCAGTTGTATGTTAAGGATATTGTTAGGATGCATGGGATTCCAAATACTATAGTCAGTGACAGAGACCCGTTATTTACTAGTGAATTTCGGAAGAGTCCTCTAGAAGCTTTGGGAACGACCCTGAGTTTGAGTATATCTTATCATCCGCAAACAAACAACATGGGAGCAACACTTTCCTTTAGTAGAGTTCTCGTACAATAACAGTTACCAAGCGACGATTGGTATGGCCCTTATGAAGCTTTGTATATACGGCTATGCAAATCGCCAACTTCTTGGGGGGAAACTACCGACAAGGTTTTAATTAGACCAGACCTTATTTATGAGTCCATGGAAATTATTGCTTTGATTCGGCAGAGAATGAAAGCTTCCCAAGACCAGCAAAAGTCATACACAGATAGAAGGAGGAAGGAACTAGAATTTGATGTTGGAGTTTTGGTATTCGTTAATATTTCCCGTATGAAGAACGCAGTTCAGTTTGGAAAGGCTGGGAAGTTGGCTCCCAGATTAATTAGACCTTTTAAGGTTTTGGATAGGACAAGGAAGATGGCTTACCGAGTGGATCTTCCTGACCGTTTGTTGGGGTCCACTCAAAAGAAAAGGAATTCGGGTAGACATTGTTTGTTCCACAACCAAGATGGTCATGGCACAAATGATTGCAAGCATCTTCGGGATATGATTTAGGATGCGTTAAACGTGGAGAGCTGGCGCAATATGTTAGAAATCGGGCTGCAATACTGAGACATGCACAACTTCCTGCTTCGACACAGAATAGGAATGAGGCAGGATATGGCTCAGGCGGATTGGTCGTTGATTGATGTGTATTTATCTGGACTTTGGTTATTAGGATTTCTAGTTTTCTATCTCTTCGATTCGTTGGCTTTTGGATACAGATATCTGGATTATGTATTTTGGTTATTTGATTACTAAGATTTTGGCTTTCGGCTTCAGGCTCTAGTTGTATTGGATTCAACCTTTTGGATATTGTATCTTTGTTTTCCTGGTTATCTGGCTTCGGATGGCTAAGATTGTCTACCCATGTACGGGAACCAGCGAGATTCCTAGGCATGCTCTTTATAGACGATAAACCATCCACCTTGTAATTCATCAATCCCTTTGGCTTGCCTGCTCTTAGGATTTTGGAGGGCCAAGTTTGCATACTAATATACGGAATTAAGCCTAAATCTATAAGCATGCTTTTTGCGGATGAGAAACCCTTTAATCTCCTTTCTCACACTGGTTATCTAACATAGGACAGCTAAGTTGGCCTACTCATGTACTAGGACTGATGAGACCCCTAGGCATGCTCTTTGCCCGATGATAAACCATCACCTTCAAATTAAATAAACTCAATAAACATGAAATCAAAAATGGCTAAGTCTGCTTACCCGTGTACATAAACTAGCGGGATCCCTAGGCATGCTATTTGTAGATAATAAACTGTTAAATTTTCCTTTCATTTTATTAAAAACTTCCGACCCTTTGAAAACCTTAATAAAATTACTTCACTCGTAATGACTTTGCTTGCGGAGCATGAAATTTGGAATTTCAAATTTTAAGGACTTGGTGAAGTAAGGACTTTGCTCGCTAAGTATGTAAATCCAGTCCTCAAATAAGGACTTTACTTGGGATGGGAAGTGCTATCTTGTCAGGACTTGGTGAGACCCCAGTCTAATGGAAGGTAAGGAATTTGCTCATTTGGTTCTGGGTTGCTCTGTCATAACTTGGTAGGAAACTCATCATTTTTAGGCTAATCTTGGTTGGTCTTATTAGGACTTGGCAAGATCATTCTATCATGGTTATGGATTATTTTGTCAGGACAATTCACCTGGTTTTGTAGGCATGTACTACACTGCCTCTCGTTATTCTGACTTCGGGATTTCTTGATTATCTGGTTATTGGTTACTTTGGTTGTCTTGATTTTGTGTCTCTTCGTTTTCCCATTTATTGGTTATTCTGGTTTCATGGATTTTGGATATTCTGGTTCTAACTTTCTCTTATAATACGATTTGGAGTGATCATTGGATTTATTTTGGTTTTTGGATTCTGGTTTCCTATTATTACGATCTGACACGGTCATGGCTTCCATTTTTCTGGTTCACAACTGCTGGATTTCTTCTTGGACTTCTCTCAGATTCACAAATCTCAAGATTCTTCAAAAAACGTCTTCAAACAGAAAGACATGTTTCGGTGGCAAGTGATGACCTAAATTTTTCCAAGGTAGTCACATGTTGAATTCATGGTTGTCAGAGTACTGGGGACTCGGGTACGAACTCAGGAAAGTTTGAAGTGATTTGGATGAAGTTGCGAAGTTCTGGAAAAACTTGGAAATTAAGCTAAGTCCCGGGATCAACATTCATCACTCGTGGGATCGGTATTGATTTGTCTTGCATTTTCATATCACGCTCTCTGGTTTCAAGATCTGTATATTTGGATATTAAGGGATTTCGTATCCCATAGCATGGTGCAAATTTAGTTAAGGCAAAGGGTCGGTATAATCTTGTATTAATCCCTTGATATGATATAAGGGATACAAATACTAATAGCTTCATAGAGTTTGTTCAAGGCTCTAGGGAATGGTAGCACATCGTTTTGTATCCTAGAAGTTGCATCGGGATCGATATTTCATCTTTCATGCGGGATTGATATCGACATCTCGTACTGCCAGACACAAATGCAATGGAGACGACATGATTTTGGTTCAAGTACTTCGAAGGATGAAGCATCATTAATTGGTTAAGTACCCGGGTTGGTACCGACCCCAGGGTTGGTATAGATCCCAGCATACGAAATTAGGGGATGCTAATCCTCGTATCCCTACACCTATAAACACCCAGGCTTTAGTTGTTTCCAAGATCTTTTAGCCATTTTCTACTACACTCGAGATTCTTGGTTTTGAACTTTTTAATGGCCTTCTACATAGCTATTTGGACTTTCGAGACTCGCTTGAACTTGTGAGCTTCTTCTTGGAGATCTTCGTCTACATTTCGGCACTTGGCTTTCTATCTTGGCATTTTGATTAGGTTCTTGGACACATTTTAGCATAGCTTCATAGTCTTAGGCGTAGGAGCTTTTTAGGCATAGGAAGCTTCATTCTTGAACATTTGGACTTAGGAATAGGCTTGTTAGGTTTGTGCAAGGACTTTTCTACTGCTACTTACAAAACTTTGTAAACATAAGAAGTGGAGAAGGATTGTATTTGTAACTGTATGACAAAGATGAATAGTTACCTCAAAGTGGACGTAGGCGTTTCTGCCGAATCGCTATAAACCTTGGTGTTATTTATTTTTCTGGTACTCTTTTCCTGAACTGTGGTTGGATTTACTTCATAATCCATTGCTAATCGGGCGTTGACGTGTGAAGCGACCAATTTCCCACGTCAATAGTGATTAAGTAGCCTTAATCGGCCATAAAGTTTCAGGCTCTAATCAAGTATTATACATTCTAAGTGGACATGGCGAAGAAACAAAGCTATTGTTGTTGTCACGTCTTAAAAAGAAACAGCACCTATTCAGTTTGTTCACTCTATTCTTCTTTCTCATAAAGGAAGAATAGAGCGAAAGAAAACCCTTTTAAGTGATTTCTCTACTAGCTACATTAGAATAGAACAAGAATCAAGAAAGAAATGATACTAGAAGAAAACAAGGTTATAAACATAAAGGACGTGGTTCATTTGTCATAGGTAGATGAAGAGGTAGAAGATTCAATAACAACAGTCGAATTACATGCCAAATATGTGAATAGTTTGGGCACACTGCTAACGTGCATTATTTTAGGTTTGCCTCTAATTATGCACCATCTCTAAAAAATAGCAACAGCACAAGAAATTATCAGCTAAGTGCAAATGTGATAAGCAATTCTCAAGAAAATAGAAATTAGTCTGGAACTATAAGCATTGAAGCTACAAGAGTCGAAAACACTCATGATTGAGTGTGGAATCCCAATTCTGGAGTAACAAATCATCAAAAGTAATTTAAGTGTGATGACTCACTATACACCACCAGTGCTCATATAACAAATATTGCATTGTACCATCATCCGATCGATGTAAAGCGATGTGAAGAGAAAGAAATAATAAGGAAAAAAAGAGAAAAGGGAAAGAAAAAAAGAAAATTAACACAATCACAAAACCTTCTCACAGTGCATCATATAATATATAATATCAAAATCAAAGATATAAAATAAGAGAGACAGTAATAACTACATAAACCATATAACCGGAGTACATTAGCTCATACTATTATATAGGTTAGTAATAGAGCCTATATAAGTGATAAATAAACTCAAACTGATAACCTCTCTCTAAAAGATAAATAACACTGTCAAAGATCTACTATGACACAACAGAATAAACGAAGAGAATACTAGTATAAAACAGGGAAGATGTCATCTTCCGCTTGTCCACCTATGCAGCTCTATATAATACTCAGACCTATTACTTAGCCTAATCATCAGCATTGTCAATTAGCACCCAAGGTAATTAGAAGGAAATAAAAACTTGGGTCACATAACAGTCCGGTGTAAGTGATAAACAAATCTTAAAGTACTATAAAATTCTAAATAGTGTATATAACACAGAGGGTATAGAGAATCATACTTGTTATGCTCTTACAACCACAGAGTTAGCACATAACAGTCGATATATGTCGCACCATGATAAACATCAAGTAGAGAAGGTGTGATAGATGTCTAAGTACTAAAGGGTGATAAATAAGTATACAGCTGTAGTATCCATCAACCATCCTCATATTCGCTTAGTGTGTAAGGCGTATGGCATCCAATATTTTGGTCACCCAACCCAGTGTGACATCGGAAGGTTCCATTGCAAGGAATCCACCACATGATTACAATGTCCCACTACATGGACTATAGCTAATAACCTTACCCAGTACTTCTACGTGGACTACTTATAATCCTCTAGGTAAATCCATAAAAGGGGTGGGTCCTAATCACTTTGTACCTCCTCCAAAGGTGTATATAACTACTTAATACCATAATCTCGAAGCAGGATTTTCGACAGTCCATGCTATAAGTTCCTTAGGTTTCTTCTTTCAATTTCGAGGTAGGCCTTACAGCCTCTTAATACTTCAAATATTGAAGTAAACCATTAGGATCATTCCTCACACCGTTTCCTAGACCACTTAATACATTAGTAAAGGCTGATCATAGTATTTATCAAATGTCATAGATTCTTATGACTGGTAGTATCTTACATTAGTAGTCTGTACATCCGACTGTTGGAAAGTGCGGATTTCTACCAAATTTCCCAATTGACCTTGCCCCGCCAACCTATTAAGCTGAGCTCCTTATTTTTACCCTAAGTATTTTCCTAATTCAACTAATCCTAAGATTAGATTGATAGTTCTAAAATATTTTATTGGACTTAGAATAATTATAGCATAAATTATTTACCAAAAATCCACATTTAAATTATTACCATAATTGTCACATATCCTCAATAACCATGGCGGTCATTTCCTAAGAGATTAGGCATTACTATTAATGCTATTTTTATCAGTCCCCTTTTATAGAGGAAGACGGGTGTGTAGCGTGATGCTACACAGCCGGTTTATCAGTCCCATCAGTATCATTAATCCCGGTTAATTGCAACTCTTTAAGTGTGCTGTTATTCACACCCCGTTTAGACTACTGGCCACCTTTAAAAAATTAATAAATTGTATTATTTTTGACCCACTTCCTACCACCACTTTATTTCCCTTCACTCAGTCAATAACACCTTACTGTCTCTTCTCTTCTCAAACAACGTAAATTCTAAGATATCAAACCCTAAACCATAAGAGAAAAAATAATTTTTTTGGTTGAGTAGAGGATGGATGATAAAGACAAAAAAGATGTTAGTTTTGTATATCATGCTACATAATCTATTATGTTGTTATAGGTTTTTTTTAAGGGTTTTGTATTAATTTTTGTAGGAGCTTTCTTTCACCTTTCTCTCTACTTCGAGTTTGGAAGACATCAATTTCGATGACGTTGTAATAAAGAATGGCATTGTAAGTTATTGAATTTTAGGGTTTTCTTCATACAACAACAACTTATATGCCAAAATTTACAAAAAAATTCATTTTAATTATTATTATTTGATTTTTGTAGGAAGATAATGTGATTGACGATAAACTTGATAATTATGTGGATGATAGCGATAGGCCGCAATATGATCGGTCAAATGCTGTTGAAGACACAAAAGTTGATTTTACATATCATTTTACAACCGATGAAGTATGTAGTTTGTACTTAATTTACAATCACTATTATTCATGTAAAACCAAAAGTATGTTAATTTTTTTCGTTAAATAACGTGAGTTCGGGTATTTGATTTGTAGAACGCGCTGATTCGTTGGTGTAAAACAACACGGAAAAAGTTGAATACTGTTGTAGAGCGATTTGATGGTGTTAATGAGCTGATTGGATGCTTGAAATTGTGTTGATAATTTAGGGAAATCTTCAAGCTTGTAGAGCAATGGAGAAAATTTCAGGAAGAAGACGTTTTTTTTTTGGAACGATGAAGAATTAAAGGAAGCGGTGGTAGCCGATTAGAAGTTGAATAATTTAGGTGGTGTAAAGGAGTAGAGAAGCATAAAAAGGAGGTGGCCTTTAGTATAGGTGGCCAGAAGTCTAAATGGGGTTGCGAATAGTAGCACACCTCTTTAATTACTTCCATATTTACTATAACCTTGATGCTCATTAATTTAAGTTAAATTATTTAATTCTCAATTTTTCTAATTGTAACCTTTTTGAATTCTGTGAATTTATTGTAGTATTAAATGTACATAAACTCCAAGGTTAAAATTATCAATTCTCTATTTATTATAAGCAAAAACCAATTAATGCCCATAATAAATAAAGAATATCTATTTTTTAAACCTAACTTGAGCACCAACCCAATAATAACTAAAATAAATTACATATAATTGGGTGGATAAGTTATTTATAAGCACAATAATTGTGTGGGAATACGAAGGTGGTAAAATTTCCTAATTCTTGGAGAATATATTCTAGTCCACAATGTCAATTAGAACAAATCTTTCTATATTTTGATTTTTTGAAATCAAAACACATAGAAAGGTTTTTGCTATAAATTCTTTAAATTAATCGCATATCAAAAATAAATACTGATATATTTGAAATTACAATGAATGAACAATCTTTTATTTGGAATAGATAGTGTAAACTGCATAAATAAATGTGTAATTTACACATTCCTTTCTTTTTATTTGTGCGTATTCCTTATAATTTCAAACGCCGTCATTTTTCATAAAAAGGAAAATATGCTAATTCAAAGAAGTTAAAAAAAAATATCCTTAGACAAATCAATACACAGATTGATCTAGATCAATATGAGCAATTTTCAATAATCGTACTTCTTCGCCAATTTAGAAGATCCAGAACAAAATTAAAAACATAATAAAATTTTACTTCTTTAGGGACTATCTTCTCAGATCTATGTGTAAATACAATCAAATCTTGTAGACTAATATGTGGGAAAGTTATAATATCTTCTAATTCAAAGCCTATAATTTCAATCATTCAAATTTAGTCATAGAAATTGAATCCACATCAACGAAAAAAATATGATACTATAAATAAGATATAAATTTCGTCCAATTCACCTTGAAAAGCTTTCCCAAATCACAGATCTGAACTACAACTTTAGGTTTCATTTCGAATCCTTCCAGAGCCATATCATGTATATAAAAAGGGGAGATACATATTTAAAATTGCAGATCTAGAAAAAGAATTGGAATGGGGAAAGAAAATAGAAATATAAACCTAAAAAAATTCTTTACATGTATAATCCATCTTTTCTTTCATATATGAGTTCCTTTTCTTCAGTCCACACAAACAGAATTGGAATCTTCTTAGTTTGAAAAGTTTGGAGGAGATGAGAGAATCAAGATGACGAAGCTTTACTGCTGCATTCTGAAAAGATGAAAATTTTAGCCTTTATTCATAGATGCAAGAAAGACCCAAAACCATTGGATATAAAACTTCTGCTTGAAATAAAATTTACACATCAAAAACCTAGCAACCACAAGGAAGATTGACCAAGCTGGTTGATTGACCGGACGACTGCTTGGTCGACTTACCTCTTGTGGGGTTGAATTAATAAATGGTATGCCTATTATATTAATTGTTTTTTGTCCAATATTGATTTCAATCCATAACTCCTCTATACTGACTCCATTCGTAAAATTTTAAACATGCAAGTTGACTAGTTTTTTGTCACGAATGCAACAATGTGAGTTTCATAGCTTATTCCATAGTTTGCTTGAATTCCATTATTGAAACGTTACTAAATAACCAACGAAAAATTTCAGAGTATTATAGTGCATCTCTATAACAGTCCTTATTGGTCATTATCTAAATTTGGCCTTAGGTTTAATTCTAGTTTAAATCTGACCGCACAACCATGTTTTTATACTCGATTTTAACCATTAAAGTACATCGGTTAACATATTAAGAATATATCCAAAATCCTTTCTCTCATTCTTTATGCAGTTGACCAAAATATTGGCTAGGTACACCCGTCTTGGGTCGGAAGTCCCTAGGGGCAATTAACTGTCCATAGAGTGGTCGACTCGAGCTATTTTTCGAATCTTTAATCTTTACTTAACAAAATCTGAATTTATGTTTGAACATCTTCTTCTGCTCTTATCTATATTGTTCTAGCACAGATCGAAATAAGTTGTACATGAAAATTATCCAGAAAATCATAACGGGCTCAGTGGTTAAGTTTCTGTAGTCAAATTTGATACACACACACACACACATCATTATTAACATTATTAGTATAAAATTATTGCGTTGTCACATCAAGATTCAGTTTTGGTAAAGCAAATCAAGTTGTCAAAACATAAATTTCCCTGAACTGGCGATACCCTTATGTCAAATTTCTAATCTTTATTTATTAATTAAAATTCAATGATAAAATGTAATTTTATAGGAGAAGAAGGATTGTGAACTTCCCACCTTATGTGAATTTGGATATTGCTATTAATAAATTAAGTTAAGATGAAATGTATGCAAGGGGGAAATTAATCATGTATTAGTTTTTTTAGCAAAGCTAAGCTTGTTTTTATAATGGTCGTAACCAGAAAGTCCTTTAAGGCACCAACAACATGACGAACGTACCTTAATATAAGAGACGACGACACAATCGTACGATGTCTTATAATCGTGTATTAGTTGCGACAACGAATGAAATTTTATTTGAATCTTTGTATATATTAATGCAGGAAACTAATAATTTAAGGAAAACAAAAATAGGAATTGAGAAAACATCCACAAAGCGTGCAATGATTTATTAGAAAAATATATTTTAGCCTGATTTTTTTAAGAAAATAATTAGAGCAATTATAGAAAGCAATCTTTAATTTATTTGTTTTTGTAACCTAAAAATAAAAATAAAATTCAAAATTGAGTTTTTTAACTAAAAAATGAACAACTAACTACAAAATTGCAAGCAACCTTTTTCTAGAACTTTTATTTATTATGAATGAACAATAGTTAGATTGCAAGAAGAAGTTTTATTTATTATAAATGAATAATAGCAAGATTGCAAGCAACCTTTTTCTAAAAGGTTTATTTACTATAACATTTATTATTTTTTCACAAAACAAAACTTAAAATGCTCAACAACAAAAGAAAAAGGAAAAAAAACAAATTTAACTAGAATCAACCCGTTAGCATATTATCCAAAATGCCAATTTTCTATTCCTTTAACCTCAAAAACAAGTTATTATATACTCTTAGAAAATAAAGGAAAGCCCTTAAGAGAAGATAAACCCAACACATGATGCTAAAGCCCTTACAAAAGACATGGCCAGAATTCTCTTCTTTGGGGGTAAAAAAAGGGAAATAGGGAGTTTAGAATCTAGTTTCTAAGTTGCAAAGAGTTGTAAGTCGAAATCGCAGGGACTGTTCAGGTGATTCAGGTTTACGGATTCTGGTTGTTGAGTGAATGATAGCTGGTGTTGGATTATGACTACGATGAATCAGGTTTGTGGTTGGTTGCATATAGAAAAGACAAGCAGGGGTGCTACTGATGGTGTAGGCTGAGGGTGTCTCTAGTTTTGAGATGTTTGAGGGGTGATAGTGCTAAGAGTGATGCAGTCTGGAGTCGAGTAAATGTATACGACTGTGCAGGGTTGGATCTTGTATTGGTGGAGTATTAGGGAGTTTTTTGCTTGAGAGGGAGGAAAAATGTTGTGTTTGTCGAAGAAATTGTAAGCAAGGTGACTGTTTTTTGGTGATGGATTGTAATAAAAACTTGAATTGCACAAATTAAATGTAACCGCGAATGGATGAAATGCAAAAATGATGAACATAATGTTTGGGGAAAAAACACTAAAATAGAAAATACATAATAAAAGGAAAATCAAACAGAGTGTGTATACAAGGCAAAGAACGGTGTGCTACGAATGTAAAAGGAGGAGAACAAGAGTGAACAGAAATATTATAGTGAACAGGATGTGATAGAGGAAAAAAGGAAATTGGATTGAGTGAAAATGCAATCAATTGAAACAACAAAAGAAATGTAATTTTAGTTTTATGCATTGTAATAAAAATAAAGACACTAGGAGCCGCTCCAACAGGCAGTTGGCCGAGGTATATTGCATGTTTTTATGACATAGTGCCTTAGACTTTACGAGATAGTCTATAGGCTAGTTCACTCAAACACTTCTTATATATTAGACATGCCCAATCGTTATATCAACCATTATTAGGTGCCCTTAGTTAAGAGGTGGTAGCCTACCACACATACATTTCATTTTCCAGATGTTGAGCCTAGTATTACCCCCGCCGACTTCTATATGCTCATGGGGATTGAGATAAAGGGTGCAGATGGTGTATCATATCCTTTTGACTCTGGCTACAAAACACCTGAGGTGTACACCTTGTATTTGCTTGATTTCACCCCTGACCTATCTCGTTTGGAGCTGTTACCAGACATATTTACAGGAGTATATTTTAATTTATATGGGTATTGAAGTTATGGGTGATGTTGTATTTCAAGTTTTTCTGTTACATCCTTTTGGTTCGACATTCTTTTCGAACCAAAAGAGTATGATTCGACTAGGTCACCTGGCAGCTTTAGACAATTTAGAACATATTCATATGATAGATATGGGTTCTTCCATATTTGGTTGTTTGTACACTTCACTATACTCCTTTTCTCTTAGGGAGTTGGCTCAGATGTTTAGTTTTTGGTACATGTGCCGTGCTGGTACTACGAGTACACGACCAACATGCACCCACGTATTGTTGAAGCTGCCAGTTATGCAACTGATTCATATTTTGTACGCATGTGATGAAGGGAGACTATTTAGTTGGTTATGCGTACGCCTATTGCTGTTAGGCATGACTTGATAAAGATCTGATCTCAAATTGATCTGAGGTCCAGGGCCAACATTTTATGACCACCGTGGGCTTCTTACTAGATTTCTCTCACATAGCCTGACCAGCTCCATTATGCTTATACCCTTTCCGTTGCATTTCGTTTGTCTCTTCATCGTTTCGTTCTGCTCCCACAAGCCTATCTTCCCATTTGGTACTTGGAAGAATAGTGTTACTTCCAATCCACGGGTGGGATGCATTTACCCGGAGATCCATTTTCTAATGATGATATGTTTGATAGACGTCGGACTATTTGGTAGACAATACATACAAGGCCTTTAAACTGATAGGATGGGTGGGCATGTAGACATTTTTTATATTAGGAGATGATTTTCATACAAACTGGGATAGAGTTGCACCTCGACGCTACTTGATACCGGATTGCAGTCGGGGTGTGAACTCCGATCATGTAGGTCCCCAAGTGGCTACTGGTAGTGTTCATGTTCCACCGTTTACTTTTGATCTCGACTCATCATAGTACTCCGAGCATCCCATGAATTATGCTCTTGATGACTCTTTCAGAGCATACGATCTAATAGGTGCTTTGATCGCGCAACCTATAGTTTATCCACCTGATGAGGTTATTGTTGGTTCCCCACTCATGGACTTTACCCTCCTCCTAAGGCAATTTAGCTAGTTGTTAAAATATTTTCTTGTGATTATTTAAGAAATGTATAGTGAAATAATACTTTGGTATTGCAGTATTCACCTAGGTAGGACCATCATAGATAGCATGTAGCCACTATTCGACATATGGCACTACGTCATTATCAGATATTGGGTCATTAGAAGGAGATGTAAGTGATGCATGCATAAATGCATGTGATTCAGGTTTAGACGCTTAAATCGATGAGCTACACGCTCGACTGAATGCGTTAGGATTTGTGTGTTTTGGAGGTGCAGGTATTTCAGGAGGTGGAGGTGGTGACGACGACAATAATGAAGAAAATGATGATATGGATGAGGATGACGACAACGACGATGCTGCAGTAGATTTATGATGATATTATATTTTATACTTGATTTCATGATGTACATATGCATCTATCATTTTGTATCATTATATGCTACACGTCGATTTAGATTGAGTGCTTATATGTAGTGTTATTGATCATTGTATGTTGCATGTCGTTATTTCATACTACGTTACTGTATTGTTGATCATATCTGTTATCCAACCAAACTGCTTAAATCATCCATTCAACATGAAAAACAATAAATTGATTTTTTTTTTGCATGCATACATAAGAAAATGACAATAACCATAAAGTTACAACTGACAATAACCATTTTTGAACGTCATAATATAAAATACGAAAACTTGTGATTTATACCATTACGAAGGGGTTAATTTGCCTGCATAAAATCATTTACTCGATTATGTAGCTTTTGAATCTCCTCTTCCAATTCTAAGGCATATTAATAGCCCTAAAAGGGAAATGAACGTTTGCCCATTGTCCAAATTCAGATCCATTTGTACGTACCGGACAATGCTAATATCGACGACCAACGTCTTTTCCATGTCAGACGACATGAAATGGTACTTCAAGATCACAGAAGCATACAATATTCGTGAATCGTACCTTGTCAACTTCAACAGTATTTGGATAAGAGAAATTACACTGTGCGACCTTTGGGTACATTGAGGAGGGTGTTTCTGCTGGTAATGGTCTTGCATTTGGTACATCCCTTCTTCAAGCTCTCTTTATCACAAATCGTCGTAATGTCGCTCTTCCATTCCAATGTACCATGAAGTCGGTTCTCTAGATGAAGATGGATTAGGATTTGATGGTCTAGACAGAATATCGGGATGCTCGTATGATATGGGATATTCTGTTGACATTTTTCAGAATGCGACCAGACACTATAGCAACTTTCTTTACATAACAGGGCTACAATCTTTGTCTTAACACTGAATACGACCAGAAACGCCGCTTTCTTTACATAACGTGTCTACAGTCTTTGTCCTAAAACTGAGTGCAACCAGACATTATAACCACTTTCTTTACATGACGTGGCTACAATTTTTGTGTAGACACTAAATGAAACCCACACATGGCCCACAGTTGAGACTTTTTAAACTTGGTATTCCTACAACTTATATTTGTTCATTTTGTTCTTAAAATTTAAATATAACATGCTAAACATCCTCCTTTAATTGGTCTTCTTTGGAGTTACTTGTTTTCGTGAAAGAATATCTTAAAGTTGATCGCAGGCATGATATTATGTTGCTTACAAGTGAGGGTGTAAGCCATGAATTGTTATGGAACATGGTGACAGAAGGTTATAACAACCATCTCGACTACCCCGCGAGACAATCGTATTTAGAATCGTTACTGCGAGATAATCGAGATTGTTAAAGAAGCCGACATTTTTCAAGTAAATTGTTCTATATTGGATTCACATTACCTATCAGAATACGGAATGGAATTTATTGGTCACAAAGCATATAAACATCGCTACAGTTGGCTTACAAGATATGGCTCTAAATAAGCATTACTACAGCTCTAGGGTTATTGTATTTCTGTATCTTTTTTATGTTTAGTAATCGAAAATGCTCAACAGTTTATGTAGTATGTTTTCGCATCGTATAACAGTTGTTATGAAATTATTCTAAAGCAAACTTTCACTATCTAACATGGACTCTTATTTAACTTATCAGAGGACGACTCTAATTGATTAACTGATTCAGAAGCCGTTTTGAATTATATAATGTAGAATATAGTTTGAGTACCTCGTGCTGTCAAAATCTACTAGTCTAACATCATTGGGAGATAATATATCATGGCTATAGTGAATGACATTGACATGACACTTGCCTATTTAATGTTTAGAACCGAATATTGATAAAACTCCAAAATCCATAATTTAAAATATTCAATTTAGTTAATTATTCAAGTATGGTTAACGAACTACCTAACCATGATTTTTTTCGAAAATGTAGTTTATATATAGTGAAAATTAGGCACACATCCCTAAAATTAAACTTAATTAACGTGTAATCCTCCCGCTCTAATTTATACATTTCGCATCTCTTTTTTTTCGGCTGTTAGTTTTCCACAAATGCCCTCGTTCAAATTAACACATTTATTTGGTAATGGCGTCTTCATATAATTCTTTTTTTCATAGGTGTATCATTGTTATTTTCGGCTTGTGTTGATGGATTTTTTTTATTTATGGAAGTATTCTCGATTTTTGTTGACGGTTAATATTGTTACTGTATACGTCAATCGTTGTTGGTAATTTTTGTAGGTATATGGTGTTTTTGTTGTTATTGTTCATGCGGCTTTATTTGTGAAATTATATTTCGATACATTTGTGCAACTATTTTAAATACTTGCATATAAGTATGCAACTATTTTTAATATGTGCATACAGGCATGCAACTATTCTAAATTTTTGGATATAATTGTTTGCACATATTCTGTATACGTGCATAAAGTATGCATCTATTCTGTATAGGTGCATACAAGTGTGCAACTATTCTGAATATCTAGAATACAACTATTCTAAATAGATGCATACATGTATGCACGTATTCTGGATATATGCGTACATGTATGTACGTATATATAATAATTTGCAGATGCGTGTGTAGTTTTATTTGATTGTTGTTGATAAGTCTTATTATTGTTGATTTTTTTCTTTGTATAACAGTGTTCCTGCTGATGTTGGTGTATTGGTATTGTTGAAGTTTGGGAATGATAGCTTTTCTATACTTCTTTATTTTGATAGTTCTATTGCTATCGTGAGAGATGCTGTTTGTAGTGAATGGAATGATTTAAGTCCATTGTCATTTGATTTATATTACTTCAAAGATGGTTTGAGAAGGAATATTGAAAGTAATTCTAATCTTCAATGTATTTTGTTGTTGGCTGCACATAATCGTGAGGATTATTAGGTTATTTTTGTTGAGATCAATCGTAGTAGTTCTTTAGTTAACAATGCAAGGTCAGATAGTGTTTCCTATGGTAGTGATTCTTCTTTTGCTAGTACTGGTGACTCAAACAATTAATTCAAGCAATTGATGAGAAGTGATTTGAATCAACCTGTTTTTTCTGGTGTCGCTCAACAATTTCCAGTAGTTGTTACTGAATTTAGGCTTTATGTTATAATGTATAATACGAAGATGAGATACAAGCTTAATTTGTTTAAGAAAGACAAGGAAAGAGTTACAGCTATTTGTTTTAAACAAAATTGTAGTTTTCGGATTCATGCTTCTCTTAAGTTTAATCTTCTGACTATTTTGTTCTGAAGAGATTTCAACCTGAGCATACCTGTGGTGCTGGAATTCATGACATAAACAATCGTATCCAGTAAATTGATTAAGTTGTTGGTTTATGATCATATTCATTCTAATCCGTTAATGAAGACCTAGGATATTTTTAACTTATTTCGAACTGAGTATAATGTTATTTTGAAGTATTATTTTGCTTATAGTGGGAAGAGGTTGACATTAGAAGATTTACATGGAAGCGATATAATGCCTTATCATCATTTGCAGTCGTTTTGTGATGTTGTTGTTACTACTAATCCTGAGAGTAAAGTTGTTTTGGAGTGTAATGTTGCTACACGTCAATTTGAGAGGGTTTTCATTGGATTTAAAGCTTGTGCATATGGATTTCAATATCGTCGGTCTTTAATTTTTGTTGATGCTACTTTTATGAAGGGAAGAGCTCATTGTTGTTTGATGGCTACTACTGATAAAAATGGAAATGAAGGTAGGGTGCTTTTATAGTTTATAATTTTTTCTATTTGTATATGCATACTTGTTTGCAGTTATTCTTAATATATGCATACATTTATGCAACTATACTTAATGACTACATACAGGTACAAAAATCTATTGAATAAGTGCATACAAGTTTGCATATATTCTTAATACATGCATACAAGTATGTAAATATTCTGCATGGATACACATGCATGCATGTATTTCGAATAAGTGCATACAGGCATGCATCTATTATGAATAAGTGCATATAAGCATGCATCTATTGTAACTTTGGATACACATCTATGCAACAGCTCTGAATAGTAGCATACAAGTATGCTACTATTCTGAATATTTGCATACAATTATGCAAATGTTCTTAAAGTCTGCAAAAATTATTTAGAATTGTTGTTATTGTTAATTTGATTATATATTTGCTTCTTTTAACATGTTTTTTCCCTATAGTAATTGCTACTATGTCTGGGGAAGATGAAGACAATTGGATTTGGTATTGTGAACAACTTAAAGAATTTCTTAAAGATGATAGTAGAAGCTTTGTTTTCATTTCTGATCATCATATTGGTATTCTTGTTGCTATTCCAAAAGTGTTCCCAAATTTAGTTCATGGTTCTTGTTTTTATCATTTAAAGAACAATTTAAAGGTTGCTCTAAAATATGAATTTTCCAAATCAAAGAAGAATTTGTGGTTAGATATGTTTGCACGAGTTGCTTATGCTTCCAGTTTGACTGAATTTAATGATGCATTGAAGAATTTTAAAGATGTTGGTGGATCCATTGTGGCAAACCTTTTGAGTGGAATTCCTTTTGAGAAGTTTACAAATGTTATTTCCCTGCTAGTTGTTATGGTGAAATGTCATCTAATTGTTCGAAGAGTTTTAACAAATGGATTTTAGAAGAAAGACATTTACCTATTACTACTTGTTTGGATAAAATTAGACTGAAGTTAATGAAGCTTATGTCTGATCGTCGTGAAGTTGCTTTCTACTTTGAATAGCGCTTTATGTCCTGTGAATGAAACTCGGCTAAGAAATCTTCATTTGGAAGAAGCTTAACGGTTTGTCATTAAATCTAGTGAATATGCGTTTGAAATTCATTCTCCGGTCCATCAATCTGTTGATTTATATTGTCGAGTTTGTTCTTGTAACATGCGGCAAATTAATGGTTTTTATTGCGCTTATGCAGTTAGATGTATTTTAAGTTGCGACAAGTTGAATGTGTATGGCTACACTAAAGATTATTTCAAAGTTTGTTATTTTCGATTGGCTTATTCTCATCCAATCAATCCTATCATAAACTTTGTAGGTGAAGATGTTTCTATTGAAGATGCAATTATATCTCCTCCAAAAGGTAGAAGAATGCCCAATCGTCCATCGTCTTCTAAAAGGTTAAAATCTGCTGGTGAATTTACAAAGACTATTAGAAGTGGGTTGAGCAAGAAGTTGGGGAATAACAAAAGGACTTGTTCTTCAAAAGAAAACTAACTGCAATTTGGAGTAGTATTTAGTTTTTTTATTGAACTTTGGTTTAGTGTTCACTGTTTGTAACTATTTTGAATATTTCTGTGATGTTCGCAATTTGGTTTAGTATTTCAAATTTTTTTCTGGGATTATCTCCATTAAATATATCTGTGATGTTTGAATGTAAGTGTCTAGTTTTTTTTCTGTATATATGCATACATGTATGCATTTTTTTGAATAGATGCATACATTCATGCAACAATTCTGAATACCTGTATACAAGTTTTCATCTATTCTAAATGTAAGTATCTAGTTTTTTCCCTGTATATACACATACATGTATGCAACTATTCATAATATTAGCATATAGATATGAATTTATGCCGAATAGATCCATACATTCAAGGAACAATTCTGAATAACGACATACAAGTATTCAGTTATTGTTAATAGTTGCATACAAAATATTCAAGTGTTCTAAATATATATGCGTACAAGAATGCAACTATTGTGCATGGATGCATACAAGCATGTAGTTTTCATGAACTAATTGTATTAGCTACAGTCATGTGTGTAAGAAATACCAGTAAAACCGTATAATTTTGTGTATATTAATTGCAGGTAATACTGGAAATATCATGTAAAATAAAAGGAATAATTCAGTACATAAAATTCTACATTAATTTAGTTTACAAACTAGATAATCATTTCCCAGTAATTTGAACATTGTACTTTAGTCAAAATATTTACAAGAATTCTAAGCAATATATTTCCCAATTTCATTCAACGGGGTTTGCAGATGATAGCAGGTACTTTTGTGTCAGATTATGCTCTACAGTTTGCTATTGAGAATTATATGAGCAATCATAGCACGTTGTAGATAAATAGCTTCAACACTATATATTCATCCTTGTTATCGATTTCTTTGTTCTCACTACGTTGTTTCATTATATTTATGAAAAACAATCCACAATCAACGCTGCAGAAATTGTAAAACAACATCAATTTGTTTGAATAATTGTATTTTATATGAATACATGCACACAAATATGCAACTTTTATGTATAGATGCATACATATATGCAACTGTTTTGAATGCACACAAATATGCAACGATTATGAATAGATGCACAAAAGTATGCAACCCTTCTGAATATATTTACTTACACATGGCCTTGTTGTGGGCAATCAGGAAATTCATTTTTTTGGGATGGTTGAAAATTCTTTTTTTCTATTCTTTTTAGCAGTTCAGTGAAGTGATTTCTCTATTAAAGCAATATATATATATATATATATATATAACTACTGTTAAATGTTTAAATACTAATTGACATATTAATTATTTTTTTCCAATTTATATACCATTGTTCTTGCTGATTGTTGATGATCTCCTCCTCCGCGTCGTTGTTTCAATGAGTCATAATAAATCTAGCTTCTATCTTCTTTTGTAAATTCTAATAATGAAAAATGATCATCGCTTCTTTATTCAGAGTAACTTTTTACACTATTATTTTGATATTATATATTACAGTTCACTGTAATAATCAGATATTTTGTTCTTTCTTCCCTATTAGTGGATAAGGATGAAAATATTTGTGCAAAATTCGTAGCTTTCTTGCACTTTTTCGTCTACCGAAACCTTGACCTGTCACGTTGATTTGTTCACTAGTAATCCCTGTAATTGTTCATTTTAGTGACCAAAATTTATTATGTTATAAGGAGATTATGCTGCAAAATAAATAAAAACTTACGGAAGCACAAGTTTTGAAGTATATAATTTCTGGATGGTCTTTATGAAACTCGTATGCAAACCAGTCTATTATCTATTAAAATTTATTGATTGTAAATGTTGTAGAAAGATGAATATATGATGATATTTCAAAAGATTAATGGAATTTTTGTTGCTATATCGTTAATTAAATGTTATGATAACTGTGTTTCCAATAATCCTCCAAGTATTAAATCACCTGATGAAGTTCCAACAATGTATATGTTAGCTTCACCGTTTAGGTATGCACTTTTACCGTAAAATTATGCAAGATAAGTAGAGAATATCTAGAATTATAGTAGTATAGAAAAATGCAACTAATCTGAGTAGATGCATACATGTATGCAACTATTTTTAATAGATGCATACATGTATGCAACTGTTATGAATAGATGCATACATGTATGCAATTGTTTTACCTTATGAATACTAAGTTGAATATTTTCATGCAAGTATGCAACTATTATGAATACGAGCATACATTTATGCAACTATTATGACTATTTGCAAACTAAAATGCGACTAATTTTACCTTAGATCTGAATGTGTAAAAAAATATTCTAGTTGCTTGATGTTACACCCCATGTCCGTTAATGTCACTCTATATAGAATGCATTAAGCTTCGTGAAGCGTTGTGGGAAAATAAGAACACAATATCACAAGACAGACATGTAAAATAGCAGCAGAATTAAAAACTTTATTTAAATCAAACATCTTGGTCCCAAATACTGAGTTACATCATAAATTTGAAGTAGCCAATTACATTACTAATCTGTCTTGCTAAAAATATCAGGGTACAAAAGCATAAAACCTTATTCCCCTGGCAAAGCCATGAGAGAGTTGACATGAAGTCAAAGCGGTATATCAATATCCAAAATGCAAGCTAAGCCGAAAGAATCCAAATCAACCCTAAGCACTTCTACCTTGAGAACTTAGGGGGAGGGGGGAGGGGGAGAAACGGAAGAGAGAATAGGAAACAAAAAGGGTCAGACATAAAGTCTGGCGAGTCCTGTTACTTTTAAATATAAATAAATAAAAGTATCATGGCAGACATATAAAAACTAGAAGAACAAGACAACAATAACAAGGACAAGTATGAATGAGAAAGATAAGTTTGAACAGAATATATTGCAGTTCTTAAATACATTTCTCTGCACCGCACCGATACCAGTATATCAGAAACAGAATGATCCCTACAAATACCGTTCCATTACATTTTCTTGATTATTAGGTTACTTGGGTTAATAGCACTCTAGGCTTATACACACGTCGTACCCATTTACTTCCCAGTGGATTAACCTAATATGGTATATATGTAGGTACCCCCAATATTGAGGTACACCCTCATGATATCCCACTCACACGGTCTCCTCCGTAATGCCACCGAAATTCTCGCAGTCCCTTATCCTATGCCGAAGTGACATACGGATCTCTATATAACAATGATACGATTAGCATATATCTGCCATCACTACATTACGTAACCGTACGGACTGCCACCCTCGATCGAATCAGATTTCATACCGAAGTAATGCCCTCAGGTCTATGATACACCGCCTAGAACAGATATGCATGTATCTAGACTGTCCCATGTATTTATTGTAATTGTAGCTTGATGCCTCAATCGCACTTTCTCTAATGTGCAGCGAGTTCCGTGGCATGGCAATACAAGAAACATGGAACTCGGTCGGGAGCTTTTCTATACCTGTACAGGCCCACCTTTAAGAGCCTCGAAATATAGATATTCCTAGGGTCTGATTTCACGGTGACTACGGCCCCACCTTGGCCCCTCCGTCAACTAGTAAAGACTACAAGAGCTAAGCGACTGCCCCTACAAAACAATCTCAACATCCATGTGGCTTCTCCCACAACCCCTTACCCCGATAGTGAAGGGTGAATGGTATCTCGGGTTTAGCTCTAGTCTTTTTGCATCTCACTGGCTGCCGATGAAGGGTATCCAACGATTACTATCCTTGGTCATGATCCTCCACCTCCCTATTGAGGCAACCACCGAACCGCCCAGGTGTCACCATGTCACAACATTCTGACTGCATAGATACCTCTGTAGTTAAGGCCCACCCACCTAGTAGTTACGCGCAGACCCCACCTCTGCGAGCACAACCTAAAACGTCTGTCACCGCATAGAGGACTGCTATGAGCACCTTACGTATCTCAGGAAGCCACGTGCTTCACCTTACAGTCCTTCGGAGCCGTCAGAACAATCAAATGAATGTGCGCTCCCCCTCATGTCTTATAACACCAGATGATCTACCACATTGGGCTATTCACCCTCAAACGTGCGGACTGGTCCAAGCGCCTCACTTTAATATGTTGTTAGACCCTATGTCTAAAAAATTTCTTACGCGCTTGCCTTACCTTATCAGATTTCCATCTAACTAGGTTATTCTCATTCGTATTGAATTCTTAATCAAGATACCAAGTTCCTCTTGCTTATTAATTTCAGTCATAAACTTAACTCATTTATGTTTATTAATAAGCCCACAACATCTTATTCCCTAGATTGTGACCCAAGGTATGTAATCCACAATCTCTTTTATACTCTTGTTTGTTACAATAACATGTTCTACTTAATATATAATTAATATATCTCAATTCACATGTTTTCCTGTTTAACATGTCAGTCATTATTTATGATTAAATATGTTGACGGCAAAAAATGTCGGAAACACCAAAGATTCCTATTACTAGGAATAGTTAATTTGGTCGCAAGACTTAGTAGAAGTGGTTCGGCCGTGGATTAGGCCTACGTCCACTTTGGAAGGATGTTGGAATTTTATTAATCACTCAAGAATTACAAGGTAGAGCCACGCTCATTACATTTGCTTTCATAATTGCCATGTGCTAGGTATTTGGGAAAAAGAGTAATTAACTTTCCTTCTTCCTCAAATAGGAGATGTCATTAATGGGGTTTAGGAAGCTCTAGGAAGGTCTCAAGTAAAGAAAATTCAACCTCTTTGAAGTGTGAGACCATAGACTATTTATAGGAATGGGGGTAGGTAGGATTAGGTAGGAGTAGGTAGAAATAGGGAACCACTAGCAGAATTTTGCACTCGCCACTAGCAGCTGTAGAAATCTCGCACCTGGGGTTGGGTGCGAAATTTTGCACCTGCTGGGTGCAAGATTTCGCACCCGCCAGGTGCGAGATTTCGCGCTCGCTTGGGTGTGAGATTTCATGCCCGCTTGGTGCGAGATTTCGCGCCCTCTTAGGTGCGAGATTTCACGCCCGCTGGGTGCGAGATCTCGCACCCGCTAGCTGCGAGGTCCGCTTTTCGAGGTGTGGAAGGGTCGGGGTTTCGGGCATCTTGGGACGTGCGATTCGTTCGGGATTTGAGATCTTGACTCGAAAATGGGTCGTGAGTGTCGCGAAGTTCTGAGTGGTGCAGCCCCTTCTCAATCGTGTCTCCTTTGCTCCCCTTAGCATCACGCGATACGTTGGGTTGAGTGTGTCTAATGCACTCTTGGGAATCGGACCAAAAAGTCAGTTAACATTTGCCCCCCAAAGTTCGTCTTGTCTTGACATGATGTGCTATGTGTTGTTTGAGATAGTAGCTAAGCTGTTAATTCTTCCTATAATTCGAAAGGAGAATAAGCATTAGTTGTTAGGTTTATTCTCTCTGGTGGAGCGGGTGAGCCGTCGTTGGAGGGTGAACCGTACTCAAATCGCTAAGCGTCCCTAGTGCGTTGCCTTCGTGGATGCACGGGGGTCGGTATGCACATACATGGAGAATGTATACGAGAGAGTGTGGTACGACGCTTCCACACCCGAGCTTGTCATTATCGCCATTTTTTTGAATCTGGGGTCGGGAATCTTCGAACCCGGAGAGGTTCGAAGTCTTGAACTCAAGGGATTCGAAATTTCGAGCCCAAGGGGCTTAAGGTTCCGAGCCCAGGGGTTCAGAATTTCGAACCCGGGAGGTTCGAAATTTCGAACCCTGTGGGCTCGAAAGTTTTGAACCCGCCTGGAATGCGAAGGGACACCTTTTTCATTTATAAATAGGCCCCTTCACTTACTTCCTTCTATTTTTTCCTTCTCCGTCCGCTGTTGTTGCTGAAACTTCAAACCTATTTTTTCAAGCTCGATAATTTTGCATCCGAACTAGGTGAGGCTTCGGGTCGAGAAAGTGAGGGGGAAGGAGATCAATGGACCACGGCGGAGACCTCGAAACTCGAACCTATCTAGGTTTGAAGTCCTGAACGCTCGTGGGTTCGAATTTCCGAACTCGCCGGGTTCGAAGTCTCGAACCCTCGTTGGTTCGATATTTCGAACTCCACGTGGTTCGAACTTCCGAACCCACTATTTGTGTTCGAAATTTCGACCCTAGAGTAGTTCAAATTTTCGAACTCGGATGTGTTTGGAATTTCGAACCCTGCTGGGTTCAGATTTTCGACCCTTAAGGGGTTCGAAATTTCGAGCCTGACAGGGTTCGGGGAATTCGGATTTCGAGGTGCCAGGATTCCAATATTTTAAGCCGTTGGACTTTGACCTTCTGACCATCTATCTCCGTATTTGCATACTTAGCGTTGATGCATATGTTGTTAACCGCACGAGCGGGGTTTATGATTGTTCACATAGGATAGAGCATACAACCGAACTGGGACTTGGACTATTTCGAATTGTTCTGAACCTTTCTTTATGTCGCCTATCTTTGCATAGCATTACATGCACATATTAGTTGTTACTAACACGAGGGGTACAGGTCACTATATTGCCTGTTCTAATACTGATGCATTAAAGTATAGCTAGAGATGCAGACGAGATCAAAGACTGGAAATTCCACGAAAGCCGAATCTTCCCAGCCCTCATCACACACATCCGAATCTTCCCCAGTGGTAGCCCATCTGGCAGCGAGCTTGAGACTACCGAAAGATAGACTCCTTCTCATACAAACAGCTCGACCGAAGCATTTGAGCATGGGGAATAAATTGAGCGACTACATTCCCCCATTGTGACTAAGGAGACCGAGAATGTGGATATTATGGGTGAGGATGTGCCCGTACCTCCGGTAGCTCCGGACATGCTACCTGATGCTGTGCTTTTGGAGAATACCACCGATTATTTACCATCGTGCATGGATGCTACCATGGTCTGGAAAATGGCGGCGCAATTTAACATACCGGCGGATGATGTCCATGCCCCCGGGAGAGATGGCAGAGCCCATGCGCCACCTGAGGGTCTTACTGCTTAGAGCCTACAGGCCTGCTTTGCCGGGTATGTACCTCCAGCTAATAGCTTCATTCGGGATATGCTGTCCTATTTCCATCTCGCGCCATCACAACTGCACCCGAACGTTTATGCTTCTCTCATGGGCACTCATGTACTTTTCCACGAGTTTTTGCACAGGGAACCCACCGGGGAAGATATACGATATTTCTTCCATCTAAGAAAAACGAGTTCTACCTCCCTCTCTCAATGGTTCTTGGAAGCGACTGCCGCCACCAAATTCTTTGTCGGAACGTGGCCCAGGCTGTCAGTGTTTAAGTGCGAGTGGTTCTTCATTAGATGCCCTCCCAGATTTGCCAGAAGGTGGATTGAGGGAAGTAAGTGTTTCTCTAGCTCCGTTCCTTGCCATAACTTTTGGATTCCTTCCATTATTAATGGTTTTAATTCGGTTATGACAGGAAATCCAAAGGTGCCTACCGGGAACGAATATCGGCAACGCCTTAATGCCTTGCGGGCGATACCAGAGAACCTCCGTGATACTAGCGCTGTGACAAGTCGGGATCGCCTTTGTCGCGATGGGTTGCTACCTAGCAACCGGGCCGTGATCAGGCCTGCAGTCGCTATTAGTGTGCCAAAAGAGGGAGTTGTGGCAGGCCCAACCACTACTGGGCAGAAGAGAAAAATGCCCCCCGCGGGAGGGGAACTACAAGACACTGCTTAGCCTCAAAGGGATGCACGCGAGGCCTAGGCCCATAAACCAGTGGAGGTCGGCAGAGACGAGGGGTTTCCGAGCACTCTGGTCCCACCCCCGACATGGGAGGGGGAAGGAATGCTGGTTAGACCATAATTTCCTGTGACTTGCTCAGGAGCCACCGCCTCGCTCGAACCTACAAGCCAGTTCGATGGCTTAAAAAGACGTAATCTAGTAGTGGTTCCATGGCCAAATACGACAAGCTTGGAAGAACTTACTTGTGCTGCAGAGGGGTTAACTTCCTCGAGCGGACCACAATCTGGTCTGTTGAGAGAATACTTAGGGCATACATTCATAACACTACATATCAGAGATATTTGCCTACGTGTGTGACTTGACTAACTTTGGCTTGTTCCATTGGCAGTTGATATGGAAAGAGAATGTGGTGGACGAGGCTACGGTCGCGGGGATCGCAAGCATCCCCAGGGTTCTTCCTTCGAGAGTTTTCGAAGATCCACCCGTTTGTATGGTACTCCACCTCCGTCGGAACTCGGCGGCGAGCACTGAGGCAGGGATCGATCTAGGTGATCTTCGACACCTCCTCCTCCTATTCGTGTATCCGTGGGAGATACTCAACTTAACATAGGTGGATCTCGATCTTTGCCTTTGATAGCTCCCCCATCTATCGCCCCTCCATCTCCCGTTCATCCTGTTAGGAAAGAGGGAGCGCCTCTTGGCCAGCCGAGCTCGGAAAGAGAGACTGAGATAGAGGTTCCAAAATTGACAGAACCCCAACTTCAAGGGCTATCCATAGAGGAGCGGAGGGCATTCCTGAAACACCATTTCTCCCGGCACTATTTTGACGAGCCGAAATTCGTTCTTGACCTCCTCCGACTCCTGATAGAGAGTTTGGGGAGGTGTGGATGCACGTGAAAGCTTCCTATCATCAAACCAATGAGCTCATCAAGTATTCCTTCTGGCTTTCAGAGCTAATCAAAAAGAAGAATCAGCAACTTGCTGATCAGAGGTTGATTGTTGACACCGAGAAGAACACCGTTGAAGCTTTGAACAAGAAGATAGGTGTGCCTATTCCCCGCATTGTAAGTTCTCTTATATGCATTATCAGACCCTTTGATACTAGCTTTGTCACTGTAGCTGAGATCACATAGGCTTATGATACACTGAAGAGGGAGCCGGAGTATGCCCTCTCGAATTTTGAAGCCACCATGGTAGATTTAACTACTAAGACCACAACTCTAAAGAAGGACAAAGTTGAGGGCGGGAAACGAAAAGTTGAGGGCTGAGAATGCCGAAGTCGCCGAGTTGAAGAGACAACTTGAGGCGATGAGGAAAGCGAAGGAAGATGCTGAAGCTAGCAACATGGATGTGTTAAGTATAGCTGAGGGAGCAAAAGCCGAACATTTAAGCAAGACAAAGCAGCTGAGGGGACAACTGAACGATGTAGAGTTTTGTGTTGGATCCTCCTTCAAGGAGAGTATCCACAATATATATGTCAAGGCTTTGAGATTCCGAGGAAATTCATGGGTGGAGGACTATCCCCGCGAGCTAGCCAGAACCTGGGAGAGGTTAGTCCCTTACAAGGACTTCTTGCGTCGAGTAGACGTAAGTACTTTATATGAGCGCCGACTTGCGACCGTTCTTCTAGATAGCGGCGAACGTGAAAAACTGGAGGAAGGAAGGAGGCTGTTGTAAGAGGATGCTGAGAATGAAAGGTTGGTGAGGCTCGCTGAGGAGAAGGGGAAGTCCGTGATGACTTAAAGCGTGTTGTGGCATAAACATTCACAGAGGGGAGTTCTCACCAGCCCTTGGACCCTGGATCTGCTATGGTGAGCAGTCCTGAGGATTTGGCCCAAACCGCTACCGAGTACAATCTTGACTTCCCGGCACTAGGGATACCAGACTTATCTTACCAACTGTCACAAGCACCCTTCCTATCCTTTCTACGCCAGCCTTGACCATAGGTAAATTCCTTCTACCCTGCATCCCTGAGGATGAAGTGATTACCCAATTTACGGACTAAAAAGGTTGTGTATTTGCTATGCAGCTCCTCCTGAGTCTATGACGACTGCGGGCCTTGCCCCTCGTAATCCCACAAGTGACTGAATTTGGGCTAGGACTCATGGGAACATAGGTTGGAGAAGGCGGCGACCAACTTGACACCTTTTCTGACGTAGGAGTAACTCCAAGTATGGTGGACATTCCTAACGAGGAAGGAGAGATGGTTGATGGCTAGAGTACCCCGGTCGGAGGCCCAGTGGAAGCTAACGTGTTTACGATGGCGGCTATGGTGGCGACTCAAATGGCCAAGATGGTGGCCAAGTGTGAGAAGGTTAGAGATAGAGAGGGTTGCTGTCGTGGCCCAGAAGAAAAGGGAAGACGAGGAAGCCTAACGGAGGGACACAACGAACCTCGAGAAAACCAAGGTTGCTGACATCATACCACACAAGTCTCGGAAGCTCGCCGAGCGACAGGCCGCTAGAGAGGCCAAGGAGAAGGCTGAGCAGGAAGGAAATGGGATCCCGACGAAGAGCGAGGTCATCATAGGTCCTGCCGCTTGGAGTGCTCCCGTGCCTACGCCCCGTGTCGTTACTACCGATGTCACGGAGATCTCCAGCGGTGATGGGGCTGGGGATCATCGCATTTCCGTTACTCACGAATCAGTTACTCCCCCAATGGGTCGATTGAGCAGAAGAGGATCTGGTCGGAAGAGGTCTGGTGCTAGTGACGAACCATAACTTTTGGATTACTCCTTTATTCATGGTTTTAATTGGGTTATGATAGGAAATCCAAAGGCGCCTACCGGGGACGAATATCAGCAACGCCTTAATGCTTTGTAGGGGATACTAGAGAACCTCCACAATACTAGTGCCATGACAAGTCAGGATCGCCTTCGCTGCGCTAGGTTGCTACCTAACAACCGGGCCGTGATCAAGCCTACAGTTGCTATTAGTGTGCCAAAAGAGGGAGTTGTGGCAGGCCCGACCACCACTGGGCGGAAGAAGAAAAAGCCCCCAACGGGAAGGGAATTGCAAGAGACTGCTCAACCTCAAAGAAATGTGCGCGAGGGCGAGGCCTATGGCCCAGAGAAGGTTTCCAAGACGAGGGGTTGTATAGCACTCCGGTCCCTCCCTCGACAAGGGAGGGGGAAGGAATGCTGGTTAGACCGTAGTTTCCTGTAACTCGCTCAGGGGCCACCGCCTCGCTTGAACCTGCGGGCCAGTTCGATGGCTTAAAAAGGCTTGATCTAGTAGTGGCTCCATGGCCAAATACGACAAGCTTGGAAGAACTTACTTGTGCTGCAGAGGGGTTAACTCCCTCGAGCGGACCACAATCTGGTCTATTGAGAGAACACTTAAGGCATACATTCATAACACTGCATAGCAGAGATATTTGCCTACGTATGTGACTTGACTAACTTTGGCTTGTTCCATTGGCCAGTGATATGGAAATAGAATGTGGTGGATGAGGCTACGGTCGCAGGGATCACTAGCATCCCCAGAGTTCTTCCTTCGAGAGTTTTCGAAGATCCACCCGTTTGTATGGTACTCCACCTCCGCCGAACACGGCGGCGAGCACCGAGGTAGGGATCAATTTAGGCGATCTCTGACACCACCACCTCCTCCTCCTCCTATTCGTGTATTCGTGGGAGATACTCGATTTAACATAGGTGGCTCTCGGTCTTTGCCTTTGACAACTCCCCCGTCTATCGTCCCTCCGGCTCCCATTCATCCTGATAGGGAAGGGGGAGCGCCTCTTGGCCAGCCGAGGTCGAAAAGAGAGACTAAGATAGAGGATCCAAACTTAACAGAACCCCAACTTCAAGGGCTATCCATATAGGAGAGGAGGGCATTCCTGAAACACCATTTCCCTTGGCACTATTTTGACGAGCTGAAGTTCGTTTCTGACCTCCGTCCAACTCCCGATAAAGAGTCTGGGGAGTTGTAGATGCACGTGAAAGCTTCCTATCATCAAACAAATGATCTCATCAAGTATTCCTTCTGGCTTTCAGAGCTGATCAAAAAGAAGAATCGCAGCTTGTTGATCAGAGGTCGATTGTTGACGTCGAGAAGACCACCGTTGAAGCTTTGAAAAGAAGATAGGTATGCCCGTTCCCCGCATTGTAAGTTCTCTTATATGCATTATCAAACCCTTTGATGCTAGCTTTGTCGCTGCAGCTGAGATGACACAGGCTTATGATATACTGAAGAGGGAGTCGGAGTATGCCCTCTCGAATTTTAAAGCCACCCTGGTAGATTTAAGTAATGAGATCACAGCTCTAAAGAAGGACAAAGCTGACGTAGCGCGAGCGTGCGACATCTTGGAAAAGGACAATCCGAGGGATAGCGAGCTCCAGAATGACAACGCCGCCTTGAGGGCGGAAAACGAAAAGTTGAGGGCTGAGAATGCCGAAGTCGTTGAGTTGAAGAGGTAGCTCGAGGCGATGAGGAAAGCGAAGGAGGATGCTAAAACTAGCAACATGGATGTGTTGAGTACGGCTGAGGGCGCAAAAGCGGAACATTTAAGGGAGTTAGAGCAGCTGAGGGGATAGCTGAACGATGCAAGTTCTGTGTTGGATCCTCCTTCTAGGAGAGTATCCACAATATGTGTGTCAAGGCTTTGAGATTACGAGGAATTTCGTGGGTGGAGGACTATCTCCACGAGCTAGCCAGAACCTGGGTGAGGTTAGTCCCTTATGAGGCCTTCTTGCGTCGAGTGGAAGTAAGTAGTTTAGATGAGCGCCAACTTGCGAATGTTCTTCTGGATAGCAGCGAACATGAAAAACTGGAGGAAGGATGGAGGCTGTTGCAAGAGGATGCTGAGAATGAAAGGTTGGCGAGGCTCGCTGAGGGGAAGGGGAAGTCCGTGATGACCAAAAGCGAGTTTGTGGCAGAAATATTTGCAGAGGGGAGTTCTCATCAGCCCTTGGACCCCGGATCTGCTATGGTGAGCAGTCCTAAGGATTTTTCCCAAACCGCTACCGAGTACAATCCTGACTTCCCGGCACTAAGGATACTGGACTTATCTTACCTACTGTCATAAGCACCCTTCCTATCCTTTCTACGGCAGCCTTGATCATAGGTAAATTCCTTTTACCCTGCATCCCTGAGGATGGAGTGATTACCGAATTTACGGACTAAAAAGGTTGTGTCTTTGTTATGCAACTCCTCCTAAGTATATGACGGCTACAGGCCCTGCCCCGTGATCCCACAAGTGATTGAATCTGGGCTAGAACTCATGGGAACATAGGTTGGATAGGTTGGGGACCAACTTGACACCTTTTCTGATATAGGAGTAACTTCTAGTATGGTGGACATTCTTAACGAGGAAGGAGAGGTAGTCGATGGACAGAGTGCCCCGGCCGGAGGCCCTGTGGAAGCAGACGTGTCTACGATGGCGGCTATTGTGGCGACTCAAAAGGCCAAGATGGTGGCCAAGTGTGAGAAGGTAGAGGAGAGGGCCGCTGTCGAGGCTCAAAAGAAAAGTGAAGACAAGTAAGCCCAGCCGACGGTCACTGAGACCCTCGAGAAAACCTAGGCTACTGACATCATACCGCATAAGTCTCGGAAGCTCGCCTAGCGATAGGCTGGTAGAGAGGCCAAGGAGAAGGCTGAGCGGGAAGGAAAGGAGATCCCGACGAAGAGAAAGGTCGTGATAGGTCTTGCCGCTGGGAGTGCCCCCGTGCATACATCGCGTACTGTTACTACCGATATCACGGAGATCTCTAGCGATGATGGGGTCGGGGACTGTCGCCTTTTCGTTACTCATGAATCAGTTACTCCCCCAAAGGGTCTGTAACACCCCACGCCCGCTATGGTCACTCTCTAAGGGAATGCCATAACATCGGTGGAGTATTTTTGAGTGAATATAGAACAAAGTAATTACAGCAAGACAGATATAAGTAATACTTGAAAATTTAAAACATCATTTCACTTGCAGCGGAAAATAAAACATGTCTGGTTACATCACAAAACCATAATAGGAGTCAAGTACAAATATCCATCATGATAAATAAAAATACATAATCCCAATACATGAACTGATAGCCATAAAAGAAAAGGGTAAGCTGAGCTCTACATCTAGGGTCCAAGCTCCAAGAGAGTAATAAAAGCAGCCTGATCAAAGCCCACTCGTGCTGGGCCCACTCTGAGAACCTGAGGGTTGGGAAAAAGATAAAAACAACGAGGTCAGACATAAGTCTGAGCGAGTCCTATAACTTTAACAATGTAATCATTAAAGTAATAAGGATATGATATAACTTGGTATGGTGTGACTGGGGATAAATGACTACACTCAGTATTCAATCAGACTTAGAATGAACTAAGATAATGATAAGGACGCATCTACCCACCCAAGGATAATTTCTATACTGCACCACACCAGTCATTCCTACTTAGAGGTTGATCCCTCCCAAGGACTGAGAAAATTTACCCAGTAGTTTCGTATACCCCTAGCTGACTACATAGGTGCCGTCTGCCCCTATCTCCACTAGGTGTACCCACTACTCCCAAGTGATCGGCTCCCTATCGTAGATACCCGTGCCGGCCCCACAGTGGGGTGTATCACTCCCCAAAGTGGCAACCCGATATAATTAACGGTGCACGGCTTATATCTACACGATGCAACAACGTCTTACCTACCAGCCCGGGTCCATACACGCATATGAAACCCGTTGGACTTGCGTTGCCACCGCTAACCCGTTTTGGCCTCTTATAGTCAAGTCCAGTACGCGTGTCCCGTCCTCGACATGGGTCGAGCCCAATAAGATACATATGGGTTACTGGTTGAAATGGGCCCCCACAAGCTACCCACCTAAGCTTGTCCCTTTTTCTAGTGCATCCCACTTAACCCTTTAATCATGTTTAATTACATGTTTCCACTTGGTTAAGTATTCTAATCGTATTTTCTATTGCCACCCAAGGCAACCCACTAGATTTCCACATGCCACCCAAGGCACCCACTTAACCCCTCATGTCCCTCTAAATGCTAATATGGTTAAGTGTTTCTTAATTAATTAATTAAGATCATGACCTCATAAAGACCTCTCACATTAGACCGTCTTTTATGACTGCTGGATATGCCGGTTGGTTCCGGGCAGACTTCTGTCATCTAGAGGGTCTAACCTCGTGTCTTTACTTTAATCAAGTATTTAATTTATGACTAAGACCTCTCACATTGGGCCAATCATTTGTAGCCGCTAGATGGCCGGTCGGTTCCGGGCAGACTTCCGCTACAAAAGGGTCCAACCTCGTGTCTTAGTTGATTAATTACACCTAATTAATCACCCCCATAATTAATTATCCCTAATTAATTACACATTTTCAAGAATATGGGTAGACCTAACTCAATAGGTAAATTCCCAATTCCATAGTGTGGGTAGACCTAACTTAATAGGTAAATTCCCAACTCCATAATGTGGGTAGACCTAACTTAATAGGTAAATTCCCAATTATGTCCATTCATTTTATGTTATGCTTAATCATAACAACTTTACACCTTTTTATAATCATGCACATTAACCCCATCGTTTCCCACGTAATTCGTTTACATAACATGTCATACATAGGGACAACCTTGCATATGTTATGCACGTCATAAAAAGAGACAAACTTGCATATGAACTTGCATATAAACTTGCATAAAACTTGCATATGAACTTGCATATGAACTTGCATAAAACTTGCATATGAACTTGCATATGAAATTGCATAAAACTTGCATATGAACTTGCATATGAACTTGCATAAAACTTGCATATGAACTTGCATATGAACTTGCATAAAACTTGCATATGAACTTGCATATGAACTTGCATAAAACTTGCATATGAACTTGCATATGAACTTGCATAAAACTTGCATATGAACTTGCATATGAACTTGCATATGAACTTGCATAAAACTTGCATATGAACTTGCATACCATGTCATATCACAAAGGCAAACTTGCATATGTTATGCACATCATAGAAAGAGACTAACTTGCATATGACCTTACATATAAACTTGCATAAAACTTGCATATGAACTTGCATGACACATCATATCATAAAAAGAGGCAAGTTTACATATGAACTTATAACATATGACAACCACAACTTGCATGATCCACATTTACATCCATAGCCTCCTAATATCCTATCCTAATTAGTTTAGCAATTACTTGCTAAAGGCAAAGGAACTCACCAAAACCAAGATTAGCAAACTTATGAAGTAAAACTAGTTGCAATATTTGAAGGAGATGATGATTAGAGGTTGATTAGCTTGCAACTTCCTTCATAAACTAGTGGAGGCTCTTCCTAAGTTTGATTTTGGCGGCATGATGCTATCATTTCTATTTTTAGTATGGATTAGGCTTGCATTAGGGTATATTTATAGGATTAGGGTGTGTTTTAGACCATAGGATTAACCCTAGGCTAGATTAGGTCCGTCAGATTTAGGAAGTCTCTAGAACACAGCCCAGCCCTAGCCAGAAAACCAGATCTGGTGCACCCAAGCCAACTGGCTCGACACCCTGTGTCGACAGGCAAGTCGACAGGGCAGTCGACTCCCCAGTCGACAGGCATGTCGACAGCCCTGTCGACATGGTTAGGGCGGGAAGTTTCCCGCCTGGCCCCTTGCTGGCTCCAATTTCGAAAACTGATTTTTAATTTTTAAATCTGTTTTTAACTTTGAATTTTCTGTAAACTTCATTGGGCCATAACTGGGCCATACGGACTCCGATTTACAAAATTTCGGACTCTATTCTGCGTATTTTTCCGAGACGAATGCAATGACGCAGCCCGTTTCCCCCAATTCTCACATTTGAGATTAATTATTCTGCAATTAGTGAATTTTAGCATTAACCGAAATTCGGGGTGTTACATTCTCCCCTCCTTAAAGGATTTCGTCCCCGAAATCTCTAAGCTAAGGAGAATGCATATCCTACCATCCAAACAACCATCTACTCAATCCATCAAAAACGGGCATCCATTGTCCTTAAAACAATTTCTAATGATGTATGAGCATATGCAAAAAGTGTGTGTATATGTTCCCTATCTAACGTATGAACATATGCAAACCATGATAGTGCCATGCATCCATTATGTATGCGAGAGAACCCTATCGACACATACAATATCTACATGAGTGCACAATCATTCACCAAAATGCATCATCCATATGATAAGACAATCATTATACATCCATAAAAATAGCTTCCTACACACAATTTTATGCAATATGCAATATGAAGTGATTGAGCCGATCTAGTGCCTAGAGTGTGTATATATGCATCCACGGGCAACCACTTGCATCCACATGCATCCATCAAACATAACATGTCTCAAACACATGTTTCAACCATAGGTTTACCCTATCTAAAGGTCAAAGGTACAAATGAGAGGACATACTAAAGATAAGATAAGTACTAGACAAACGATAAAGGAGAAGTTAAAAGACATACCCTCAAAAAGGAACGGGTACAATGAACGCATCTTCGCTTCCGTTTCCCAAGTTGCGTTGCTCTCGTCTTCTCCCCATTGTACTTTGACTAGTTGAACCTCTCGATTCCTCAATTTCCTAGTCTCTGACCCAAGGATGCGGGTAGAAGCTCGTCGAATAGTCGCATCACGCTCTACTTCTACTTCTTTAAGCAAGCTCGGCTCTACCACCTCTGCGGTCTCATGTAAGCATTTCCTCAAATGGGACACATGGAATACATCATGTACACCACTAAGTCTGTCGGGCAACTCCACTCTATATGCCATCCGTCCAATCCTTTCCTTAATAGGAAATGGTCCTACGAACCTTGGTGCTAACTTCCCAACAGATCCAAAGCGAACCACATTTCGTAACGGAGACACTTTGACAAAGACCATGTCCCCAACTTCAAACTCAAGATCCGTCCTTCTCTTGTCCGCATAAGATTTTTGCCTATCCTGCGCTGCTTTCATCCTTCTTCGAATCAAGTCAATCTTCTCAGAATTCTCCCTAACCATATCAGGCCCAAGCAAGATCTTATCCGTAGATTCCCACCAACATGCCGGTGATCGACAAGGCCTTCCATAAAGAGCTTCGAAAGGAGCCATACCAATACTGGACTGAAAGCTATTATTATATGCGAACTCCACCAATGGAAGATGCTCTTCCCATGTACCTCCAAAATCTAAGATACAAAGCCTCAAAAGGTCTTCTAGGACACGATTCACCCTCTCAGTCTGGCCGTCCGTCTGAGGATGATATGCGGTGCTCAGACACAATTGAGTCCCCACTGCTTCTTGCAAACTTCTCCAGAACTCACTAGTGAAGATAGGATCTCGATCACTCACTATGCTAGAGGGTACCCCATGCAATCGGACTATCTCTCGAAGATATACTGAAGCTAGCCATGGAGCAGTCCTCTTGCTCTTCACAGGTATGAAATGGGCGCTTTTAGTAAGTCTGTCTACCACAACCCAAATTCCCGTATTACCCTTTCTTGATCTGGGTAACCCGTCAATAAAATCCATCGAGACGCTATCCCACTTCCATTGCGGAACTTCCAATGGGTGAAGCAACCCACCAGGTTTCTTTTTCTCCGCTTTCACTTGTTGGCACACCAAGCATCGAGCGACATAATCGGCCACATCTTTCTTCATACCGGCCCAGAAGAAAACCCTCTTCATGTCTTGGTACATCTTGTCCCCACCGGGATGAATGATCATCCTAGAACGGTGTGCATCATCAAGAATAGCCTTCCTCAAACCCTCGTCTTGCGGTACACAAAGTCTATCGTCTCTACGCAAGCACCCCCTATCGTCTAGGGTGTACCTACTCAAATGGCTGGACGACTCCCCCCTTATGAGCTTCTCCAACAACTCACCCAACTGTGGGTCGTCCCTCTGGGCTTCCCCGATCCGCCCCAGAAGAGTAGGTCTGACCTCCAAGGATGCTAGCAAACTGGGTACATAATCACTGGAAGGTCTGAAATCAAACATCGAGATAAATTCCAAGCTTCGTTGTTCCACGAACAATGGACTCAAGGACAACCTCTTTCTGCTCAAGGCGTCCGCCACCACGTTACCTTTGCCAGGGGTATACGCTATCTCGAAATCATAGGATGCTAAGAACTCCATCCACCTTTGCTGTCTCAAATTCAAATCCTTCTGAGAAAACAAGTACTTCAATGATTTGTGGTCAGTGAACAATTCGAATCTCTCACCAAGAAGATAATGGCGCCAAATCTTAAGCGCGAAAACAATAGCGGCCAACTCTAAATCATGGGTAGGGTAATTTTTCTCATGCATTCTTAACTGCCTTCCACCATAGGCTATTACCCTTCCCTCTTGCATTAAGACTGCACCTAGTCCTGTCCCACAAGCATCGGTATAGACAACAAATGGCTTACTCCCATCTGGCAATACTAAAACTGGAGCAGTGGTTAAAGCTCTCTTTAACCGTCGGAACGCATCATCACAATCTACGTCCCATGTGAAAACAAGATTCTTCTTCGTTAAGCGGGTTAATGGGGCTGATATCTTCGCGAAGTCTTTGATAAACTTCCTATAATAACCCGCTAAACCCAAGAAACTTCTCACTTCGGTAGCATTCTTCGGAACCTTCCAATCCTGAATTGATACTACCTTTGCGGGATCCACAGCTATCCCTTCCTTGGAGACCACGTGCCCCAAGAACCGCACTTCCTTCCTCCAGAAGTGACATTTAGAGAATTTCGCCTTAAGGCTATGTGCTCGAAGAGTCTTCAACACCTCCCCAAGATGTAGGGCATGTTCTTCTTCACTCTTAGAAAATACTAAGATATCATCCACAAAGACCACCACGAACTTATTAAGGAACTCCCTGAACACCCTACTCATCAAATCAACAAAGTATGCAGGGGCGTTCGTCAACCCAAATGGCATCACCAGCCACTCATAGAAGCCATCCGGAGTTCTAAAGGCAGTCTTGTCTATGCTATCCTCAGCCACCCTCAACTGATGAAACCCCGTGGCTAAGTCCAATTGAGAAAATACCGAAGCGCCAACCAATTGATCGGAAAGATCATCTATCCTCGGCAATGGGTGTCTATTCTTCTTTGTGAGCTTATTGAGTTCTCTATAGTCCACACAAAGTCTGAGGGACCCATCCGCCTTCGTAGCAAATACTACTGGAGCACCCCACTCCGATATACTCCGTCTTATGAACCCCTTCTCAAGCAACTCCCCTACTTGCTTATGGAGTTCCCTCCTCTCACGAGGAGCCATGTGGCGCATTGGTAAAGATACAGGTTTAGCATTATCCACCAGATATATTCGGAAGTCAATCTCCCGCTTCGGAGGTAAGCCCTTCACCTCCTCAAACACATCCGAGTATTCCCGGACCACTCTAACAGATTGCAAACTCTCGACCGAAGCGTCAAGCGATTCCAGATAACTTAGCATAACAGAATCCATGGGATTACAAGAGATCTCGAGAGTGTTACCCAAGCGGGTCATAAGCCTAACAACTCTCCTTTCGCAATCAAGAACGGCACCATTACTGGATAACCAGTCCATGCCCAAAATCAACCCATAGCCCGTGAAGCCCAACACAAAAGCATCACATCTAAACTCAATGCTAAGTATAGAAATCTTCAAACCCAAGCATATCATGGACAGATAGGTGGAGCCCCCAATTGGATTTGAAACAACCAAGGGATCATCTACCAGACTGGTGTCTAAGTGCAGTGACTCAACTAATGATGATGAGATAAACGAATGCGATGCGCCAGAATCAAACAATGTTCGGACAGGATGATCAAATAGAAAAACCAGACTTTCAACGGAAATAGTTCTACCTCTTTCCTGAATCGGTGGAACCGCGAGAGCCTGTACTTGCCCCCTTGCCTGACCCGGTGCCATAAGAGCTTGCACCTGTCCTCCTGAGGTAGATCCCGTCCTTTGCCCCTTCTTAGGGCAATCCTTCACTAGATGCCCTGCTTCGCCACAATGAAAGCAACCAGTCTTCTTCTTCTTTCTACAATCTTTGCTTATGTGACCTGGTATCCCACAATTGAAGCACTTCTTCTTCCCCTTGCCACCGTTGCCTTTCCCACCTTTGTTTTGCTGTTGTTGCTGAGGTCTCTTTTGATCTCCCTTCTTCTCGGGTGCCTTATTAGCATTGGGACCCTTCTCTTCTTCATGCATGAGTGCCATGTCAACTAGCTTCTCAAAGGTGGCCCCCATAGGGATATGAGTCATAGCCAACCCATGCATCGGTTCATTCAAGCCTTTCACGAACCTCAAAGCCTTCTTCTCCGGTGTATTCACCATGTCTAGGCCAAACCTTGCCAATTGATTAAACTTGTTGACATACTCCTTCACTGAGAGATTTCCTTGCTTTAGAGTCAAGAATCTTTCCATATACAAGTTCTCTTCCGCCCTTGAGAGAAATTTTGCCACAAATCTTTGCTTAAAATCCGCCCAAGAGTCAACGGGGCGTTCTCCATTAGTGACCTCCCACCAGAATGAGGCCTCTCCCTTCATTAACCAAGCAGCTAACTTGACTTTCTTTCCTTCTTCCACCTCAAAGATATCTATCAACTCTTCCACCTCCTTAAGCCAATCTCTAGCCTCCACAAAAGTTTCAGATCCTTGAAAAGGTTTCCCACCCATAGCTTTAAATTCCTTGCAAGTCTTAGCAAAAGTATCCGTGCGAGGAGGAGGGGGAGGAGGAAGATCGGGTGCTACGGTTGGTGGAGGAACATTTGCTGGACCCGCAGTGGTGGCCCTAGCCTCCATCAATCTCCTATACCATACTGGTATCGTCACACCCTCCGGAAAGTTAAGATCCTCAGCCATGCTGAAACGAAAAAGGAAAGATTCAAAACGGAGAATTCGAAAGATAAAGATATGGCTATTGGGGATTATGCTTTTCTTTCAAAAACTTTTATCTTTAAAGACATGTTTTTGAAAATATCTCTTCCAAAAATGTTTTTAGAAAAATAGTTTTCTAAAAATTTTATCTGTTCCGGTAACCTTTGCTCTGATACCACGTGTAACACCCCACGCCCGCTATGGTCACTCTCTAAGGGAATGCCATAACATCGGTGGAGTATTTTTGAGTGAATATAGAACAGAGTAATTACAGCAAGACAGATATAAGTAATACTTGAAAATTTAAAACATCATTTCACTTGCAGCGGAAAATAAAACATGTCTGGTTACATCACAAAACCATAATAGGAGTCAAGTACAAATATCCATCATGATAAATAAAAATACATAATCCCAATACATGAACTGATAGCCATAAAAGAAAAGGGTAAGCTGAGCTCTACATCTAGGGTCCAAGCTCCAAGAGAGTAATAAAAGCAGCCTGATCAAAGCCCACTCGTGCTGGGCCCACTCTGAGAACCTGAGGGTTGGGAAAAAGATAAAAACAACGGGGTCAGACATAAGTCTGAGCGAGTCCTATAACTTTAACAATGTAATCATTAAAGTAATAAGGATATGATATAACTTGGTACGGTGTGACTGGGGATAAATGACTACACTCAGTAGCCAATCAGACTTAGAATGAACTAAGATAATGATAAGGACGCATCTACCCACCCAAGGATAATTTCTATACTGCACCACACCAGTCATTCCTACTTAGAGGTTGATCCCTCCCAAGGACTGAGAAAATTTACCCAGTAGTTTCGTATACCCCTAGCTGACTACATAGGTGCCGTCTGCCCCTATCTCCACTAGGTGTACCCACTACTCCCAAGTGATCGGCTCCCTATCGTAGATACCCGTGCCGGCCCCACAGTGGGGTGTATCACTCCCCAAAGTGGCAACCCGATATAATTAACAGTGCACGGCTTATATCTACACGATGCAACAACGTCTTACCTACCAGCCCGGGTCCATACACGCATATGAAACCCGTTGGACTTGCGTTGCCACCGCTAACCCGTTTTGGCCTCTTATAGTCAAGTCCAGTACGCGTGTCCCGTCCTCGACATGGGTCGAGCCCAATAAGATACATATGGGTTACTGGTTGAAATGGGCCCCCACAAGCTACCCAACTAAGCTTGTCCCTTTTTCTAGTGCATCCCACTTAACCCTTTAATCATGTTTAATTACATGTTTCCACTTGGTTAAGTATTCTAATCGTATTTTCTATTGCCACCCAAGGCAACCCACTAGATTTCCACATGCCACCCAAGGCACCCACTTAACCCCTCATGTCCCTCTACATGCTAATATGGTTAAGTGTTTCTTAATTAATTAATTAAGATCATGACCTCATAAAGACCTCTCACATTAGACCGTCTTTTATGACTGCTGGATATGCCGGTTGGTTCCGGGCAGACTTCTGTCATCTAGAGGGTCTAACCTCGTGTCTTTACTTTAATCACGTATTTAATTTATGACTAAGACCTCTCACATTGGGCCAATCATTTGTAGCCGCTGGATGGCCGGTCGGTTCCGGGCAGACTTCCGCTACAAAAGGGTCCAACCTCGTGTCTTAGTTGATTAATTACACCTAATTAATCACCCCCATAATTAATTATCCCTAATTAATTACACATTTTCAAGAATATGGGTAGACCTAACTCAATAGGTAAATTCCCAATTCCATAGTGTGGGTAGACCTAACTTAATAGGTAAATTCCCAACTCCATAATGTGGGTAGACCTAACTTAATAGGTAAATTCCCAATTATGTCCATTCATTTTATGTTATGCTTAATCATAACAACTTTACACCTTTTTATAATCATGCACATTAACCCCATCGTTTCCCACGTAATTCGTTTACATAACATGTCATACATAGGGACAACCTTGCATATGTTATGCACGTCATAAAAAGAGACAAACTTGCATATGAATTTGCATATAAACTTGCATAAAACTTGCATATGAACTTGCATAAAACTTGCATATGAACTTGCATATGAACTTGCATAAAACTTGCATATGAACTTGCATATGAACTTGCATAAAACTTGCATATGAACTTGCATATGAACTTGCATAAAACTTGCATATGAACTTGCATATGAACTTGCATAAAACTTGCATATGAACTTGCATACCATGTCATATCACAAAGGCAAACTTGCATATGTTATGCACATCATAGAAAGAGACTAACTTGCATATGACCTTACATATAAACTTGCATAAAACTTGCATATGAACTTGCATGACACATCATATCATAAAAAGAGGCAAGTTTACATATGAACTTATAACATATGACAACCACAACTTGCATGATCCACATTTACATCCATAGCCTCCTAATATCCTATCCTAATTAGTTTAGCAATTACTTGCTAAAGGCATAGGAACTCACCAAAACCAAGATTAGCAAACTTATGAAGTAAAACTAGTTGCAATATTTGAAGGAGATGATGATTAGAGGTTGATTAGCTTGCAACTTCCTTCATAAACTAGTGGAGGCTCTTCCTAAGTTTGATTTTGGCGGCATGATGCTATCATTTCTATTTTTAGTATGGATTAGGCTTGCATTAGGGTATATTTATAGGATTAGGGTGTGTTTTAGACCATAGGATTAACCCTAGGCTAGATTAGGTCCGTCAGATTTAGGAAGTCTCTAGAACACAGCCCAGCCCTAGCCAGAAAACCAGATCTGGTGCACCCAAGCCAACTGGCTGGACACCCTGTGTCGACAGGCAAGTCGACAGGGCAGTCGACTCCCCAGTCGACAGGCCTGTCGACAGCCCTGTCGACATGGTTAGGGCGGGAAGTTTCCCGCCTGGCCCCCTGCTGGCTCCAATTTCGAAATCTGATTTTTAATTTTTAAATCTGTTTTTAACTTTGAATTTTCTGTAAAATTCATTGGGCCATAACTGGGCCATACAGACTCCGATTTACAAAATTTCGGACTCTATTCTGCGTATTTTTCCGAGTCGAACGCAATGACGCAGCCCGTTTCCCCCAATTCTCACATTTGAGATTATTTATTCTGCAATTAGTGAATTTTAGCATTAACCGAAATTCGGGGTGTTACAAGGTCGATCCAACAGAAAGGGATATGGTCAGAAGAGGTCTGGTGCTGATGACGAACCGTCTAGCGCTGAATCTACAAGAAAGCACAAGCACAACGAAAAGAGAAAAAAAGACACGATTAGTGTTAGTGGCCTAAGCAGAGGTTACCGTTATTTTGGTAGTATAGGCCCGTAGTTTATACAAGTACGTCCCTCGCTTTTGGTTTTTCAAGACGCGGTGTGATTCTCATGTACACCTTGTCATTAGAAAGTAAAAGTATTAGACGCGTAGGTTTTTTTAGTATGTGTGTGTGAAAAGGAAATATGAATTAGTAAAGATCGTTGTTTATGTCAAGTGTTCTTTTTATGTTTTCCAGCGTCCTGTACTAGCATAAGCATACCTATCATTACACTTGTCATAAAAGCGATTAGGGGCCATCTCTGGGTAAATTATTCCAAAGAGGTGAGGTAGAGCGCTAGTTTCAGTAAGTTTTCCTCAGCTTAGGAGACCCGTAGTTTGCGAAACCAAGCTGCCCGCCTGCTGTTTTGTGTGGCCCGGGTTAAACCCAAGTATAGCGAAGGCGTATGGCATCGCATTGTGCGATCCTCCAAGTGAGTGGCTCTCCCATCATTCATCAGATTGAGGCGAGCCGCCAAACGTCGTTTATTCGCCGTGTAGTTTTCAGCCCCGATCATCAGCTCGTAAGGTCCGATCGTGGCCATGGGCTGCCCCAAGCCTTAAGAGCTGGGGGGGGGGGTGAACGATTTAAGGTCGGTCTTGGTGATGCGCCAAGATTCGACCAGCACCTGCAACCAGCGAAGAGAGATTTGCATCAATCTTAGTCGGTCGCAGAGTGGCGCCAAGTCGCCTGGACTACGACGCGGAACGATTTATCCTCTGCCTTGGCACTGGGCCGAGGTTCGGGTTAATGGTTGTTTATACTTGGTCGCGCCGTGGGCCGGCGATTCGAGTAGCAGTGCCGGCTCCCATGCTCGGGGTGTCGAGCATAGCCAAGTGTTTTGGACTCGATGTTGCCTAGAGGTTGGAACGGCAACGTCGGCTCCTGTGCCCGGGGTGCCGATGCGGCGGTCGCCGACATGAATCGAGCTGGTTGTCGGAGCTAACAAGACACATTACATGAGAAGTAAACAACAAGGAGTAAGGAAACCGAACATCATTTTTACTGATAACTTTGGCAGTAATAGCCTTTACAATGCCTTGAATTTCTGAAAAAACAGAACATTGTTTGAAAAGCATGAACAACCGTAAGCTGGGTTATGTAAAGTAGCGGTGGAGATGTTCGCTGTTCCATATCCTTGGGAGTTCAGCTCCGTCGACAGTGGCGAGTCTGAAAATCCCATCGCTGAGGTTTCGTTGTATGGAGTACGGGCCTTCCAAGCGAGGCATGAGGCCTGTTGGTGAGGGAAAAACAACTTTAGAATGAGGTCGCCGATGTTGAGGTACTTGTGGCGGACCCTGGAATTGAAGTATCAGGCTACTAGCTGTTGTTGAGCGGCGGCTCTGATATCGGCCTTGTTCCTCTTTTCTTCCAGCAAGTCGAGTGATCCCAGAACTAAATCTCGGTTTGTCCTCGGATTGAAGTACGTGACTCGATGAGATTGAAGCTCGAGCTCAATGGGAATGACGGATTTAGATCCATATGCGAGGGCGAAAGGAGTATGACTGGTTGCTGTCTTGTGGGTGGTGCGATAAGCCCATAGAGCTAGAAGAAGTTCATCTGCCTACATGACCCCAACCTTTTCTAGGCGCTTCTTGATGATAGACTTAATGACCTTGTTAACTGCTTCGACTTGCCCATTGGCTTGAGGATGAGCCAATATCGAGAATCTTTTATTTATTGCGTGATGCTAACAGAAGGTTTTGAACTCAGTGCTCTCAAATTGAGTGCCATTGTCAGAACGATAGCTTGGGGCACCCCATAGCGGGTAGTGATGTTACAGACAACAAAGTTGATCATCTTCTTTATGTTAATGGTGGCGAGAGCCTCAACTTCGGTCCACTTGGTGAACTAGTCCACCGCAACTACAGCTTATTGTGCCCCGCCTCTAACATTGGAAGGGTCCCGATGATGTCGATTCCCCACATAGCGAACGGCGACGGACTGACCAGTTGGGACAATTCGGTAAGTGGAGCTCTTGGAATCTTTGAGAAGCGCTGGCACTTATTGCACTTGAGAGTGTAGTCTGCGGCGTCTTGATTAAGCGTGGGCCAGTAATAACCATGGCTGAGAACCTTTCTGTCCAGGGTTTGTCCCCCAGTGTGGTCGCCGCCTTCGCCTCCATGCACACTGCTTAGCACTCGGAGGGCTTCACCGTGGGTTACACATCGAAGCAAGGGAACATAAAAACCTCTACGGTAGAGTACCCCATCCATAAGAAGGTAACGGTCCGACTGGCAAGTGAGCGCGCGCCTTTCCTTATAGGGCCTCGATAGGGTCCCATGTTGTATGTAATTCCTGATCGGTGTCATCTAGGACTCGGGTTCGGGCCCCCTCGCCCAGTTCCATAGGCAGGTCGATCATCCCTACGGGGGAAGTGGAGACCCCGTTGAAGCCGTGAATAACGACGCGATACGACATGGCTTCAAATCATTCGTAATGATGCGATGCGACATGGCTTCAAATCGTTCGTTTCCAATTTCATCTGGTCGTAGGCGGCCTTGAAAATGATGTTGACCGAGCTCCCTGAGTTTGACTAAAATCTTTCGAACAAAAGCGGCACCGATCTGAGCAGTGATGACTAGTGGATCGATGGTCGGGATCTCAATGCCTGTCGATTCTCTTTCTCGGAAGATAATGTCGTCTCACAACGTTTTTTGTAGCTTGGCGGGGACAAACTCAAGGTGAGCGGAGCAGGCTTCGTAAGTAGCGTACTTTATGGAACTAACATATTCCTCCATTTTTCGGAAACTGCCATGTGTGGGGTAAGGTCCGCCACATATGGTGTTGATCAAAATTCCTCGCCTTGGGTTAGGTTGCCCCGGAGCTGCCTTGGTGGCTACTTGTGGAGCTGGTGCTGGAGGCTATGAGTTTGCTTTGGGGGGGAGGGGGGAAGGGTTCTTGAACATATTGCTCGAGCCGTTTCTCGCGAACAAGCTTCTCAATTGCATCCCTATGTTAGCGACATTCATTGGTGTCGTGCTTGTATACGTCGTGGTATCGACAGTACCTCCCAGTGTTCTTCTCGCGGTCAGTTGATTCTCTGATGTGTGGCTTCTTGTACGACAAGGTGTTACATGTTTCTAAGTAGATCGTCTCCACGTCTTCATTCAATGGGGTGTAGGTCTCGAAGGCTTGGCGCAGGCCGAAATTTCTTGGTTCGGCTGGGGCTTGCCCGTTGTTCCATCCATCCGGCCTGCCGTTGTTTGGTCTTTGCCTGTAGGGACCTGCACCACTGTTTTGGCCGAAGGGCTCCCTGCTTCGCCTACCCCTGAGGTTGTTACTTGCGGCATTCCTTGGAGATTATTGGGACGACTTGTGGCAGAGAGCCGGTTCCGCCTTGCCTCTTCTTGGCACAAGTATTGATCTTCCTTCTCATAGAAGGCATCGAGGCTTTTTGGCTATTTCCGATCAATCCAGGCCCCAAAATATGAAGTAGGGACGAAACCTTTCGCCAACTAAAAGAGTACGGTGCGAGGATCTGGATTCTCGACCTCGGTGAGAGCTATGTTAAACTGGAAAAGGTAACTTCTAAGCGACTCAGTGGGCCCCTGGTATAGGTTGGATAAAGTGAGGGCATTCTTTGGAGTTGGGATATGCACCCTGAATTGCTTGATCAGCTCTGTTGCTAGTTGCCCGAAGTTGTTAATGGAATCAAGCGGGAGGCGAGAGAACCAAAGTAAAGCAGTACCAGATAGAATGATCAGGAAGCATTTGCATTTGGCAGGATCATCATCTCGGCTCGAGTCCATTTTCCATTCATAGCGATTTAAGAAGGCACAAGGATTAGTGGTACCATCGTAGAGTGGCATTTGTGGCATGCAAAAGCGCCTCGTCCACTCGGCCTCATTGACTCTTTTTGTGAAGGGGTTGCGCCTAATGTGAGCTTCCCATGGACCGTGTGCGCCCCCTCGCATTTCCCTCATGATCCTTCGTACCATGTTGGGGAGATAGGTCGGATGGGGATCCTCCATCGGGATCCATGGATTTTGACGTGGTTCTGGAGTCCTATTGCAAGGTCGTCTTCTATGATGGATATATGGATCATCTTCCTCTATGTCCTCGACATCTATGATTGGGTCTTGATGTGGATGTTGAGGTGGAATGGGGTGATGCGGATCCTACTCTGGGGGAGCGCAGGCCCATTGCCCTAATTAGCAACCATCGGGTTGTGTCGAGGAAGAGGTTGGTTTGTAGGATCTGGTCCATCGTTGATAATCAAGCGAGGCAGTCTCGGTACTGTGACCCCTCGCTATATGTGACTGTAATTCGGTCGCCGTTGCCATTTCCCTTGCCGTTGGCATGAACGTTACTGTTGTCGATGACATTGGTACGAGCGGTGACGTTATTGATGAGGCTGAACCTCCTCCTTTGGTGTGGCCCCCTCGATTTGGAAGAGGAAGTTTCTAAGGCAGTTAGTCATGGTCGAGCATTGTTCCGGGTTAGCTGAAGTTGAGTGACAACGCGTTGACTTTCTTGAAGTTGCCGCACAAGGTCGATGTTATTCCTTAATGCTGCATTGAGCTCGATCATGGTGTTATCATATCTTTCATTAAGCGTGCGAATTTGAGCTTCTGTAATGGGCACTTCATGGTCCACAATAGGAGGGATGATTTTATTATCGGCCACGATATCTACTGGTTGAGGTTGTTGGGATGTACCGGCCTCGGCTGCGGCTGAAGAGCTGACCATTGCGTTCTTTGACTTCTTTACCATCGTAAGCGGACTCGACGGAACCTTAAGCTCATCGAAGTTGAAATGATAATGTGGAAGAAAGACACAAATCTTGAGTTCAATTCTTAGTCAAAACACCAAATGTTGACGTCAAAAAATGTCGAAAACACAAAAGATTCCTATTATTAGGAATAATTAATTTCATCGCAAGACTTAGTAGAACAAAGCGGTAAAAGACACAAGTATTTGTAGTGTTTCAGCCACGGATTAGGCCTACGGCCACTTTGGAAGGATGTTGGAATTTTATTAATCACTCAAGAATTACAAGGTAGGGCCACGCTCATTACATTTGCTTTCATAATTGCCATGTGCTAGGTATTTGGGAAAAAGTGTATTTAATTCTCCTTCTTCCTCAAATTGGAAATGCCATTAATGGGGTTTAGGAAGCTTTAGGAAGGTCTCAAGTGAAGAAAATCCAACCCCTTTGAAGCGTAAGGCCATGGGCTATTTATAGAAGTGGGGGTAGATAGGATTAGGTAGGAGTAGGTAGAAATAGGGGTCCACTAGCAGAATTTCGCACCCCCACTTGCAGCTGTAGAAATCTCGCACCCGGGGCTGGGTGCGAAATTTCGCACCCGTCGGGTGTAAGATTTCGTGCCCGCTTGGGTGCGAGATTAATCTCGCGCCTGCTTGGGTGCGAGATCTCGCGCCCGCTGGGTTCGATGTCCTCTTTTCGATGTGTAGAAGGGTCGCGGTTCTGGGCATCTTGGGGCGTGCGATTCCTTCGGGGTTTGAGATCTCAACTCGAAAATGGGTCATGAGTGCCACGAAGTTCTGAGTGGTGCAGCCCCTTCTCAATCCTATCTCCTTTTCTCCTGAGTGTCCCTCTCTCCCATAGCTTCACACGATACGTTGGGTTGAGCGTGTCTGATGCACTCTTGGGAGCCGGACCAAAAAGTTGGTTAACAAAATATAACTTATTATATAAGTTTTCCTCATTCTTTCTTATTTAATAATAATTCCATTTTACATTTTCAATACAACTTACCACTGTTTACTTATTAACTTAGTTCTATTAACTGAGGCACATAAATAAGTTTTTAAACCCATTTATTATAACCTATGTTATAATTCCCTCTTGTTCCTAGGACAAGTCTAAACACTTTATCCTCATCAGCGGGTTCCAGACTTCTAGATTACTTAATATAAAATTAAGTACCACTTATCTTATTACACAAGTTGTCTCATTTCCTTACAAGTTATGTCTACCCTAAAAGATGTCTTTATTTACATAACTTTATTATTTCTATCAGTTATGTATACCACTAGGTGTCTTTAATTACATAACCTTATCGGATTAAGTTTATTGGCCTATATGTAAATATTACCCACCCCCTCAGATTTACTTAACGACCCCATGTTCAACTAATTGTACTTAACCCCAACTTTAGTTTATATTCGTACCATCCCTATGGATTCAACCAGGTCAAGTATTCAAGATTTACTACCATATTTTCATATATGGTTACAGTATGCTAAACCTCCCATATTAAGCCTGCCATTTGTGGATGTTGGATAGACCGAGCGGGTCCGGGAAGACTTTCTCCACAAATTGAGATTAACCTCGTGTCTGAGCATGTCTCTTATTTGTACACATAGACCTCTCACATTAGATTCAACACTTGCAGCCACTGGATATGCTGGTCGGTTCCCGGCAGACTTCCACCGCAGGTGCAATCTAACCTAATGTCATAAGTATAATTAACATTTCTAATTGTTGTAATCCTAAGCATATCATTATTATCCAGTTTTACCTGTTTCCTTATAGGCGTTCATGCCCCTTTTTCCAATGTTTAATTATATGCCCACTTCATTATTCAAATCACAGATTTGTATGCCCCTTTTCAATTCTTCTTTTAATTATGCACCATATGCTCTTTTTCCCTTGTCATAAATCAAGGCATATATATGCGCAAACCCAAATCTACATATTTTCTAATTTATGATTAAAATTCATATTCACATATATTCCAATTTATGTCCTAAATCAATACTTACACATGTCCCAATTTATGCCTAAATTCATGTTCATGTTATCCAGTACGATATATGCCTCCAAATCCATATTCGTATATTTCCAAATTTTATGCCCAAATTTAGATCCATATTTTCCAATACCAATTATGCCCCAAATTATGTCTTTCCCAATTGTTCCCAATTTTGCACGTTCGCATATTTCAGTGTTAGGCCTAGTCTCGAAGGTACCTGGCTATATATATAAAAAAAGGGAATAAGAGGGAGAGAAGAGAATAAAGAATAGGAATAATAGCGAATCAATAATAAACTAATAGAAATAGCCATAAAAACTGAATAGGCATATTATGACAAGATTTGACATGGTGGTGATATGATCATATAAAGATTGTAACACCCCGCCTCCGCTAGGGTCACTCACAAAGGAATGCACTAGCTTTAGAGGGGCATTATTGGTAAACATGCACAGAAATATCACAAGACAGAACATATAAAATAGCGGAAGTAAAATCGAACTTTCATAAACATTTATAATTAAGGTCTAAAGCCTTTTACATCAGAGTACATCAAAACCTGTCTTGCAATAGTAAAGAAGCATAAAGACTTTTTCATAAATTATTCCCCAAATAAAGACAGTAAAGTAGCCATAGCCAAGAAAAGTCCAAGCCATCCATGATGACCTTCAAGCAGAAGAAGTCCAAACTAAACAGCAGTATTTCCTCCCTGTAACCTGGGGGGGAAACGGAAGAAAAGAGGCGAAACAAAACGGGTCAGTCAAAAAGACTGAGTAAGCCCTATCTACTATTAGTGTAAAAACTAGTAAAGTTAACTGACATGAGAAGCTGAGATGAACATAAGCATGATAACAAGATAGATAAGCTAAATCAAAATAACAGGATGAACTACTGAACTCAGGTGAACTAAGGTGTCATGATAAATTACGATGTCAAGATAAAACAAGGTATCACATCGTCAGGTTTCTATCAAGTATAATATCCCAAGATATCTATCACGTATAACGTCCCATGGTATCTATCCTGTACATCTGCTCTGCACCTACCGTACTAGTACCCCAACTGTATTACGTGTTATCCGTGAATGGCCCTTACTCAAAAGCCGTGTAATGGTCCATGTCAACCTAATATGCCGCATATATAGGTTACTCAACTCATATGTTTCTTTCCATGTATAAGTTCAGTTCTTTGCCGTAGGCTGTACGGGCTTTCCCATGTAAACGGTTTATCCTTGAAGTTGTTTTGGACTGCAACCCTTGATCTAGTTGTGTTTCCTTACCATGAACTATCGCGCGTCCACTTAGGATTGATGCCACCTAGGACCGCTAGGGATTATGCTACCTAATGAACGTTTCCGTGTCTCGGTTTGGGTTTTGGCCACCTAGGACCACTAGGGATTACGCCACCCGTCAACCGCGCCCTTGATCCCACGTATGTATCGTGAATCGTTTTCCATGTCTAGATGCACATGTTCCCTAATGTGCCATCCGAGTTCCGTGCCAGGGAAAATCAAGAAATACGGAACTCCGTCGGGAGCTTTAAATCGTCTGCCGATGCAGATATCAAGGTCTGTTTTTGTACCCGTGGCTATGGTCCCACGTGACCCCTCCCTCAACTACTGAAAGGCAATCCAAGAAAAATCATGTGTAAGAACCACTCCACGGCCCCACTATAGCCCACTTTCCTACGGGCCAACCTCACCCATGACTCGATAGCAAGCACATGGTCTGTTGGGGGTTCCCTGCCTTTCCGCACGTACACGATTGACTAAAGATGGTAGGTAGTCGGCGATGCGCTATCCAGGGCAAAAACAAGAATCGTCGACTCCACGCTAATCCATCCCAGTCTTTAGGTTGCTCGCATAGCAACCAAGGCATACTCTTGGTCCTTCTAACGCAGACCTTAACCTCTCATGGGCCTAGTATAATTACCTGGCAGCCCACAGAGGGATCCCAAGAATATCCTCACGTCCCCCGAAGCTTCCACTTCGGCACCCAGTGCACTGGAGCTTTTATCCAAGTCAGATAACTTGCTCCCCCTCGTATACTAAGCGATGACCTACCGTATCAGGTTACTCATCGTTTTGAGAATTAGTCCTATGTCCTTAGCTAAGAATTATTACTTAGTTATCCTTAACTAAGGTTTACCACTTAGCTTCCTTTCCCGTTATCCTTGATTAGCCACGGTTTTCTACCTAGTTCTTCTAGCTAGGGTTTGTTTATTGGGTTAAGTGTTATCATTCAAGTCCATGACTTAACCTGCCCACGAATCACGTCAAAGATTGGCTAAGTATTTAAGTTCAAGACTTAGTCCCACAAGTTGGTTAAGTGTACCCAGAGGCTCATGACTTAACCCTATCAAGTCAAATTGGTCAAGTACTAGCTTACCTTAATCCTATTGGATTATCTTGCTAGATCGATTAAGCATAGATTATCTTAATCCCATCAAATTATCGAGTCGGATTGGTTAAGTATAGGTTGGCTTAACCCCATCCTCTAATCGTACTACAATGGTTAAGTATATTCTAAAAAGGTCTTGTGACTTAACCTTATCAGGTCCGCGTATTAGATTGGTTAAGTGTAAGTTACTTAACCCCATCAAATCATCATGTATAATTGGTTAAGTATAAGTTGCTTAACCCCATTAAATTATCACGTTAAGTTGGTTAAGTATTGGTTACTTAACCTCATTGAATTACCGAGTTTAAATTGGTTAAGTGTTTAACTTAACCCCATCGAATTACCGTGTTTAGATTAGTTAAGTGTGGATTACTTAACCCCATCTAATTACCGTGTCGGATTAGTTAAGCGTAAATTACTTAACCCCATCCCCTAATCATCTTGTATGGTTAAGTGTCATTAAGAAAACTTACTTAACCTTGCCAAATTATCATGTTGGATTGATTAAGTGTTGGTTAACTTAATCCCCGTCCACTAGTCGTATAAAAATGGTTAAGCGTCATTAGGCAAATCAAATCACTTAACCTACCCAACCTTGTCATGTTTTGTTAAGTATCATTAGCCTAACCAATTTACTTAACCCATTTACCCATGTCATATCTGATTAAGAGTCATTAATCAAATTAACTTAACCCTATCATGTGGCATTAATTACTTAATGCACCCCAACCTCTCACATTAGACTTTATTGTGGTTACTAGTTAAGCCGGTCGGTTCCGGGTAGCTTTACACCACAACTTGGTCTAACCTCGGGTTCAAGCACAACATGACCAACTTCTCACATTGGGTCCTACTGTTTGCAACTACTAGTTAGGCCGGTCGGTTCCGGGTAGTTTTACGTTGCAAACTCAACCCAACCTCGAGTTGGCCACATTCATGTTTAGTCTAGTGTCATGTTCATAGTCAAGTTTTCAAGCAATTGGGTAGACCTAACTTAATAGGTAAATTCCCAATGGGTAGACCTAACTTAATAGGTAAATTCCCAAGCTTATGTTTTTATGCATACTTACATGTCAACTTCCATGTTATATTTCAAGTCATGTTTTCAAGTATAAACACATGTCATATTTAACGTTACATGTTGTCATGTTTATACCCATTTACCCAAGTCATATTCATGTCATTATGTTTCCCCATAATGTGACCCCAACGCTTTTTAAACTAGCATATACGTTCGCAACAACGTAATGGACTAAAAGAAGAGACTTGACAAAGGCATGACAAAAATGGATATTAAGCCACAAATTAATCATGGTGGCAAATGAGGCACAAATGTGTTCATTAGCTTGCATGTTACATTCTTAAGCCTCACAAAGACATGCATAAACCCAAACTTGCAACATAAGCGAATCATGGTGACAAATGACATGGAATGATGACTAGAAACTCGCATATATCATCATATAAGGGTTATGACTTCATATGCAAGTTGACAAAAAAGGGTATGAAGGTTCTCATGTTGCATAATGCAACATTTCAACATAAAGGTTGTAGCTTTTAGCTCATATGATCAAGATAATGACTTCATAAACTTGCATGACATGATAGCATGTATCATTCTCAATGATCAAACCCAAACTTGCAACATGAACATTTAACTTCATAGTTAATATCTAAGAGTAGGAAAAAGGCTTACATTGCTTTGAAGGCCTAAATCGATTAAACTAAAGCTTGTGAGGAAGCCTATGCATGCCATCACCCAAAAACCCAAAGATGGATGCCCCAAATCAACAAAAACACCATCTTTATGAACAAAGATCAAAGCTTTTGCCTTGAAATCAACTTGAGAGGCTCTCATACTAGCATAGGGACTCTCTAACACTCTCATGATCATGAAACCTTTCATAGAAATGAAGTGGAGGCTAGGATAGTTGAGTGGAGGCCATGAGAGTAGAAATTTTGCCATAGTTTAGTTGCATGAATGAATAATGAGGATTTAGGATAGGTTAGGGTCTTATTTATAGATTAGGCAAGTGTTTTAGGCCATAGGATTAAACCTAGATTCAATCCAAGCCATCAAAGCATGTCTTGGGGAAGAAGTCAAGTGTAGGAACCATCTAGGGCCTTTAGATTAAAGATGAACCATGAGAACCATCCAAATGCAAAATCTGCATTTGAGCGAATCGGCCCACGGGTTGACAGCCAAACACCCTGGATTAACCCCTAGTCGACCCAGCGAGCTCGGGTCGACCTCAAAAATCGGTCGGTTCAGTTATTCCCCTCTCCCAATTCGCTGTTTTGAACATTTTTGCATATTTATTTATTTAATTTTCAATTATATATATATATATATATATATCAATATATATATATTTTTCTGCGCAACCCATTTCACTTAATTAAGTATACTTTAATTTGGGAATTTTTCGTGAAACTTCGCGAGGCCATATCTTGGTCATACGGACTCCGATTTTCGAAAACTCGGACTCTATTTCGCGTATTTTTCTGAGACGAACGCAATGGCATAGCCCATTTCACTTGATTCAGAATTTAAAATTAAATTCTGCCTTGATTCTCGTCTTTAATCATGTTATCGAAATACGGGTTGTTACATTCTCCCCACCTTTTAGGATTTCGTCCCCGAAATCTCCAAGTTAGGAAGAACATATCCTACCATCCATCATCCATCTACTCAAAACATCATCCACGAGCAACCATTTTCCTTAGATGATTTCTAATGGTGTATGAATATATGCAAGACGTGTGTGTACATGTTCCTTAGCTAATGCTAATGATCAGGCCTGAATAATCTTTCTAATGCAAAATATGTATAGTGCCATGAATCCAACATGTATGCAAATAGTCCTAGTCATATAGATACTATATGCGTGCACAATCATTCATTCATATGCAACAACCGCATGATAATACATTCGATTTCATCCATAAACAAGTATAAATACTCGTGCATATGCAATATGAAATGTGACCGAGTCGAGCTAGTATCTAATGTGTATTCGCGCATCCACGAGCAACCACTTGCAACCATATCAATCATAACATGTTTCAAATACATGTTTACATCCATAGGGTTCTACCTAGAATTCCCTGAAACAGGGTCGAGAAGATAAACAGGACAAACTCCTTACAGGGTTTGTAACGGAGAATAGGACCGAGAGGATGTCCACAAAAGATAGCCTACAAGTAAGCTCTACAGAAAACAGGGATCAAGGATATACTCCCAAAAAGAGATATCATGCGCGTATCTAGTCTTTGACCATCAAAGTCGTATTTCCTTGAGCTTAATTCCATTGTGCCTTGACCGTCCTTTAACTTCGCGATTTCGTAGCTTCTTATTTCCTGTTTCCATAACATGAGCTGAAAGTCATTTCTTCGTCGCCTCTCGTTCCACTTGCACTTATCCTTTTCCTAAAATACTTGACGCAAACATGACTGCGTACTCATGATCTCATGCAAGCTTTCCAAAATTCACTAATGAATCTCGGACCTCGTACCACACGGTATTCCACATAGAAGAACTTTCTCTTGAAAGTAAACAGATGCCAACCAGGTTATCAAGCGCACTTACTAAGGTGATTTTTATAACCCATGCATAAGTGAAATAAACCATCCGTCTTATCGGCGAACACCACTCGATTGGGCTTCCAATTTCCCATAAAGGCATCAAGGGATTCTAAGTAACTAACCATGACCGAACCCAAAAGGTTACACGAGACTTCGAGGGTATTACCAAGGCTAGTCAAGAGTCTAACTACCCTCCTATCAAAACCGAGAGTGGCACCCCTTACTGGATAGCCACTTCATCCCTAGAATCCATCCATAGCTTAAAAACATAAGCATTATTTCCAAACTCAACACTTGGCATAGACATTCCCAAATCCAAACAAGTCATGTATAAATGGACTGATTCTCCAATAGGACTTTGAGACAAAAATGGGATTCTCTATTACGCTAGTACTTAAGGTGCAGAGACTCAACTATCGAAGCAGACTAAAATGATATGATGATCAAAACAAAGTCCTAACGGGATGATAGAGAAGAAAAGCTAAACCTTTAACAAGATCGTCACCCTCCTTCCGAGGTACCCTAGAAATGAGAGCATACTGCTGCCCTCCCGATGATCTTGTCCTTTTCCCATAATACTTAACTATCCGTCCCGTTTTACCATGCCAAAGGTACTCTCTCGTCATGGGTTTCATTGTTCATCCTTCTCTCTCGTCCTGGGCTGAGCCATACCCACAAGTTGCTCATCCTTAAGGTCGTATCCTTTATCCTCTTCCACACTATCCTTTCTTATAACGCGGCCACTGGTCTCTCGAGAACCACCTCCATCGTAAGGAAAACACTTTCGTAGATAGAAAAGACTAGTCGCAGTTAAAACCACTGTGACTACAGATGGAGGAAAGAAAGGAAAAGAGATTCAATTAAGGAAACAAGGATAGTGCTAATGGCCTTTGGGGAATAGCCTTTTTCTTTTAAAAGAAAATTTTCTTGAAAAATGCTTCTTTATAAACGATTTTCAAATAGTTTTCAGAAGGTCTTTAAAAACTTTTGCCCAGTCTGGTAACCTTCTGCTCTGATACCACGTGTAACACCCCGCCTCCGCTAGGGTCACTCACAAAGGAATGCACTAGCTTTAGAGGGGCATTATTGGTAAACATGCACAGAAATATCACAAGACAGAACATATAAAATAGCGGAAGTAAAATCGAACTTTCATAAACATTTATAATTAAGGTCTAAAGCCTTTTACATCAGAGTACATCAAAACCTGTCTTGCAATAGTAAAGAAGCATAAAGACTTTTTCATAAATTATTCCCCAAATAAAGACAGTAAAGTAGCCATAGCCAAGAAAAGTCCAAGCCATCCATGATGACCTTCAAGCAGAAGAAGTCCAAACTAAACAACAGCATTTCCTCCCTGTAACCTGGGGGGAAACGGAAGAAAAGAGGCGAAACAAAACGGGTCAGTCAAAAAGACTGAGTAAGCCCTATCTACTATTAGTATAAAAACTAGTAAAGTTAAATGACATGAGAAGCTGAGATGAACATAAGCATGATAACAAGATAGATAAGCTAAATCAAAATAACAGGATGAACTACTGAACTCAGGTGAACTAAGGTGTCATGATAAATTACGATGTCAAGATAAAACAAGGTATCACATCGTCAGGTTTCTATCAAGTATAATATCCCAAGATATCTATCACGTATAACGTCCCATGGTATCTATCCTGTACATCTACTCTGCACCTACCGTACTAGTACCCCAACTGTATTACGTGTTATCCGTGAATGACCCTTACTCAAAAGCCGTGTAATGGTCCATGTCAACCTAATATGCCGCATATATAGGTTACTCAACTCATATGTTTCTTTCCATGTATAAGTTCAGTCCTTTGCCGTAGGCTGTACGGGCTTTCCCATGTAAACGGTTTATCCTTGAAGTTGTTTTGGACTGCAACCCTTGATCTAGTTGTGTTTCCTTACCATGAACTATCGCGCGTCCACTTAGGATTGATGCCACCTAGGACCGCTAGTGATTATGCTACCTAATGAACGTTTCCGTGTCTCGGTTTGGGTTTTGGCCACCTAGGACCACTATGGATTACGCCACCCGTCAACCGCGCCCTTGATCCCACGTATGTATCGTGAATCGTTTTCCATGTCTAGATGCACATGTTCCCCAATGTGCCATCCGAGTTCCGTGCCAGGGAAAATCAAGAAATACGGAACTCGGTCGGGAGCTTTAAATCGTCTGCCGATGCAGATATCAAGGTCTGTTTTTGTACCCGTGGCTATGGTCCCACGTGACCCCTCCCTCAACTACTGAAAGGCAATCCAAGAAAAATCATGTGTAAGAACCACTCCACGGCCCCACTATAGCCCACTTTCCTACGGGCCAACCTCACCCATGACTCGATAGCAAGCACATGGTCTGTTGGGGGATCCCTGCCTTTCCGCACGTACACGATTGACTAAAGATGGTAGGTAGTCGGCGATGCGCTATCCAGGGCAAAAACAAGAATCGTCGACTCCACGCTAATCCATCCCAGTCTTTAGGTTGCTCACATAGCAACCAAGGCATACTCTTGGTCCTTCTAACACAGACCTTAACCTCTCATGGGCCTAGTATAATTACCTGGCAGCCCACAGAGGGATCCCAAGAATATCCTCACGTCCCCCGAAGCTTCCACTTCGGCACCCAGTGCACTGGAGCTTTTATCCAAGTCAGATAACTTGCTCCCCCTCGTATACTAAGCGATGACCTACCGTATCAGGTTACTCATCATTTTGAGAATTAGTCCTATGTCCTTAGCTAAGAATTATTACTTAGTTACCCTTAACTAAGGTTTACCACTTAGCTTCCTTTCCCGTTATCCTTGATTAGCCACGGTTTTCTACCTAGTTCTTCTAGCTAGGGTTTGTTTATTGGGTTAAGTGTTATCATTCAAGTCCATGACTTAACCCGCCCACGAATCACGTCAAAGATTGGCTAAGTATTTAAGTTCAAGACTTAGTCCCACAAGTTGGTTAAGTGTACCCAGAGGCTCATGACTTAACCCTATCAAGTCAAATTGGTCAAGTACTAGCTTACCTTAATCCTATTGGATTATCTTGCTAGATCGATTAAGCATAGATTATCTTAATACCATCAAATTATCGAGTCGGATTGGTTAATTATAGGTTGGCTTAACCCCATCCTCTAATCGTACTACAATGGTTAAGTATATTCTAAAAAGGTCTTGTGACTTAACCTTATCAGGTCCGCGTATTAGATTGGTTAAGTGTAAGTTACTTTACCCCATCAAATCATCATGTATAATTGGTTAAGTATAAGTTGCTTAACCCCATTAAATTATCACGTTAAGTTGGTTAAGTATTGGTTACTTAACCTCATTGAATTACCGAGTTTAAATTGGTTAAGTGTTTAACTTAACCCCATCGAATTACCGTGTTTAGATTAGTTAAGTGTGGATTACTTAACCCCATCTAATTACCGTGTCGGATTAGTTAAGCGTAAATTACTTAACCCCATCCCCTAATCATCTTGTATGGTTAAGTGTCATTAAGAAAACTTACTTAACCTTGCCAAATTATCATGTTGGATTGATTAAGTGTTGGTTAACTTAATCCCCGTCCACTAGTCGTATAAAAATGGTTAAGCGTCATTAGGCAAATCAAATCACTTAACCTACCCAACCTTGTCATGTTTTGTTAAGTATCATTAGCCTAACCAATTTACTTAACCCATTTACCCATGTCATATCTGATTAAGAGTCATTAATCAAATTAACTTAACCCTATCATGTGGCATTAATTACTTAATGCACCCCAACCTCTCACATTAGACTTTGTTGTGGTTACTAGTTAAGCCGGTCGGTTCCGGGTAGCTTTACACCACAACTTGGTCTAACCTCGGGTTCAAGCACAACATGACCAACTTCTCACATTGGGTCCTACTGTTTGTAACTACTAGTTAGGCCGGTCGGTTCCGGGTAGTTTTACGTTGCAAACTCAACCCAACCTCGAGTTGGCCACATTCATGTTTAGTCTAGTGTCATGTTCATAGTCAAGTTTTCAAGCAATTGGGTAGACCTAACTTAATAGGTAAATTCCCAATGGGTAGACCTAACTTAATAGGTAAATTCCCAAGCTTATGTTTTTATGCATACTTACATGTCAACTTCCATGTTATATTTCAAGTCATGTTTTCAAGTATAAACACATGTCATATTTAACGTTACATGTTGTCATGTTTATACCCATTTACCCAAGTCATATTCATGTCATTATGTTTCCCCATAATGTGACCCCAACGCTTTTTAAACTAGCATATACGTTCGCAACAACGTAATGGACTAAAAGAAGAGACTTGACAAAGGCATGACAAAAATGGATATTAAGCCACAAATTAATCATGGTGGCAAATGAGGCACAAATGTGTTCATTAGCTTGCATGTTACATTCTTAAGCCTCACAAAGACATGCATAAACCCAAACTTGCAACATAAGCGAATCATGGTGACAAATGACATGGAATGATGACTAGAAACTCGCATATATCATCATATAAGGGTTATGACTTCATATGCAAGTTGACAAAAAAGGGTATGAAGGTTCTCATGTTGCATAATGCAACATTTCAACATAAAGGTTGTAGCTTTTAGCTCATAAGATCAAGATAATGACTTCATAAACTTGCATGACATGATAGCATGTATCATTCTCAATGATCAAACCCAAACTTGCAACATGAACATTTAACTTCATAGTTAATATCTAAGAGTAGGAAAAGGGCTTACATTGCTTTGAAGGCCTAAATCGATTAAACTAAAGCTTGTGAGGAAGCCTATGCATGCCATCACCCAAGAACCCAAAGATGGATGCCCCAAATCAACAAAAACACCATCTTTATGAACAAAGATCAAAGCTTTTGCCTTGAAATCAACTTGAGAGGCTCTCATACTAGCATAGGGACTCTCTAACACTCTCATGATCATGAAACCTTTCATAGAAATGAAGTAGAGGCTAGGATAGTTGAGTGGAGGCCATAAGAGTAGAAATTTTGCCATAGTTTAGTTGCATGAATGAATAATGAGGATTTAGGATAGGTTAGGGTCTTATTTATAGATTAGGCAAGTGTTTTAGGCCATAGGATTAAACCTAGATTCAATCCAAGCCATCAAAGCATGTCTTGGGGAAGAAGTCAAGTGTAGGAACCATCTAGGGCCTTTAGATTAAAGATGAACCATGAGAACCATCCAAATGCAAAATCTGCATTTGAGCGAATCGGCCCACGGGTTGACAGCCAAACACCCTGGATTAACCCCTAGTCGACCCAGCGAGCTCGGGTCGACCTCAAAAATCGGCCGGTTCGGTTATTCCCCTCTCCCAATTCGCTGTTTTGAACATTTTTGCATATTTATTTATTTAATTTTCAATTATATATATATATATATATATATCAATATATATATATATTTTTCTGCGCAACCCATTTCACTTAATTAAGTATACTTTAATTTGGGAATTTTTCGTGAAACTTCGCGAGGCCATATCTTGGTCATACGGACTCCGATTTTCGAAAACTCGGACTCTATTTCGCGTATTTTTCTGAGACGAACGCAATGGCATAGCCCATTTCACTTGATTCAGAATTTAAAATTAAATTCTTCCTTGATTCTCGTCTTTAATCATGTTATCGAAATACGGGTTGTTACAAAGATAGATCTGGTAATTATGTCATAACAGAACTTGTTTAGGCATAGATCCAATATCCTATTTTTGTATACATTTCATGATTACTAATTAAGTATTTAGATCTAAAAATTACGTGAACTCATAGTGAATATATCTAAGCAAATGGATCCAAATTACTGTGAAAAACACGTTGGATTTGTTGTAGCAATCGTTGAATTCGTGTTATCTTTGCTGAATTAGATTTGTAGAAGAAAAGGCCATTCAATTTTTGTTGCAGCAGAGCTTCGCCATCGCTGCCATTTTTTTGGGTGAATAAAACTAGGTTTAGGGTCCTTTATATAACCTAGGGTTCATGAATCTAGCCCCAAAATCATCCACGTTCAGAAAGAATGTTCCAGATCAGCGGGTGGGTCGACCCCCCTTTAGGTGGGTCGACCCCCAACGGGTAAAATTCCCGCTCAACTTCCCGCCTTGTGAATTTTGATTTTTGAACTGATTTTCGAATTTTCTGGAATTATTTATTTACTATACATATACATATAAACTCCTTATATGTATAGAAATTTTAACGCTCATAACTTCTTTATACGGTGTCTGTTTTACGCAAACCAGTGTCTATCTTAACCAGAATTTCAAGATGGAAGTAATGGCACTGTCTGTTTTAGTTAATTCTGAATATTTAATTAAGTTATTCTTACTATCTTCAGTTAAAAATGCGGGGTGTTACATTCTTCCCTACTCAAAGTATTTCGTCCCCAAATCTCTAAGTTAAGGAGAACGTATATCCTAACGTCCAATAATCAGGCATTCATCTAGTAATCACAGGCATCCATTGTCCTTAAGGAACTTCTAATGATTTTATGAACATATGCAATAGTGTGTGTATATGTTCGTAAACTAATGCGAAAGATCAGGTGGTCTACTGATTCAGTTGACCTACTTAATGCAATGTATGTTTGTTCCATGCAACCAAAATGTATGCAAATTATCCTAATACATGTAAGTTCTATATGTTTGCACAATCATCCATCCAAATGCAACATTAATGTAATAATACACCCATTTTCATCCATAAAGATTTAAAATGCACACACATCCATATGCAATTTGTAAGTGATTGAGCCGATCTAGTGCCTATTATGTGTGTATATGCATCCACGAGCAATCACTAGCAAACACTTGCATCCATCAAACATAACATGTCTCGAACACATGTTTACATTCATTAGTTTTCTATCTAAATATTTGATCGATAGGAGATATTCAATGATAATATAAGTATTAATTCGAAGCTTGGAAAAAGAAGTTAAGAACACATTCTCGAAAAGGAAAGGATATGAAGCGCGAATCTTGTCTTCAGCCTCCCAAGTAGCATCCTCACGGTCCTCTCCCCATTGCACTTTTATTAGCTTCAATTCTTTGTTGCACAATTTCTTAACCTCCGATCTAAGTATGCAAGTCGAAACTCGTCCAATTGTTGCTTCCTTCTCTTCTTCCACTTCCTCTCGCAAGTTTGGCTCCATTACCTCGAACTCTATACATTTTGTCGCTGCTTGGATGAATAGTCATCTTAAAATGATGGGCTTCCTTAGGGACAGTCTTCAATAGGTTTCCTATCCAGATATGATTCACCTATCAAACCTCTTCTCAAGTAGCTCCCCTGCTTAGTTACAAAATTCCCTCTTTTCTTTTAGAAGTCACATGTCGCACAAGCAATGCAACTGGTTTTGCATTGTCCGCCTAGTATATGCGGAAACCAATCTCGTGCCTCAGGGTAAACCCCGAACCTCATCAAAAATATTGGTATAAATCGCAAATCATTGATAGATATATCAAGAGGTTCTAGGAAACTAAGCACGACAGACCCTTTTGGGGTCATAAGAAATCTCGAGAGTCTTTCCGTGGCAAGTCAGAAATCAAACGACCCTCCTCTCATATCCTAGAATGGCTCCATACATATGGTTAACCAATCCATCCCTAGAATCAAACCGTATCTTATGAAATCAAGAACATATGTTTCGCAATCAAATTCGATGCCTAATACAGAGATTCTCAAACCCCGACGAATCATCGATAAACGAGTCATACCTCCAATGGGAGTTGAGACAATAACGGATCCAAAATCATACTATTATCTAGGTGCAGAGCCTCAACTAAAGGATCAGATATAAAAGAATGCGAAGCGCCAGAGAAAGAATCCTTACAGGATGATCACAAATAGGAATCAAACCTTCAACGAAAACTTTCCTACCTCGATCCTGTCCACTGCCTATGAGAATATTAGCTTGCCCTCTAGAATTTCCTGCCCTCTGGCCTTATCCTTGTCTCTTTGGGCACTCCTTAATAAGGTGTCCCACCTTACCATAGTGGTAACAAATGCCTTTCCTCTTTCTGCCATCCTTTTTCAGATGACCCACCGTTCTGTGATAATGGTATCTCCTCTTTTCTTCTTCCATCTATACTCCCTTCTTAAGCCACCATTTTCTTTCATCTTTGGGTTGTGCTCCTTAGCCCTAACTCCCTTATTCTCCTTTTTACCATCCTTGTGCAACATGCTAACAAGTCTCTTGAAAGTTGCCTCCATCACATGGAAATCCTTATGTGGTTTAAGAGAAAATAAGACGCAGGTGAAACTACTGCGGCTACAGATGGAGGTTGGGCACTTCTTTTCCCTTCAACATGTACCATAGTTTTAACATTCCTACGAAACCCTACCGAAATGGGGATACCCTTTCGGGAAGAAACGATTCCCCGAAAAAAAAGGAAAAGGAATCAAGCGAAGAATCGAGAAGATATTTATGGCTTTAGGAAATATGCTTTTCAAAAACATACCTTTTATTTTAAAATACTTTGTTTTTGAGACCTTTTTGAAAACCATTTTCAAAATATTTTATCCGATCTTATAACCATATGCCCTGATACCAAATGTGGCACCCCACGTCTGTTAATGTCACTCTATATAGAATGCATTAAGTTTCATGAAGCATTATGGGTAAATAAAACATAATATCATAAGAAAGACATGTAAAATAGCAGTAGAATTAAAAACTTTATTTAAATCAAAACATCTTGGTCCCAAATAATGAGTTTATATCATAAGTTTGAATTAACCAATTACACTAATAATCTGTCTTGCCAAAATATCAGAGTACAAAAGCGTAAAACCATATTTCCCTTGCGAAGCCATGAGAGAGTTGACAAGAAGTCAAAGCAGTATATTAATATCCAAAATCCAAGCTAAGCCGAAAATATCTAAATTAACCCTAAGAACTTCGACCCTGAGAACCAGAAGGGGGGGGGGACAAAAGAGAGAGAAGAGGAAACAAAAAGGTCGAACATAAAGTCTGGCGAGTCCAGTTACTTTTAAATATAAATAAATAAAAGTATCATGACAAGCGTATAAAAAATGGAAGAACAAGATAACAATAACAAGGATAAGTATGAACTGAGCAACATAAGTTTGAACAGAATATATTGCATTTCTTAAATACATTTCTCTGCACCGCACCAATACTAGTATATCAGAAACAGAATAGATCCGCCGAAATGCTCATAGTCCTATATCCTACGCCGAAGTTACGTACGGATCTCTATATAACAATGTTACGATCAACATATATCTGCCATCACTACGCTATGTAAGCGTATGGACTGCCACCCTCAATCGAATCAAATTTCATATTGGAGTAATGCCCTTAAGACTATGATACCCCGCCTAGAACAGATATGCATGTATCTAGACTGTCCCACGTATTTACTGTACTTATATCTCGATGCCTCAATCGCACGTCCTCTAATGTGCACCGAGTTTTGTGGCATAGCGATACAAGAAACACGAAACTCAGTCAGGAGCTTTTTCATACCTGTACAGGCCCGCCTTTAAGAGCCTCGAAATACAGATATTCCTACGTCCTGTTTTCACGGTGGCTATGGCCCCACCTTCTCCCCTCCCTCAACTAGTAAAGACAACAAGAGCTAAGCGACTACCCCTACGTAAACAATCTAAACATCCATGTGGAGTCTCCCCTCAACCCCTTACCCCGATGGTGAAGGGTGAATGGTATCTTGGGTTTAGCTCTATTCTTTTCACATCCCACTGGATGCCGATGACGGGCATCCGACGATCTACTATCCTTGGTCGTGACCCTCTGCCTCCTCGTTGAGGCAACCACCGAACCACCCTGGTGTCACCGCGTCACAACATTCTGACTGCATAGCTACCTCTGCAGTCAATGCCCACCCACCTAGTAGTTACGCACAGACCCCACCTCTGCGAGCACAGCCTAAAATGTCTGTCACCGCACAGAGGACTACTAGGAGCACCTTACGTATACCAAAAAGCCAGGTGCTTCCCTTTCCATTCCTTCGGAGACGTCAGAACAATCAAATGAATGTGCGCTCCCCCTCGTGTCTTATAACACCATGATGATTTACCTTATTGGGTTATTCACCCTCAAACATGCGGACTGGTCCAAGCGCTTCACTTTAATATGTTGTTAGACCCTATATCTGAACATTTTCTTACGCGCTTGCCTTACCTTATCAGGTTTCCACCTAACTTGGTTATTCTCATTTGTATTAAATTCTTAATCAAGTTACCAAGTTCCTCTTGCTTATTAATTTCAGTCACAAACTTAACTCATTTAAGTTTATTAATAAGCCCACAACATGTTATTCCCTAGATTGTGGCCCAAGGTCTGTAATCCACAATCTCTTTTATACTTTTGTTTGTTACAATAACATGTTCTACATAATATATAATTTAGTATATCTCAGTTCACATGTTTTCCGGTTTAACATGCCAGTCATTATTTATGATTAAATATAACTTATTTTTTAAGTTTTCCTTATTCTTTCTTATTTAATAATAATTCCATTTTACATTATCAATACAACTTATCGTTGTTTACTTATTAACTTAGTTCTATTAACTAAGGCCCATTAATAAGTTTCTAAACCCATTTATTATAACCTATGTTATAATTCCCTCTTGTCCCTAGGACAAGTCTAAACATGTTATCCTCATAAGCAGGTTCCAGACTTCTTGATTACTTAATTTAAAATTAAGTACCTCTTATCATATTACACAAGTTGTCTCATTTCCTTACAAGTTATATCTACTCTAAACGATGTCTTTAATTGCATAACTTTATTATTTCTACCGGTTATGTATACCACTAGGTGTCTTTAATTGCATAACATTATCGGGTTAACTTTATGAGCCTATATGTAAATATTACCCACCCCCTCAAATTTACTTAACCACCCCCTGTTCAACAAATTTTACTCAACCCTAACTTTAGTTTATATTCATACCATCCCTACGGATTCAACCAAGTGTATTCAAGATTTATTACCATATTTTCATTTATGGTTACAGTATGCTAGACCTCCCACATTAAGCCTAATATTTGTGGATGTTGGATATGCCGAGCGGGTCCAGGCAAACTTACGCAACAAATTGGGCTTAACCTCATGTCTGAGCATGTCTCGTATTTGTACACTTAGACATCTCACATTAGATTCAACACTTGCGGTCGCTGGATATGCCGGTCGATTCCGGGCAAACTTCCACTGCAGGTGCAATCTAACCTCGTGTCATAAGTGTAATTACAATTTCTAATTGCTGTAATCCTAGGTATATCATTATTATCCAGTTTTACCTATGTCCTTATAGGTGTTCATGCCCCTTTTTCCCATATTTAATTATACGCCCGCTTCATTAATCAAATCACAAATTTTTATGCCCCTTTTCAATTCATCTTTTAATTATGCACCATATGCTCTTTTTCCTTGTCATAAATTTAGGCATATATATGCACAAACCCAAATCTACATATTTTCCAATTTATGCTTAAAATTCATATTCACATATGTTCCAATTTATGTCCCAAATCAGTATTTACACATGTCCCAATTTATGTCCAAATTCATGTTCATATTATCCAGTACGATATATGCCCCCAAATACATATTCGTATATTTCCAAATTTTATGCCCAAATTTAGATACTTATTTTTGAATACCAATTATGCCCCAAATTATGTCTTTCCCAATCGTTCCCAATTTCACACGTTTGCATATTTCATCGTTAGGCTAGGCTCGAAGGTAGCCTAACTATATATAAAAATAACAGGGAATAAGAGGGAGAGAAAAGAATCAAGAATAAGCATAATAGAGAATCAATAATAAACTGCTAGAAATAGGCATAAAAATTGAATAGGCATATTATGACAAGATTTGACATGGTGATGATATGAACGTATAAAGATAGATCTGATAATTATGGCATAACAGAACTTGTTTAGGCATACATTCAATATCCAATTTTTGTATATTTTTCATGATTACTAATTAAATATTTAGATCTAAAAATAACGTGAAATCATAGTGAAAAGATCTAAGCAAATGGATCCAAATTATTGGGAAGAACACGTTGGATTTGTTGTAGCAATCATTGCGTGTAATCTTTGCTGAATTGGATTTAGAGAAGAAAATGCCATTCAATTTTTGTTGCAGCAGATCTTCGCCGTCGCCGCCATTTTTTAGGTGAATAAAATATAGGTTCAGGGTCCTTTATATAGCCTAAGGTTCATGAATCTATCCCCAAAATCGTCCATGTTCAGACAGAACGCTCCAGATCCGCGGGTGGGTCGACCCCCTGTTGGTGCGTCGACCCCCCTGTTGGTGGGTCGACCACCAATGGGTAAAATTCCCGCTCAAATTCTCGCTTTGCGAATTTTGATTTTTTAATTGATTTTCGAATTTTCTGGATTTATTTATTTAATATATATATTTATATACATATAAGCTCCTTATATGTATACAAACTTCTAACGCTCGTAACTTCTTCATACGGTGTTCGTTTTACGCAAACCTGTTGTCTATCTTGACCCGAATTTCGAGACGGATGTATTGGCGTAGTCCATTTTACTTAATTCTGAATATTTAATTATGTTTTTCTTATTATCTTCAGTTAAAAATGCAGGGTGTTACATTCTTCCCTACTCAAAGGATTTCGTCCCCGAAATCTCTAAGTTAAGGAGAACGTATTTCCTAATTCTCTCAATACTCCTTAAAACTCTAAAGATACTTTTATTAAATCAAAATAATAACATGATATCTTTGTTTATAATTATCTTTAAAACATATATTTTTGGTCTCAAGTGTTAAAAATTCCTTCATACAAAGCTACTTCAACCATTGTGACCCAACAGAACTGGATCCTAGAAATTTGACAAATTCTTTCATCCGCTATTCTCAACTAATAAAGATCTGTTTTTTGACCTGTTTGCCCGTCGTTCAATCCTATAATCTACTAAATCACACTAATATGCTACTAAATCAACTTTGAAGAGAAGGAAAGTATGATTAGCTTTTGCACATGATTTATTTGTTTACTTTCAAGAGATATGTGTTCTGAAAACAAGAAACCGTACCACATCTGTGATATCCGTTCAAACTCAGCAATTTTGTTCAAACCAATTTTTTTCCCAAATAAAGATGTTAAATTTTTTTCACATATAATAGGAGAAAGGATGTTCAAAATATCTCCATTTTCGATAGCACAGAATTACCTAAAATTTTGCAGCTTGACCGCTTCTTATTTCTGCATAAATCCACCCTATAAATATCACCTGAAATTTTCCATCTCTCCACTCCACCGTTACTCCAAATTTCTCTTTACATTGTTATTCTACTTCTCTTTATGTTGAAAAAGGATTCTCATAGGTAAGCCCAGGTGCATTTGTTTTCTTAAAATGGCAATTTTGCAAGTTCATTATCTTATTTATATTTTGGTATTTTTCATCAGGTTGAGGTTGGAAACCATTAATCAGGATATTTTTACTGGACTCATCTTCACTAAGGAGTGTGAATTCATTTTACATCTATTACCAGGTAATTCACACTCCTTAGTGAAGATGAGTCCAATACAAATATCCTGATTAACGGTTTCCAACCTCAACCTGATGAAAATACCAAAATAAAAATAAGTTACCAAACTTGCAAAATTACCATTTTAAGAAAACAAATGCACCTGGGCTTACCTTTGAGCATCCTTTTTCAACATGAAGAGCAGTAGAATAACAATGTAAAGAGAAGTTTAGAGTAATGATGGAGTGGAGAGATGGAAAATTTCAGGTGATATTTATAGGGTGGATTTATGCAGAAATAAGAAGCGGTCAAGCTGCAAAATTTTAGGTAATTCTGTGCTATTAGAAATGGAGATATTTTGAACATCCTTTCACCTATTATCCAGTAAATCAGTATCTAATGTATCATGTGAAAAAAATTTAACATCTTTATTTTGGATAAAAATTTGGTTTGAACAAAATTGATGAGTTTGAACGGATATCACAGATGTTGTATGGTTTTTTGTTTTCAGAACACGTATCTCTTGAAAGTAAATAAATAAATCATGTCCAGAAGCTGATCATGCTTTCCTTCTTTTCAGAGTTGATTTAGTAGCTTATAAATATGATGAAGTAGATTATAAGATTGAATGACGTGCAAACAGGCCAAAAACATATCTTTATTAATTGAGAACAACGGATGAAAGAATCTGTCAAATTTCTAAGATCCTGTTCTGTTGGGTCACAATGGTTGAAGTGCTTTGTATGAAGGCATTTTTAATACTTGAGACCAAAAATATATGTTTAAAAGAGAATTATTAACAAAGATAATGTTGTGTTATTTTGATTTAATAAAAGTATCTTTAGAGTTTTAAGGAGAATCGAGAGAATTAAGGAGAATTGAGAGAATTAAGGAGAATTTAGAGAATCAATGAGAGAGCTAGAAATTCTTCCGCTTTACTATTATTTAATAGATACTAAGCAGAAGGAGATTTCTCTTATGGATCTGAATTCCCATATTCATAACCATCCAGGTCTAAACACCTTCTCTGATCTAGATCCTAACCTTCTCTGATCTGGATCCTAAATACTTCACATAGATCCGAATTTCAAGCCTCCATATTGATCTAGATCCAAGCTCTCATTCTACTTGTTCCCCTAAACAACGCCGATCCAAACTACAACAAGCCTCCAAAACCTTAAATCCATTGCCACTTCAATGTCAGCAATGACATTGCTACTCATAACATAGTCAAATTTGAGCCAAGTAAGCTAAAATCGAATGATTAACCAATCTGTATCCAAATCAAGATAGTCGTGGCAGCGAGTGCAGGGTTTGGATGAAGAACGATGGTCTAATGTTATGAGGAGATCTTGGTTAGGAGAGGTAATGTTAACGGTCAAATTGTAGGTGGGGGTTATAGTTTTAATGATGATCTCGGTTCTGATACAAAAGATGAAGTGAAAGGAAGAGGTTGGAATAAAGGGAATATAAATAGTGTGGTGCTAAGGGCGCCCCAATATGTTCTTCCTAATACTATGACTGAAAAATACCAGAAGAATTAGTATTACACTCTTCTTAATAACACCACTTAAAAAATAGGGGCTACCACACAGTTTTACCTTATTTCTATTTTGCTCGATATTTGTTCGTCCTCATTTCTAAAACAATCAACGAGTTTAACCCTAGACCTATAACTAATCAATGAAATCGACGCCGCAATGGCGATGAACATACAAAAGCCGTGAATAAGGTTTGAATTAAGCAAACTAGAAGAGAAAGTGGGAGATTAGGGTTTTCACATCACCAAACAATTGAGAGATTACTGTACGAATTTGAATTTTCCTGCGAGAGATGCGAAGAAGACAGTGAATACGAGAGATTATGGTTTTTAGATTAGCTTAGTACGTGATTATTCGGCAAATAATGATTAAGTGAGAGATTAAAATGGAGAGGTAATGCGGTATTAGAAGCATACAAAATTTAATGACTTTTTTTGAATTGCGGTATTATGAAGAACATATTGGGGGTGCCCTTAGCACCACACTATAAATATGTTATCTCGAACCAGGCTGATGCTTCCTTGCCCAAAGCTGAAATTTAAATTGTGACTGACCCAAAATATTAAAAGTGTGGTGCTAAGGGCACCCCAATATCCACTTCCTAATACCGCAATTAAAAAAATATAACTCATTAAATTTTATATGCTTCCTAATACCACATTACCATCCATTTTAGTCTCCCACTCAACTAGTATTTGTTGAACTAATCACGTAGTCTGCCCTAATCTGAAAACCGTAGTCAACAACAATCGTTGATTGCTTCATATTTCCGGTGGAAAATTTCAAATTTTTACCGTTTGAAACCCTAAACTTACTTAATTGAGTTTACCAGGTAGGGACAACGAAGTATCTGCAGCTTTCTTCTTTTTCGACATTGCTGCTACATCGAACAGTTTATTGTTGATAGGTCGATTGAAGAAATAGAGTTTCAAAATGGAATGAAAGAGGAACAAATAAGGGACGAGAAGGAAATAAAGTAATGGTGGTGTAGTAGCCCCTATTTTTTACATGAAGTATTAAGAAGAGTGTAATGATAATTATTGGGGTGCCCATAGCACCACACTATTAAAAAAAGAAAAGAACTGATGGAAGCATTGTAACAACCCGTATTTTCAATAACCGGTTATAACATAAATCGAGGCAGAATTTAATTCAAAAATCTGAATCAAGGGAAACGGGCTATGCCATTGCGTTCGTCTCGGAAAAATACGCGAGATAGAGTCCGAGTTTTCGAAAATCGGAGTCCGTATGACCCAGTTAAGGCCCATTGAAGTTTTCAGAAATTTCCATAGTAAAAACAGATTTAAATTTTAAATTAAAAACAAGGATTAGGGCTACTGGCCTCAGGCGGGAAAACTCCCGCCAGGACCCCCATGTCGACAGGCATGTCGACAGGGGTCTAAGGGTGTCGACTGCCCTGTCGACAGCCCTGTCGACACGGGGTGGCCAGGCACTTTTGCCTGGCGCACCATTTTGATTTGGGCTTGGTCTTGTGGCTTGGTTCTAGAGAATTCCGAAATCTGACAGACCTAAACTAACCTAGGGTTAATCCTAGGGCTAAAAACACTCTAATCTTCTATAAATAAGCCCCTAATCCTACCCTAAAACCTCATTATTCATTCTAGCAACCAAACTATGTCAAATTGAATTCTCAAATGGCCTCCACCTAAAAACCCTAGCCTCCACCCTCTTCAAAAATCATTCCTATGAAGATTTTGATGTTCATACAAGCATTTCTAAGTTGTATGAATGATCATTAGCTTGCATACATCATCAAGTTGCAAGCTTTATTTGCTAAGCTAGAGTTTTTGGGATTTTTGTTAATTGGAGCTTTGTTTTGGGTTTTTATATGCTTGCATAAAAGGGCTTCTCAATCTTTATTAGTAGATTTGTGTCTTCATAATATTTGTAAGCCCTCTTACCTTCATTTTAGAAACTCTAAAGTTAATATGTGATGAAAGTTGGGATTTATGCATGTTTAATAAGTTATGCATGCTTATGCGAGTTCACTATGCTATGTTATGCATGTTTAATAAGTTATGCATGCTTATGCAAGTTCACTATGCCATGATTTGCAAGTTTAACAAGTTATGCATGTTTATGCAAGTTCACTATGCCATGATTTGCAAGTTTAACAAGTTATGCATGCTTATGCAAGTTCACTATGCCATGATTTGCAAGTTTAACAAGTTATGCATGTTTATGCAAGTTCACTATGCCATGATTTGCAAGTTTAACAAGTTATGCATGCTTATGCGAGTTCACTATGCCATGATTTGCAAGTTTAACAAGTTATGCATGTTTATGCGAGTTCACTATGCCATGATTTGCAAGTTTAACAAGTTATGCATGTTTATGCAAGTTCGCTATGCTAAGTTATGCAAGTCCAACATGTTATGCATATTTTATGTAAGATTCATCATGTATGTTGTGCCAAGTTCCCTCTTTCTATCCTTTATGCGTTATAACGAATATGTAAGCGATAGAATGACGTTGGGGGGTTTGGGTAAAACTTAAAATACATGAAAATATAAGATTGGGAATTTACCTATTAAGTTAGGTCTACCCCTTGGGAATTTACCTATTAAGTTAGGTCTACCCAAGTATTTGTTAAACTTGTAATTATGTTTTAAAAATAAAGTGGACATGACACTTAGAAAACATAAGTGTGGCCAACTCGAGGTTGGGTTGAGTTTGTAGCGTAAACCTACCCGGAACCGACCGGCTTAACTAGTTGCTACAAACAATAGGACCCAATGTGAGAAGTTGGTCATGTGTACCTTGGACCCGAGGTTAGACCAAGTTGTGGTGTAAAGCTACCCGGACCCGCCCGGCTTAACTAGTAACCGCAACAAAGTCTAATGTGAGAGGTTAAGGTACAATTAAATTAATGCCTCATGATTAGGGTTAAGTCATGGCCCACTAATACTTAACCAATTTTGGGGATGCGAGGGATTAAATGGGGTTAAGTGGTGAACTGTTGGTTACACTTAACTAATTTAATCCATGATTAGTGAGGGGTTAAACCACACTTAACCCTCTTAGAAAACCCTAGCAACGTGGTCTGTTCCAGCAGTAATCCCAGTTTGGTATCATTCACAACCCTAGAGGCTAGGCTAGGGCGGGGCACGATTACTGGACTGATGTAAGCGACCTAAGCGACGGCTGAGTGGTACAGCGGTGCGGGTCCAGGCGGGCTACGGACGTGCACGTAGTCCGGTGTTGGACAAACTCGAGGCACGGGTACTAGTAGGTTTAGACTGTGCATTATTGCTTAGGTGTCTGGGGTTGGCACCCGAGGGCTTGATACACCCGAAGGTGGACCCAGTACAGTCTGACTACAACCATATGTGGGTCGTATGGACACCAACACTTGACGTGTTAGGTTTATAGGGAGCCGATCGACTAGACCGTTGGGCTGGACCTTGTATTAAGGTCACCTCATGCTATTGGGCCAAAGTTTGGGCTGAGGGATCAATACCTGTTATGTTAGTTTGCTAGTACACTGTGGTGCAAAGCTTAATCTTCTTTATGTGATGACACCTTTATCTATTGCCAGTATGTTCATCTCAGTTTCCATCATGATGTTAACTTTATTAGTTTATAGACTGATCGTAGTAGGGCTTACCAGTCTTTTTGACTGACCTGTTTTCTTTTGCTTCTTTTCTTCCGTTCCCCCCCAGGTTCTCAGGGAGGGAACAGTGGTGCTTAGCTTGGATCGCTTGCTTGTTTGCTGGATAGCTCATGTATGTCTGGACATTGAGCTCGCTATGGTTTATCATCTTTATTTTGGGGATAGCACTATGTATTTCAGTATTTCTGTTTATGATGTACTAGACATGTTTATTTTGGCAGTTGACTTTATGATGTACTAGACTTGTTTTGAGATGGTTTGAGATATTCCGCTGTTTTATTCTCACTTACTCTGTTTTACATATATATTTATGTTCTTGTTCTGCCTTGATATATCATTATGCATGCTTACCCAGTTCTAACGCCCCCCAGAAGCTAGTGCCCCCGAAAGAGTGACCCTAGCGGAGGTGGGGTGTTACAAATTTGGTATCAGAGCATATGGTTTACGAGAAAGAACAAAAAAGTTTTTAAAAGAATTTTGAAAAACTATTTTCAAAACAAGTATAAAGTATTTTCCAAAGAAAAGTCTAGTATTTTAAAAGGCTATTCCCCAAAAAGCCATTAGCGTTATCCTTCGTTCCCTTGACCTAATCTTATCTTATCTTTCGTTTCAGTATGGCTGAGGATCTTACCATCCCGGATGGAGTAAACGTACCACTCTGGTATAGGAGATTTCTAGAAGCTAGGGCGGCAGCCGGCCCCGCAAACCCTACTCCCACTCCTCCTCCTGTAGTTGAGAATCCTCCCCCTAATGTCCCTCCTCCGGTGGTTCCTGTTCCCCCTCCTCCAGTAGCTAATATTCCTCCTCCCGTTGCTAATGTTCCTCCTCCTCCAGTTGCTGAGGCTCCTCTTCCTCCTCCTCCCCCTCAGCATCCTCAGGTTGAGTTCACGAAGGTTTGTAAAGACTTCAAGGCGATGGGAGGCAAGAATTTCCTAGGCACGGAATCTTTTGTTGAAGCTAGGAATTGGCTGAAAGACACTGAGGACTTGTTTGCTATCTTTGGGATTGATGACGAGAGGAAAATCTTATTGACAGTATGGCTTTTGAAGGATGAAGCAGCCTATTGGTGGGAAGTCACCAATGGGACGAGGCCCATCGAGACTTGGGCCGATTTGAGGGCTAGTTTTGTGGCCAGGTTTCTATCTTCTGCTGAGGCGAATTTACAGATGGAGAAGTTCATTGCATTAAAGCAAGGTGATATGTCTGTCAAGGAGTATGTGAACAAGTTTAAACAGCTGGCCCGTTTTGGTTTGGATACGGTGAACACTCCTGAGAAGAAGGCTCTTCGATTTGCTAGAGGATTGAATGAGCCGCTGCAGGGCTTGGCAATGTCACATATTCCGCATGGGGCTACTTTTGAGAGTTTGGTCAATATGGCTCTACTTCAGGGAGATGGAAAGAAAGAGATCAAGTCGAGTGATACTCAAGCAAAGAAGACTGATTCTCAGGGTAAAGGCAATCAAGGTGGTCAAAGCAGTCAGGGGAATCAGAGCAAGAACAAGAAGGGGAACAACAACAAAGGCAAGGGAAAGTGCAATTACTGTGGTGTGCCTGGACACTTTGCTAAGGATTGTAGGAAGAAGAAAAGGAAGCTTAGTGGTGGATGTTTTTCCTGTGGAGAGACTGGACACTTCAGCAAGGAATGCCCGAAGAAGAAAGGACAGGCTGGACCTTCAGGAGGGCAAGTTCATGCTCTCAATACCGCTCCAGTTCCCGATCGAGGTAGTGTTTCTGTTGAGAACCTTGTTTATGTTTCTGATCTTCCAGTTCGTACCTTGTTTGATTCTGGTGCATCACATAGCTTTATTTCATCTGATCTTGTTGATAGCTTGCACCTTAGTACTAGCTTAGTGGATGATCCCGTTTGTGTTTCGAATCCCATTGGGGGTTCTGCTCATCTATCTATGATATGTGAGGATCTGAGGATCTCTATACTCAGTGTAGAGTTCTTGTGTAGTGCATATGTTCTTGGTTTCAGGGGATACGGATTGATACTGGGCATGGATTGGCTGTCCCGATATGGAGCCATTCTTGATTGTGAGCATAGGGTTGTGAGGCTTGTGACTCGCCTTGGCAACACCTTAGAGATTTCATGCAATCCGAAGGATTTCGTCATGTTGTGCTATCTTGAATCTCTCGACTCGTCAGAGGAAGCCCTTCAGTCTGTAAGGGTGGTCCGAGATTATCCAGATGTTTTTGAAGAAGTTAAGGGGTTGCCCCCTAAACGAGAGATTGATTTTCGCATTTATCTGGTGGATAATGCTAAGCCTGTTTCTTTGCCCGTTCGGCACATGGCTCCGCGTGAGAGACGGGAGCTGAGCAAGCAAGTGAAAGAGTTGCTTGAAAAGAACTTCATCAGACGAAGTATATCCGAATGGGGAGCGCCTGTGGTGTTTGCTACTAAGGCAGATGGTTCTCCTCGACTCTGTGTGGATTATAGAGAATTGAATAAGCTGACTAAGAAGAACAGACACCCGTTACCGAGGATCGATGATCTCTTTGACCAGCTTGTTGGTGCTTCTGTTTTCTCTCAGCTTGATCTTGCTACTGGATTTCATCAGCTCAGAGTGGCTGAAGATAGTATAGACAAGACTGCATTCAGAACTCCAGATGGATTCTTTGAATGGCTTGTTATGCTGTTCGGTTTGACGAATGCACCCGCGTATTTCGTGGACTTGATGAGTAGGGTGTTTCGGGAGTTCTTGAACAAGTTTGTCGTGGTCTTTGTGGATGATATTCTGATCTTCTCCAAGGATGAAGAAGAGCACGCAAGGCATCTTGTAGAGGTGATGGATACGCTTAGAGCGCATCAGTTAAAGGCCAAGTTCTCCAAGTGTCACTTTTGGAGAAGGGAAGTTAGATTCCTTGGGCATATCGTATCCAAGCAAGGCTTAGCGGTGGATCCCGCTAAGGTGGTTGCAGTTCAGGATTGGAAGACTCCAAGGAATGCAACCGAGGTGAGAAGTTTTCTAGGTCTTGCGGGTTTTTATCGGAAGTTCATCAAGGACTTCGCGAAGATATCCGCTCCTCTTACTAAGTTGACGAAGAAGAACTTAGTTTTTGCTTGGGATATGGACTGTGAGCTTGCTTTTCAAAGACTCAAGAGAGCCCTTACCTCACCACCAGTTCTAGCTCTACCCGATGGTGGTAAGATGTTTACCGTGTACACTGATGCTTGTGGCACGGGATTGGGCGTCGTTCGGATGCAAGAAGGCAGAGTTATATGTTTTGGGGGTAGGCAACTTAAGGTGCATGAGAAGAATTATCCCACTCATGATCTAGAGCTGGCAGCGATAGTATATGCACTCAAGGCTTGGCGTCATTATCTTCTGGGAGAGAGATTTGAGCTGTATACTGATCATAAGTCTTTGAAGTATCTCTTTTCGCAGAAGGATCTGAACTTGAGGCAGCAAAGATGGATGGAATTCTTGGCGTCCTATGATTTTGATATAGCCTATACCCCTGGCAAGGGGAATGTTGTAGCGGATGCGTTGAGTAGAAAAAGGTTGACACTAAGTCCTCTATTTGTTGAGATGAAGAATTTAGAGTTCTTGGCAAACTTTGATTTTTCTTTGACAGTTGAGTCGATGACCGGTTCTTTAGCATCTCTTGAGCTCAGGCCTACCCTTCTGGATCAAGTTGGGGCTTCGCAGAAGGAAGACCCGCAGATAATTGAGATTATGGAGAAGCTGATTCGAGGGGAGACATCTAGTCACCTTGCTCCATATTCTATAGATGATAAGGGTTGGATGAGGAGAGACGGAAGGCTTTGTGTTCCGATGGTAGAAGACTTGGTGAGGAAAGTTCTTGAGGAAGCACATCGTTCCAAGTTGACTATACATCCAGGCGGTGATAAGATGTATAAAGATATGAAGCGTATTTTCTTTTGGCCTGGGATGAAGAAGGATGTAGCAGAGTTTGTCTCTAGATGTATCATTTGCCAGCAAGTTAAGGCCGAGTCAAAGAAGCCCGGTGGGCTATTGCATCCTCTAGATGTTCCACTTTGGAAGTGGGAGAGTATTTCTATGGACTTTATTGATGGGCTTCCAAGGTCAAGGAAAGGGAATACAAGCATTTGGGTTATTGTAGATAGACTTACGAAGAGTGCTCATTTCATTCCGGTGAAGAGCAAAAGGACCGCATCTGGACTAGCATCAGTATATCTTCGTGAGATAGTACGACTACATGGAGTCCCTTCCAGCATAGTCAGTGACCGAGACCCCATCTTTACTAGTCAGTTCTGGAACAGTTTGCAGGAAGCTATGGGCACGAGGTTGAACCTGAGTACGGCTTATCACCCACAAACAGACGGCCAAACAGAAAGGGTGAATAGGGTACTTGAGGACTTGTTGAGGCTTTGCATTCTGGATTTTGGTGGTACTTGGGAAGACCATCTTCCTCTTGTTGAGTTTGCATATAATAACAGTTATCAAGCAAGCATAAGGATGGCACCATTTGAAGCTTTATATGGGAGGCCGTGCAAGTCACCCACATGTTGGTGGGAGACTACAGATAAGCTTATACTTGGACCTGACATGATTAGAGATACATCCGAGAAGGTCGAGTTGATTAGAAGACGGATGAAGGCGGCCCAAGACCGACAGAAATCCTATGCTGATAAGCGAAGATCCGATTTGGAGTTTGATGTTGGGGATATGGTTTTCGTAAAGGTTTCTCCTTTGCGGAATGTAGTCCGATTTGGAGCTGTTGGGAAGTTAGCACCGAGATTTGTTGGACCCTTCCCTATCATAGAGAGGATTGGGAAGATGGCTTATAAAGTGCAATTGCCCGAGAAGCTGTCCGGAGTGCATAATGTCTTTCATGTCTCGCATCTCCGAAAGTGCCTACATGAGTCCACTGAGGTGGTTGAGCCTAGCATTCTTGAAGACGTGGAAGTAGAGAAAGAGGCAACTTTGAGGAGAGCTCCGATTCGTATCTTGGGGACGGAGACCAAGAAGCTAAGGAATCGAGAGGTCAAGTTGGTGAAGGTTCAATGGGGTGAAGCCGAAGAAGACGCAACTTGGGAAACCGAGGAGAAGATGCGTGGGCTTTATCCATTCCTTTTTGAGGGTACACTCTCAATCTCTTTCCTTTGTTAGTATATCTTTCTCTTTGCTATCCATGTTTATCTAGTTATCGTGCTAATCTTGTCATGAGAACCTTAGGTAGAAACCCTTTGGATGAAACATGTGTTTGAGACATGTTATGTTTGATGGTTGCAAGTGGTTGCAAGTGTTTGCAAGTGGTTACTCGTGGCTGCATGATACACATTAGGCACTAGATCGGCTCACACACTCCTAATATTGCATGTGCATGAGTGTTTATGCTTATTCTTGGATGAAATTTGTATGCAATCACATGGATGTTGCATATGGATGTATGATTGAGCACGCATGTAGATATTATACATTATGATAGGGATTTGCATACATATGGATACATTTCACTAACATATTTTGCATTGATCTTTGCATTAGATAAGTACATATACACACACTTTTGCATATGTTCATACAGCATTTAGAATCTTTTAAGGACAATGATTTCTCATGGATGATGCTTTGAGTAGATGGATGATTGGATGATAGGATACGTTCTTCCTAACTTGAAGATTTCGGGGACGAAATCCTTTAAGGAGGGGAGAATGTAACAACCCGTATTTCCAATAACCGGTTATAACATAAATCGAGGCAGAATTTAATTCAAAAATCTGAATCAAGGGAAACGGGCTATGCCATTGCGTTCGTCTCGGAAAAATACGCGAGATAGAGTCCGAGTTTTCGAAAATCGGAGTCCGTATGACCCAGTTAAGGCCCATTGAAGTTTTCAGAAATTTCCATAGTAAAAACAGATTTAAATTTTAAATTAAAAACAAGGATTAGGGCTACTGGCGTCAGGCGGGAAAACTCCCGCCAGGACCCCCATGTCGACAGGCATGTCGACAGGGGTCTAAGGGTGTCGACTGCCCTGTCGACAGCCCTGTTGACACGGGGTGGCCAGGCACTTTTGCCTGACGCACCATTTTGATTTGGGCTTGGTCTTGTGGCTTGGTTCTAGAGAATTCCGAAATCTGACGGACCTAAACTAACCTAGGGTTAATCCTAGGGCTAAAAACACTCTAATCTTCTATAAATAAGCCCCTAATCCTACCCTAAAACCTCATTATTCATTCTAGCAACCAAACTATGTCAAATTGAATTCTCAAATGGCCTCCACCTAAAAGCCCTAGCCTCCACCCTCTTCAAAAATCATTCCTATGAAGATTTTGATGTTCATACAAGCATTTATAAGTTGTATGAATGATCATTAGCTTGCATACATCATCAAGTTGCAAGCTTTATTTGCTAAGCTAGAGTTTTTGGGATTTTTGTTAATTGGAGCTTTGTTTTGGGTTTTTATATGCTTGCATAAAAGGGCTTCTCAATCTTTATTAGTAGATTTGTGTCTTCATAATATTTGTAAGCCCTCTTACCTTCATTTTAGAAACTCTAAAGTTAATATGTGTTGAAAGTTGGGATTTATGCATGTTTAATAAGTTATGCATGCTTATGCGAGTTCACTATGCTATGTTATGCATGTTTAATAAGTTATGCATGCTTATGCAAGTTCACTATGCCATGATTTGCAAGTTTAACAAGTTATGCATGTTTATGCAAGTTCACTATGCCATGATTTGCAAGTTTAACAAGTTACGCATGTTTATGCAAGTTCACTATGCCATGATTTGCAAGTTTAACAAGTTATGCATGCTTATGCGAGTTCACTATGCCATGATTTGCAAGTTTAACAAGTTATGCATGTTTATGCGAGTTCACTATGCCATGATTTGCAAGTTTAACAAGTTATGCATGTTTATGCAAGTTCGCTATGCTAAGTTATGCAAGTCCAACATGTTATGCATATTTTATGTAAGATTCATCATGTATGTTGTGCCAAGTTCCCTCTTTCTATCCTTTATGCGTTATAACGAATATGTAAGCGATAGAATGACGTTGGGGGGTTTGGGTAAAACTTAAAATACATGAAAATATAAGATTGGGAATTTACCTATTAAGTTAGGTCTACCCCTTGGGAATTTACCTATTAAGTTAGGTCTACCCAAGTATTTGTTAAACTTGTAATTATGTTTTAAAAATAAAGTGGACATGACACTTAGAAAACATAAGTGTGGCCAACTCGAGGTTGGGTTGAGTTTGTAGCGTAAACCTACCCGGAACCGACCGGCTTAACTAGTTGCTACAAACAATAGGACCCAATGTGAGAAGTTGGTCATGTGTACCTTGGACCCGAGGTTAGACCAAGTTGTGGTGTAAAGCTACCCGGACCCGCCCGGCTTAACTAGTAACCGCAACAAAGTCTAATGTGAGAGGTTAAGGTACAATTAAATTAATGCCTCATGATTAGGGTTAAGTCATGGCCCACTAATACTTAACCAATTTTGGGGATGCGAGGGATTAAATGGGGTTAAGTGGTGAACTGTTGGTTACACTTAACTAATTTAATCCATGATTAGTGAGGGGTTAAACCACACTTAACCCTCTTAGAAAACCCTAGCAACGTGGTCTGTTCCAGCAGTAATCCCAGTTTGGTATCGTTCACAACCCTAGAGGCTAGGCTAGGGTGGGGCACGATTACTGGACTGATGTAAGCGACCAAAGCGACGGCTGAGTGGTACAGCGGTGCGGGTCCAGGTGGGCTACGGACGTGCACGTAGTCCGGTGTTGGACAAACTCGAGGCACGGGTACCAGTAGATTTAGACTGTGGATTATTGCTTAGGTGTCTGGGGTTGGCACCCGAGGGCTTGATACACCCGAAGGTGGACCCAGTACAGTCTGACTACAACCATATGTGGGCCGTATGGACACCATCACTTGACGTGTTAGGTTTATAGGGAGCCGATCGACTAGACCGTTGGGCTGGACCTTGTATTACGGTCACCTCATGCTATTGGGCCAAAGTTTGGGCTGAGGGATCAATACCTGTTATGTTAGTTTGCTAGTACACTGTGGTGCAAAGCTTAATCTTCTTTATGTGATGACACCTTTATCTATTGCCAGTATGTTCATCTCAGTTTCCATCATGATGTTAACTTTATTAGTTTATAGACTGATCGTAGTAGGGCTTACCAGTCTTTTTGACTGACCTGTTTTCTTTTGCTTCTTTTCTTCCGTTTCCCCCCCCCCCCTCCAGGTTCTCAGGGAGGGAACAGTGGTGCTTAGCTTGGATCGCTTGCTTGTTTGCTGGATAGCTCATGTATGTCTGGACATTGAGCTCGCTATGGTTTATCATCTTTATTTTGGGGATAACACTATGTATTTCAGTATTTCTGTTTATGATGTACTAGACATGTTTATTTTGGCAGTTGATTTTATGATGTACTAGACTTGTTTTGAGATGGTTTGAGATATTCCGCTGTTTTATTCTCACTTACTCTGTTTTACATATATATTTATGTTCTTGTTCTGCCTTGATATATCATTATGCATGCTTACCCAGTTCTAACGCCCCCCAGAAGCTAGTGCCCCCGAAAGAGTGACCCTAGCGGAGGTGGGGTGTTACAAGCATGCTTAAATATGCGTGCATGTCTGCATATGTGTGGATGTTTTGCTTTATTTGACAATGACCTATTTACCTTCCAATGTGCTTACAAGTTGATGACTCGAGGTGGATGCATGAAAGCACAAATGCATGTATGCACTTGACATTTGATTCCTTGACTCAACATAAATTGAACAATCATGTGCAAAATCCAAAGTGAGATCAAATTCAGATTGTCAATCGTTACTGACTAAAAATGATTTTTTTTGAATTGAACAGAGGAATGATTATAACCAACGAGATGCATTTAGATAATTTTTTTGATCAAACACTACAAAAAGTCGCAGTGATTCAAAATGACATGATTTTTCACTAATGCAACTCAAAAGAAGGTAGTGACTATTCCCGAGATAGAATAACATCTTTTCAAGTAGAAAACACTCGATTCGATTCAAGAGACGTACTTTAGAGGCAAACTGTTACTCAAACCGGCTACTCTAGACTATTCAAATGAGTATGATTTGGCAATTACCAGGTTTATGACCAAAAAGGAAGATATGGATGCCTAGATATTAAGCCCAACAAAAGCCATGGTGTAGTAGTCGGATAAACCCAGTTGAACCACACGATGGAGTGCTCAGAATCAAGATCACTAGTGTCTGGAATCCGGATTTGCATCAATCTATATCACACCAAAGTGGTACAACTTTAAATATTAAAATAAGCATAAGCATTGAATCAAGGTACAACCTAAAGTAGACGATACCACGATAATCCTGTTGGAGAATAGAGTTTTGATGATAACAACCTTATTTCAATTATCATTATTAATTGATTATAAAATATATACTAACATTTCTATCCAGAATATACGTACATACATGCATACATACAGACACACACACACACACACTCTTCTGGACCTCACCCATCGATAACAACTCATCAATTATTTGTAAGACATGCCTGAAATTTAAACAAGAGCTGAAGAGCAGAATCCAGCGAGAGATAGCCAATGGAAATTCAACTGACTTGTGGCGTGACCCATGGTTGAATGGGCAAAGTCTAATAGACAGGCATGGGTGGGATAGTTATTCAGCTAATGGTGCACCAACAATTAATGTAAACACAATTATCTCAAACTACACTTGGAACTGCAATAATAACCTGGTCACATGCAATTTAGCAAATGAACTTGCAGAGAAAACTATTAATCCTAACAAGGTTGAAGAAAAGTGGAAGTGGTCTGATGGCAAATTTATTCTTAAAAATGTTTGGCGGAGTATTAGACATGAGCATGAACAGGTACCTTGGAGCAAAGTGGTTTGGTCAAGGTTTTGTTCACCTAAAATGTCTCAAGTCCTATACAAAGCTATCCTAGATAGACTGCCTACCAAAGAAAGACTGCATAGTTGGGGGATCATAGATGAAGACATATGTTATCTTTGTAAGAAGGAAAGGGAAACACTCAACCATCTTTTTTTCGAGTATCAGTACAGTAGAAGGTTGTGGGCCATTCAAAAACTAAAATGCTTCAATTCTGACCAAATTGAAAGCTTAGAGGAAGAAATCAATTACCTGCATGATGGGAGTAATATGTCGCAATTGATGATAGAGGTTGGCAAGGTTGGCCTCGCAACCACATTGTGGCAGACATGGCGAGAACGCAACAATGTGCTTTCAAGAAGAAAGAAAAGGACATGTTAGCAAACGCTGCGGCGATTAATTGGGAAATTGCAATAATTATTGACAAAATCAAATCGAAGTATCTCACCACTGCAACGGAACGAGAACTACTGCAATTGGAGAAGTGGAACTGGAGGGCAGTGACTGGAGGAAGGCGATAAGAGAATCTGCGGCCGCCATGAAAATTCGCTTATGCCCTAATTTTGACAATTGGGTGCTTTTGTTTTACTTTTGCAAAGAGTGTAGAATGAACAAAAAGTATATAGTTGGATATATTATGTACCCATAGCAGATCGGGCCATTTGGGCAGAGCCGGCTTTAAAGGCTGAAATAAAAATTTACCCAATTTAAAAAATATACATGCAGGATTTGCATACAGGATTTAATACTGAAGACTGTGCAGTTTTAGAGTTCCAAGAGATTCAAGACCCATGAGTATCAAGATATCAAGGTTTCAAGGGCGCAAGAATATCAAGTAAATAGAGTTTAGTTTTTATGTAAAACTCGAGTTTGCACTTTCAAAATCTGTTTTCAAATTTCCATTTTTAAATTCTTTTTCAAATTATTCTTAAATTTCCTTTGTAAATGATTTCAAATTATCATAAGTATTTTACTTAATGATTTCAAATATATATAGTTTATAAAGTTTTTAATAATAAGCTTATATATATAGTTATAAATCATATAACTTTATAAATATGTTTATGATATATATCACTATGTTTTTACGTGTTTTTATACTTTAAAAACTTCATATGAAACATTATTTATGATTCTAAAATTTGCAGAAAATGTATACTGGTTTCAACACTTGAAATTTAATTTTAAAAATAAATATACAAGGGGTATGTCGATATATAGGTAATGACATGTTGACATATAACTGTCATTTTTTCAAATTTCAAAGGAAGTGTCTTTTCACTATTTGTAACATTCCAGAATCGTTGCAAACATTGGGACATTATAAAAGGGGTTGATTTCGAATTTTTTATCATTCATTCTTCTCTTTCTTCACCCCTTTACTTACCACCGTTAATATTCTTAATTTCGACATTTAGACTCTACCGGTTTTAACAAAAATTTTATCTTTCTTCTTCTCCTTTCATTCTCTATCATCTGCTCTCTGTTTGAAGTGATAATTGAAGAGTTCTAGGGCAATTGTAATTGTTTGGAAATTGTTTAGGAAAGGGTGTGTTCCTTGTGGCCCTGAAATCAAGGAAAGGGAGCGGTGTTAACCTTGTAGTCGTGAAATCAAGGGTGGTGGAATTGGTATTTACCTAAAAGGTGTTGTACTTGGATATCGATAATAATACAACTCTACGCAATCCAGCGTTGCGTCGGACTGGACGTAGGAGTAATCTGAACCAGTATAAAATCCTGTGTGTTCTTTCCTTTTCTGCATTTTATATTTACTTATATCCGTGTCTGCGATTGTTTCTATGTTTATGATCATTTTTTGTGTGACAATCATTGTGTGATTCATATAGTTATTCTAGATTGTTTAAATTTTCCATAATCTCTTTAAAACACTATTCACCCCCTCTAGTATTAGTTTTGCCTTAAGATCCACATTCTGCATCCTTAACAAATCCGAGTAACACCAATTGCCTGAACCAATTAGGACTGACCAAATAGTTGGGCAAAAATCCGGGTCGGTACCAACCCGAATTAACCCTTATTGGTACTGATCTAAGGCTCAACAATGAGCAATTTGGCTCATATTTCCTAAAACCTAGTCGCTCCACTTTCTCTAATTTCTTAGCAAATTGTCTGACCGATCTAGGCTTTTCTCTTTATAAATCCTAGTTTTCTTGGAGAGTTTAAGGACTTTTATCTCTTTTTTCCTCTTTAGAAATTATCATTATAATATGGATTTTCGCCAATCCGTGCCACTTCAACCATAAAAATCATCAATAAAGAGTTGAAATCACTAGAGTGGACATAGGCTCATTAACGCTAAACATTTGTACACTGTTATGTTTCATTTTTCTGCAATTTACCTGTAATTTTCTCTATTTTAATTTGAATTTCTTTCTTTATTTATTTTTAATATTTATTTCTAGATGATTATGCAAAATTTAGCACAAATAATGACAAATATTTATCTCTCTTCCCATTTCTATTTCTTTTAATTAAATGGCTTAAACATTCCTATAAGTTTGATATATGGAAAACATTGTGAACTCCAGCCAATCAAGTTAGTAAGCTAACTTCCACAATCTCTATTCAATTGGAGAAGGTCCTAAAAGCCTTGATGTTAAATTTCATGAATTAATAGCCCTCATAACTTATCTAAGCAATGAGACCTACATAAGGACCTTGCTACCTACTATAAACTACAACTCTATGTTTCTCTTATTATCATATCATTATGTATATCATATGCAATCTTCATTATCCAACGAATTAAGTCTACTTTCTCTAAAGTTTCCATAGTCATATCTGATAAAAGAAAGATTCTATTTGTAGAGTCATGCTTACAAAAGGGAAACTTACATAGCTACTCATATAACGCCTCAAAATGTGCCATCCAATACTTGCCTAATAGTCGTCAGCATATGTAAATCCTACTAATGCAAAGCAATCCTCCTAAGATGCTACGGAGTCCAAAATACATATCCATAGAAAATCTTCAAACGATGAGCTAAAATGAAAAGATCGTCCTCTCCTTCGCTTTCCAAAATCTTATCATAATCTCCAAGCCTTATTTTCTAAGCAAATTTCTGCCACCTTCTTAATGCATGAAAATTATAGTATCTTTTACTTAATGAGAGTTCAATTTCTTGGATTAGTCGCTTCTTATGTAAGATTATTTACAACTTCTTTTGTGATACTTTTTGCAATTTAAGCTTATAAAATTTAACATCCCTTTATGTAATTTAATATTTTTTTAAAACGTAACTTCTCATTTATAATTCTTTAGTTTATTTAGACTTAAATATACCATGCTATATTAAGTCTATGCATTCAGGTTATCAATCTTGGATGTATCCTTTTGGGAAAAAAATTCCCAATCTAGTCACCTTCATTTGTATACGTATTATATGCACTTTGTCATTGAATAGGTAGATTTCAATATTAGGGTAATGAACCCAACTCTTTATGGGATCAATTACGCCTACTTTGGCGGTTTTTCTTGCCATCAATGTTTCCTTATCCCAAGCATAAGTGATTTGGACTAGTTAATAATGATAAGGGCATTTAGTTATGATAAAATTGCTCACCACATTAAATGCTATGTTCATCGACTTTATAAAGGAAAGCCTAGGACTTTACCAAATGTGAGTAGGTTTCCAGATTGCGACATGACTCCATTTAGGTTGCATGAAAGGAAGTAGAAGCATATTTCCCTAGTCCTTTCTATATGGACCAATAAAGACATGCCCACATACAAAGTCCCATTAGAGAACTAGTTCCTTTTTAGTAAGGTATGTGAGTAATGCATGAATCATTGCAAAGTTTTGAGGAAGTTCGCGTAGTAGTTAGCGAAATCAGTCGAACTTCTTACCTCTGTTGCATTCACCAGTAGCACTACATAGTTAATGTCGTGTTATTATCCGCTATAACCTATAGTTGATTTCCATTCCTACAATTTTCTCAAATAGTCTTAAAAATAGAGTTTTTGCTTTAAGTCTCACTATGTTCCCCTATTCTGGATATATCCCGTTATTCCAGCCATATTCCATTATTCCTACTATATCTTCTTGAAAAGAGACAAGATGAAATGTGATATTTATACATTAAAAAACTATGAAATTAGTTTATTAATCGAACTTTTTAACACATATTTTAAAAAACAAAAATACTCTAATATTGTACTACATTTAATTAAGTTAAGTAAAAGTTTAAGTTCATTTATATATATTTGCACGTGTTTTTATTTAACAATAAACTGTAATTAATATAATTAAATTGAACGTTGATTTTTCATTTAATTATTATTTATATATTTCAAAGACATTAAATTATATGTTTTATATGCTATTTTAGAGTCATCCTCTATATTCCAGATATTTCCTCGTTTTATCCCCACTATGAATCTTTGCGCTTTCATCACATAGAATCGGCTGAGTGCTTTAGTTGCATACATATAGAAATATCAAAGATTTCTCTTACTTACCTTAAAATTGAATAAGGTTTAACTTGTTTTCAACTACTAAACATTCTTGGCAAAAATTAGGCATCCTATAGAATATTTGGGTAGTAAGCCATGAAATGTTGTCCACTCTTTTTTATACAAGAAAATCCAATTAAGTATGCTACCATTCCTCTTCAAATGCTGATTTAAAAGATCACTAAGTCGTTACATTGATTTCTTTATCTAGCCTAAATATTTGTTAATACCTTGCAACCAAAAATTGCAAGCCCATAGCAAACTAATATATACACTACTCTATCTAACCCACTACAATCAATGCAAGCTTTATAAGGAGTGTAATCCTTCTAACTCCAATGAAACTTCATGTAAAATATCATTAACTTATTTAGATTGGTTTTGGTTTTATTTTTAATCAAAAAATCTTTGAGTTTAACATCATTTCCAGAAGACTAGTTAACTTATAAAACGGTAAAGTCCTCTTTTATTTTTTAACAAACATTCCACATGACAAAAATCATGGCATTTTCCTACAGTTCAAATTTTATGCAAATGGTTCATCTTAGCTTAGAAGGTGGACATGAAACGTATCTTTCTAATTTACTCCTTACAAATAAAAACTCTTCACATGGGTGTGTTTAAAATTAAAATATAACATCTTTACACTTTCTTTTTATGGGGCATTAAAAATATTTTCAAAAATATGGATTTTATGTATTTCTTTTTAATATTAACTTTCAAAAGTTTCATCATCTTAAAAAAAAAAATTACACATTGAATGACTAGTGCAAAAATATGTCTTATGCTAATTTTTTACATTAACAAAACTTATAAATAGTTATGCAAAATTTCTTTTTCTGTTAAATTTTCCTGTAATTTAAAGCTTAAAATAAGGAGGTACTAGTTCAAACTTCATTTTTTTTAAAATATTTCAAAATTTGAATTTTAAATCATTTATTATTTCAATTCATTTTTCCTTCCTATAAATTTTAATCAAGCATTTCATAGGATACTAACTACCAATTTATCTTTATAAAAATATTAGATAACTAATGTAACATCCCTCGATCTGAAGCCCAGAAACAAGCGCTACTTATACTACACTGCTGTAGTCATCAATTGTGTTATTCCTATATGATAAAAATGGGGTCGATTAATAGTAACATCAACATAAGAAGCACAAAATTATGATAAATTTTCAAAACATATTTCATTAATGAACTTTCAAATTCACTAATATCCTCACAACCCCAAGTTTAGGGAAAACATAAATTTTACAAAATGCTATGAAAGTGACACAAATGATGGCTGGTTAATTGATCATAGTCATTACTGTGCAATTATAAAATTCACCAGTACATCCACTCAGGCAAAATGAAAACAACACATGGATAAAATAAGGCACTAAATGTAGCTAGTCTAGCTCTAACATGTCTTCGGAGGTTTACTCGTCGAATTTGAAATCATAAAAACTTATTTTTGGTCTACTCAAGTGAGCTTCGAGAGTTTAAGGGAAAAATATCCAGATCAGACCAACAATCTAGTGTGAATAACGATCTACCATCTCAAACCAATTAAATATCTAGTGGGATAACGCCGTTGGAAATAGGTTTTCCCTCATTGGTATATTTCTCATAAATATCAGTTATAATTATGCATTTGCAACCACAATAGTTTGAACAATATAATAAAATAATATATAGGTAAGTAAAATTGGTAAATCTGGCAAACTTGTCTTTATAGGATTATGTACTCACTCACCCTACCCAAGTTCAAAAAATGGACTATTTGTCCTAAACTTGTGGATTACTTATCTCAATGTTAAATGACCATCCATTGAAATTTATATAGCTATCCATCTTATTTTACCTGACCATCCTGTAGGATCGATAATGACCCTAGAGGGGGGGGGTGAATAGGGTTTTTAACACTAAATTTAAACTAAACATGGTAATAAAGAAATGCAGTAAAAATAAAATCACACGCAGATATACCCAGCTTCGGCAAACTGTGCCTACTGCTGCCTTTCTAAGATTTTTACTAGGAGATACAAACAGATCCCGCTTACAATCCTATGTAAACTCGCAACTCCTGCTCCTGTTTATCCCTAAGCTCAAAATCTTAGACTAGTCTGTATACCCTAGACTAGATTTTCTCAGATTACACTTCAATATTCTGTGCTCCCTAGTTTTACAATAAAACTAGAAAAGAAGTTTCAAAAAATTCAAAAAAAAAACAAGCTTAAAGGAAATAAGGGGAGGAGTTAAAAGTGGGGGGTCATCCCCTTTTCTTTGCACTAGCCCAAAGTGGTCGGGCCACTTTTATTTTGCGGTGCTCCCTTGTGTTTTCTTTAGCCCGATCCTCCCTTTCTCTCTGAAACAAAAGAATGGCGGCTGCGATTAGGGTTTCAGTGATTTTTCCCTAAATCAATCTCGGTGAAGTGTGTAATGGATTTCTGGAAGCTTGTTTTGCTTCTCCAGTGTATCTCCTTCGTCCTTGCGATCAATCTGAGTGAGTTTTATCAACTCTTGCAATTTATGGTTTCGGATTTCTTTTTGTGTGAATTGATAATTAAGTCCATGATGAATTGTGTGCTTTTATAAGGGTTTCTACACCCTGGTGCTCTGATTTCGTTGATGACTTGCTCGATTTGGCTGATTATTGGTGGTTTCCCCTTTTGGAATTCTCGAATGAAATTGAAATTTGTTGCCTTTAATACTTCGATGAATTTTGATGAAATACTGGACTTGATTTGTGTGATTTCCCTCGGCTTTGAATAATTTGTGGCCCCTTTGAAAAAAAAAATGCCGTGAATTCCTGAAATAAATTGTTGCCTCTTTTGAATTTCCTTTGCGTGATTTGTGGCTATGAATTTCGACATGATTTTGAACTGCTTGATTGTTTGCGTGAATTCTTGTGATTCTGGAAACAAAAATGAAAACAGATAATTGTTTTCCATATGTGATTGAAGATTTAAAAAGAAATATTCTTGCCAAAACAATCGTTGATTACATCCTTTCTGTTTTTGAATCTAGTCGACTTTCACAGATTAAATACTTGCCAAAGTTGAAACATTACTCTTTTGCAAATCTGTGAATTTTCAAAATGAATTTCCCAGAAGAAAATTGATTGTCTTGCCAAATATTCTCCTTGCTGATTTTCTACACTTAAACAAATTGAATTTCTGCATAATTTCTGGAAACATATTTATGATTTCATGCCATAAAAAAAATGTTGTGATTTCTGTCCACATGCTTGCCACATGCTTGCCATTGGTTAATTGCCGAGAAGAATCTTCAAAAAAAAACATTGTTCATTTATGAAAACTAAATCATTCTTTGCATTGCCAAATTATTCTTGCAATCACCACTGAGTATACTGCCACTTGCTGAAACATGTATGTATATGTATCATGCTGACTCGTTTGCTTTTCCACTGTGCTCTACCATGTTTATGCTGCTTCATGAATTTGCTGTGTACTCTTGCATGCACGTTTTGCTTGACCACTTTGTGTCCGCTTTGAAACCTGGCTTGAACTTGAAACTTGTGCATACTGAATTGCACACTTGCTTTCCTGTCTCACCATTTTGAAAAATGATATATATATATATGTGCACAAGTTCACTTGAAACAGTCATTTTCACCATGTTAAAAAAAATGAGTTGTTCTGGCTTTGCTCATTCATGTTTATAGTTATACCACTGCGTTGTGTTGGCCCCTGTACTTGCTCACCATGCTTTCTCCTGAAACCTGAGCATGAACACTTCATTTTGAACTTGCTGTTTCATGTAGATGATCATGATTTTGTCACTTGAGTATTGACACATCTTAACTCATGCTGTAAGATTCACACTTGATATTGCCACTACACTTGATCTTGTAGTTGTCCCCTTGCATCTTTGTTGTTGCACCACCGTTAGTTGCCTGCTTTGACATGTTTGCTGAATTACTTGTATTTTGAGCCTGTTGAACACTGTTTTCTTCATGCTGAGTTGTTTTTCATGTTTTAAAGGTTTGCACTTCCATTTCTCTATTGATTTTTGACTTGTGACCCTGACATAACAAAAAAAAACAGCAGTCAAACTGTACTGAGTTGAGGCTGGTTAGAATCAGTTGGTTCTGATCAGCAAACCAGTATGGTTTTGATGTGGCTGTTCAAGTCTGAAATATGATGAGAAAAACACACAGAAAGCTGAGACAAAAAAAAATTGAATCAATCACACAGAGAATCATTTTTGTTAAAAGTATTTGTTTTAGTTCCAGTGTACCGTGTATTTTTCTTTCTTTTGTGACAGGTTACAGGATGATGCTTTGGACAGCTAAGGTGTTCTTAACAAGATTAATCCAGCAAGAAATGAGAAGAAAAAAAAAATGAAGTGCTTGTAAAAAAAATTGTATGTACTGAAATTATTTGTAAAGTGATTTGGTGTAAATGAATTGTAAAATAAATAAAATTATTGGAAATAAAATTTATTTGATTTTTCTATATTCTGTGTAAATTCTGTGTTATTTTATTTTCCAATAATACTAGATATTCCACAATCAAACACTCCAGTAACAAAAATCTATTTGTTATCATCAAACAAAAATATTAGTATCAACAAACTCCCCCTTTTGATGATGACAAACAGACTTAAGATTTTTGTGAATAACGAGATGTGTTTGAACAAGGGCTCCCCCTACATTTGAGCTCCCCCTATCAGTTGTAAACAGACATGAGTAAAGAATTTGAAAATTAAAAAAAAAATTAAACACTTAGCATTAATGGCAAAATAAAATCTATAGACGTCTGTAAACAACACAAAATCTTAACTTCTTCTCCCCCTTTGTAATCATCAAAAGAATAACAATTCTGGACATTTGTAAAGAGTATGGACTGTAAAGAGTATTGACAGTATCAGATTCAAACACCCCGAATAATCAAACAAAAAGATTAGAATAATCTGTAAAAGAAGAACACATTTCACAAGACAGAAAGTGGAACGATGGAATATTTAATATATATCAGGGATTTTTTTTAAAAAAAAAATATATTTCAATAGCAAACTAACCACGCATGACCAGAGCTTGGATTTTTAAATGGAATTAGCTGCAACATGAAAAAAAAAATTTCAATACTATACTGACCACGCATAACCAGATCTTGGATTTTTAAATGGAATCAGTGATAGCATGAAAAATAAGTATTCTCATAACAATGCATGACCAGAGCTTGGATTTTTAAATGAGATTAGAGAAATACTTATTATTATTATTTTTTATTTGTGTATACTTAAATCCCCTTGATATATATAAAATAATAATGATTGATAGAAGGGTGATAGAGACAGAAGATGAAAGTGAACAAAAGTTCCTCAATTACTCATATTATAAAGCATATTTGATCGTATCAGAGCTACAAATTTTCAAACATCTCATATTCTGAAAACTTACACAGTCACAAATTTATCATAAATGTCCAAAAACTGGTCTTTTCTTGATGATTTGAAGCATGGATTATTTGTCAGGAAGATAATTGCCAACAGAACGTCTTAAGAGAAAATTTATCCAAAAAATGCTAAAAGATTAATTTATTTCTATAATTCCCAATTCCAAACGTAATCTGCAAAATCTGTCTTCAGGAAGGGGTTTTGTAAAAATATCAGCAAGTTGAGATTCGGTTGGAATAAATTCTATACAAATATCTTCACAAGCAATATGATCTCTAAGAAAGTGGTGTCTTACATCAATGTGTTTCGTGCGTGAGTGATGTACTGGATTATTTGATAAGTCAATTGCACTCTTACCGTCACATTTTAAAGGAACTCGTTTATAACAAAGTCCAAAATCAGATAAAGTCTGCATCATCCATAAAATCTGTGCACAACAACTTCCTAAAGCAATATATTCAGCCTCAGTGGTGGATAAAGCAACACAGTTTTGTTTTCTACTTGACCACGACACAAGTGAATGACCTAGCATGAAGCACGTTCCACTAGTACTTTTTCTATCTGTGAGTGAACCAGCATAATCAGCATCAGTATACCCAACTAAATTAAAGTTATCACAAGAAGGATACCATAAGCCCAAATTTGGTGTGTGTAACAAATATCTTAGAATCCGTTTTGTGGCTTTTAGATGAGATTCCTTTGGATTTGATTGAAAACGAGCACACAAACAAACAGAAAACATAATATCAGGTCTAGAAGCAGAAAGATAAAGAAGTGAACCGATAATACCGCGATATTTCTTTTGATCCACAGCAACACCTTTTTCATCTTTGTCAAGTTTGGTTGTTGGACTCATCGGTGTTTTCATTGGCTTTGCATCTTGAACTCCAAATCTCTTTAACAACTCCATCACGTACTTTGTTTGGGAGATAAAGATCCCTTTGCTACTTTGTTTGATTTGGAAACCAAGAAAGAATTTCAGCTCTCCAACCAAACTCATCTCAAATTTGTCCTGCATAACTTTTTCAAATTTTTCACATAAGACATTATTAGTAGCACCATATATGATATCATCAACATAAATTTGGACAATTAAAAAATCATCACCATCATGAGATAAAAACAAGGTTGTGTCAGCACTTCCCTTTTTAAAACCGTTTTCCAAGAGATATGTACACAGACAGTCATACCAAGCTCTAGGAGCTTGCTTAAGGCCATACAATGCTTTTTCCAGTTTGTATACATGATTTGGATAATCGTGATTCTCAAAACCAGGGGGTTGTTCAACATACACTTCTTCTTTTAGTTCTCCATTCAGAAAAGCACTCTTCACATCCATTTGCTTTAATTTGAACCCCTTAAAGCACGCAAAACTTAACAAAATTCTGATTGCTTCAAGCCTAGCAACTGGGGCAAAAGTTTCATCAAAGTCAACACCTTCGATTTGATTGTATCCCTTAGCAACCAACCTAGCTTTGTTTCTTGTTACGTTTCCAGATTCGTCAAGCTTATTTTTGAATACCCATTTTGTTCCAACAACTGGGTAGTCTTTTGGCCTGGGTACCAAGTTCCAGACTCTGTTTCTCTCAAACTGGTTAAGTTCCTCCTGCATAGATAACAACCAAAATTCATCATTAAGAGCAACATCATAAGAACTTGGTTCTATTTCAGATACAAAAGCATTATGAATACAAAGAGTACAAACTTCCCTATTGAGAGAGGATCGTGTACGAACACCAGCAGTTGGACTTCCAATTACCAAATCTGGAGGATGACTTGGCTTGAATTTTAATCTTTCGATATCTGTTGCTGCTTCAGTGGTTTTTTCATTGTTTGTCTCAACATCATTGTTTTCTTGTTCAATTTCTTGTGCACCAGCATCATCTTTATCCTCTTCAGGTATCGTATCCATATCTGATTCATTGAACTTGACGTTGACGGTTTCCACGATTGTTCTTGACTGTTTATTGAAGATTCTGTAAGCCTTACTTCTTGAGGAATAACCCATGAAGATTCCATCAACCGTTTTTGACTCAAATTTCCCAAGCTGTTCACCTATGTTCAAAATGTAACAAGGACATCCAAACACTCTAAAATATGAGATGTTAGGCTTTTTGTTAGACCACAGTTCATATGACGTTTTATTAAGTATTGGTCTAATCATAACTCTGTTCATTACATAGCATGAAGTATTGACTGCCTCAGCCCAGAAAGTTTGAGGCAATTTATATTCACATAACATAGATCTAGCCATTTCTTGTAATGTACGATTTTTCCTTTCAACCACCCCATTCTGTTGAGGTGTTCGAGGAGCTGAAAATTCATGTTTGAAACCATTTTCTTCACAAAGATTTTCAAAGTCTAAGTTTTCAAATTCACCTCCATGATCACTTCTTAAAGTTTTAATTGAAACCCCTTTTTCATTTTGGACAAGTTTTGAAAACTTTAAAAAATAATCAAAAGCTTCAGACTTTTTGGCTAGAAAGTAAACCCATGTAAACCTAGAGTAATCATCAACCAATACATAACAATAACGTTTACCATTTAAACTAGCAGTATCAGTAGGTCCAAACAAGTCCATATGAATCAATTCAAGCACTCGTGAAGTGCTAACAACATTTTTTGGACGGAAAGATGAACGACTAAGTTTTCCCATGGTACAAGCTTTACATACTTTGTTATTTTTGTAATTCTGATGTGGTAAACCCCTGACAAGTTCATTTGCTTTCAGTCTTTCAAGAAGACCCATACTTGCATGTGCCAACCTTCTGTGCCATAAGATTGCCTCCTCTTCTGTTGCTACCAAGCACCTAGATACTGTTACATCATCGAAAGAGAGAGTATAGACATTTCCTTTTCTCTTCCCTGTAAACACAACTTTTCCAGAGGAGATCTCAATGATTTTGCAACTATTACTATCAAACACAACATTCATTCCTTTATCACAAAGCTGACTGATAGAGATAAGATTGTGAAAAAGATTATCAACATATAAAACATCAGTTAAGGCAAAAATACTGTTACCTACTTTTCCTTTACCAATAATTTTACATTTGTTGTTGTCACCTAACGTCACATTCCCACCTTTATGTTTTTCCAGGCTAAGGAACAGTCTTTTATCACCTGTCATATGTCTGGAGCAACCTGAATCCAAGTACCATTTTTGTTGCTCCTTAGCCCGCCAACATACCTACACAAACAGAGAAGGAGATGACCTAGAGAAACTTCTAGGTCTAATCATATCAGTAGTAGAAGAATGATAGTCATAAGATTCTTTTGGAATCCAAATTTGATTTTTCTTCTTATTTGTGTTCCAATCTTTGTGATAATTGTGTGCCAAGTGTTTAGGGACCCATACCTTTTTGAACTTCTGAATTTTACTGCTAAACTTGCAATTTTCATGACTGTGACCAATCACCCCACATTTTACACATTTGGGAAAAATACTTTTACCTTTAGCATTGTCACTTCCAGTTATTTCTTGTATCTTCCCAAAACCCAGTCCTTTTCTATTATTCCCAACCAATTGGTTTCCAAGTAACATTTTAAAAGATGTTTGACCGATTGAGAATTTGTTCAATGTGACTTCTAGATCTTGGACTCTTGTTTTTAAGATTGTGTTCTCATTCACAAGTGAAGTGCATCGTTTAATGTAGTTCTTTCTTTTAGTGTCATCTTCAACTTTTAGAGTCAAGTTTTCTTTTTCAAGATTCTCAATGGTGCTCTTGAGTGTTAAAATTTCTAGATTCACATCTTTACACATTTCACAATCTAGATTATTGGGTTTTGAAGCATTTTTAATCTCAGATTCCAACTTCTTATTATTGTGAACAAGGTTGAAGTTTTCCGCTTTCAGTTTCTCTGCGTCTGATTCTAACGTGTCAATAATTTCAGAAAGATGTTTACACATTAAAACTAGATCGTCATAACTGTATACCTCAGTGGTTTCCTCGTCAGTATCTTCTAGGTCTGATTTTGCCATGAAGCACAAATTGCTTTCCTCCTCACTGCTGTCTGAATCTTCTTCTCCTTCCTCGTCATCCCAAGTTACGGCAAAAGCTTTCTTTTTCTTCTTGTTTCTTTGGAGAAGTGGACAATTTGGTTTTATGTGTCCAGGCTTTTGACAGTTGTAGCAGAGTGGTTCGTCTTCTGAATTGTTGGTCTTTGGTTTATTTCTTCGAGGTTTGAATTTTCTCCACTTCGTGAGTTGTCTGACTGCCATGGCAAGCTGTTCAATAGGATCTTCACTATCGCTAGTGACAGTGTTGGACAAAGCTATTGACTTCTTTTTCAGATCTGAGTTGTTGCGATCTTCTCTTGCTTTCAGCTCCATTTCATATGTCATCAGATTCCCGATAAGCTCTTCCATGCTCAGCTTGCTCAGATCTTTGGATTCTTGAATGGCTGTGACTTTTGCTTCAAAGTTCATGGGCAGAACACGCAGAATCTTCCTCACAAGCTCCACTTCTGTATAGACCTTTCCAAGGGCTCTGGCATTGTAAACTAGTACGGAGAAGCGACCATACATGTCCTTGATGCTCTCGTCCTTCTGCATGTTGAAGTTTTCATATTCATTACTGAACATGGCAAGACGGGATTCTTTAACCTGAGAAGTTCCTTCGTGTGTGACTTCCAGAGTATGCCAAATTTCCTGGGCTGTATTACAATGAGAAATTCTGTTATATTCTGTTTAATCAAGAGCACAAATCAGAGCATTCATAGCTTTAGAATCTATAGAGTATAATTTCTTATCATTTGCATCCCACCTACTTTTTGGTTTAGGTGTTACAATACCATTAACAGTTTCAGTCGGAGGTGTATATCCAGTTTCAATGATATCCCAGACATCATAATCAACAGACACTAGATAAATTTTCATCCTAGCTTTCCAATACGCGTAATCACTACCATTGAACATGGGTGGTCTAGCAATAGATTGACCTTCAGAAAAAGCATTGTTCATTGAAGTCATGATTCTAGGGTTCAAACACCGGCTCTGATACCAATTGTAGGATCGATAATGACCCTAGAGGGGGGGTGAATAGGGTTTTTAACAATAAATTTAAACTAAACACGGTAATAAAGAAATGCAGTAAAAATAAAATCACACGCAGATATACCCAGCTTCGGCAAACTGTGCCTACTGCTGCCTTTCTAAGATTTTTACTAGGAGATACAAACAGATCCCGCTTACAATCCTATGTAAACTCGCAACTCCTGCTCCTGTTTATCCCTAAGCTCAAAATCTTAGACTAGTCTGTATACCCTAGACTAGATTTTCTCAGATTACACTTCAATATTCTGTGCTCCCTAGTTTTACAATAAAACTAGAAAAGAAGTTTCAAAAAATTCAAAAAAAAAAAAACAAGCTTAAAGGAAATAAGGGGAGGAGTTAAAAATGGGGGGTCATCCCCTTTTCTTTGCACTAGCCCAAAGTGGTCGGGCCACTTTTATTTTGCGGTGCTCCGTTGTGTTTTCTTTAGCCCGATCCTCCCTTTCTCTCTGAAACAAAAGAATGGCGGCTGCGATTAGGGTTTCAGTGATTTTTCCCTAAATCAATCTCGATGAAGTGTGTAATGGATTTCTGGAAGCTTGTTTTGCTTCTCCAGTGTATCTCCTTCGTCCTTGCGATCAATCTGAGTGAGTTTTATCAACTCTTGCAATTTAGGGTTTCGGATTTCTTTTTGTGTGAATTGATAATTAAGTCCATGATGAATTGTGTGCTTTTATAAGGGTTTCTACACCCTGGTGCTCTGATTTCGTTGATGACTTGCTCGATTTGGCTGATTATTGGTGGTTTCCCCTTTTGGAATTCTCGAATGAAATTGAAATTTGTTGCCTTTAATACTTCGATGAATTTTGATGAAATACTGGACTTGATTTGTGTGATTTCCCTCGGCTTTGAATAATTTGTGGCCCCTTTGAAAAAAAAATGCCGTGAATTCCTGAAATAAATTGTTGCCTCTTTTGAATTTCCTTTGCGTGATTTGTGGCTATGAATTTCGACATGATTTTGAACTGCTTGATTGTTTGCATGAATTCTTGTGATTCTGGAAACAAAAATGAAAACAGATAATTGTTTTCCATATGTGATTGAAGATTTAAAAAGAAATATTCTTGCCAAAACAATCGTTGATTACATCCTTTCTGTTTTTGAATCTAGTCGACTTTCACAGATTAAATACTTGCCAAAGTTGAAACATTACTCTTTTGCAAATCTGTGAATTTTCAAAATGAATTTCCCAGAAGAAAATTGATTGTCTTGCCAAATATTCTCCTTGCTGATTTTCTACACTTAAACAAATTGAATTTCTGCATAATTTCTGGAAACATATTTATGATTTCATGCCATAAAAAAAATGCTGTGATTTCTGTCCACATGCTTGCCACATGCTTGCCATTGGTTAATTGCCGAGAAGAATCTTCAAAAAAAACATTGTTCATTTATGAAAACTAAATCATTCTTTGCATTGCCAAATTATTCTTGCAATCACCACTGAGTATACTGCCACTTGCTGAAACATGTATGTATATGTATCATGCTGACTCGTTTGCTTTTCCACTGTGCTCTACCATGTTTATGCTGCTTCATGAATTTGCTGTGTACTCTTGCATGCACGTTTTGCTTGACCACTTTGTGTCCGCTTTGAAACCTGGCTTGAACTTGAAACTTGTGCATACTGAATTGCACACTTGCTTTCCTGTCTCACCATTTTGAAAAATGATATATATATGTGCACAAGTTCACTTGAAACAGTCATTTTCACCATGTTAAAAAAAATGAGTTGTTCTGGCTTTGCTCATTCATGTTTATAGTTATACCACTGCGTTGTGTTGGCCCCTGTACTTGCTCACCATGCTTTCTCCTGAAACCTGAGCATGAACACTTCATTTTGAACTTGCTGTTTCATGTAGATGATCATGATTTTGTCACTTGAGTATTGACACATCTTAACTCATGCTGTAAGATTCACACTTGATATTGCCACTACACTTGATCTTGTAGTTGTCCCCTTGCATCTTTGTTGTTGCACCACCGTTAGTTGCCTGCTTTGACATGTTTGCTGAATTACTTGTATTTTGAGCCTGTTGAACACTGTTTTCTTCATGCTGAGTTGTTTTTCATGTTTTAAAGGTTTGCACTTCCATTTCTCTATTGATTTTTGACTTGTGACCCTGACATAACAAAAAAAACAGCAGTCAAACTGTACTGAGTTGAGGCTGGTCAGAATCAGTTGGTTCTGATCAGCAAACCAGTATGGTTTTGATGTGGCTGTTCAAGTCTGAAATATGATGAGAAAAACACACAGAAAGCTGAGACAAAGAAAAAATTGAATCAATCACACAGAGAATCATTTTTGTCAAAAGTATTTGTTTTAGTTCCAGTGTACTGTGTATTTTTCTTTCTTTTGTGACAGGTTACAGGATGATGCTTTGGACAGCTAAGGTGTTCTTAACAAGATTAATCCATCAAGAAATGAGAAGAAAAAAAAATGAAGTGCTTGTAAAAAAAATTGTATGTACTGAAATTATTTGTAAAGTGATTTGGTGTAAATGAATTGTAAAATAAATAATATTATTGGAAATAAAATTTATTTGATTTTTCTATATTCTGTGTAAATTCTGTGTTATTTTATTTTCCAATAATACTAGATATTCCACAATCAAACACTCCAGTAACAAAAATCTATTTGTTATCATCAAACAAAAATATTAGTATCAACACATCCGTCAAGGTTTATCTGACTATCCATCTAGAATTATGAGGAACACCCATCTCACATATTATATGGATTATCTATTATTAATCATGTGAGTATCCATTACTATTGTTCGCTCTAGAGAGCCGAGGAAGGGGGGTTCCATGGAGGAAGGGAAAAAAGTTTAGGATGAGAAGGCCCTGAAGAAAATAATTTGAAGGGAAGAGCAGAAATTTGAAAACCAACTGGATGGATCAAACACTGCACTTTGAGCTCAATAAATTAACTACTAAACAGCCAACTCAGCTACAAACAACTTTATTCAAATACAAGCATCGCTTTTATATAATTAAGTATTTTTAATTTGCGGCTAAACCCAACCCACCTCCTATTACCCATTGAGGGGTGTTGCTCCTGGAGCCGACCCTTTCCATTATACATGGTTCATCCGCTGAAATTTATGTTCACTATTCATCATACATTTAATAGTTTTTCTACGATAACTATGAGCCCATCAAGAACAATATAGAGACTATCCATCACATATTACATAATTTTCTTAGGAAAATTGTGAACTCGTCATTCCATCAATTAATAACAAAAAAAGCATTATTAATTCAAGTGCTAACCCATGTCCACTGGTATCCCTAATTAGTTTCTGGACCCCTAAAATTATCACGTGCTGTATATAAAATCAATAACATCCCAATGATGTTGTCAATTTCAAAGACATAGGCTTACCCGTCCAATTTAATGAATTTTTTTTTAATTTACAAAATTACGGTATCCTTGCCGCTAGAATGATGTTGAACCTCAAACCGAGCTTCAAAGAAAAGAATTATGATTTTTAATAGGTATAAGGAAATTATCTTGAAAACATAAGGCTTTCGATCCTCTACAACATAGGCTACGTTACCTTTTAAACATATATTTTGGCTACAATGCCAAAAACATAAGGCTTTCGATTCTCTACAATATTGGATATCTTACCTTATAAACATGTATTTCTGATTTGCATAAAAACAAAGGTCTTTGCCTATTGAACATATGATTCTAAATGAAATAATTACGACATCAAAGCTACATAGCATAGATTCTAAAAACAAAGAAACAGAGGATGTCACAACTGTCGAATTTCGACATCAAATTCTTAAAAATATAGATGTCCAAAACATATACTTTTGATATTATTATACACAAGCTGTGGTATTTGAAATACAAACCTTCAGCAAATATACCACAAAACATAAGATGTCAAAATTGTTGACTTACGACATCAATGTTTCAAAAATTTAGATATGAAACCATATGTCTTCATAACTACAAATGACAAAAGATTCTGAGTAAAACAGGTAGTCGCAATTTATAAAAACAAGGAAGAATTTTGAAATTATTGTATCGAACCTCTTCAACCATGTGGTATCTTATTCCATTAAGTAATGGAGGTGGGACACTGTGTGAATATTGATGCTGCATTTTTGTAAACTCGATATTGTCTGTTGGATATTTATTATCGATACTAGCTTTTATTAATGTCGAAATAGGGAATATCAAATAAAAAAGAAGTATATTTAAACTGGACAATGGTACTTATGTAATAGTTAAAAAAACTATTTTATTCCCTTTAAATCCGTTTCTTCTTACCCATTATTATCTCTTGCAAAAATATGACTAATTAACATGGATAACTATTCATTCCCCTTTCAGACCTTGTTAAAAATAAGTTTCACCTCCTTAGAAATGTTTGCAAGCTTAATTATTAATTGATGCACTTTTATTTAAATATATTTCTAGCATAATGAATTCATAGAAAATCATAATTACTTTGTTAAAATCCCTAAAAATACCGAATAATTGATTTTATATATTCTTTCCCTTGTAACAATTGTATGATTAATATAGTTATTTAATAATTAAAACCCAAAATAAATGTTGTTTCCGCTTTAGAAAATACATATTCATTTGATCTTGAAAAATTATGAAATTAAAAATTTATCTTTAGAAAAATATTTTACCCAATATACTAGAAAATCAAATCAATTAGGGATTGAAAACTACGGTTTTACCTTTAACACCTATTATAATACTTAAATAAAAATCTGGAAAATCATTACTCTATGCAAACGATGACTTGCACAACTATAACATGGCAATATGATAAAAATCAACTTATTACTCTATGCAAACGATGACTTGCACAACTATAACATGGCAATATGATAATAATCAACTTAGAAATTAACCATAATCAAAGTCAATCATAAAAAATAGAGATGGTTTAGTATTATTCACCTTAGATTGGATTAAAGATTAAGATCGGATAAAGATTTGCTTCTCTTTAAAGATTTTCCCTTTAGATCCTTTGATTTACTCTTCTTCCTTTAGCTCGTAATGGTCAGCCTTTCTTATATTTCTTTTGATTATTTTTGTGATGTAAAATGGAATGAATAAGGGAGGGGTAAAGGCTTATAGAGTGAAATAAAGCCCTATTCCTAATTGTCCACTCTCATTTGTTCCCTTTTATATAAAGTTTTGAAACAATATATTGACTAAGGCTCGACCCAATCATTTATCAAATCTCATTCTCATTATCACCACATACAACATTATTTTAATTTATAAATATCATGAATCGTGTTACTCAAAATTAGTGGTGTTACAGGATTCTGTCCATAAAGAATTTTGTCCTTGAAATTCGGTAAGTGCCACTAAATAACCATATCAAACAACTGTAACAAACAATGTTATTATATCATACTAGCTACTAAGTCCATATAATTGATATAGAACACATTAGCATAGAAATATAGGATATGTATGCCTAATATGTCCCTTGTCTCTCAAGAATAGTCTTTCTCATTGTTTCTCTACTAGACTTCTACTAACTCGACTATCTTATTTCTTAACGTCTTTTAATCTTTTGCTATAAACAAATTGGTTGTCTAACAATGATTAGATCTGGTTATTACAAAATCCTTCAGTGCAGTCGGGGTAATAGTAGTCTTTGGATCTTGTAAGTATTCTCTAAGATGAGAAACATGAAAAATTCCATAGACACTTACTAAACTTCTAGGTAACTCAAATCACTACATAGTTTCAATACCTTCTATGTAATAAGTCTTACATATCTAGGTGCAAGTTTCATGGACTTTCCAAACCATATCACACATTTCATCATCGATATCTTAACAAAAAACCAATTTTTTATGCTAAGCTCTAGATCATTACACCTACTATCTGGGTGGCTCTTTTGTCTAGACTAATCTCCCTTATTCCTTGTTTAGATTAACTCAATCTTCTCCTTAGCTTCTCTTATCACACCTAAATTGAGTAACAGTTATCTCTAGCCTTCAACCAATCTAACAGTGATTTGCACGGTCTTCCATACAAAGCTTTAAAAGACATCATTCCCACGCTACTCTTATAACTATTATTATAGGAAATATCGGCTAAGTGCAAATTGTCTTACAAGAGCCCTTTGAAATCTAGTATACAAGCTCTTATCAAATCTGCGGTTATCTTATTACTCTTTTTACATTCCTATAGGTTTGTGGGTGATACGCAATCCTCATCTTTAGCATAGTACCTAGAACTTCGATAAAATCTTCTAAATTCATTATAAAATAAAGCATATCTATCACTGATTGTACTACTAGGAATCCCATCTAGTCTAACAATGTTCTTTATAAATAACCCAACCAAAGTAGTTGACGCCTTTGCTAATTAACAAGTATAAATGTCCAGTCTTGGTCAATCTATCCACCATAATCCAAATGCTTTCATTTTCTATCTTCACCCTTTGCAATCCTTTCAATTGAATCCATGGATATAAAATCCCATTTCCAAATTATAATATCTGATGGTGAAAGCAATCCACATGCTTTTGATACTTATTTCTTTTACTCTTTGACAATTAAAAATCACCTCACCCATTAGCCTTCATCCTTTTCCATACCTTCTAGAAAAAATTCTATCTATATCCTCATACATTTTAGCTTCTTTTGAAAGAGTGGCATATGTCTATTGATGACACTCCCCAAGAACATCTCTCAATAGGTTACCAACCTATGCAACACATAACCTTCCATTATTGTTTAGCCATTCATTTTGCTAAAAAATAAATTCCTTCAAGTCATCAATCTCAGTTCCTAATTCAATCAATCTAATTTGCACGACAATAATAGATCATTTTTTCTACATATAAGCAATACTTTCAATGAATAGTGGTCGGAATTCACTGAAAAGAAACATGGTGATATTCTAACTAGAACTAGAAGTCAGCCTTAACTTCTCACCATAGGTAGTCCGGGCTTCTTGACCTTTCCATTCTTCAATCATTGATAATACTATGTTTTAATGTTCTCTACTAAGTGCATATGCAATCTTATTCCCATTCTTTGGTGCATACTCAATACCAAATTCATAAGATGCCAAAAAATTCTAGCCATTTCTACTATCTCATATTCGACACATTCTGAGTGAATAAATATTTTAAAGACTTATGATCTATGTAAAACTCAAATTATTCTCCCAAAATTTAGTGCCTCCGCACTTTCAAAGCAAAGATTACAGCTTTTAGTTCCAAATAAATGTCAAATACCTAATTTCATGCAGTTTGATTTGTCAAGAAGCATAGAGATCCCTTTTCCCATTTTACATCAATACAACTCCTAACCTTATCCCACATGCGTATACACCCCCCCCCCCCACTAGATCCTAATTCCCATTTGAAACAACTAACACGGGCGCATTTGTCAATAACTTTTATAGCTTTTGAAATGCTTCCGTACATTTTCTAGACCAAATATTTTTACATCCTTTTTTGTTCGTTTAATCAAGGTTGCTACTAACCGAGAGAAACCTTAATGAATCTCTAGTTATAGCTGGACAATCCAATAAATATCTTGAACTTAGTTACATTCTCAAGTCCCTTCTAATTACTAAACGAACCTATTTATTTTAAAAAGAAGTTAGAAATAGCATGGCAGTTTGAAAATTTGAATTCGAACTTTGACTGAATGTACAGGATGCAAAATAAATCGGATTTTAGTGAAACCAAAAATATTTAAATCTGTTTAAAAATATCTTACCAACGAATCCGAAAAATTGAAATTTCATAGCGGAAATAAAAAGCTATGGGAAGTTGAATATTCAGAATAGTCGTTATGAAATTTAAAATAATATATAGCCCGTATAAATAGCCATTTTACAAACGACCTTTGTTTTCAACGAAACCACACATTTTGGATCCGGAATGTCAAATTATTGCAGGATTCCAATTTTCATAATTTTTGGAATTAATATGTGAGCGTGGCAAAAGAAAATGTGTTTTGCCAATTTAAGTTAATTTGGATCGACCAGAAAATGGCCATTTTTCAAACGGTCTCCAAATTCAACGAAATTAATTTTGTTCGGACCGTATCATCAAAAATAGCTAGATTTATTTTTCGAGAATAAAGTCAGTATTTGGCCCCGGTAAATTAAAATGTTCGATCAAATTAAATAATTAAATATTTAATTATTATACTTAAAGAAAAGTGGACTGAAAGAGTAGAATGGGCCTATGAAACATATCCTGTTGTGTCCAGAATAAGGATATTTAACAGGGGGTGCCACTCGTTGGGTTTGATTTGGAGTTAGGAGCGATATAGGAATTATATTGAAATTAAATGGAATTAAATAAAATAAAAATAAAAATAGACATACGTGTATATATGCGTATACCGTATAATCCTCATCGTTATTTCTTAGCCGTCGCACTTCAAAATCAATAGCGTGAATCGTTTGTTCCTTTCTCCTCCAATAACTCCAAATCCATTCAATAAAAGTCGATGCTTATTTAGACAAATCTAAAGAGGATCTTCTCCTCGTTAAATCCATACTAGTCTCAGGGTTTATCATTCAAAATTCTCAAAATTCTGAGCCCTCGAAGTCCGCGTCTTCAACCCGCCGCCAAGATCACTTCCGACCATCGATGTGGGCCCTTCCTAGCTCCATCTCGTGGCGAAACCTGATCAACCTCTCGTGCCTCGTGTCGCACGCCAAATCGAACCCTAGGTTCGAACCTGGGTGTTAAAACTGTCGGCTTCTATTTGAATATAGAAGAAGGTATTTTTTTATTAATTAATTTAATTATTATATTTTAATTATTAACAAACTTCATAAAATCATATCTCGGTCATATGATAACGAAATTCGATGAAACAGGAAGCGTTGGGACCATAAATTCAAGATCTACATTTCAGAAGAGACCGCATAATTTTTGGAGCCTTCTACAATTTTAGAAGAAATAAAAAGTGATGTGAGATTTTTGAATCCGAATTAAAAAAATAAAATTATATTAGGTTGCAGACGGAGTTTAGAAACTCCCTACACCCGTCGTCCACAGACCATGGACGACTTGATTGTATTGTGATGTGGAATTGGATTATTTTTAGTGATTGACTATGATTGAAACGAAATTGATCGTGTTTGTGGAAAATTAAATTGTACATAAAAATAAACTCTTGTATAGCCGCGAGGCGTAATTAGCGCGAGGAGCCGTACTAGGGACGATGTCGGTTTTAATTACCCTACCGTTATGCTACCGAAATTTTCTGAAATATTTTTACAGTTATAAAATATTCTTGTTGTTATATAAAATTGTTTGAATAATATGAAGTTTTATTTTTATTATATATATATATATATATGGATATGAAATGATCACTATATGTCAACATAAAATTCATATTTTTGTTATAGGTCAAAAATGGACATTGTTAAATAAAAATGTATTTACATTGGATTTTACATTTTTAATGTAAATGAAACATTAAAAATAAACATTGTTAAATAAAAATGTATTTAAATTAGATTTTACATTTATAGTGTATGTGAAACAATAAAAATAAACATTGTGATATAAAAATGAATTTACATTAAAATTTACATTTTTATGTAAAAGAAACATTAAAAATGTCCACTGTTATATAAAATATGTTTTCTTTGAAATTTACATTTTTATTGTAAATGAAACATTAAAAATGTCCATTGTCATATAAAATATGTTTTCTTTGAAATTTAAATTTTTATGTAAATGAAACATTATAAATTTCCATTAAAATATGTTTTCTTTGAAATTTACATTTTTATTGTAAATGAGACATTAAAAATGTCCATTGTTATATAAATATGTTTTCTTTGAAATTTACATTCTTATTGTAAATGAAACATTAAAAATGTCCATTGTTATGTAAAATATGATTTCTTTGAAATTTACATTTTTATTGTAAATGAAACATTAAAAATGTCCATTGTTATATAAAATATGTTTTCTTTGAAATTTACATTTTTATGGTAAATAAAACATTAAAATGTCTATTGTTATATAAAATTTGTTTTCTTTGAAATTTACATTTTTATGTAAATGAAACATTAAAAATGTCCATTGTTATATGAAATATGTTTTCTTTGAAATTTACATTTTTATTGTAAATGGAACATTAAAAATGTCCTGTGAAGACCCGCAACTTCCCCGTAAAGGAAAGCGACGGATAGTTCGAGAACAAACCACAGCAGAACGCATACAGAAGAACATTTCATTGTATATTACAACAATGCATCAGATTACAAGAATATATAGAGTATAAATGAATATTACACAGAAATATCAGAGATTTAAATTACATTTAAATACATAGCAGCGGAAAATAATACAATACACAACTAGAATGAGATATACGGATACAAAGCTTTCCGGATATCGTTCCAGCTGTAAACCAGGATCCTGTGAATATAAATCTGCAAAACCCAAAACTACTAGCTGCCCATGTCAAAATAAGGGCACCCAGAGTTTAGGTTAAAACAATAAACTCCAGGTCAGTCATGTGACTGGTGTGAGAACTAAAACAGTTATTAATCTTTATTTTAAATCATTAGGTAAATCAAGGGACCACGCCGTATAATACGGAACGGGTTTCCTCCCAAGAATACCAGTGCATGAAACAAACAGCGCAATGCTAAATAAAGAAAAATGAAGCTGTTATAAGACCCAGGTCCCATCACACAATGCAACGCAGTCGAGGATAGGGTTTTCCCTTATAACAGCCAAAGGATGCTTGATACGTTTTAAAACAAATCATTTGATACTATTATAAGTGTATAAAACAACTTCAAATCATAAGTATCAATCATAGGCGGCATGAGCGTCCCATGCCACTATGTCGCCATATATAGGTTTACAAATAAAACCGCAAATGTCACGTATTTGGAAATTGGATTTCCATCTATGAACCGAGGCAAAAGATAGTCCTCAACCGATTCGAGACGCTCTAGCCCGCCCCTCAGGAACAGCCGCAACTGCCCCTTGGATCGTCAGGGCCGGTCCACACGGAGTGGATTATTATGCCTGAACAATACGTCTCCCCACCCTATGGGGTGTAAGTCTGGTCCGTCAGCCGACCAGAATGCATTCGGCCGAAACCGATATAACCGAGGCGCCTCGCAACAGCAACAACCACATAAGTCAAACTCGTCAGGGCGTGTAAAACCACTGACGCCACTTCTAGCTAGAAAGAAACGCAAGTCCTCCCTGAGGTCCGTCTCCCGTTTTTGGTTCATACCTGGTGTGAAACACGCGAGGTAAACGTTACACAAAGCTACGCCACAAAGGCCGTGCTTTGATCATCACCACAAGACTTTGCTTTTCAACAGAAGCCTTGATCATTTGCATCTTAGCATGCCACACAGGCAAACCATCCTATGCAACCGATATCAGTCACACAGAATGAAATCCGATGTCAGACACACAGTCCATTTACAAGTCCGTTCTGGGTCTGAACGAAACCGGAGGCACCTAGTACCCCGCATATCCATCGATCTCCAAGTACGTCTGGACGATCACCAACTGTTTCCATCTTCTTGGGTGTACAGCCCAATCAAGATCATCAGTTATCACCCAAACGACGTGAAGACTTCCGGTCTTCGACCATCGTCTTCATCTTCGACTTATCGTCGTATCAGTTATTCAGAATGGGATAAACCCGGTCTTTCCGAATAACTCACGTATATATTATAAAAGTGTTACACAAACACAACATACGCCTCATTCCAATTCATTAGTCACTAACCGTAAATTAATCAAGAGAATAATTCCCCAAATATTAACCCCGAAGGCCGAAACCAACATCAGATCAATATCCAGAAAACCATTCTGCTTGGCTAACCGACAGTTAGTTTCTAAATTTCACATTCAAATCTAATTAAAGATTTAACTATCGCCTGGAGCAAAACTGGTGATACTCCATTCTCGATCTTTTCAATCTAATTAAAGATTCATTAAAACTCCACTTAGTTTTAATCTGTGACTGGGTTAAAGAATCAGTGTCATCTAAAAACACGGTTCGCGATAAACCCAAAGTCACATTCCATTAATTATCGGGTTAAAGAACGAGTGTTATTTAAAACACTGTTCACGATAAACCCAAAAATCATTCCATTAATTATCGGGTTAAAGAACGAGTGTTATTTAAAACACTGTTCACGATAAACCCAAAAATCAATATCAATTCAATTCCAATTAAATATCATTTAATTGGTACACTTCATTAAATCTAAATAAAAAGATTTAATCTTTTCTCAACTGGGTTCAAGAACAGTGTTAGTGAAGACACCATTCACGACAAACCCAAATCACATTCGATATTCAATACAAGGCTCTGAATAGAAAATACATCGGCTTATATTCAATATCGAATTCTACGACTAACAAATGTCGTATTGGAAATAACGATACAAATATATATCTTTCAAATTTCCATAACAACACCTGTAATATCACGAATTCCAATATCGAAATATTCCGAAGACAATTTCGATTTAAATCCACTCCAATGCAATCATTGGAAATTTTGGTTATTTTCAAAACCCTTTTCGAATTCAATTTATTTATTTAAAAATAAATAGAATTATAATTCTAGTTCAAAACTAGTTCATTTCGATAAAAATCTATTTTTATCTTTTCAAATATGGAGTTTTTCATCCCAAATCTTCACAAATCATTTCTTATGATTTTACATAAATTATTACTATTTTTAATAATTTTATCAAGGCCCGTACAGTCGATTTCCATCAACGGCCATCGAACTGCACTTACAGCGACCTTTTTCAAATTTGATTTGGACATAATTCCAAATCCAACCGTTAGATTTCAAATTTCTAACATTCGTTAGAAAGCTCTTTTCGATACGAACCCAACGGTTCTGGTTTTAGGAGAATCCGACGGTCGGATCTCCCGTAATGTCCGTTTGAAATAAATGGTCGAAATTCGCGAACTGCCGCGGCGCGGCGCGTTCTATTCAGGCCATTATATTATATATATAATATATATAATATATATTTCGTCGATTTCTATTCAAAACGAATTATATAAATAGTTTTAAAATCGTTTCAAAACCTATTTCAACTTCCATTTCAATTCAAAGAAAAATTGAATTCTTCCTTATAAATTCGTTTTAAAATTCATTTCTATTCAATTCAAATTTCAATTCAGTTTGAATTCATATTCAATTCAATTCATTTCGAAATCGTTTTCAATTCAATTCAGTTCGAAATCGCTTTCAATTCAATTCATTTCGAATTCGTTTTCAATTCAATTCATTTCGAAATCGTTTTCAATTCAATTCATTTCGAAATCGTTTTCAATTCAATTCATTTCGAATTCGTTTTCAATTCAATTCATTTTGAATTCGTTTTCAATTCAATTCATTTCGAAATCGTTTTCAATTCAATTCATTTCGAATTCGTTTTCAATTCAATTCATTTCGAAATCGTTTTCAATTCAATTCATTTCGAATTCGTTTTCAATTAAATTCATTTCGAAATCGTTTTCAATTCAATTCATTTCGAAATCGTTTTCAATTCAATTCATTTCGAAATCGTTTTCAATTCAATTCATTTTGAATTCGTTTTCAATTCAATTCATTTCGAAATCGATAAAATCGATATAAATATCGTTCTCGTCAAAATGGCGTCAATCTAATCAACACGGCTTCATATATTCCTTTATTTTCAAATATTCTATTTCAAATATTTCTTTTTCAAAACTGGAATGAGGCCCAATCAATTACCATATAAAATTAATTATATGGATTTTCATACAACACATGTATATAATAGCATTGAAAATAATCAACCATCAACCAAAGTGCACTACACTGTATAAGCATCAAATATAGATATTCAACGCTTACAACAGCATGTCAATCAATCGATCGACATATTTAATCAATCAGGATGAGTGAACTTCAAATTTCATCCTAACACCCGTGTGGGGTTTCAAACAATCAAACACATATTTTATTTGTGCAGTTAGGCGATGTGTAAAATTTATCGACCCAATCAATGTCATTCAAATAAGTGTACATAAACAAACCATCTGGTTTGTAAATGAATATTTATTTTATTCACTTTCACTATATTCATATTCACGTTAAAAATTGTATTTTTAACGATAAAACATTTTATTCTATCATATGAATTTCTATTATTCATTTACACAATAAAATGATATTTTTATTTTCTAACATATTTTAGAAAATTTCGGCGGCATAACGGCACGATACTAGAAACGGGACAAGGCCTAGCCTAATCCCCGGTCTAGTGAAGGCCCACGCCATTCACTCATCAATCAAATCAATTTCATTTTGCAAACCACAAAATTTGGAGTAAGAGTCTAACCTAGTCTTACTCCTTCGCCTTATAACGGCGCACGTCTAATCCTAACCAATTTATCGATTCGATTTTTCACACCACAAACCACATTCAAACCAATATCTCGATCAATCACCAAACAATCCAAACAAACAAGTCCATGGTATGTGGACGGGTGTCGGGTGCTTCTAATAAGCACCGTCTGCATCCTAGTATATATATATATAACTAGAAATATAAATTGAAAGGTGAGAAATTCTCACTTATAGCTATCCTAGCTCCACGGCACTTCATTTGCAGAAGTCTTCGTCGTTTCGCCTTTTTGTCACCTTCGTTGCCCAAGGCCACTATATATATAAAAAAAAAAAATCGAATTTTTATTTCAAAGTTCCATATATAAAAATCGAATTTTTAGTTCAAAGTTCAATATATAAAAATCGAATTTTTAGTTCAAAGTTCAATATATAAAAATCGAATTTTTAGTTCAAAGTTCAATATATAAAAATCGAATTTTTAGTTCAAAGTTCAATATATAAAAATCGAATTTTTAGTTCAAAGTTCAATATATAAAAATCGAATTTTTAGTTCAAAGTTCAATATATAAAAATCGAATTTTTAGTTCAAAGTTCAATATATAAAAATCGAATTTTTAGTTCAAAGTTCAATATATAAAAATCGAATTTTTAGTTCAAAGTTCAATATATAAAAATCGAATTTTTAGTTCAAAGTTCAATATATAAAAATCGAATTTTTATATTCTCCATTATATTTTCAAAAGTGATGTCTTTTTATTTTCAAATCAAGATTGCTTGTATTTTTGAATCAATGACCATTTCAGTTTCTTTTCTTTTTAACAATGTAAAAATCAAATTTTTAAAATATAGATTTCACCTTTATAAAAATAAAGTTTTCGCTTTTATAAAAATCACCACTTTATTTCAATGTATATAAAATAAAAATCAGATTTTTATTTCGCTACATATACAAAGATGATATCTTTATATTCTCTATCCTATAAAGATTATATTTTTAATACTTTAAAAAAATATAAAAATCATATTTTTACTTCACATTCATATCGATAAAAATCTAATCTATTTCATTTTCAAAATCTAATCTTTTTGACATATGAATTTCTATTTTTACTTCAATGCCCTATACATATAAAAATAAAAATTCTTTTCTATTAAAAATCTAAACTATATACTATATAAAATAAAAATCTAGCTTCAGCTTTTAAAGTAGATAAAACTCAGTTTTAAAAATAAAACAAATTCAGTTTTTTTTTTCATTTTTAAATCAAAATCAGTTTTAACATTTTTAAATCTAAAATCAGTTTAACATTTTTAAATCTAAAATCAGTTTAACATTTCTGTTTTTAAATCTAAAAAAAAAAACAGTTTTTAAAATTAATTAAAATCAGTTTTCTAAAACTTGAAAATAAAATAGCAAAGCCAAAAACAAAAACAAAAACTTACAGATGGGGGGGGGGGGTTCTGCTGATCGTCGGAGGCTCCTGGCTTCGAGGCGGCGGCACAGGCTCGCTGGCCAGGGTCGCGGAGGCGTCGAACGATTTGGGGGGGGGGGGCGTCTCGTCTTCGTCGAGGAGGGCAGGGGTGGGGCCTTCGCGCCAGGCGCCAGTCGAGGGGAGGGGTCTTCTGTCGTCGCGGTGGCCAAGGTGAGGCTGGAGGGAGGTGGGTCGGTGGAGGGTTCGGGCGGCGGTAGGCTGTCGCCATCGCGCGATGGCTTTCCCCCTTTTTTTTTTTTTTATTTTATTTAAGAACTGAAATTGAAACGGGGGGGGCCAGAAGAAATAAAGGAGAGTAAGGAATATTTTTTTTTTTTTTTTTTTGTATTATTTTATTTATTTAATTATTTAAAGGTTGACTTTCACATACGACCTCAAAACGAGGTCCACCGCCTGTCGCCCATAGCGTTTCCCCCCCATTCCGAACACAATGGGATATGTATCGCAAGCTGATTTGACCGTTTCGATCAGTTTCCTTTGAATTTACATTTAAATCACTTTATTGAATTTTAAACGTACGTTTCAAATTACCGGGGTCACATACTAACTAGAAAAATTCCATAAAAATATTTTCTAGCTTCGTATTGACGATACGGTCCTAACAAAACTAGTTTCGTCGAATTCTGAGACCGTTAGAAAAATGGCCAATTTCCAGTCGATTAAAATCAACTGAAATGGTTAAAACACGTTTTCCTTTGCCACGCTCACATATTGACTCGAAAAATTATGAAATTTGAAACCTAGCGATAACTTGACACTGCGGATCCAACAAAAGTGGTTTCGTCGAAATCCGAGGTCATTTGCAAAATGTCCATTTTTAAGGGCCTGAATTCCATAGCGACTATTCAGAATTTTCAACTGGACATAACTTTTGATTCCCGCTACTAACTTTTGATTCTTCGGATTCGTTGGAAAGATATTCACTATTAGATTCCATTATTTTTGGTTTCACTAAAATCCGGATTGTTTTGCACCCGGTACATTCAATTGAAGTTTGAAATCGAATTATCGAACTACCGCGCCATTTTTAATTCTATTTATAATTATATATAAATATTTATATTCTAACGGCGACGCGTATAATATATACGTTCGAATTCTATTCAAAATAAGTTTCTCGTCGATATTATTTAAAATAATTCATTTTAAATAATCAAAATTCGCTAAAATTGCCAAAATAAAAATTTTAAACTGGCCCAGATTTTCCGGGTTGTTACAATCTCCCCCACTTAAAACTTTTCGTCCCCGAAAAGGAACAAAGTCGAAAGTGGTTTGATAATTCAACTCTACATTCGATTTGGCTTCCGTTCTCCAACTTTTCAGTTTCTGAGAATTTTCAAAGTTTCAAAAATTTGGCTAACACCCTAAATTTTCGAAAAATTTCGCCATAACCTCCCCTGCAATGGGAGCATCGGGAAATTTCAAATAGCTTCCCCGGTCCTTCAGATCTCAAAAAGAAAAAGAAAAAGCCAAGCGGCTAGCCAATAGGCTCATAAAATCATCATCACCCAAACAAAACAGGAAATTATGTAGTAAACATGTACCTATTTGTCGGGCAAACAAATTTTATTCTCTGCTCTAGCCTCCTTGCTATGACCTGTTCAATGATATATATGTATATGCAAGCAAATGCAACCAATTTTCAATACAATTCAATATTTGTTTCAAATGAACTAAGTGGTCCAAATTTTAATTATTCAAACAATAATCAAACAATACAACCATCAATCAATTAGTGAATTAGCTTTTCAAATTCATAATTTTGATATATATAAAGAAAATCATGTTTTGATGCCAAATCACAACAATGTATTCTAGCTATATATAAGTTTTGGTTCTCACACCAGTCTAATGGAAATATATAGAAAATCACACCTTCGAAACTCGAATACCAATTCTGATGATGTCTAGACTATCATCAGAATCGTCTCCGGGCGACTAGAGTGTGACTCTATATCTATCCAGTATATTAAAACTTCGAATACACGCGGATCAGACGTATACGCAAAATCTATATATACTGGACTGTCCAACTCAATATAAATAGATAATCAAATACGAATAATTGCTTTAAATTTTCAAAACAAAAATTGTTTTTATTTGAAAAATATACTCTTCACACTCGTTCTAGGATACTACTGATCCTATCTCTAACGAGTCATTCTAATTGGATATTACTAATCCAATATCTGATGAATCCTTTCGTATGTTTCTAATGTGTCTTGTTCTCTAGCTTTGTAAACCAAAGCTCTGATACCAACTGTGAAGACCCGCAACTTCCCCGTAAAGGAAAGCGACGGATAGTTCGAGAACAAACCACAGCAGAACGCATACAGAAGAACATTTCATTGTATATTACAACAATGCATCAGATTACAAGAATATATAGAGTATAAATGAATATTACACAGAAATATCAGAGATTTAAATTACATTTAAATACATAGCAGCGGAAAATAATACAATACACAACTAGAATGAGATATACGGATACAAAGCTTTCCGGATATCGTTCCAGCTGTAAACCAGGATCCTGTGAATATAAATCTGCAAAACCCAAAACTACTAGCTGCCCATGTCAAAATAAGGGCACCCAGAGTTTAGGTTAAAACAATAAACTCCAGGTCAGTCATGTGACTGGTGTGAGAACTAAAACAGTTATTAATCTTTATTTTAAATCATTAGGTAAATCAAGGGACCACGCCGTATAATACGGAACGGGTTTCCTCCCAAGAATACCAGTGCATGAAACAAACAGCGCAATGCTAAATAAAGAAAAATGAAGCTGTTATAAGACCCAGGTCCCATCACACAATGCAACGCAGTCGAGGATAGGGTTTTCCCTTATAACAGCCAAAGGATGCTTGATACGTTTTAAAACAAATCATTTGATACTATTATAAGTGTATAAAACAACTTCAAATCATAAGTATCAATCATAGGCGGCATGAGCGTCCCATGCCACTATGTCGCCATATATAGGTTTACAAATAAAACCGCAAATGTCACGTATTTGGAAATTGGATTTCCATCTATGAACCGAGGCAAAAGATAGTCCTCAACCGATTCGAGACGCTCTAGCCCGCCCCTCAGGAACAGCCGCAACTGCCCCTTGGATCGTCAGGGCCGGTCCACACGGAGTGGATTATTATGCCTGAACAATACGTCTCCCCACCCTATGGGGTGTAAGTCTGGTCCGTCAGCCGACCAGAATGCATTCGGCCGAAACCGATATAACCGAGGCGCCTCGCAACAGCAACAACCACATAAGTCAAACTCGTCAGGGCGTGTAAAACCACTGACGCCACTTCTAGCTAGAAAGAAACGCAAGTCCTCCCTGAGGTCCGTCTCCCGTTTTTGGTTCATACCTGGTGTGAAACACGCGAGGTAAACGTTACACAAAGCTACGCCACAAAGGCCGTGCTTTGATCATCACCACAAGACTTTGCTTTTCAACAGAAGCCTTGATCATTTGCATCTTAGCATGCCACACAGGCAAACCATCCTATGCAACCGATATCAGTCACACAGAATGAAATCCGATGTCAGACACACAGTCCATTTACAAGTCCGTTCTGGGTCTGAACGAAACCGGAGGCACCTAGTACCCCGCATATCCATCGATCTCCAAGTACGTCTGGACGATCACCAACTGTTTCCATCTTCTTGGGTGTACAGCCCAATCAAGATCATCAGTTATCACCCAAACGACGTGAAGACTTCCGGTCTTCGACCATCGTCTTCATCTTCGACTTATCGTCGTATCAGTTATTCAGAATGGGATAAACCCGGTCTTTCCGAATAACTCACGTATATATTATAAAAGTGTTACACAAACACAACATACGCCTCATTCCAATTCATTAGTCACTAACCGTAAATTAATCAAGAGAATAATTCCCCAAATATTAACCCCGAAGGCCGAAACCAACATCAGATCAATATCCAGAAAACCATTCTGCTTGGCTAACCGACAGTTAGTTTCTAAATTTCACATTCAAATCTAATTAAAGATTTAACTATCGCCTGGAGCAAAACTGGTGATACTCCATTCTCGATCTTTTCAATCTAATTAAAGATTCATTAAAACTCCACTTAGTTTTAATCTGTGACTGGGTTAAAGAATCAGTGTCATCTAAAAACACGGTTCGCGATAAACCCAAAGTCACATTCCATTAATTATCGGGTTAAAGAACGAGTGTTATTTAAAACACTGTTCACGATAAACCCAAAAATCATTCCATTAATTATCGGGTTAAAGAACGAGTGTTATTTAAAACACTGTTCACGATAAACCCAAAAATCAATATCAATTCAATTCCAATTAAATATCATTTAATTGGTACACTTCATTAAATCTAAATAAAAAGATTTAATCTTTTCTCAACTGGGTTCAAGAACAGTGTTAGTGAAGACACCATTCACGACAAACCCAAATCACATTCGATATTCAATACAAGGCTCTGAATAGAAAATACATCGGCTTATATTCAATATCGAATTCTACGACTAACAAATGTCGTATTGGAAATAACGATACAAATATATATCTTTCAAATTTCCATAACAACACCTGTAATATCACGAATTCCAATATCGAAATATTCCGAAGACAATTTCGATTTAAATCCACTCCAATGCAATCATTGGAAATTTTGGTTATTTTCAAAACCCTTTTCGAATTCAATTTATTTATTTAAAAATAAATAGAATTATAATTCTAGTTCAAAACTAGTTCATTTCGATAAAAATCTATTTTTATCTTTTCAAATATGGAGTTTTTCATCCCAAATCTTCACAAATCATTTCTTATGATTTTACATAAATTATTACTATTTTTAATAATTTTATCAAGGCCCGTACAGTCGATTTCCATCAACGGCCATCGAACTGCACTTACAGCGACCTTTTTCAAATTTGATTTGGACATAATTCCAAATCCAACCGTTAGATTTCAAATTTCTAACATTCGTTAGAAAGCTCTTTTCGATACGAACCCAACGGTTCTGGTTTTAGGAGAATCCGACGGTCGGATCTCCCGTAATGTCCGTTTGAAATAAATGGTCGAAATTCGCGAACTGCCGCGGCGCGGCGCGTTCTATTCAGGCCATTATATTATATATATAATATATATAATATATATTTCGTCGATTTCTATTCAAAACGAATTATATAAATAGTTTTAAAATCGTTTCAAAACCTATTTCAACTTCCATTTCAATTCAAAGAAAAATTGAATTCTTCCTTATAAATTCGTTTTAAAATTCATTTCTATTCAATTCAAATTTCAATTCAGTTTGAATTCATATTCAATTCAATTCATTTCGAAATCGTTTTCAATTCAATTCAGTTCGAAATCGCTTTCAATTCAATTCATTTCGAATTCGTTTTCAATTCAATTCATTTCGAAATCGTTTTCAATTCAATTCATTTCGAAATCGTTTTCAATTCAATTCATTTCGAATTCGTTTTCAATTCAATTCATTTTGAATTCGTTTTCAATTCAATTCATTTCGAAATCGTTTTCAATTCAATTCATTTCGAATTCGTTTTCAATTCAATTCATTTCGAAATCGTTTTCAATTCAATTCATTTCGAATTCGTTTTCAATTCAATTCATTTCGAAATCGTTTTCAATTCAATTCATTTCGAAATCGTTTTCAATTCAATTCATTTCGAAATCGTTTTCAATTCAATTCATTTTGAATTCGTTTTCAATTCAATTCATTTCGAAATCGATAAAATCGATATAAATATCGTTCTCGTCAAAATGGCGTCAATCTAATCAACACGGCTTCATATATTCCTTTATTTTCAAATATTCTATTTCAAATATTTCTTTTTCAAAACTGGAATGAGGCCCAATCAATTACCATATAAAATTAATTATATGGATTTTCATACAACACATGTATATAATAGCATTGAAAATAATCAACCATCAACCAAAGTGCACTACACTGTATAAGCATCAAATATAGATATTCAACGCTTACAACAGCATGTCAATCAATCGATCGACATATTTAATCAATCAGGATGAGTGAACTTCAAATTTCATCCTAACACCCGTGTGGGGTTTCAAACAATCAAACACATATTTTATTTGTGCAGTTAGGCGATGTGTAAAATTTATCGACCCAATCAATGTCATTCAAATAAGTGTACATAAACAAACCATCTGGTTTGTAAATGAATATTTATTTTATTCACTTTCACTATATTCATATTCACGTTAAAAATTGTATTTTTAACGATAAAACATTTTATTCTATCATATGAATTTCTATTATTCATTTACACAATAAAATGATATTTTTATTTTCTAACATATTTTAGAAAATTTCGGCGGCATAACGGCACGATACTAGAAACGGGACAAGGCCTAGCCTAATCCCCGGTCTAGTGAAGGCCCACGCCATTCACTCATCAATCAAATCAATTTCATTTTGCAAACCACAAAATTTGGAGTAAGAGTCTAACCTAGTCTTACTCCTTCGCCTTATAACGGCGCACGTCTAATCCTAACCAATTTATCGATTCGATTTTTCACACCACAAACCACATTCAAACCAATATCTCGATCAATCACCAAACAATCCAAACAAACAAGTCCATGGTATGTGGACGGGTGTCGGGTGCTTCTAATAAGCACCGTCTGCATCCTAGTATATATATATATAACTAGAAATATAAATTGAAAGGTGAGAAATTCTCACTTATAGCTATCCTAGCTCCACGGCACTTCATTTGCAGAAGTCTTCGTCGTTTCGCCTTTTTGTCACCTTCGTTGCCCAAGGCCACTATATATATAAAAAAAAAAAATCGAATTTTTATTTCAAAGTTCCATATATAAAAATCGAATTTTTAGTTCAAAGTTCAATATATAAAAATCGAATTTTTAGTTCAAAGTTCAATATATAAAAATCGAATTTTTAGTTCAAAGTTCAATATATAAAAATCGAATTTTTAGTTCAAAGTTCAATATATAAAAATCGAATTTTTAGTTCAAAGTTCAATATATAAAAATCGAATTTTTAGTTCAAAGTTCAATATATAAAAATCGAATTTTTAGTTCAAAGTTCAATATATAAAAATCGAATTTTTAGTTCAAAGTTCAATATATAAAAATCGAATTTTTAGTTCAAAGTTCAATATATAAAAATCGAATTTTTAGTTCAAAGTTCAATATATAAAAATCGAATTTTTATATTCTCCATTATATTTTCAAAAGTGATGTCTTTTTATTTTCAAATCAAGATTGCTTGTATTTTTGAATCAATGACCATTTCAGTTTCTTTTCTTTTTAACAATGTAAAAATCAAATTTTTAAAATATAGATTTCACCTTTATAAAAATAAAGTTTTCGCTTTTATAAAAATCACCACTTTATTTCAATGTATATAAAATAAAAATCAGATTTTTATTTCGCTACATATACAAAGATGATATCTTTATATTCTCTATCCTATAAAGATTATATTTTTAATACTTTAAAAAAATATAAAAATCATATTTTTACTTCACATTCATATCGATAAAAATCTAATCTATTTCATTTTCAAAATCTAATCTTTTTGACATATGAATTTCTATTTTTACTTCAATGCCCTATACATATAAAAATAAAAATTCTTTTCTATTAAAAATCTAAACTATATACTATATAAAATAAAAATCTAGCTTCAGCTTTTAAAGTAGATAAAACTCAGTTTTAAAAATAAAACAAATTCAGTTTTTTTTTTCATTTTTAAATCAAAATCAGTTTTAACATTTTTAAATCTAAAATCAGTTTAACATTTTTAAATCTAAAATCAGTTTAACATTTCTGTTTTTAAATCTAAAAAAAAAAACAGTTTTTAAAATTAATTAAAATCAGTTTTCTAAAACTTGAAAATAAAATAGCAAAGCCAAAAACAAAAACAAAAACTTACAGATGGGGGGGGGGGGTTCTGCTGATCGTCGGAGGCTCCTGGCTTCGAGGCGGCGGCACAGGCTCGCTGGCCAGGGTCGCGGAGGCGTCGAACGATTTGGGGGGGGGGGCGTCTCGTCTTCGTCGAGGAGGGCAGGGGTGGGGCCTTCGCGCCAGGCGCCAGTCGAGGGGAGGGGTCTTCTGTCGTCGCGGTGGCCAAGGTGAGGCTGGAGGGAGGTGGGTCGGTGGAGGGTTCGGGCGGCGGTAGGCTGTCGCCATCGCGCGATGGCTTTCCCCCTTTTTTTTTTTTTTATTTTATTTAAGAACTGAAATTGAAACGGGGGGGGCCAGAAGAAATAAAGGAGAGTAAGGAATATTTTTTTTTTTTTTTTTTTTGTATTATTTTATTTATTTAATTATTTAAAGGTTGACTTTCACATACGACCTCAAAACGAGGTCCACCGCCTGTCGCCCATAGCGTTTCCCCCCCATTCCGAACACAATGGGATATGTATCGCAAGCTGATTTGACCGTTTCGATCAGTTTCCTTTGAATTTACATTTAAATCACTTTATTGAATTTTAAACGTACGTTTCAAATTACCGGGGTCACATACTAACTAGAAAAATTCCATAAAAATATTTTCTAGCTTCGTATTGACGATACGGTCCTAACAAAACTAGTTTCGTCGAATTCTGAGACCGTTAGAAAAATGGCCAATTTCCAGTCGATTAAAATCAACTGAAATGGTTAAAACACGTTTTCCTTTGCCACGCTCACATATTGACTCGAAAAATTATGAAATTTGAAACCTAGCGATAACTTGACACTGCGGATCCAACAAAAGTGGTTTCGTCGAAATCCGAGGTCATTTGCAAAATGTCCATTTTTAAGGGCCTGAATTCCATAGCGACTATTCAGAATTTTCAACTGGACATAACTTTTGATTCCCGCTACTAACTTTTGATTCTTCGGATTCGTTGGAAAGATATTCACTATTAGATTCCATTATTTTTGGTTTCACTAAAATCCGGATTGTTTTGCACCCGGTACATTCAATTGAAGTTTGAAATCGAATTATCGAACTACCGCGCCATTTTTAATTCTATTTATAATTATATATAAATATTTATATTCTAACGGCGACGCGTATAATATATACGTTCGAATTCTATTCAAAATAAGTTTCTCGTCGATATTATTTAAAATAATTCATTTTAAATAATCAAAATTCGCTAAAATTGCCAAAATAAAAATTTTAAACTGGCCCAGATTTTCCGGGTTGTTACATGTCCATTGTTATATAAAATATGTTTTCTTTAAAATTCACATTTATATTATAAATGAAACATTAAAAATGTCCATTGTTACATAAAATGTCGTTTCTTTGAAATTTACACTTTTATGCAAATGAAACATTAAAAATGTCCATTGTTATATAAAATATGTTTCCTTTGAAATTTACATTTTTATGTAAATGAAACATTAAAAATGTCCATTGTTATATAAAATATGTTTTCTTTGAAATTTACATTTTTATGTAAATGAAATATCAAAAATGTCCATTGTCATATAAAATATGTTTTCTTTGAAATTTACATTTTTATTGTAAATGAAACATTAAAAATGTCCATTGTTATATAAAATATGCTTTCATTGAAATTTACATTTTTATGTAAATGAAACATTAAAAATATCCATTGTGATATAAAATATGTTTTCTTTGAAATTTACATTTTTATTGTAAACGAAACATTAAAAATGTCCACTGTTATATAAAATATGTTTTCTTTAAATTTACATTTTTATTGTAAATGAAACATTAAAAATGTCCATTATTATATAAACTGTCTTTTCTTTGAAATTTACTTTTTTATTGTAAATGAAACATTTAAAATGTCCATTGTTATGTAAAATATGCTTTCTTTGAAATTTACATTTTTATTGTAAATGAAACATTAAAAATGTCCATTGTTATATAAAATATGTTTTCTTTGAAATTTGCATTTTTATGTAAATGAAACACTAATGATGTCCATTGTTATGTAAAATATGTTTTCTTTGAAATTTACATTTCTATGTAAATGAAACATTAAAAATATCCACTGTTATGTAAAATATGTTTTCTTTAAAATTAACATTTTTGTTGTAAACGAAACATTAAAAATGTCCATTGTTATATAAAATATGTTTTTTGAAATTTTCATTTTTATGTAAATGAAACATTAAAAATGTCCATTGTTTTATAAAATATGTTTTCTTTGAAATTTACATTTTTATGTAAATGAAACATTAAAAATGTCCATTGTTATATAAAATATGTTTTCTTTGAAATTTACACTTTTATGTAAATGTAACATTAAAAATGTCCGTTGTTTAATAAAATATGTTTCCTTTGAAGTTAACATTTTTATGTAAATGAAACATTAAAAATGTCCATTGTTATATAAAATATGTTTTCTTTGAAATTTACATTTTTATTGTAAATGAAACATTAAAAATGTCCATTGTTATATAAAACATGCTTTCTTTGAAATTTACATTTTTATCTAAATGAAACGTTAAAAATGTCCATTGTGATATAAAAATTGTTTTCTTTTAAATTTACATTTTTATTGTAAACGAAACATTAAATATGTCCATTGTTATATAAAATATGTTTTCTTTGAAATTTACATTAATATTGTAAATGAAACATTAAAAATGTCCATTGTCATATAAAATGTCTTTTCTTTGAAATTTACATTTTTATTGTAAATGAAACACTAAAAATGTCCATTGTTATGTAAAATATGTTTTCTTTGAAATTTACATTTTTGTTGTAAATGAAACATTAAAAATGTCCATTGTTATATAAAATATGTTTTCTTTGAAATTTGCATTTTTATGTAAATGAAACATTAATAATGTACATTGTTATGTAAAATATGTTTTCTTTGAAATTTACATTTTTATGTAAATGAAACATTAAAAATGTCCATTGTAATGTTAAATATGTTTTCTTTAAAATTTACATTTTTGTTGTAAATGAAACATTAAAAATGTCCATTGTTATATAAAATATGTTTTCTTTGAAATTTACATTTTTATGTAAATGTAACATTAAAAATGTCCATTATTATATAAAATTTGTTTTCTTTGGAATTTACATTTATATTGTAAATGGAACATTAAAAATGTCCATTGTTATATAAAATATGTTTTCTTTGAAATTTACATTTTTATTGTAAATGAAACATTAGAAATGTCCACTGTTATGTAAAATGTCTTTTCTTTGAAATTTACGTTTTTATTGTAAATGAAACATTAAAAATATCCATTGTTATGTAAAATATGTTTTCTTTGAAATTTACGTTTTTATTGTAAATGAAACATTAAAAATGACCATTGTTATACAAAATGTGTTTACATAAGAAAATTTACATTTTTAATGTAATAAAAGGTTAAATAAGAAAGTTCACATTTTAATGAAATAAAAGATTACATTTTTCAATGTAATAAAATAATGATATAAAAGATTACATTTTTCAATGTAATAAAAGAATGGAATAAAAGATTACATTTTTCAATGTAATAAAAGAATGAAATAAAAGATTACATTTTTTAATGTAATAAAAGAATGAATAAAAGATTACCTTTTTAATGTAATAAAAGAATGAAATAAAAGAACATTTTTCAATGTAAGAAAAGAATGAAATAAAAGATTACATTTTTCAATGTAATAAAAGAATGAAAGAAAAGATTATATTTTTAATGTAATAAAAGAAATGAATAAAAAGATTGCATTTTTAATGTAATAAAAGAATGAATAAAGATATTACATTTTTAATGTAATAGATGAATGATTAAAAAGATTACATTTTATTTTATGTAAGACAAATGTTTAAAAAGGTTTAAGTTGCATAAAATTGTGTTTACATTAAAAATATTTCATTTTTAATGTATAGAAGCATCATACAAAAAGATTCAAGATTTATTGTTTGGAAATATGTTGTAACATTAAAAATTACATTTTTAATGTAAATAATGAATCGTTTAAAATATTCATTTTGATAAAAATGTTCTTACATTAAAAATCACATTTTCAATGTAAAGTATGAATCAGTAGCAATATTCATTTTTGAATTGAGAGAATTAAACATTAAAAATTTACATGTTTAATTTAAAGAGGATTCATATAAAAAGACTATGATTTAATGAAAATGTTTATGACATTAAAAATTACATTTTAATGTAATATATGATTTCATATATAAAAGAAATCAATGTTGAAATGAAATGATTTGAAATCATCGAACGAATTAATCTCTCTCTCTCTCTCTCTATATATATATATAATATATATAAATTAAAATAAAACGAATCGCACAGTTGCAGTTCACAATTTGGAATCGTATATTTAAACGATTATACTAAGAGATCTGACCGTCGAATTTTCCCAAAACTGGGACCATTGGGTCCGTTTGGAAAGATCTTTCCAACGATATAAAATTTGCTAAGATCCAACAGTTAGATTTTGAGAAATTTGTAAGTCAAATTTTGATGAAAACAACGCCAGGGCTATGTAATGACCTGAAGCGTCGTTAAATTGAAAATGGCTATTTTTAAATAAATAAAAATAGCGATAAATCATTATAAAATATTACAAATGATATGGAATGAAATGAAATGATTTAAATTATATATATTCGAGAGTTATTTGAAAAGTCCGAGTTAAATCTCATTTCAAATAATTATACGACGATTGGAAGTCGAACATCTGAAGACGGTGATTGAAGACCGGCGATCTTCACATCGAAGGGATGACTACCGATGCCTTTGATTGGAGTTGCTACCTTGAAAGGGTTACAGTGGTAGTTGTCCGGACGTACTTGTTGATCGTCTGGATATGCAAGAGCCCCTCTTCCATATGGGACATATAGAACGAGGAATAAGGTGTCTCCGATTTCGTTCAGACCCAGAATGGACTTGTAAATGGATGTATGTCTGACATTGGATTTCATTCTATGCTAATTGATTTCTATTTAATATAAATCTGTTTGGTGGTGAAGAATTAATTCTCTTGCTGTGACGACCCCAAACTTCCGTGGTACGAAAGCAAGGATAATCATACGAGCATAACATAATTAAAACAATAACAGATCTCAGATAATAGCGTAACACATAAATCATTGCAGCGGAAATGGAAATGTCATCACAACATAACTCGCAGACATCAGAGTACGCAGTACAGGATATACTTAGCAAAATAGAAGTTTAAACAAGGAAAGAAATAAAGTCTCAATCTCCACCAAAATACATCAATGCTCAATAATGTCTAATTGTCTCAAGTAGCAAATAAAAAGATAAAAAGAAAAGGTTCTTCATCTTCTTCCTTAGCAAGCTCCAGTCCAGAAAGTATCCATACCTAAAATCTGTCATTTGGATGCCCGTGTGGAAAGAGGGCCCCCGAGTTTGCAAAGTGAAACAAACTACGAGTCAGTTATGGGACTGGTATGAGAAATCTTTCCTAACTAACAAAATGGCTAATCACAGGAACACGGTGCTAATGCGAAAAGAATTCACTCCATTGGATTGCCAGTGCATAAGTTTAATAAATTTTATTTAAAACAATGCAATGCTTTTTAGAAAATGAAATCATTATAAGACTCAAGTCCCATCACACAATGCAACGCAAACCGGAGTATAGAGTTTTACCTTATAATGACCAAAAATGCTTGATAAGTGGAAAATAATGTTTAATATTATTATTAGTGTCTAATCAGTATTAAAATACTTCAGAGTAAATGTATCAATCCTAGACGTCATAGTACCCCATCCTATTATGTCGCCATATATAGGTTTACAACCAAAACCGTAATGTCGTATTGGAGAGTTGATTTCCATCATGAGTCAAGGCTAGGGACGATCTCCTAACCGATTCGAGACACTCTAGCAATGTCTCAGGATCCTCCGAAGTGAACCCTTGGATCCTGCAGGGTCGGTCCACAAATAACATTAGTGGATTGGAATTCCTGAACATACGTTTCCCGGTCCTACTGAACCTATAAAATTTCACAATCGACCAATAAAACCGAGGCGCCTCATTCCAACAATCACATAAGTAAAAATGTCGGGTCTTGTGAAAACCAAAACACCACTTCTGGCTAGAAAGAAATGTGTGCACTCCTTGCGTTCCCTTGTCCCGTTTTTTACTCTACCGGGGTGTGAGGCTCGCGAGGTAACATAATACACAAAGCTATGCCAAAAATAGGCTATGCTTTGATCATCATCCACAAGGCTCTGCTTTTCAACAAAAGCCTCGATCAATTGTATCTTGGCATGTCACATTGACAATTCACGCCATGCGATCGGTAACTACGATATATAACCTTTGAGCTCATGCATCTCAAAGAAGGATGTTAAGCAAGAGAATAAATTCTCCGCCACCGCAGATATATATTAAATAGAAATCAATTTAATTACATGGAATGAAATTCAATGTCGGACACACATCCATTTACAAGTTCGTTCTGGGTCTGAACGAAACCGGAGTCACCTTATTCCTCGTCCTGTATGTCCAATATAGAAGAGAGGTGCTCGCGTATCCGGACAATCAACAAGTACGTCCGGACAACTACCACTTTAACCCTTTACTGGTAGCTAACCAATGCCGGCATCAGTAGTTATCCTTTCGATGTGAAGATCGCCGGTCTTCAATCGCCATCTCTTAAGGTCTTCAATTTAAATTGTCGTATAATCATTTGAAATGAGATTTAACTCGGTTTTTTCAAATGACTCTCGCATATATATAGTTAAAAATCATTTCATATCATTAATAGTTTTTGGTAATGATTTATCGCTATTTTTATTTATATAAAAATAGCCAAATTTATTTAACGATGCTTCGGGTCGATGGGCGGCTCTGGCGCTGTTTTTATCAAAATTTGATTTACACTTATTTTGAAATCTAACCGTTGGATTTAAAAAAAAATTATATCGATGGAAACGTCTTCCCAAAGCGGTCCTAACGGTTTCAATTTTGGGAAAATCCGACGGTTGGATCTTTCAGTATAATCGTTTAAAGTTACTATTCCGAAATGCGAACTACCGCGCGTGATTCGTTTATTTTTAACTTATATATATATATATAATTATATATATAAATCTTCGACAATTTCTCTAATGTTTTTAATATGCCAAATAAAAGAATGTTTAAATGTAATTTTGACATTGCATAAACATTCTAATATATGCGATATAATTATAAATGCAAAACAACACATATAAATTCTAATATATGCGATGTAATTATAAATGCAAATTTAACAACGCATATAAATTCTAGTATATGCGATGTAATTATAGATGCAGATTTAACAACGCATACAAATTCTAATATATGCGATGTAATTATAAATGCAAATTTAACAACGCATATAAATTCTAATATATGCGATGTAATTATAAATGCAAATTTAACAACGCATACAAATTCTAATATATGCGATGTAATTATAAATGCAATTTTAACAACGCATATAAATTCTAATATATGCGATGTAATTATAAATGCAAATTTAACAACGCATATAAATTCTAATATATGCGATGTAATTATAAATGCAAATTTAACAACGCATACAAATTCTAATATATGCGACATAATTATAAATGCATAATTAACAATGTATATATATTCTAATATATGCAATGTAATTATGAATGCAAATTTTATCCATTTCATTAAAAATAAAGTTTTTAATGTAAACATGTTTTATTTTAAAAACATGAATGTTTGTCCAACTTTTGTTATTACATTAAAAGGTGAATTTTTAATGTAAAATATATTTTCTTTTAAAACATGTTCCTTTTTCTACATTTCTATTTTTACATTAAAAAGTGAAATTTCAATGTAAAACATGTTTTCTTTTTAAATCATGAATCTTGCCTAGTTTTCTAATATTACGTTAAAAGTGAAATTTAATATATAACATGTTTTGCATTTCAAAACATGAATATTTTCCCTTAGTTTTAACATCACATTAAATGTAACGCCCCGCCTCTATACCCACTATCGTCCAGTTCATTTCAGAGAAATGTCGTAGATCATAACAGAGAATGAGGTTTGTGAAGAGCGACCGATTATATGATTGCTCCATGTGAGGAATGCACATCGAATTCTGATAACGATTAAAATTTCGACATGACCATTAGGCACATAGGGCAACTACACAATGGCTACATGCAATCTAGAAAGCAGTATAAAATAGACATCAATAATAATATAAATATGGTATATCTCAAAGCCAGACACAGAATAATCATATCACAAAGGCGGGATAGATATGCATAAAACAAGAGTGTGTACAGCAAGTTAGTGGTCAACAAAGATCCACTAATACATGTACCATGATCTACATAAAAGAATATGTACACTATGATAGATAATGTCATAGGTACAAAAGTACATAAAGCTGCGGAGACAGAGTAGCAAGCTGAAAGCTGAAGATCAATCCAGCGAGAAGTCCCAAAGGAGTACCTAAAATGACTCGGCGGTCTGACCCGAGTATTATTTGTAAGAATAAACAATAAACGGATCAGTCTAGCTGTACTTATCAAATAGACTGAGATAATGAGAGATATAACACAGGATGACATGATTCTAGTAATAATATCTAATCATAAATAAATATGAAACATGGCATGTCAACACAATTAGGAAATGACAATGGAATGTCAGCACACAAATATCTCTAAATAATCTCATAGCTAATATAGAATGCAACATTCAAATAAATAGTACACAACAGGAAATGACAGGAAAAGCATATAATAATAGGAATTGACAAATAAATGCCAAACATAAATCAAATTGATGTGCCTCGCATCAAAGTAATCACTAATCAGAAATCATTCATCAAATTGACGCACATCGCATCAAAGTAATCAAGAATCCAGAAATCAAGCAAGAATTCCAGAAAACATCATAAAGAGGGCCTGCAGGTTCATAGATGAGATACGATCTCTAGGTAGCTAACCCATTTGTTTGAGCCGAAGCTCCCCACGAAGCCGGGTCGTGACCTCGGTAGATAAAAACACATAAATCATGAATCCCTAGAAAACATCATAAAGAGGGCCTGCAGGTTCATAAATGAGATACGAACTCTAGGTACCAATTGTTTGACCCAAAGCTCCCCACGATGCCGGGTCGTGACCCCGGTAGAGAGAAACACATAAATCCTGAATCCCTAGAAAACAACATAAATCATAGAGAGTTGGACCAAAGTCCCCCAGGTGAAATCCAAGAATTGTAAATCCCAATCGGGCGATCGAGGACCACAAAACATAAGTCATAAAACGGATCACATCGATCCGGGTGAGTATAAATTACACCGGGATAGTGAATATAAGAAAATAGCTAAATGTCCCATAACCACGCGCTATTCTCGAATATTTACGATCCTGTTGTTGGTTCATACTCAAAACACAAATCATAGGAAGTTGGACTGAAGTCCCATAGATGAAATCCAAGAATCACATTCCCCTGATAAGTCATATAAAAAGGAGGTATCGACAGATAGTGCGAAAACTATCTGACTGGAGTTCCCCTGATAGTGCGGAAACTATTACAGTGAACCACATTCCGCCGGAGACATAGCCAGGCAGCTAAGTCCAAATCATAAAACGGATCACATGGATCTGGGTGAATAGAAATTACTCCGAGCTAGTTAATATAAGGAAATAGCAACATGTCTCATAACCACATGCTATTCTCAAATATTTACTAACCCGTAATTGGTTTCTATTCAAAACAGAGAAAATAACCACACATGTTTGAAACACACGAGTCCAAGAGTTATTCGCCGACGTATACATATAAGGGGTCATAGTCCTCAGTTTTACTAAGGTAAATAAACTAAATTTCTCGTTCGATCGATAGGATAGAGAATCGTATATAAATCAATGGAATCAGAACCTGGTTTAGAAACCAAATTTATTTTAAAAGGACTTGAATTTGAGAACTGATTAAACGTTGGTTCGATGCCCATTGACAATATAAAACCCCATTATCCATTGTGGTTCAATTATTCATGAAACCCGTCGCCGTAGCGAATAGAACACAAACATCATGAAACATAAACTCATATTACAACAACATACATGAAATCAAGGGATAACAGTTGTAATTTTGATCAATGAACGAATCGAAATCCCAAACTAGCACCCGAAGGTTTGAACTACATCGGAATAGACTCGAAGGATATCGAGTCGATATTTCACGTTTTAGAGTCATGAAAAAGGTTTATGAAATCATAAAAAGGCTACAATTGGTCTCAAATAGTGTAAATTACTCTAATATTAGCTTCATTGGAAAGCTCTCATCGAGACGGTTCCAACGCACCTGATTTCGTTGAATTCCGACAACGTATGAAAAAGTTATGATCGTTTTAAGAATTTAACTATTTTGCCCCTTAATAGACATCTGTAGCGTCGGGTCAGACGTCTGAGCAGATGCAAAAAGTTACTGTAGTTACAGAGAGTTCTACAGATGTCTGTTGCGTCGGTCAGATGTCTGAAGCTGTGAAACAGACGACTGAGTTGAGGCCAATAATCATGTTCATTCCAGAGAGTTCTATAGACGTCTGTTGCGTCGGTCAGACGTCTAAAGTGATGCAACAGACGTCTGAACTGGGCCAAATATTACATTTTTCCTAAGTAATGATACGCAATCGATTTTCGAATGAGCCCAGACCTCCCGCATTGATTCTAAATGTTTAGAGGGCTTGCATACGCTCTCTAAAGCACAAAACAACATGCATAAACATGTATACATAAGGTTGCAATGATTTTGATCGTATATTCAAATATGAACTGAATTCCAAACCAAAGCCTATGAAAGCGATTCAATCGACTTGTGAAGACTTAGAACTTTGTCGGGGACAACGGAGCTTCACAACATCACCAAATCGACTCAAAACATATGCATAAGATCGTGTAAACAATCCTACTTATAATTTCAACTCAATGGAACATAAACATATGGAATCGGCTAAGTTACCCTAACACAACCAATTCACTAGCACATGCAAACACATATGAACACTAAATTACACTTGTACAAGCCTATGGCTTGTGGAATAGATGTGAGTTCAAAAAGAACTCACCTTTGCTTGCTAGAGGCAAGAAATCAACACAAAGCTTTGCTAAATCAACCTCTCTTCCAATATAGCTTGCTAATCTCCAACCTAAACTCATAGAAATGGATTTCCTAGGAATTAGGTATAGGAAATACCACAAATTGAAGAGGAAACAAGATGGAGAAGACGGAGAGGAGCTTACTTAAGCTTTTCCTTGGATTTGCTTTTGATTTCAACAAGATGGAAGCTTGGAATCAAGAACCCTAGCTTAGGAATTCTAATTTCCCTTTCCACTCCCCATTTTCTATTTTCTTTGAAGTGTAAGGAAGAATGAATGAAGGAGGAGGGAGCTAGGTAAGTTATAAGAGTTGGCTAGGTTAGCAAACCAAGACCTAGCCCAAAGTCCCAAGACTCTGAAACTCAGAACATATTGAACCTTATAGTTTTCGAACAACTAAACGATGTTTTGAACTCGATGGAAGTGGTTTCGAGTCCAAATTCATTCGTATGTGAAAAGTGATATTTTGGTCATACATTCAAATGAGAAAACAGCCAAATTTCACTAACTCAAATGGTATCGATGCTTATAGTCAAAAAGGTCGTAAACAATGATCCGGACTCAATGGAAGTGGTCCTGAATCCTAAGTTTACCGTTTGTGAAAAACAACATTTTGATTAACTTATTATTTTGATTAACTTATTATCTAGAAAGATAACAAACGATTACGAAAAATCACAAAAATCCAAAATATTATTATTTTGATTAACTTATTAGAAGGGAATTTTAATTTCAGGAATCATTTCAAATGTCGGATTGTCACATAATGGTGTTTAGGAATTCCGAACTACAACATGGCATCCCATATCTCGTTCAGGATCCTTAACGCACCCGATGGACAAATTAACACAAGAAAGTCCTCACAATTTCTAACGTTCACGCAGATCTCGCAAAAATATAAAAATTCAATAAATCATTCGGGATGGCATAAAGGAAATAAAATTCCTTTATCAACTTACGAATAAAAAACAATTAATATCTTTTGATAACGAAGAACACTGTCAACGTATATCAAAAGAACATAATAAAATAATCTCTGAACAAGGTAATTAACATTAAGGAATTAATGACACACACCTTGACTCAAGAAGAGGGATCACAAGAAGCGGGATGCTTTCCCTCGTTCTTGATCTAGAGTTTGGAACACAACGATACAATTGTTGAGTTGATTTAGCACAAATGCTTGGTGACTCACACCAGCACAACGAGGTAACAAATGAGCTGTTTTAGACCGAAGGCTTGGTGATCTCACACCAAACTAGACCTATATAGCTGACAACAATAGAGTAGATTTAGTCACAAAGACACGGTATCTCCATACCGACCGACAAGTGATCAATAGACCACGCTATGTACGTAATGACGTATGAAACAATCTTAACAAGAAATCAAGAAATACCGGGACCAAAGGCGCTTACAACATGCATAACGACGCACGGGCAAGATATCCAATGATCAATCAACTATAAGGATCATAAATGATCAACAAGATAAGTGTGATACTCAATAGGCCAAACAGACATTGATTAGCAACTCGAGTCAAAGAATGAAACAAAAGCACCACTAAAGCACACATGCCCTAGATGGACTATAGAAATCAACCCGAAGGAGAACGAGTCGATAACTATTCTAAAGGACTAAAAATAGGCCACTTGAGACATAATCACCTCTCCCGTAGGAGGTACACTGGGTGAACCGGCACTTGCACGGCTTTGACCAACTATTTCGCTTCTTTAAGGAAAAAGAAGGTGGAAAAAGTTAGTCTCAAGTTGAATTCAAACAAGGCAAACTCAATCAGAATGGAATCATATATGAAGATAAGCTATGATGGGTCTTAAGACTACAACTAAAACCCTAAAGCATGATTACTGAGAGAGGCTCAAGACAATACCATCGTCATACTATCTTACACCATTCAGGAAAGTGGCTCTGGTACCAACTGTAAAGCCCTGCCTCTATACCCACTATTGTGAGAAATGTCATAGACCATAGAGGAGAATGAGGTTTGTGAAGAGCGACCGATTGTATGATTGCTCCATGTGAGGAATGCACATCGAATTCTGATACCGATTAAAATTTCGACATGACCATTCAACACATAGGGCAACTACACAACGACTATATGCAATCCGGAAAGCAGTATGAAATAGGCCTCAACAATAATATAAATATGGTATATCTCAAAGCCAGACATAGAATAATCATATCACAAAGGCATAATAGATATGCATAAACCAAGAGTGTGTACAACAAGTTAGTGGTCAAGAAAGATCCACTAATACATGTACCACGATCTACATAAAAGAATATGTACACTATGATAGATAATGTCATAGGTACAAAGTACATAAAGCTACGGAGACAGAGTAGCAAGATGAAAGTGGAAGATCAATCCGGCGAGAAGTCCCATAAGAGTGCCTAAAATGACTCAGCGGTCTGACCCGAGTATTATTTATAAGAATAAACAATAAACGGATCAGTCTAGCTGTACTTATCACATAGACTGAGATAATGAGAGATATAACGTAGGATGACATGATTCTAGTAATAATATCTAATCATAAATAAATATGAAACATGGCATGTCAACACAATCAAGAAATGACAATGGAATGTCAGCACACAAGTATCTCCAAATAATCTCATAGCTAATATAGAATGCAACATTCAAATAAATAGCACACAAAAGGAAATGATAGGAAAATCAAAAAACAATAAGAATTGACAAATAAATGCCAAACATAAATCAAATTGATGCGCCTCGCATCAAAGTAATCACTAATCAGAAATCATTTATCAAATTGGCGCGCATCGCATCAAAGTAATCAAGAATCCAGAAATCAAGCAAGAAATCCAGAAAACATCATAAAGAGGCCCTGCAGGTTCATAGATGGGATACGATCTCTAGGTAGCTAACCCATTTGTTTGAGCCGAAGCTCCCTACGAAGCCGGGTCATGACCCCGGTAGAGAGAAACACATAAATCATGAATCCCTAGAAAACATCATAAAGAGGGCCTATAGGTTCATAAATGAGATACGATCTCTAGGAAGCTAACCCAATTGTTTGAGCCGAAGCTCCCCGCGAAGCCGGGTCGTGACCCCGGTAGAGAGAAACACATAAATCATGAATCCCTAGAAAACATCATAAATCATAGAGAGTTGGATCGAAGTCCCCCAGGTGAAATCCAAGAAATGTAAAACCCAATCGAGCGATCGAGGACCACAAAACATAAGTCATAAAACGGATCACATCGATCCGGGTGAATATAAATTACACCGGGATAGTGAATATAAGAAAATAGCTAAATGTCCTATAACCACTCGCTATTCTCGAATATTTACGATCCCGTTGTTGGTTCATACTCAAAACACAAATCATAGGAAATTGGACCGAAGTCCCATAGGTGAAATCCAAGAATCGTAAATCCCACTTGGGCGATCGAGGACCGCAAAACATAAATCATATAAAAAGGAGGTATCGACAGATAGTGCGGAAACTATCTGACTGGAGTTCCCCTGATAGCGCGGAAACTATTACAGTGAACCAAAGTCCCCTGGAGACATAGCCAAGAAGCTAAGTCCAAATCATAAAACAGATCACATCGATCCGGGTGAATAGAAATTACTCCGAGCTAGTTAATATAAGGAAATAGCAACCTGTCCCATAACTACATGCTATTCTCAAATATTTATGAACCCGTAATTGGTTTCTATTCAAAAAAGAGAAAATCACCACACATGTTAGAATGCACAAGTCCAAGAGTTATTCGCCGAAGTAAACATATAAGGGGTCATAGTCCTCAGTTTTACTAAGGTAAATAAACTAAATTTCTCGTCCAATCGATAGGATAAAGAATGGTATATAAATCAATAGAATTAGAATCGGGTTTAGAAACCAAATTTATTTTAAAATGATTTGAATTTGAAAACTGATTAAACGTTGGTTCGATGCCCATTGACAATATAAAACCCCATTATCCATTGTGGTTAAATTATTCATGAAACCCGTCACCGTAGCGAATAGAACACAAACCTCATGAAACATAAACTCATACTAGAATAACATACAGGAAATCAAGAGATAACGGTTGTAATTTCGATCAGTGAATGAATCGAAATCCCAAACTAGCACTCAAAGGTTTAAACTACATCGGAATAGACTCGAAGGATATCGAGTCGATAACTCACGTTTTAGAGCCGTGAAAAAGGTTTATGAAATCATAAAAAGGCTACAATTGATCTAAAATAGTGTAAATTACTCTAATATTAGCTTCATTGGAAAGCTCTCGTCGAGACGGTTCTAACGCACCTGATTTCGTCGAATTCCGACAACGTATGAAAAAGTTATGATCGTTTTAAGAATTCAACTATTTTGCCTCTTAACAGACGTCTGTTATGTCGGGTCAGACGTCGGAGCAGATGCAAAAAGTTACTGTAGTTACAGAGAGTTCAACAGACGTCTGTTGCATCGGTCAGACGTCTGAAGCGGTGCAACAGACATATATGCTGAAGCCAATAATTATGTTCATTCCAGAAAGTTCTATAGACGTCTATTGCATCGATTAGACGTCTAAAGCGATGCAATAGATGTCTGAACTGGGCCAAATATTACATTTTGCCTAAGTAATGATATGCAATCGATTTTCGAACAAGCCCGGACCTCCCGCATTGATTCTAAATGTTTAGAGGGCTTGCATACGCTCTCTAAAGCATAAAAACAACATGCATATACACACATTCACATGCATAAACATATATACATAAGATTGCAATGATTTTGATCATATATTCAAAAATGAACTGAATTCCAAACCAAAGCCTACAAAAGCGATTCAAGCGACTTGTGAAGACTTGGAACTTTGTTGGGGGACAACGGAGCTTCACAACATCACCAAATCAACTCAAAACATATACATAAGATCGTGTAAACAATCCTACTTATAATTTCAACTCAATGGAACATAAACATATGGAATCGGCTAAGTTACACTAACACAACCAATTCACTAGCACATGCAAACACATATGAACACTAAATTACACTTGTACAAGCCAATGGCTGGTGGCATAGATGTGAGTTCAAAAAGAACTCACCTTTGCTTGCTAAAAGCAAGAAATCAATCCAAAGCTTTGCTAAATCAACCTCTCTTCCAATATAGCTTGCTAATCTCCAACCTAAACTCATAGAAATGGATTTCCTAGGAATTAGGTCGTAGTAAATACCACAAATTGAAGAGGAAACAAGATGGAGAAGATGGAGAGGAGCTTACCTAAGCTTTTCCTTGGATTTGCACTTGATTTCAACAAGATGGAAGCTTGGAATCAAGAACCATAGCTTTGGAATTCTAATTTCCCTTTCCGCTCCCCATTTTCTATTTTCTTTGAAGTGTATGGAAGAATGAATGAAGGAGGAGGAAGCTAGGTGAGTTATAAGAGTTGGCTAGGTTAGCTAACCAAGCCCTAGCCCAAAGTCCCAAATCTCCGAAACTCATAACGTATCGAACCTTATAGTTTTTGAACACCTAAACGACGTTTTTAACTCGATGGAAGTGGTTTCGAGTCCAAATTCATACGTATGTAAAAAGTGATATTTTGGACATATATTCATATGAGAAAATGACCAAATTTCACTAACTCTAAAGGTATCGATGCTTATAGTCAAAAAGGTCGTAAACAATGATCCGGACTCAATGGAAGTGGTCCCGAATCCTAAGTTTACCGTTTGTGAAAAACGGCATTTTGAGTGACACATCGGATACGATGATATATTTAAACAAAATATTTAAATCTAAAATCGTCGAATGAGCGGATTGTTACATTAAAAATGCATGTTTTTAATGAAATCATGTTTTTGATTAAAAACATATACATTTTTCTTATTCTTAACATTACATTAAAAACGTATATTTTTAATGAAAATCATGTTTCTGTTCAAACCATGAACATTTTGCTGATCATTTTTCTAATTTCATAAATGACATTAAAAATGTGGATTTTTAATGTAAACATTTTTTTATTTTAACAAAAACATGAACTTTTCTTTCCTTTCTAAACTAATTCAACAAGAGATTGAAATTGATATTTGATTTTGTTGAAAACTCTAGTTCAACAAATGACATACTTTTTTTTTGAAAATTCTAATTCAATGAAAGACACAAATGTATACTTTAATTATGTTGAAGACTCTAGTTCAACAAAATGACATAAAATTATATGTTCCATTTTTGTTGAAAATTCTAATTCAACAAAAATGATTAAAAAGTGATATTCATTTTGATTGAAAATTCTAGTTCAATCAAACAATAACAAAAATGATATTTTTATTTGATTGAAAATTCTAATTCAATCAAACAAATAAACAAAGTTGATATATTTTATTTGATTGAAAATTCTAATTCAATCAAACAAATAAACAAAGGTGATATATTTTATTTGATTGAAAATTCTAATTCAATCAAACAAATAAACAAAGGCGATATATTTTATTTGATTGAAAATTTTAATTCAATCAAACAAATAAACAAAGGTGATATATTTTATTTGATTGAAAATTTTAAATCAATCAAACAAATAAACAAAGGTGATATATTTTATTTGATTGAAAATTCTATATTTGATTGAAAATTCTAATTCAATCAAACAAATAAACAAAGGTGATATATTTTATTTGATTGAAAATTCTAATTCAATCAAACAAATAAACAAAGGTGATATATTTTATTTTTATGGCAAGTTTAACAATAACACAATATCATCCAAATTAGAAATCTACGTTAACACATTACATACAGATCAAATCACGTAGCATAGCATGTAGAAATATACAACGAATCAATGGGAATACAATTCTGATTTATTCTAGTTATTTTAAATTAAATAATAATAAAATAAAATAGGATTTCTCACTGTCGTTTGAATCTGAATGGTTCAGATCTGTAAGTTTTGCCAAAATTCAGTCAGCTCAGAATTGGATCCAGTCAGTCTAGAAACGTAGATCTCGTGTATACGATTGCAACGCTTCGAAAATCGTTTAGTTCTGAGTCAGTATGGATGAGTTATGATTTTTTTAGGTTGATAATAATTTAAAATAAATTAATTAAATAACATAGTTTAAAAATTAACCTTCTTCCTCTCAGATAACCCAAGGTCATAAGCTTTTCTAATTGGTTTTGTTCTAGGTTTAACCTTTGCGATCGAATGGTGCAGTGGTTTAAAGATCGGATGGCGCAGCGTCGGAGAGGGGCATGGCACGCTTTAGGGGGGAACCCACCACGTCAGCCGCGATCGTCGTAGGAGGGGGCGGCAGCGCTGTGAACGGCAGTGGTTCAACGGCTCGGTTCTCGGAGCTCGTGCCTTTTGGGGATGATCCAACAGTACAGAATCGAAGAGCAAGAAAATCTCTTCGATAATGTCTAAAGGAGTGAGGTCTAATTTGTGGAGAATTAAAAGAATTAGAGGAGGGAAGATAGGAGCTTTTCAGCCATGTACCCGATGGAGACGGCGACTAACATGAAATAGGGTTTTTGGAAAAGGACAAAAGGGTTTTATAATATTTTGTTCCTAATTTTACAATTAAATCCATAAATTCTTAATAACTCCAATTTCAGTCCAACAGGAGTTGTTTCTACCTAATTGGCCATATTCCGAAACTAATGGGCTAGGTCCTGTCAACCCAAACAACTGTTTGTGGCCAGATTTCTTTAATTTAAAATTTAAATCCTTTATTAAATTAATTCGATCGTATATTTAAATTCACCGGGGCCACATACGAACTCTAAAAATTCCAGAAAAATCATTTCTAGATTGTTTTTGACGATATGGTCCTAATGAAATTAATTTCATCGAATTTGGAGACCTTTTGAAAAATGGCCATTTTCAAGTCGATCAATTTTGACTTAAATCGACAAAACACATTTTCTCTTTCCACGCTCACATATCAATTCGCAAAATTTTGAAAATTGAAATCTAGCAATAATTTGACATTCCGAATCCAACAAAAGTGTTTCGTCGAAAACGGAGATCGTTTGTAAAATGGCCTTTTATACGGGCTGTAAATTATACTATAGCGACTATTCTGAATATTCAACTGGACATAACTTTTGATTTCCGCTATGAAATTTTGATTTTTCTGATTCGTTGGAAAGATATTTTTGAACTGATTTAGATATTTTTGATTTCACTAAAATCCATTATATTTTTTGAATCCTGTACATTCAGTCAAAGTTCAGCTTTGACTTTTCAAACTACCGTACTGTTTCCGATTCCTTTTTGAAATTAAAATAAATATATTCGCTCTAACTTTGATTATAATAAATTTTTAATCATTATTATTTAAAATAAATTATTTTAACTATTCAAAATTCACCGAAATAGCCAAAATAAAAAAATTTAATTGTTTCTGATTTTTCGGGTTGTTACACTTGCTTAACACCCTTCTCTGGGACGCACGAGCTCAGAGGTTATATATTGATAGTTATCGATCGCATGGCATGAATTGTCAGTGTGGCATGCCAAGAAGCAAATGATCATGGCTTATTGTTCAAAAGTAGAGCCTTGTGGTTGATGATCAAAACACAACTTTATTTAGCATAGCTTTGTGTATACCGTTACTTCGTGAGCCTCACACCCCGGTATGAACCAGAAACAGGAGAACATGCGTTTCTTTCTAGCTAGAAGTGGTGTCATGGTATGGAGCCCATACATTTTTACTTATGTGGATGATGGAAAGCGAGGTACCTCAGATTTGAGTCCCTAGTGGCTCTTTATTTATGCCCCCATAGGGCGGGGAGACGTATTGTTCAGGCATTACCAATCCACTAACATATTTGTGGACCGACCCTGGCGCTCTTAGGTGCAGTTGAGACTGATCCTGAGACATGGGCTAGATTGTCTCGAATTCGGTAAGGACGATCCCTTGCCTTGGTTCATGATGGAAATCCAACTTCCAATACGAGCCATACGGTTTTGATTGTAAATCTATATTTGGTGACATAGTATATGGTAGTTATGCCACCTATGATTGATACATTATGATTGAAATGTTTTTGAAACATATATATACACTAATAATAATATCAAATCCATTTTATCGTATCAAGTATTTTTTACCATTATAAGGTAAAACTCTATCCTCCGGTTTGCGTTGCATTGTGTGATGCGACTTGAGTCTTATAATGGTTTCATTTTTCTAAAAATTATTGCGTTGTTTAAACAATTTATTTTATTTATGCACTAGCAATCCAATGGAGTAAACCCGTTTCGCATCAGCGGCGTGGTTCTACGACTAGCCTTATTATTAAATAGGTTAAATAGATTTCTCATACCAGTCCCATGACTGACTCGTAATTTGTTTCACTTTGCAAACTCGGGTGCCTTCTTTTCCACACAGCAGCCTTGTATTCAGGTTTTAGCAGATTCATTCTGGATAGCTGGAGCTGAAGATGGATCCTATCATTTCTATTATGTTGTTCAGACTTCATTTAGTATATTATGTTTGATTCCGCTGTAGACATTTTATATTAAGTTAAAAACTGTATTATGTACTAAGTATGATCCTATTATGTTGTGTAGCTCTGATGATATATTATTTCCAGTGTAATTTGATGTACATTATCTGCTGTAATTCTATATTTCTGTTCTACTGTTATTGTTTATGTGTTATATTCCAATGATTATCCTTGCTTTCGTACTATGGAATTTGGGGTTATCACAAGTTTAGACGAAAACAAGGCACTCAGCCTGCAAAATCTATGTTTTGAAATGAAAGAACCAAGGAATTATAGCCACAAAGAATAGATGTCAGAAACAAAGAAACAAGAGATGTTGAGAACAATAAATTAAGGCATTAGTTTCTCAAAAATATAAATGTCGAGAACATATATTGATGGCATCAAAAATTCAAAAGCTATCATGCATGGACAAGTTACTACAATTTTTAAAATTATGGCAGAAATTCAAAATCCTTAATGTCGAACTTCATCAACGATAAAATATCGTACTTTTCTAATGATGAATGTTGGACACATATGTGGATATGGATGCCACATTTTTATTTATCTAATATCTTCTGTAGCTATTGTACAGATATTGCCTACCTTTATGAATTTTAAAGTAGGATATAAAATGAAAAACCATGTACATTGTAAATAAATAAAGACACTTCTGTAATTACTATGAAACCTGTTTTAGTTCCTTTTAAATCCTAATTGAATCTTATCGCTTATCAGAATAAGATTTGTAGACACACAAAAATTCATTACCTTTATAGATCTTACTGGAAATATGTATCAACTTCCAAAAAACCTTTGCAAGCTTAATTAGTTAATATCCAAAATTAATATTTTATTAATTTATTTTCTAGGATAATAGATTGATAGAAAATCATAACCTCTTGGAAAATCATCAAATATCATCGAAATCTAAATTTGTATTTTCTTTCTCATATAAAAATTATCGGAACATTAAATGAATTAGTATCATCTATTATTCGATATAGTGAACTTAATCCCTATCCTTATGGAGCAACTAAAGAGGCATTATATTAGGTTCAACATGTTACACTACATCCAGATAAGCCAACAGATTACTATAAATGGTGAGAATGAGGAGATTTTTTATTTCATCGAGCACGTTAGAGAATTAAAAGAAAACACCCGAAGATTGGTGCAAAGTTTTTTGGTATTCCAAAAATTCGAGAAGAATGGCCTTTGTATCTTATTTATCCATTAATGATAGATTAAATAGCAATGAAAGATAGAGAGGATTTGGCATTTTAAACAAGACTCGATATTCTCTACATGAAGAAACAAAAGATTTCTCTAATCATATATTTTACCAATGTGATTACTCTACTATTATTTGGTGTTCACTCAAAATTAATTTAAACATTTCTTCGAATACCATACGATCTAAGAAGGCAGAAGCCTTATTCGTATTCCACAAATTCAAGAAGAAGAAAAAAGATGTTGCATTTGCAGCATTTACCAATGCAGTTTGCCAAATAGCGTAGAGGCACAAAGCTAGGATTTCCCAAAATTGACGGACTACATGTGATACCCGGCTAATGTTCGTAAAAAAGAAAGTTAGGTACCTTTTAATGGTCATGGCAATACTACCTGTAAGGACCCGCATTCTACGCATCGAAGGATCGTAGGATATTTATTTCTTTCACATACAAAGTCGTATGGTCATGTAACTTCGGGAGACGACTATTGGGGTCATTTCCCATGTTCATAATTTTTCCCTATTTTTAAATGACCGTTTTGCCCCTAGCTGATCTTGTTTTGGCCATAACTTTTGACTGGAAAGGAATTTTGACCTGAAACCACTTCCATTGGCTCTGGATGATGGTTTACCTTTCCATAGTGGTCACATTAGCCAAACGGACTCACCGTTTGGGAGATATGACTGAAACAAGTTTCAGATGGTGAAAACATCTTAATTGGGCTTAACTGGGTGATTAACAGCTAGGCCCAAAGGGGAATTTCGGGATTTGGAATATTTAAGGGCTGTTAGGGTTAGGGATTTTGGTTTTTAGACACTTTTCCAGCTGCCACAGACATTTGTTCAACGCAAACAGTGGCCTCCAACATATAAAACATCTCCAAACCACTTTCTAATTGAAGATTAGGCTTAGCAACATCAAACTAAGGAGAATAGCACCAAAGCAAGGTTAGAGCTGTTGTTAGACATCAGTATTCGTGCCAAACGGAGATTCATTTCAGATCTGAGTTTTTATTTGTGGCAAAGGTGAGTGATTAGCATTGTTTTGACACTAATTACAGTTAATTAGGGTGATTAGTGATAATTAGCGAATTTATACATTAATAAATTCTAGAAAAATATTTATAAAATTCAAAATGTTGTTTTAGACCTTTGTTAGAAATTTGGGCTGATTTGGTTAAGTTTTGTTAATCCTACAGTTAGTTGTTGTTAAAAATGCTTAAGGGAAAATATGGGGTTTTCGCTATGTTTGATCTGTTTTAACTTATCATATTGTTGTTTTGATGTCTGTGAATGATTATACACGTTGCTATGACTGTATGGTATGTTTTGTGATTGTCTAGAAGTGTTAGATTGGTCGAAAACGCCATCGAATGGCGTAAAACAGTCGCTGGAAAGTTGCAGGAAATATGCAGAGGACCGGATCGGATCGCCCCTCCCTTCCACGATCCGACCCGATTGTGGCCACCCCCACAAGCTGCTCCACCCTTCCACGTGCCATGAGCTGCCAGATGTTCCTCATCCCTTCGAATTTGGTCACCATGAGCTGCTCGTGCCTGAAGCACGATCCGAACCGAAGCTCCACAACGACCCGAACCAGTAGGTGCTCACGATCCGAACTGTCGGAGGCTCGACCCATGAGCCAATGGAGGACCCCACCCCATTGTAGCAGTGTGAACCGACCCGGTGGAAGGACCACGACCTGGAGCCTGACCACGAGCAGAAGGAGGCCGACCCGATCCGTATGCAGTAACCCGATCCGAACCAGAGGAGATACTATGAGCTGAACCAAGGAGCTTGGACGCGAAGCACGGGTTACGAACCAAATGAAGGCTGATCTAGAGGAGAAGACCAAAACCTGAGATGTAAAGGTAGTCCAAGTGGGAAGTTTGTACTACGGATTTAGTTGGGAACCAACGAGTTAATTTCATGATTGGGCTTTGCTGCGGGACGTGTTCTAAGGGGTTGTCGATGTCTCTAACTTTGGATCACTATGTGTAGGGGGTACGTAAACGGATTTAGGGCCACAGTGGCCTAGGTACGACTAAAGAGCTATAGACCAATGAAGTGGGGTCATTTGTAAAGATTTGGTTATGACTCCATGGGGTAAGCTTGGTAGTAGCAGTAGTTGTACAAGTCGAACTCCGTCACTACTTCGATGGGTCTAGTGATTGACATTGGTGGACATCGTATGCTTTACGCTCTGAGTGAGAGATGTGAGGATGGTTGCTATGTTTGATTTGTTTGCCATCATTATGACATGCACACCCCCACCCCCGTATTCTTTACACCATATGTTAGTGGCACTTAGAGTATTGTACGGTATGTAGTGCTAACTCTTTGGTTGCAGGTCCAGGTTCAGGTATGGTTTAGTATACCTGTTATTATTCTGTTTTGCTGCTTATCGCTCACACCAGATTTTTTGTCTGACCCAGAGTTTTATGTCTCTTCTTATTACTCTGGGTGCTCCCACGAGCAGACTAGAGACAGGTTAGGTGGTATGCACGAGTAGCTGTACCGGAGACGAGCAGGAGGCTTCCACGTATGATATATGGATATTCTCCCAATGTCGCTGCTGGTCACTACTTTGGGCATTAGTAGTGTACCCTTCCTTTCTTTTACTTTAGAGACAGTTTTAAAGTTGTAGTAACGATGATATGGAACATAAGCTGTATTTGGATTTTCCGCTGCTATGATGTTTAGTTCTCAGCTTATGCACTGTCTCGCCTGTTTTATGTCAAGTATGTTGTTATTATATTTTATCCCATGCGCTGTGAGACATTCTACAGGTTTTCGATTTGTTCATTCACTTCTTTCCTTTCTTTGGCGACCGTTCCGTGCTAGCCAGGCATGTGTACAACGCAGTTTCGTAGGAAATGCCGGCTGGTGCGGGGCGGGCCGTCACACTTGGTATCAGAGCTCTAGATTGCGTAGTTAACCTAGGGAAAGACACCATGGAGAGATAATACGTATATAAGAGTGCGTATTTGTGATTATTTTGGTTTTCAAAAGCTATATATATTTATATACTATTAGTATATCTAAGGATGAAGTCGCACTGCACTGGCACCACTATGGAGACGGTTAATCATTTTCTCTGTGCAGATTGAACGATGAGCCAATACGCAAGGGGTACCGGTAGGGGAGCCAATAATGGGAATGCTGCTGAAATGAGGACAATGTTTACTGACCTCATGAGAGAGATGCTAAGGGATATGCAGAGAGCAGCTCCCAATGCTGGTAATGGTAGTGGTCCAATAGTGCAGGCACCTAGGGCCGATTTCGCTAAGCTGAATAAGGATTATACTAGTCTTGGTGGGAAGCCGTTCCACGGAACGCAGTTGGCTACGGATGTTCAGGATTGGTTGGATAGCTGCGAGCGTATCTTCGAAGACTTGGGTATCGCGGATGCGATGAAGAGAAGGCTAGCATCCCGTCAGCTGCAAGGACAGGCAATGAATTGGTGGAATGCTATAAAGGAAGCTACTCCCGAGGATCAGATTACTTGGAATCAGTTTAAGGCTCGCTTTAGCGATAAGTTCATTCCAGCTGCTCGGAAGTCGGTGTTGTTTAAGAAATTCTTGGAACTCAAGCAGAATGGCAGAGCTGTCTGGGAGTATATTGTCGAATTCGACACTTTGTAGAAATATGGGTTATCCCTAATAGATACTGCCAAGAAGAAGAATGAGAAGTTCATAACTGGCTTGGATGGATACTTGGGGGAAAGGCTCATTAACCACATCGATGAGACGTTTGAGTCGATTGTGGGGAAAGCTTTAAGATCGGAAAGTCTTTACCTTAAGTCGAAGACTGAGGTCACATCTGCAGAGGAGCCGAAACCACAAGCAAGCGGTGGAGGCAAGAGTGGTTCTCAAAATAAGAGGAAGCAGAACCAGAATAAGGATGGCCAGAAAAAGAAGAAAGATATTGAGTGCTTTAGCTGTGGCAAGAAGGGGCACTATGCCAGTAATTGTCGAGCAAAGCCAGCAGATAGGAAGTGCTTCAACTATGGTCAAGTGGGACATCACACAGACAAGTGTCCGCAACCCCCCAAAGAAAAGCAGATGGTGAAAGCATATGCCCTTAATGCTATTCCTTCTTCGTCGAATGCTACGCTTTCTGTTTATGATATTCCTATTTGATTATTGTTTGAAACCGGATCTTCCAGTTCCTTCATATCTAGTGACCTGGTAGATAGGTTGGGATTGGAGCCTGAGATTGTCGATAGACCTTTAGTAGTGACAAACCCGATTGGTGGTTCTACTGACCTTATCATGATTTGTCGTAATGTGGTCTTATCGAGTCATAGATGCATTTTTGTTTGTGATTGCTTTGTTTTGGGCTTTACTGGGTTTGGCATTATTTTGGGAGTCGATTGGCTCCAAAGATACGGGGTGGTGGTAGACTGTGAGGGCTTTTTGGTGACAGCTAGAGCGGATGATGGGCGGAGGGTAGTGTTTGGTGGTCTACCTAGTGATGGGGTAATGGCTAGTTTTCTAAATTCCCTCGACATCCCGCATCGTGAGTTGGTAGGTTTGCCCGTGGTTGGCCAGTATCCGAACGTCTTCGAGGAAGTGACCGGGCTTCCACCACATCGAGAGATTGAGTTCCGTATTGATTTAGTGAAAGATGGCAGACCTATAGTGATGCCACTTCGTCGTATGGCACCAGGGGAGCAGCGAGAGCTCGGGTTGCAAGTAAGTGACCTCTTAAAGAAGGGATTTATCAGAAGAAGTGTTTCTGAGTGGGGAGCACCAGTTGTGTTTGCTACCAAGGCCGATGGTTCCCTTTGGTTGTGTGTAGACTACCGCGAATTGAATAAGGTGACGAGGAAGAATAAGTATCCTCTACCGTGGATATATGATTTTTTTGATCAGTTGAGTGGCGCGAGAGTGTTCTCCTAGTTGGATCTCGCGACAGGTTTTCATCAGCTTAGAGTGGAAGCTGAGAGTATAGCTAAAATGGCATTTCGGACGCCGTCCGGATTTTATGAGTGGTTGATCATGCCATTTGGGCTGACCAATGCACCAGCATATTTTGTGGATCTTACGAATAGGGTATTTAGAGATTAGTTGAATAAGTTTTTCCTTGTGTTCATGGATGATATTTTAGTCTACTCGAGGAGAGAGGAAGAACACAGAGAACATTTAAGGATAGCGATGGAGGAGTTGAGAAAACACCAATTGAAAGCAAAGTTTTCTAAGTGTCACTTCTGGAGAAGGGAAGTGAGATTCTTGGGCCATGTTGTTTCATAGAATGGTATTACCGTGGATCCTGCGAAGGTGGCCACGGTACAAGATTGGTCTACGCCCAAGAATGCAACGGACATAAGAAGTTTCTTAGGGTTAGCAGGATATTATCGTAAGTTTATCCAAGACTTCTCCAAGATAGCAGCACCGTTGACTCAATTGACTAAGAAAAATCAAGCTGTCGTCTAGGACAAAAAGTGCGAGAATGCATTCAAGAGCCTATAGGAAAAGTTGACATGTTCCCCAGTGTTAGTCATTCCTAAGGGGAATGAAGAGATGACAGTATATACAGATGCATGTGGTACCAGACTACGTGTCGTATTGATGCAAGGTGGTAGGGTTGTAGCTTATGCAAGTCGGCAACTGAAACCGCATGAGAAAAGATACCCTACCCATGACTTGGAATTAGCAGCGATCGTATTCACGTTGAAGATGTGGAAACATTATCTCTTGGGAGAAAGATTTGAGTTGTTTACCGATCATAAATCATTAAAGTATCTCCTCTCTCAGAAGGATCTAAATCTCCGACAACAAAGATGGTTAGAATTCTTGGCTTCCTATGATTTCGACATTGCATATACACCAGGAAAAGGCAATGCGGTGGCTGATGCATTGAGTAGAAGACATGCCAGTTTAGGGGCTATGTTTCTAGAATGGAAGTAACTGGAGTACATTGCTGAGTATGATTTCAGACCAAAGTGCGAATTGGATCCAGAAATGTTAGCAAGTTTGACGATCAGACCCACTTTGATTGAGCGGATTGGTTCTAGTCAGATGGACGATCCTAACCTATTGGAGATCATCTCAAAGTTAGAGATGGGAATCGACGGAGAGATGAACAAGTATGGGCTTGATCGAGATGGATGGCTTAGAAAGAATGGAAGACTAGTTGTACCCAATGTCAATGGATTGAGAGATGAAGTGCTTAAGGAATGTCATCGCTCAAAACTGACTATACATCCCGGTGGTAACAAGATGTATCGAGACATGAAGCAGACATACTACTGGGAAGGGATGAAAAGAGACGTTGGGAAGTTTATATCCAAATGCATGAATTGCTAGCTGGTTAAAGCTGAGCAAAAGAAGCCTAGTGGTTTGTTGCAACCATTAGAAGTTCCAGAATGGAAATGGGAACAAGTCTCAATGGATTTCATTGATGGGTTACCAAGAACTAGGTCGGGCCATGATAGCATTTGGGTGATTGTGGACCGATTGACTAAGAGTGCAAGTTTTATACCCGTCAAGTCAAACAGGACAGCAGCTAAGTTAGCTGAACTATATGTAAAGTGGGTAGTGAGATTTCAAGGAATACCCAAAGGCACTGTAAGTGACCGAGATCCGTTGTTCACTAGTGGATTTTGGAAAAGCTTACAAGAGGCGTTAGGATCAGAATTACATCTCAGTACCACGTATCATCCTCAAACCGACGGGCAGACAGAGAGGGTGAATCGAGTATTAGAGGATCTCTTGAGAGCTTGCATATTAGACTTTGGTGGATCATGGGATGACCATCTACACCTAGTAGAGTTCGCATATAATAATAGTTATCAATCCAGTATTGGTATGGCTCCATTTGAAGCTTTGTACGGAAGACCGTGCAACTCATCGTCATGTTGGTTAGAAACTGGTGAGAAGTTTGTGCTTGGACCAGAAGTAATAAGAGAAACATCAGACAAGATTAAGGTTATCCAACAGCGAATGAAGGCTGCCCAGGATAGTCAGAAGAGTTATGCCGATAAGAGGAGAAGAGAATCAAAGTTCTCCATTGGCGACTTGGAGTTTGTCAAGATTTCTCCGTTGAAGAGCATGATACAATTTGGAAGGAGAGGCAAGTTAGCACCAAGATTTGTTGGTCCATTCCCAGTTCTTGGGCAAATTAGGAATTTGGCATATAAAGTTGAATTACCAGAGAAGATGGCAGGAGTTCATAACATATTTCATGTTTCCGAGTTAAGCAAGTTTGTACACGACCCATATGTGACCTGATCAGTTGGATGATATCGAAGTTGAACCCGAGGCGGTTGGGAACCGCAAACCTATGCGTATTTTTGGTAACGATATGAAGCAGCTTCAAAGGAAGGCGGTGAAATTAGTCAAAATTCAGTGGGGCGAGAATGAGAATGACTGTACTTAGGAGACAGAGGAGAACATTAGGAAAACGTATCCAGAACTCTTCGCCTGGTAAGATTACAGTTTCGATTTAGTCTTTCCGCATGCTAGGATAGGTTTGTTTTGTTTGTTTTGCATGATTGATTGTTGTATATGGTCGGTAGGCATGCGGGATCCTTTGTATGTTTTGGGTTAAGGAATTTCGGGGACGAAATTTCTTAAGGGGGGGAGAGTGTAACGACCCGCATTCTACACATCGAAGGATCGTAGGATATTTATTTCTTTCACATACAAAGTCGTATGGTCATGTAACTTCGAGAGACGACTATTGGGGTCATTTACAATGTTCGTGATTTTTCCCTATTTTTAAATGACCGTTTTGCCCTTAGCTAGTCTTGTTTTGGCCATAACTTTTGACTGTAAAGGAATTTTGACCTGAAACCACTTCTCCCGGATGATGGTTTACCTTTTCGTAGAGTGGTCACAATAGCCAAACGGGCTCACCTTTTGGGAGATATGGCTGAAACAAGTTTCAGATGGTGAAAAACAGCTTTATTGGGCTTAACCGGGTGATTAACAGCTAGGCCCAAAGGGGAATTTCGGGATTTGGAGTATTTAAGGGTTGTTAGGGATTTCGGTTTTTATACACTTTTCCAGCCGCCATAGACATTTGTTCAACCCTAACAATGACCTCCATCATCTAAAACATCCCTAAACCACTTTCTAATTGAAGATTAGGCTTAGCAAAATCAAATTAAGGAGAGATAGCACCAAAGTAAGGTTAGAGCTGCTGTTAGACATCAGTATTCGTGCCAAACAGAGATTCATTTCAGATCTGAGTTTTATTTGTGGCAAAGGTGAGTGATTAAAATTGTTTTGACACTAATTACAGTTAATTAGGGTGATTAGTGATAATTAGCAAATTTGTACATTAATAAATTCTGGAAAAATATTTATAAAATTTGAAATGATGTTCTAGACCTCTGTTAGAAATTTGGGCTGATTTGGTTAAGTTCTGCTAACCCTACTATTAGTTTTTGTTAAAAATGCTTAAGGAAAAATATGGGGTTTTGGCTATGTTTGATCCGTTTTCACTTATCATATTGTTGTTTTGATGTTTGTGAATGATTATACAAGTTGCTAAGACTATATGGTATGTTTTGTGATTGTTTAGAAGTGTTAGATTGGTCGAAAATGCCGTCGAATGGCGTAAAACAATCGCTGGAAAGTTGCAGGAAATATGCATAGGACCGGATCAGATCGCCCCTCCCTTCCACGATCCGACCAGATCGTGGCCACCCACATGAGCAGCTCCACCCTTCCACGTGCCAAGAGCCGCAAGATGTTCCTCATCCCTTCGAGTTTGGTCACCACGAGCTGCTCGCGCCTGAAGCACGTTCTGAACCGAAGCTCCACCATGACCCGAACCAGTGGGCGCTCACGATCCGAACTAACGGAGGCTCGACCCACGAGCCAGTGGAGGACCTCGACCCATTGTAGTAGTGCAACCCGACCCGGTGGAAGGAGCACGACCTGGAGCCTGACCACGAGCAGAAGGAGGCCGACCCGATCCGTATGCAGCAACCCGATCCGAACCAGAGGAGATACTACGAGTTGAACCAAGGAGCTTGGATGCGAAGCACGGGTTACAAACCAAATGAAGACTGATCTAGAGGAGAAGACCAAAACCCGAGATGCAAAGGTAGTCCAAGTGGGAAGTTTGTACTCAGGATTCAGTTGGGAACCAACGAGTTAACTTCATGATTGGGATTTGCTGCGGGACGTGTGCTAAGGGGTTGTCGATGTCTCTAACTTTGGATCACTATGTGAGGGGGTACGTGAACGGATTCAGGGCCACAGTGGCCTAGGTACGACTAAAGAGCTATAGACTAATGAAGTGGGGTCATTTGTAAAGATTTGGTCATGACTCCATGGGGTAAGCTAGGTAGTAGCAGTAGTTGTACAAGTCGAACTCCGTCATTACTTCGATGGGTCTAGTGATTGACAGTGGTGGACATCGTATGCTTTACGCACTGAGTGAGAGATGTGAGGATGGTTGCTATGTTTGATTTTTTTGCCATCGTTATGACATTCACACCCCCACCCCCGTATCCTTTACACCATATGTTAGTGGCACCTTAAAGTATTGTACGGTATGTAGTGTTAACTCTTTGGTTAAAGGTCCAGGTTTAGGTATGGTTTAGTATACCTGTTATTGTTCTGTTTTGCTGCTTATCGCTCATACCAGTCTTTTTGTCTGACCCAGAGTTTATGTCTCTTGTTATTACTCTGGGTGCTCCCACGAGCAGACTAGAGACAGGTTATGTGGTATCCAAGAGTAGCTGTACCGGAGACGAGCAGGAGGCTTCCACGTATGATATATAGATATTCTCCCTGTGTCGCTGCTGGTCACTACTTTGGGCATTAGTAGTGTACCCTTCCTTTCTTTTACTTTAGAGACAGTTTTAAAGTTATAATAATGATGATGTGGAACATAAGCTGTATTTGGATTTTCCGCTGCTATGATGTTTAGTTCTCAGCTTATGCATTGTCTCGCCTGTTTTATGTCAAGTATGTTGTTATTATATTTTATCCCATGCGCTGTGAGACAATCTACAGGTTTTCGATTAGTTCATTCTCTTCTTTCCTTTCTTTGGCGACCATTCCGTGCTAGCCAGCCATGTGTACAACGCATTTTCGGAGGAAATGCGGGCTGGTGCGGGGCAGGCCATCACACCACCGATTGAATCAGTGAAAATCTAGAGTTGCTAGGTTATTGGGGAATCAAATTGCTTGATGTTGGTTAATTATGTGATAAGGAAGAAGAAGTACAATGAACAGGTGGTATCATTTTGAAAATATTGGGCCGAGATTAACTTATATTCATGTTATTCAATTTTATATTTATCTAACCGTCTGTTTACTTTGTATTATTTATGTAATTGCGCTGTGAATATATGTGATTTATATGTACTCTTTTCCCTTATTAGTCTCTCACCTAGGATAAAGGGTTATAAGGTTATGAGGCAAATATATGAAGTATATGATAGGCATTAGTAATAAAGCGTACCACTTTAAAAAAATGAGGCAGAAATAAAGGTTTGATTATGTTAAATAATTAAAACCTGAAATAAACACACTTACCATCTTAGTAAATTCATAAAACATTCAACTTAGCTAGGAAATTATGAAATTTGAAACTCGTCTCCAACACAATATTTTACACTACATCCGAAAAGTAAAATCAATTTAACGCCAAAAAAAAAAAAGGTTTTTCCTTTAAAACCTATTAAATAATTCCATATAATTCCCCTAAATTGTTATTATATCTAAATAATGACTTAAACAACCATGGAAATATCATCATAATAACTCGAAAATTAATCATAACCAAAATCATGCATGAACAATAGAGATGGTTAGTAATTATCAAACTTTTATTAGATTGAAGATTAAGATGAAGATTTGGTTCTTCCTATAGCTTTTCCCTTTAGGCCCCTAGATTTCTCCTTCATCCTTTTTCTTGTTATGGCTAGCTTTTCTTGTCTCTTTTAGATTCTTTTATGATGCAAAATGATAATGAATGAGATATGGATGACTTATAAGGTGAAAGAATGCTCTATTCCTGATTTTCCCTACTCATTTGCTTCCTTCTATTAAATAATCTTATTAATTGGTTAATTACGGTCGAGCCAATTAATAATCAAACATTGTCCTTTTTATCACCGCCCATCGCATTATTTTATTTAATATGTCTAATTAAGTCTCCTGATAATGTTAATCAAAATAAGGAGTTTTACTTATGATGATCGCCTTACATCTCTGACCCTAAATAGTGCAATTTGAAGGTGTTCGGCCTACGCAAGCTGATTATAAAGGTAAAATAAATGAAAAATAACACAAAATTATTATATATTTCACATTGCATCTCACTTAATTTATACAAACTAGGCCAGACAGTAGATAGCCTATACCAATCCAAAAACATCAGAGTGGCAGATCCATATGGCATCAATAAATAGAGTTATATAAGTGACAATAACTCAAACAAAATATCTCTAAAATAGAAAACATTACTAAGCCACGTAGTGATGAACAACCTAAAACAATAGAGTACATGTAAAACAGTATGTGGAATAACCTCATAGTCGCCTCTTAAACATCTACTCATGCTCACCTAACTTGCCTCTAATCTACTTCTTTGAGAGCACCCAGAGTAATAAGAGATAATGCATAAAACTCCAAGTTAGACTAAGTCTGGTGTATGCAATAGTAATCTAAAAAACTAATATAAAGTCATATGATAGGTATGCAGAATCATACCTCGCCCATCCTTGCATCCAAAGAGTTAGCACATATTATAATGTACTCTGCTCTAAGGTCAACTTATCACTGGGCGTAAACAAGTATGAATGTGATAAGGAGATAACAAAACAAACAAACATAGATATCCAGTACCCATCCTGACATTCACTCATTCAGTGTCTTAGATAGAAGATAATGCTCAATTTCCATGATACACAAATAGATGTCAGTCAGTCAATTAGGAGCTAAGTCATACTGACTTGTATGACTCATGGTAATGAATCATCTTAGTCCAAATCGATGCCCAGAATTCCTAACTCAATCCATATGAGAATCACACCCTCTGCCATTTCTTCTCCTGTGTCGGCTAAACTTTTTGCATGGATGATCCCTTTGCATGCATTATCCACAATAAAGCCTATTCTTGGAACTAATCTTATAACTCCTGGCTTGGAATTTCCCTGGTTTAGGACTAAGCATAGACAACTGACTTGTTGTCAAGTTTAATCATGCATCCATAACTCTCCTGGTAGTGTTCCTTTATAACTGCTATCTTTATTCAATATCTCAAAATGAAGTTAATCGTAACTGGAGTCATTTTTCCTGAAGTAGTATCTTACCTGGGCTATTCTATCAATGAAATGTTGCATCATGATTGATGAACCGATTGTGTGGTTAAGTTCCACTTGGTAACCCTTGCTTCCCTTTGAAGTCACTTCATCAAACACGAAACCACCTAAGGGATCACAAGTGAGAAGGACAAATGGTAAATACGTACTGATTCGAACTTTTTTTATCATAAATTAAACATAAGAACTCAAAATGACATGAAATTTGGTGAAATATCTTATTAGGCCTTCTTTGTTGCCTATAGAGATCACACCCCATACGACTAAAGTCCCTATATCGGTAACGATCATGTCCTACAACATATCAATTTGAATCACTATTTCGCTAAGCATGATTATAACTAACGTCCAACATATAATACATTTTCAAATAGGAACAGAGCCTAATTAATGTGAATCAAAGCATAGACAAGAATAAAAAACGTCATAATGATATGGACACTTAAGGGTACCTTATAGTCTTGTTTTCAAATGGGATCCAAACCAGTCCAAATTCATATACATGTGATAACATATTAAAACCTGATTTATCTATATTTTTACAAGATGTTAGGAGGTTTCCAGAGGCTAGTATGGCCTAATAAGTTAAAAAAAAACCACTAATAACTCACCTTACTTACAGTAGTCTCTTAGATCTGATTAAATAATGATTAATATGGATTCCTAAAAAGTCGCAGTGCTGTTTTCTCTAATTTGATGTTGATTTACACTAATTTCCTTACAATAATGTAATTATCTAATTAAAGTAGGATTTAATGTTGATTTTTAGAGGAGGAAGCCATTAATGGAGCTATGGTTTATTTTATGAGTTGTGAAATGATGAATGAGATGTCCCATCACCTCCTATGCCCACTCCCTCACTAACCCTAATCCCGACATTGGCCTTAAACCTATCTCATTAATGAACATAATCACCCATTTATGTTGTCTCAACCCTATTAATCTTTAAAATAACCATATCCGACAATTGATAAATCTGTTTTCATTACTTGAACATATTACTGAAAGGAAAATCATCATCTAGACTCAGTGGGAGTGGTTTCACATTAAATTCCTTTCCAATTAAAAGTTTCCAACGCAACCAGATTCGCTTGGGGTAAAACAATCATATTAAAATTCGATAAAAATGAAGAATATGATAAATGATCCTATTAGATATTTTATTAAATAGTAGAATCATGTGACCTCATATGAAAATAGTATGAGTATTCTAAGATCCTTAGATACGTGGAATACAGGTCATTACATTCTACCCTCTTTGGGAACTGTGCAATTGAAATTTCTAAACAAGTTAATATGGTTATCTTGCATGCCTACAAACTATATTTAAGTTTAAACAATTATCATAATCCAACATTTATGTTTAATGATTAGGATAAAAGAGGAGGAAAAAAAATTAAACTAACCCTAGCATCCAGGATAATACATAATGGTATATAGATGATATTATAATTGAATAAAAGAAATAAACTAAAAATATCTTACAAAGTGAAGAGTTCTGAATACGATGTCTTAAGACTCTCATTGGGTCCCCCAAGTGTAATAGTCCACACTTTCACCCCATTAAATCTTTACAAGATTCATTACCTTCCTCCTAATATATTTTGTATTATTGCTGGTGATACGATTTAGTTATAGATTCCTAAAGTTTCCGGCTCTACCTCTATATCATCCTAATGATCCAATGTGATGGTTACATTTGAGTCTTGCATAAATTTCTTTAAGTGAGATACATGCAATACTTTGGGGCACTCCAACCATCTTCCAAGGCAAGTCGAATCTATAAGCTATGCTCCTGAAAAAGGCTAATAAACTTTGATGCCAACTTACTCTCTTTATCAAGCCAAATCACATTTCGTAAGGGAGAAATCTTGACAAAAACCGAGTCACCAAATCTTTGCATCTTCTATATGCATAGCTTTTTTTTCTTTAGAATATTTCATCCATTGCATAATGGTTTCAATCTTCTCAGAGGTTTGTTAAACAATTTCTGGCTTAAGTTCCCGTTTCTCATCCGCTTCCCACCAACATGAAGGGATATTGCATAGTATACCATACAAAGCTTCGTATGGTGCCATACTATTGCTCGACTTATAATTGTTGTTGTATGCAAATTCAACAAGTTGTATGCAATTATCCCTCGAACCTCCAAAATCTAGAATGAAAATCCATAAGAGTCTCTCCATATATGATTCACTATTTCCATTTGACCTTCTATTTGAGTGTGGCTTCCTGTAGGATCTATCAAAACCCATTAGTCAATAACGTGTTTTGATCGCTTACAATACTAACTCCATGGAGTCAAACTATCCACTTTACATACATATCTACTAGCTTGGCTGCCGATTTACTCGAATTGACAAGTATAACTCCGACTCTTTTGGTCAACCGATCGACGGCGGTCCCAAAGCTATCGTATCCTTCTCCGGTCCTTGGTAGACAATCAATGAAATCCATTGACACTTGTTCCCAGTTGAACTTAATAACTTCTACAAGTTGTAATAAACCACTAAGGTTCTTCTATTCAAATTTGACTAGCTGACTAGTCATGCACTTGAGATGAATGTCCTAATGTCTTTCTTCATTTCTTCTCAATAATTGATTTGCTTGATGTCTCAATACATCTTATCACCACCAGGATGTATGGTTAGTCTTGAGTGATGAAACTATTGAAGAACTTCATTTTTCAAATAGTTAATATTAGGAACAAACAATCTCTTTCTTTAGGGATCCAACCATCATAGTCGAGTTTGATCATGGTTCAACTAACCAAGGATCATGCCTTTGATTAAACCCAATCTATTGAATCAAAATAGGTCTAGCTATCAAGCTTGCCAACATTTCCGGCTCTAACTCACATTTAGGCCAAAAATCAAACCCATTGATGTACTCAAGCTGCTTTCATTCCACAAATATAGCTCCTAAACTGGCATCACCTACTCAAACATCATCAAATTCATTACCTTTTCCTCAGGTGGTCGACTGATTCAGTTGAACTCCTTAATGCAATTTATGTTTGTGTCATGTAACCAAAACATATGCAAATAATCCTAGTATAACTTGTAAGATCTATATGTGTGCACAATCATTCGTCCAAATGCAACATCCATATGATGTTACATGTGACACCCCATGTCCGTTAATGTCACTCACTTAGGGAATGCATTAAGTTTCGTGAAGTTCTATAGGTAAACAGACACAAAATAATTACAAGACAGATATAAATAAGGAAGCAGCGGAAAATTTAAACTTTTATTTCAAACATAAGTCATAATACCGTGGTCCATAATTTCATAAGTCATAGAAACCATTACAATACAATAACTTCTGTCTTGCACCATCAGAGTACATAAGTAAATAAAAGGCATCATTCCCCAAATAAAAAGAGTTAAGCCATGGTAGAGACAAGAACTTGAGCCATACTTCAGAAGTAGCTCTTAGCAAGATGATATCTGATTCCTGATTAAGTCTAAGTATTTCCTCCTTGAGAACCTGGGGGGGGGGGGGGGAGGGGACGAAAGAAGGAGAAACAACAGGGTCAGACATAAAGTCTAGCGAGTCTAGTTACTTTTAGTCAGTAGATAAATAAAAGCAACATGATAGACATATAAAGTGGATAAGAGAGATCACTAATGATTACTCTTCACTATTACTAGTATAACTGAAAGTGGATAAATGTCAGGTGTGACAAGGTAAGCAAGTTAAGGTGTATGTGCCTCACTAATGATTACTCTTCACTATTACTAGTATAACTGAAATGAGATGATCCCATCCACTATAAGTTGGTAGGCTTAGGTCATACGACAAAAGTATACCCGAACCACTATCCTAATCGATCGTTGGCCCCACAATAGGAGGTATCACTTCCTAAAGTGGCAACCTATGGTGTACACAACCATATCTACTGGTGTCACGGTCATCTTAGCCCCCTCTGCCCAGCCCATGTACGCACATGTCCCCGGTCGGTTTGCGCCGCCCCACCATCCGGCTTGTTTGGATCTCTTACAATCAATCAGTAAGCGTGCCACTTCTCCACCTTGTACGGAGGTTTTTACTTGATACCAACTCCGGGTTACTGACTGAAATGGGTCCCACACAATAAGATACAAGCTCTCCCCCTTGTCTTATATCCCCCACTAGGTTTTCCACTGACTATGTATACCCTTAGATGTCTTTAATTACATAGCCTATATTTGTTATGCTTACCCTAAAGGGTGTCTTTAGTTACATAACTTCATTACATTATCTATTGGTTATGTATACCACTAGGTGTCTTTAATTACATAACCATATTACATTATCTACTGGTTATGTGTGACGGCCCGCCCCGCACCAGCCGACATTTCTAATGAAAGTGCGTTGTGCCGATGTCCAACCAGCACGGGACGGTCGCCAAAGAAAGGAAAAGGTAAGGAATTTGAACTAACAAGGAACCAGTAGAATGTCTCACAGTGCATGGAATAAAATATAATAATAACATACTTGACATAAAACAGGCGAGACAGTGCATAAGCTGAAAACTAAAACATAATCGTTTAAGAGCACCCAGAGTAATAACCAGCTAACCTGTCTCTAGTCTGCCCGTTTAAGAGCACCCAGAGTAATAAAAATAGACATAAAACTCTGGGTCAGACAAAATTCTAGTATGAGCGATAAACAGCAAAAAGGAGTAATAACAGGTATACTAAACCATACCTGAACTTGGACCTGCAACCAAAGAGTTAGTACTACATACTGTACAATACTCTAAGGTGCCACTAACGTATGGTGTAAAGAATGCGGGGGTGGGGGTGCGCATGTCATAGTGATGGCAAGTAATCAAGCATAGCAACCAACCTCACATCTCTCACTCAGTGCGTAAAGCATACGATATCCACTGCTTTGATCATCCATTCCTTACTATGATAACTCTGCCCCATGCAGTCATAATGACACCACTGTACTGATCCATAGCCACTAGTCCTTGCTATGTCCACTCTGCCCCATGAAGTCATGACGACTCCACTGCACTGGCTCATAGCCATGCTACGATCACTCTTCCCCATGGAATAATAACTACTCCACTGCACTGACACGTAGCCTAACATCCGTCTTGGTGGTGAATCAAAGCTATAGACGTCGATAAACCCTTTGCGCACGTCCCGCAGCAAAGTCCAATCATAGAGTTAAATCGTTGGTTCCTAACTGGATCCTAAGTGCAAAATTCCTATTTAGACTTCCTTTGCATCTCGGGTTTTGGTCGAATTGGAGTTGGTCTTCAGAAGAGTCATCGCGTAATCGCAGCTCCAATCCGGTTTGGTTCGGTTGTCCTTCCCTAGTTCGGTTCGGCTTGCTCCACTTCCTGGCCATCCGGTTAAGTTCGGAGCTCCACCCTCGGTTCGGTTCGGTTCTACCGTGTCAATTGGGTTCGGCTATCTCACTATCTTGATTTGGTTCGGTGCTTCTGCCTTAGTTCGGTTCTGCCTTTCTGTCCTCCTCTTAATCTGATCCGATCCCATGTCCAACTTTAGTCCAATACCAACTCCAACCCTTATACAAGAGGTCTACCTTTTTCCAAGCCCTTATTCTTGTACTATGTTCTGATCTGGTTCAGTTCTCTGCTCAGTTCCCCGATCTGACCCGAGCCCCCTAACCCGATCCGATCCGAAACCCTGCACTACTTCCTGCAACTTTTCCAGCGACTGTTTATGCTATACGATGGTGTTTTCTACCATTCTAACTTTTCTAATCAATCACAAAGCATACCATACAGTCATAGCAACATATAGAATCAACCATAAACACCAAAACAACAATATGATGTATAAAAATGGATCAAACATAGCCAAAATACCATATTTTCCCTTAATCATGTTTAAGCAGAACTAATGATAGGAATAGTAAAACTTAACCAAATTTTCTAACAGAGGTCTAAAATAATATTTGAAATTTATAAATATTTTTCCAGAATTTAATCATGTTTAAATTCGCTAATTAACACTAATTACCCTTAATTTACCATAGTTAGTGAGGAACTATGCAAATCACTCACCTTTGCCACAAATAAACTGTAGATCTGAAATGATTCTCTGTTTGGCACGAATATTAATGTCTAACAGTAGTTCTAACCTTGCTTTGGCGCTATTTCTCCTTAATTTGGTGAATATTAGGCTAATACTTGATTAAATGGTGATTAGAAGGTGATTTGGGGTATTCTGGCAAGTGGAGGCCATTGCTAGGTTGAGAGGAATGATAGGTGGTAGCTGAAAAATGAGAAAAGGGTGTTCTCTATACCCTAACAGCCCTTTTAAACTCCTAATCCCGAAATCCCCCAATGGGCCTAGTTGTAACTACCTAATTAAGCCCGATTAAGCTGTTTTTCACCTTCAAAACCTTAATTCAGCCATATCTCCCAAACGGTAAGTCCGTTTTTCACATATGACCACTCTAATGAAAGGTAAACCATCATCCGGACCTAATGGAAGTGGTTTCAGGTCAAAATTCCTTTCCAATCAAAAGTTATAGCCGAAACAAGATCATCTAGGGGCAAAATAGTCATTTAAAAATCGGAAAAAAATCATGAACATGGGAAATGACCCCAATTGTCGTCTCCCAAAGTTACATGACCATACGACTTCACATGAGAAAGAAAGAAATATTCTACGATCCCCTGATGCGTAGAATGCGGGTCGTTACATCCCCCTCCCCCCAGCATATTTCGTCCCCGAAATTCCTTAACCCATAGCATACAAAGGATCCCGCATGCCTACCAAGCATTAACAAATCAATAAAGCATACAAAACAACACAACAAGCCTATCCTAGCATGCGGTTTACTAACAAGGGAGTACTATACCGATATAAAAACCTTACCAGGCAAAGAGTTCTGGATACTTCCTCCTTATGTTCTCCTCTGTTTTCCAAGTACAGTCTTCCTCATCATCACCCCCACTGAACTTTGACTAGTCTCACCGCCTTCCTTCGAAGTTGCTTCGTATCGTTCCCAACAATACGCATAGGCATGCGGTTCCCAACCGCCTTAGATTCAACCTCGATATCGTCCAACTGATCCGGTGAAATAGTCATATCGGGGTCGTGCACGAATTTCCTTAACTGGGAAACATGAAATATGTTATGAACCCCTGCCATCTTCTCTGGTAATTCAACTTTATATTCCAAATTCCCAATTTGCTCGAGGACTGGGAATTGTCCAACAAATCTTGGTGTTAACTTGCCTCTCCTGCCAAATCGAATCACGCTCTTTAACAGAGAAATCTTGACAAACACCAAGTCGCCAATGGAGAATTTTAAATCTCTTCTCCTCTTATCAGCATAACTCTTCTGCCTATCTTGGGAAGCCTTCATCCGCTATTGAATAATCTTGATCTTGTCTGAAGTTTCTCTTATCACATCTGGCCCAAGCACAAACTTCTCACCAGTTCCTAACCAACATGACGGTGAGTTACACAGTCTTCAATACAAAGCTTCAAATGGAGCCATACCAATACTGGATTGATAACTATTATTATATGCAAACTCCACTAGATGCAAATGGTCATCCCATGATCCAGCAAAATCCAATATACAAGCTCTCAAGAGATCTTACAATATATGATTCACCCTCTCTGTCTGACCGTCGGTTTGAGTATGATACCCGGTACTGAGATGTAATTCTAATCCTAACGCCTCTTGTAAGCTCTTCTAAAACCCACTAGTAAACAACGGGTCTCGGTCACTCACAATGCCTTTAGGTACTCCATGAAATATCACTACCCACTTCATATACAGTTCTGCTAACTTAGCCGCCGTTCTGTTCGACTTGACGGGTATAAATCTTGCACTCTTGGTCAATCGGTCCACAATCACCCAAATGCTATCATGGCCTGACCTAGTCCTCGATAACCCATCAATGAAATCCATTGATACTTGTTCCCATTTCCATTTTGAAACTTCTAATGGTTGCAACAAACCACTAGGCTTCTTTTTCTCAGCTTTAACTAGCTGGCTATTCATTCATTTGGATATAAACTTCCCAACGTCTCTTTTCATCCCTTCCCAGTAGTAGGTCTGCTTCATGTCTCGATACATCTTGTTACCACCAGGGTGTATAGTCAGTTTTCAGTGATGACATTCTCTAACACTTCATCTCTCAATCCATTGACATTGGGTACAACTAGTCTTCCATTCTTACTCAGCCATCCATCTCGATCCAGCCCATACTTATTCATCTCCTCGGCGATACCCATCTCTAACTTGGGGATGATTTCCAATAGGTTAGGATCGTCTCTCTGACTGGAACAAATCCGCTTAATCAAAGTGGGTCTAACCATCAAACTTGCTAATACTTCTAGATCCAATTCTCCCTTTGGTCTGAAGTCATACCCAGCGATGTACTCCAATTGCTTCCATTCTAGAAACATAGCCCCTAAACTAGCATGTCTTTTAATCAATGCATCAGCTACCGCATTGCCCTTTCCTGGTGTGTATGCAATATCGAAATCGTAGGAATCCAAGAATTCTAACCATCTTTGCTATCGGAGATTTAGATCCTTCTGAGAGAAAAGATACTTTAACGACTTATGGTCAGTAAATAACTCGAATCTTTCTCCCAAGAGATAATGTCTCCACATCTTCATCGCGAACACGATCGCTGCTAATTCTAAATCAAGGGTAGGGTATCTTCTCTCGTGCGATTTCAATTGCCGACTTGCATAAGCAACAACCCTACCCCCCTGCATCAGTACAACACCTAGTCCAGTGCCACATGCATCTATATGTACTGTCATCTCTTCATCCCCTTAGGAATGACTAACACTGGTGCATATGTCAACTTTTCCTTTAGACTCTTGAATGCATTCTTGCACTTTTCGTACCAGACAAAAGCTTGATTCTTCTTGGTCAACTGAGTCAACGGTGCTACTATCTTGGAGAAGTCTTGGATAACTTACGATAATATCTAGCTAATCCTAAGAAACTTCTTACTTCTATTGCATTCTTGGGCGTAGACCAATCTTGTATCATAGCCACCTTCGCAGGGTCCACGGCAATACCATTCTCTGAAACAACATGGCCCAAGAGTCTCACTTCCCTCCTTCAGAAGTGACACTTAGAAAACTTTGCTTTCAATTGGTGTTTTCTCAACACCTCCATCATTATCCTCAAATGTTCCTTGTGTTCTTCCTCTGTCCTCGAATAAACAAGTATATCGTCCACGAACACAAGAACAAAATTATTCAACTGATATCTGAATACCCTATTCATAAGATCCACAAAATATGCTGGTGCATTGGTCAACCCGAATGGCATGACCAACCATTCATAAAATCCAGACGTCATTTGAAATGCCGTTTCAGCTATACTCTCAGCTTCCACTCTAAGCGGATGAAAACATGTCGTGAGATCCAACAGGGAGAACACTCTCGCGCCACTCAACTGATAAAACAAATCATCTATCCACGGTAGAGGATACTTATTCTTCCTCGTTACCTTATTCAACTCGCGGTAGTCCTTACATAAACGAAGGGAACCGTCTGCCTTGGTAGAAAACACAACTGGTGCTCCCCACTCAGAAACACTTTTCTGATAAATCCCTTCTTCAAAAGATTGCTCACTTGCGCCCCGAGCTCTCGCTGCTCCCTTGGCGCCATACGACGAAGTGGCATCACTATAGGTCTGGCATCTTTCACTAAATCAATACGGAACTCAATCTCTCGATGTGGTGGAAGTCCGGTCACTTCCTCGAAGACGTCCGGATACTGGCCAGCCACGGGCACATCTGACAACTCATCATGCGGGATGTCGATGGAATTTAGAAAACTAGCCATTACCCCATCATTAGGTAGACCACCAAACACTACCCTCTGCCCATCATCTGCACTAACTGTCACCAAAAAGCCCTCACAGTATACCACCACCCCATATCTTTGGAGCCAATCGACTCCCAAAATAATGCCAAACCCAGTAAAGCCCAAAACAAAGCTATCACAAACAAACATGCATCCATGACCCGATAAGACCACATTACGACAAATCGTACAAAGGCTTGTCGAACCACTAATTGGGTTCATCACTGCTAAAGGTCTATCGACTATCTCAGGTTCCAATCCCAACCTATCTACCAGGTCACTAGATATGAAGGAACGGGAAGCTCCGGTATCAAACAATACTCGAACAGGAACATCATAAAAGAAAGCATACCTTGAACGACGACATTCTTTCCTTTCTCCCCGCAGTTGGGGCATTCTACGAAGAAGAAACATCATTGATAGCATATGCTTTCGCAATCTTCTTTTCTTTAGGGGTTGCGCACATTTATCCTTGTGATGTCCCACTTGGCCACAGTTGAAGCACTTCCTATCCGCTGGCTTGGCCCAACATTCTTTAGCATAGTGGCCCTTCTTACCACAGCTGAAGCACTCAACATCTTTCTTATTCTTTTTCTTTTGGCCATCCATGGTCTGATTCTTATTTCTCTTATTCTGAGAACCATTCTTGCCTCCACCGCTTGCTTGCAGCTTTGGCTCCTCTGCAGATGCAACCTCAGTCTTCGACTTAGGGTATAGACTCTCTGATCTCAAAGCTTTCCCCTCAATCGATTCAAATGTCTCATCGATGTGGTTAATAAGCCTTTCCCCCAGGTACTGATCCAAGCCTGTTATGAACCTCTCATTCTTCTTTTCGGGGGTGTCAATGAGGGATAATCCATACTTCGATAAAGTATCGAAGTCTGCAATGTACTCCAAGACTGCCCAACCATTCTGCTTAAGCTCCAGAAATTTCCTAAAAAACTCTGACTTCTGGGATGAACTTATCACTGAATCGGGCCTTAAAATGATCCCATGTAACTTGATCCTCTGGAGTAGCTGCCTAAATAGCATTCCAGCAATTCATTGCCCGTCCGTGCAGCTGACGGGATGCTAACTTCCTCTTCATCGCATCCTCGATACCCAAGTCTTCGAATATACGCTCACAGCTATCCAACCAATCTTGAACATCCGTGGCTGATTCCGTTCCATGGAACGGCTTTCCGCCAAGACTAGTGTAATCCTTGCATAGCTTGGCGAAATCGGCCCTAGGCGCCTGCACCGCTGCACAACCGCCATTAGTAGCATTAGGAATTGCCCTCTGAACGTCCCTAAGCATCTCTCTCATGAAGTCAGTGAACATAGTCCTCAAGTCAGGAGCATTCCCATTATTGGCTCTTCTACTAGCACCCCTCGTATATCGGCTCATCGTTTAATCTGTAAAGAGAAACGATTAACCATCCTCTTTGTGGTGTCAGTGCAGTGCGACTTCATCCTTAGCTATACTAATAGTATATATATATATAGCTTTTGAAAACCAAAATAATCACAAATATGCACTCTCATATACGTATTATCTCTCTCTAGTGTCTTTTCCTAGGTTAACTACCCAACCTAGAGCTCTGATACCAAATGTGACGGCCCGCCCCGCACCAGCCGACATTTTCAATGAAAGTGCGTTGTGCCGATGTCCAACCAGCACGAGACGGTCACCAAAGAAAGGAAAAGGTAAGGAATTTGAACTAACAAGGAAACTATAGAATGTATCACAGCGCATGGAATAAAATATAATAATAACATACTTGACATAAAACAGGCGAGACAGTGCATAAGCGGAAAACTAAACCATAATCGTTATAGCAGTGGAAATCCAAAATACAGCTTATGATCCATAACCATTATTACAACTTCAAAATACTGTCTCTAAAGAAAGAGAAAGGAGAGGTTCACTACTAATGCCCAAAGCAGTGACCATCAACAACACAGGGAGAATATATGTAGATAATACGTAGGAGCCTCTTGCTCGTCTCCGGATCAGCTACTCGTGCATAACAAGCTAACCTGTCTCTAGTCTGCCCGTTTAAGAGCACCCAGAGTAATAAGAAGAGACATAAAACTCTGGGTGAGACAAAAGTCTGGTATGAGCGATAAGCAGCAAAATGGAGTAATAACAGGTATACTAAACCATACCTGAACATGGACCTGCAGCCAAAAAGTTAGCACTACATACTGTATAATACTCTAAGGTGCAACTAACATATGGTGTAAAGAATACAGGGGTGGGGTTGTGCATGTCATAGTGATGGCAAGCAATCAAGCATAGCAACCAACCTCACATCTCTCACTCAGTGCGTAAAGCATACGATATCCACCGCTTTGATCACCCATTCCTTGCTATGATCACTCTTCCCCATGGAGTCATAATGACACCACTGCACTGATCCATAACCACTAGTCCTTGCTATGTCCACTCTGCCCCATGAAGTTATGATGGCTCCACTGCACTGGCTCATAGCCATGCTACGATCACTCTCCCCAATGGAATAATAACTACTCCACTGCAATGATACGTAGCCTAACATCCGTCTTGGTGGTGAATCAAAGCTATAGACGTTGATAAACCCTTTGCACACGTCCCGTAACAAAGTCCAATCATGGAGTTAACTCGTTGGTTCCCAACTGGATCCGAAGTGCAAACTTCTTATTTGGACTTCCTTTGCATCTCGGGTTTTGGTCGAATTGGAGTTGGTCTTCAGAAGAGTCGTCGCGTAAACGCAGCTCCAATCCAGTTCGGTTCAGTTATCCTTCCCTGGTTCGGTTCGGTTCGGTTCGGCTTGCACCACTTCCTGGCCATCCGGTTCGGTTCGAAGCTCCACCCTCGATTGGGTTCGGTGCTTCCATGTCACTTGGGTTCGGCTATCTCACTATCTTGATTCGGTTCGGTGCTTCTGCCTTAGTTTGATTCTGCCTTTCTTTCCTCCAGTTAATCCGATTCGATCCGATCCCGTGTCCAGCTTTAGTCCAATACCAACTCCAACCCTTATACAAGAGGCCTTCCTTTTTGCCAAGCCCTCATTCTTGTACTAGGTTCCGATCCGGTTCAGTTCTCTGCTCAGTTCCCCGATCCGACCCGAGCCCCCTTACCCGATCCGATCCAAAACCCTGCACTACTTCCTGCAACTTTTCCAGCGACATATTTTACGCCATACGACGGCGTTTTCGACCATTCTAACTTTTATAATCAATCAAAAAGCATACCATACAGTCATAGCAACATATAGAATCAACCATAAACACCAAAACAACAATATGATGTATAAAAATGGATCAAACATAGCCAAAATACCATATTTTCCCTTAATCATGTTTAAGCAAAACTAATGATAGGATTAGTAAAACTTAACCAAATTAAAAAAAATTCTAACAGAGGTCTAAAACAATATTTCGAAATTTATAAATATTTTTCCAGAATTTAATCATGTTTAAATTCGCTAGTTAACACTAATTACTCTTAACTAACCATAATTAGTGAGGAACTATGCAAATCACTCACCTTTGCCATAAATAAACTGTAGATCTGAAATGATTCTCTGTTTGGCACGAATACTTATGTCTAACAGCAGCTCTAACCTTGCTTTGGTGCTAATTCTCCTTAATTTGGTGAAGATTAGGCTAATACTAGATTAAATGGTGATTAAAAGGTGATTTGGGGTGTTTTAGCAAGTGGAGGCCATTGCTAGGTTGAGAGGAATGATAGGTGGCGGCTGAAAAATGAGAAAAGGGTGTTCTCTAAACCCCAACAGCCCTTCTAAACTCTTAATCCTGAAACCCCCCAATGGACCTAGCTGTTAACTATCCAATTAAGCCCGGTTAAGCTGTTTTTCACCTTCTAAACCTTAATTCAGCCATATCTCCCAAACGGTAAGTCTGTTTTTCACATGTGACCACTCTACGAAAAGGTAAACCATCATTCGGACCTAATAAGTGGTTTCAGGTCAAAACTCCTTTCCAATCAAAAGTTATGGCTGAAACAAGATCAGCTAGGAGCAAAATGGTCATTTAAAAATCGAAAAAAATCATGAACATGGGAAATGACCCCAATAGTCGTCTTCCAAAGTTACATGACCATACGACTTCGCATGAGAAAGAAATAAATATTCTACGATCCCCTGATGCGTAGAATGCGGGTCGTTACATTATGTATACCACTAGGTGTCTTTAATTACATATCCTTATTGGGTTAAGTTCGTGGGTCTATATATACATATTACCCACCCCCTCTAATTTACTTAACCCACCACTACCCATCCAATTTTATTTAACCCTAACTTAAGTCCATAGTCATATTAAATTAGGTTAAGTTGCGCATTTCATTACCATGTCCAATTATGGTTATAAATGGGCTAGACCTCCTATGTTAGGCCTACAACGTGTGGATGCTGGATATGTCGGTCGGGTTCGGGCAGTCTTATTCCACAGTTGGGCCTAACCTCGTATCTTAGCCCGATTCGTATTTGCGTACTTAGACCTCCCACATTAGGTTCAACATTAGTGGTCGCTGGATATGCCGGTTGGGTCCGGGAAGACTTCTACCACTAATGTAACCTAACCTTGTGTCATAATTACAATTTACAATTCCTAATTGTAAATTTCTAAACATTCCAATTTAATCAAAATCTACCTATTTCATTATAGGTAACATTATAGGTAACTATTTCTATGTTTTCCCCAATTCAATTACATGTCCCATTTCATATAAACATTACATAATTCATACCAATTATAATCCCTTTTTCCCCATTTCCTCTCTATCGTGTTCGTACGTATTTTGACGGCATCTAGGCTATAAAGTAGCCTAGCTATAACAATAAAAAGGGAGTATGACAATGGTGATAGTTTCAACATGTCTTGGCATAAACATGAACATAAACTGGCATAACAAAGTGAATGGACATGTGATTAACATCATAATAAAGTGGACATCAAAATGGCAACGTGTGGCAATCACTATGATGTTCAAGTAAACATAATGGGATCTAGATTAAACATTAGGTGTCCAATTACTTTAGATCTAGCATAGTTAGGGTGACATAATAAAATGTTTAGATCTAAAGGTGGGTTCACGTGTCAAGTTTACAACATATCTCAATGGATCACAATATGACAGGTGAAAGGTGATTAACATAAAGATCTAGATCCAAGTGATGTCACAATTGTCCAAATTAATAGATGTACATCCACCATAACATAGTTACAAATCAAGATCCATATAAGCATCATAATCGAATCAATACAATTTTATTTGATCTAGGAAGATAGATCTGTCATGTCATAGTATAGAATTTCACATTAACACAGAATCATATTTTACAACATATCCAATTCATAGTCTTTCAAGGTATACTTATATCTATCTAAACCTAAAAGTAATCTAGAAACTCACATCGTTAGGTTTAGAGAATTTAGGAAAAATGGTTCTAGAATTTCTGAATCGGATTGGTAAAATATGTTGTTGTAGAAACGGTTTAGTTCGCACTCTAGCAGCATATGGCCTCCATGGCTCCCAATGAAGAGAATATGAGAAATATGACACGTGTATATAGCTGCCAGACCCCCGAAACCAAGTGCCACCACAGCCCTAGGGGTGCCAACACCCCTGTGGGTGGGTCGACCCATAGGTCGACACCCCTTCAGGGAGGTCGACCCCTAGGTCGACACCCCTCTAGGAGGGTCGACCCCTTAGAGCGGGAATTTTGCCGCTCAGAGGAACTTTTCGAATTTGAATCCTCTGGATAGGATTCTGACTCACGTCTGACTCTCCTCTGAGTCATCCGTATATATAAAATATTTCTGTGCTTGTACAAACTTAAAACTTTCATAACTTCCTCATACGGTGTCCGTTTTACGCAAACCAAACGTCTATGTTGACCAAAATTTTGAGACGGACGCAATGGTGCAATCTAATTCTGAACATTAAATTAATTATTACTTAGTTTATTCTTTATAATGTCATTAAAAATTCGAGATGTTACAATATATCCATTTTCATCCATAAAAAAATCTTAATGCACACACATCCATATGCAATATGTAAGTGATTGAGCCAATCTAGTGCCTGGTGTGTGTATATGCATCCACGAGCAACGACTAGCAAAAACTTGCATCCACTTGCATCCATCAAACATAACATGTCTCAAACACACGTTTACACGCATTGGTTTTCTCCCTAATGGTCGAAGATTTGATCATTAGTATACATACAAAATGATAGAAGCAAGTACAAATAAAAGCTTGGAAAAAGAAGTTAAGAGCATACCCTTGAAAAGAAAAGGGTACGAAGCGCGAATCTTGTCCTCAGTCCTCCAAGTTGCATCCTCGTTGTCTTCTCCCAATTGTACTTTCATCAACTTGGCCTCTCTGTTACGTAGCTTCTTAACCTCTGATCCGAGTATACGGGTAGGAACTCGTCTAACTGTCGCCTCCCTTTCTACCTCTACTTCCTCAAGCATGCTCGACTCAGCTACCTCTGTCGTATCGTGTAGACATTTCCGCAAGTGGGAAACATGGAAAACATCATGAACACTGACCAAGCTCTCTGGTAACCTTACCTTATAGGCCATCTGACCTATCCTCGCTACTATGGGAAATGGCCTTACAAACCTTGGCACCAACTTCCCTACAGGTCCAAAACGAACTACATTCTTCAACAGTGATACTTTGATGAAAACCATGTCTCCTACCTCAAACTTAATGTTAGTCCTTCTCTTATCGGCGTGGGACTTCCGCCTGTCCTGAGCTGTATTCACACATGTGCGGATAAGATCAATCTTCTATGAAGTCTCTCTAATCGTCTCAGGTTCAAGTAGAAGCCTATCCATAGACTCTCACCAACAAGTTAGTGATCTGCAAGGTCGCCCATATAGTCCCCAAAGGGTGCCATGCCAATGCTAGCCTGATAACTATGTTGTAGGCGAACTCCACCAATGGAAGGTACTCCTCCAGAGTCCCTCCGAAGTCAAGGATACACAACCTCAAAAGGTCCTCAAGAACTCTTTCACTGTGACGGACCGCCCCGCACCAGCTGACATTTCCAATGAAAGTGCGCTGTTCCAATGCCCGACTAGCACGGGACGGTCGCCAAAGAAAGGAAAAAAAGGAATTTGAACTAGCAAGGAACCTTTAGTATATATCACATCGCATGGAACAAAATATAATAATAACATCACTTTGACATAAAGCGGGTGAGACAGTGCATAAGCTGAAAACTAAACCGTCGTAGCAGCGGAAAATCCAAAATACAGGTTATGTTCCACATCATCATTATTACAACTTTTAAAACTGTCTCCAGAGAAAAATAAGAAAGGTACACTACTAATGCCCAAAGTAGTGACTAGTAGCGACACAGGGAGATTATATATATATATATGTCATACGTAAAAGCCTCATGCTCGTCTCCGGTACAACTACTCGTACGTAATCACCTGACCTATCTCTAGTCTGCCCGTTTAAGAGGACCCAGAGTAATAAGAAGAGACATAAAACTCTGTATCAGACAAAAGTCTGGAATGAGCGATAAGCAGCAAAACAGAATAATAACAGGTGTACTAAACCATACCTGAACCTACAACCAAAGATTTAGCATAACAATATGCACAATACTTTAAGGTGACACTAACATATGGTGTGAAGATATGGGGGTGGTGGTGTGCATGTCATAGTGATGTCAAACAATCAAGCATAGCAATAATCCTCGCATCTCTCACTCAGTGCGTAAAGCATATGATATCCACCGCTTTGATCACCCAAATCCTTGCTATCATCACTCTACCCCATGGAGCCAAGGCGACTCCACTGCACTGATCCATAGCCACTAGTCGTTGCAATGTCCACTCTGGCCCATGAAGCCATGATGACTTCACTGCACGGGCACATAGTCATGCTACGATCACTCTGCCCCATGGAGTAATAACTACCCCACCGCACTGATTCGTAGCTTATCATTCGTGTCTCGGTGGTGAATCAAAGTTATGGACGTTGACAACTACTTAGCACATGTCCCGCAGCAAAGTCCAACTCATGAAGTTAACTCGTTGGTTCCCATCTGGATCCTAAGTCACAACTTCTCATTTGGACTACCTTTGCATCTCGGGTTTTGGTCTCCTCCGGATCGGTTCGTTATTTCCTCACTTTTCCTCGCTTCAGATCGTACTCCCAGTTCTGTTCGTGGTTCACGTTCACGTCCATGGTCCAAGCTCCACGGTTCGGTTCGATCCTCGAATAGTGGTTCGACTCATGATACATGCTCCTATTCGTGGTCCTCACCTTCTGGTCGGTCCAGGTGTTCTGCTCGTGGTGCCTTCTTGGAGCATCGGGTCGGTTCGTAGAGGAGCAAGTGGTTCGTGAGGGGTTCCTACTCCAGGTCGGGTCGGAGTTGCATGGTGCTCCACGGTTCGGGTGAGCGGTTTGGGTCGGAGAGCTTCAGATGCAAACGGATCGATTCGTGCCTCCAAGCTTCGTGGCTCCACCAGCTACTCATGAGGGGTACTTCCCGAACGTTTCAGTTCGTGCTTCCTCCTACCGATCCGATCCGGTTCGGGTCCAATTCCTACAACTTTTCCAGTGACTGTTTTACGCCATACGACGGCGTTTTCGACCATTCTAACTTTTCTAATCAATCATAAATCATACCAAACAGTCATAGAAACATATAACATCAACCATAAACACAAAAACAACAATATGATATGTTAAAATGGATCAAACATACCCAAAACCCATGTTTGTCCCTTAGTCCCCCTTAACCATGTTTAAGCATACAATTAGCAAAACTTATCCAAATTAGCCCAAATTTCTATCGGAGCCCTAAAATAATATTTTAGAATTTTACAAATTTTTCCAGATTTTTCTGAGTTATAATTTCGCTAATTAACACTAATCACCCCTAATTAGCCGTAATTAGTGAAAAACAATGCAAATCACTCACCTTAGCCACGTATAAAACTTAGGTCTGAAACTATCTCTGATTTGGGTCGAACCACTATGAAACACAGCAGCTCCAACTCTGATTTGGTGCTATTTCTCCTTGATTTGATGTAGACTAGCTTAATCCTTGATTAAACGATGATTAGAAGGTGTTTTAGGAGTTGGAGGCCATTGTTAGGGTTGAAGAGAGGTAAGTGGCGGCTGGAAAATGATAAGGAAAAGGTTTCTCTAACCCTAATCAGCCCTCATATAGCTCTAATCTCGAAATCCCCCAATTGGCCTAGCTGCTAATCACCCGGTTAAGCCCAATTAAGCTGTTTTTCACCTTCTAAATATTGTTTCAACCGTATCTACCAAACGGTAAGTCTGTTTGGCTAATGTGACCACTCTACGGAAAGGTAAACCATCATCCAGATTTAATGGAAGTGGTTTCAGGTCAAAATTCCTTACCAATCAAATGTTATGGCCCACAAGATCAGCTAGGGGCAAAAACGATCATTTAAAAATCGGCAAAAATCATGAACATGGGAAATGGCCCCAATAGTCGTTCCCCAAAGTTACACGACTATACGACTTCATATGATAATGAAATAAATATTCTACGATCCTCCGATGCGTAGAATGCGGGTCGTTACACTTTTCCCCCTTAAGAAATTTCGCCCCCGAAATTCCTTAACCAAAAACATGCAAAGTTGTTCTGCATGCCTATCAGCCATTCACAATCAAACAAATAAAAAAAAACAAAACAAACCTATCCTAGCAAGCAGAAAGACTAAATCGAAATTTAAAATCTTACCAGGTAAAGAGTTCTGGATACGTCTTCCTAATGGTCTCCTATGTCTCCCAAGTACAGTCATTCTCATCCTCGCCCCACTGAACCTTGACTAGATTCACCACTTTCCTTCGAAGTTTCTTCGTATCGTGCTCGACAATACTAATCGGCTTGTAGTTCCCAACTGCCTCAGGTTCTACTTCGACATCATCCAACTGATCTGGTGAAATAGTCATATCGGGGTCGTGCACGAATTTCCTTAATTGGGAAACATGAAATATGTTATGAACTTCAGCCATCTTGTCAGGAAACTCAACTTTATATGCCAAATTCCCAACTTGTTCGAGTACTAGGAATGGACCAACAATTCTTGGTGTTAACTTGCCTCTCCTACCAAATCAAATCACTCTCTTTAACGGATAAATCTTGATAAACACCTGTTGTATATAATGTTGTTGTATACACAATTATATGATTTTTGTTTGATGATAACAAACAAATATATATATTATAAATGTGTTTGATACTGTACTGTTCTATATATACATCACAAACATGAATATAATATTTATATTTAAATAATATACGACTGTACAGACATTCATATATTCATACAGTATTATATTTAAATATAAATATTATATTTAAAACACTCAAACAGTACAACTATTTATGACTCCACTATTTAAACATTCACTTCATATTGTACTTGTATATAAACAGAATAAAATAGACAAGTTCGTTTGACAATAATAAAATAATATTTTATTTCAATCAAATTTGTTTATTACATATATCAGTACAATTCTCTCACAACTCCTCAGTCAGTTCATTCATTGTCACTCATTTTGTACATACACTCAGTCTCAACACTCATATTTACATACATCACTTTGACACATTCACTGACACTACACAGCTTTCAGTCCAGTCTCTGTCAGTCCAGTCATCATCTGCTTACCTGTCATATATGGAAACACACACACAGTATCTTGAACAGAAATAATTTCTAAATTCCTGCATATATAATTTTTAATTTTGAAAAATTTATTTGCCTCAGTTTTCTGGTGTGTTTCTCATCATTTTTCATGACTTGATCTGATCTGTGTCTAGCTAGTTTGTATATGAACATGGACAGAAAATATTGTCTGATGGCTGCAAATACACATGTGTATAAATACACGTGTGCACTGCCTCGCCAATCAGTGTATACATCTGTGGAGCAGTCACATGGACCAAGCTCGACACAGCACAAATGTCAAGTTCAAACAATCGTGAGTTTAACCAAAAAGAGGCAGACAATGTTTCAGCACACAAATGGTCGATGCAACACAAAATCATACAAGTAAAAAAAAGGTCGTGGCAGCTCAACTCAAATGGTTGTGCATGGAGCAAAACTCAAGGTAGTGCAGAGATGAAAATACAAGTCAGCATAGCCAACTCAACTCAAATACAAATACAATACATACATGATGATCAAAGTTTAAGCCAAGTAGCAAACAACAACATAGGGCATGATCATGGAAATGCAAAAGCAAGCTCATTTTCAAGATGATAAGGGGCTATGTCATGGTTGCAGCATAGTCGAGTCAGTAAACATAAAATGACAGTAAAGAACAAAGTCATGGTGAATGAGGATAGTGCAGCTCAACATAAATGGCTAAGCTACAAATCAAACATATTGGTGCAGCAGCGCAAAGATGTCAACACAAGGACATGCAACTCATTTCAGTTTTCAATGTGTAATGGCAAAATACATATGTGTGAACTGCCAACAAAGATCAAAGAACAAGCAAGTGATCAAGTCCAAGAACAAGTTAGCATACAAGTATGCTCTTTCAGGTTTACGCAGACAATACAAGTAATGGAAACACAATGGTGTTTCAAGTGCATGGGTAGACAAGCTCAAGACAGTACACATATGCATGAATGTGCAAGTGCACAAGCTAGCAAAAGAGCACAGCCAAGCTCAGCTTATATGAATTCATTCAGAGAAGTCAAGGTGACAAAATGGGTGCAGTTCATAGTCATGGTACATACACAATTCAGGTGTATATAATGTATGCAAGTGTTTCCAGAAAATACACAAAATATGGATGCAACAGTGAGGCAGCATTCATGTTATGGAACTCACATGTCAGTATACAACATCACACAACATGGATAACATGGCAGAGCAAATATATGTAGACAGTTTGAAAGACATGGGGAGATATGGAATGTTTAATTTCAGATATTCAAGCATGCAAGTAATTCCAGATTTGGAAAAGTTTTTTTTTGGAACAACTCAATCAATTTTTTAAAGACAACATTGTTTTCGACAATAAATTATCTTCTACAATCACTACTTTCCTGTTTTTTAATCAAGGCAAGTGGTTGAGCATTTGCATAACATTTCAGCAAACAATTTTTGGGAAGGTTTCATTTTCTTTACTAAAATCAGAAAATCAATTTTTAGGAAGTAATAAATTAGCAGAAATCATTTTTCTTTAATAAGCATTTTCTCTGGAAAATCTTTCCTGAAAGACTTTCATGGGCATTCACAAATCACACAAGGGACATTCCAGCATGTATTTTAATACCATGGAAATTGACTCAATTCAGGCAACAAAAGATTTCAGAAAATCAAATATTTTGTCAAGTGTGTAAATTCCAGAAAAGCCTCAAGCTGTTTGACCAGAAATGATTCCAGAAATGGATCAAACAGCTTTTGGGAATTTTCAAAAGAAGGCAGAAATTAAACAGCCGAGGAAATCAAGTTCACATTCTAGGCAAGTTCATTCATATTTCCAGATTTACATCAATGAATTCACGACAGTCTGTATATCAAGGGAATCATTTCATTCAAGGCAGCACAAGGAGATTAATGGCAACAAATCAAATTAAAATCGTGCAAATCAAAAGAGGAATCCACGCAAATCAGTCAGGTCATTTAATTGAAATCAGAGTGTTGATTTATAGGCTTTCCAAATCTTATTTTTCTAACACACCCATTACATCATCGGCAAGTAATTTGAAATTGAAAACCAAAAAACAACTCGCAAGGAATTCAAAGCAGAAAAATTCAAAAAACTCACTGTTTTCGATCGAGTAAATTCCCAAATCGAAGAGAAGCAAGCCGCAAGTTATTAAGCCATCAGAGAATTGATTCCAGAAGCAATTAATCAATCGATTAGGGGATTTGAGTAAACCCTAGGCCGCCATACCTTTCCAGAGCAAAAGAGAAAAGGGATCGGGCATTAGAGAATCAGATTACATCAACCTGAAGCCATCGCGATTGAATTTGGGGAAAGCATTAAAACCCTAGCCGCCATATTTTTTTCTTCAGAGCAAAAGGGAGATTGGGTTGAACAAATATGAAAGGGGGGTCGGTCATTTTGTTTTGGACTAAGCCCATTTTTGCTTAATTGCTAAAAAGGGGATGACCCCTCTTTTAAATGCTAGGGTTTCTAGTTATTTTTAATTTTATTTTTATTTGTATTGTTTCTTGTATTTCTTTCTGTAAACTTCTGAAATAGTTTCTAGGTCTGTAACAAAAAAACTAGTAAATCAGTCAGGGTGTTGACTGTAAGTTTCAGAGTCTGCAAAATCTGGGTTATGGATTACGGAGTTGTAATTCGGGGAAATCTGATTGAGGAGATATCGATCAGTCTACGGTTTTGAGCGTAGGGTTAGAATAGGAGCAGGGATTGCGAGTGTACATGGTCTTGTATGCGGGATCTGTTCTATCGCCTAGTAGAAACCTTAGGATTGCAGTAGTAGGCAGGATTTTGCCGAAGCTGGGTATCTCTGTGTGTTATTTACTTTCCGCATTTACTTACTCTGCAATTATCTGTGCTGTGATTAATTTCTAATATTTAAATTTTGATAAACCATATTCACCCCCCTCTAGGGTTAATCTAGATCCAACAAGTGGTATCAGAGCAGGTATTTTCATTAACTCTAGAGTCATGGGTAACCCTAGTTGTCAGTCTAGTGAGAGTCAGTCCGGTTCATCTCCAACTAATTTTAATGGTACAGATTTTTTGAATTGGAAATCTGAAATGGAATCCTATTTAAAATCTGTAAATCTTAAATGTTCGGATGTTATTGTTAATGGATTTGATAAGGTAGATATATGTTTTAATAATCGTGCTACGCATATCTTATATTCACATCTTGATGATGATCGATACTGCCTTATCTCCCATTGTTTGACTGCGCAGGAAATCTGGATAGGTCCCAATACAATGTATGGACAAATTAATGATGACTGCTCAAAACCCCGAAGTGACAACTCAGATTCAGATCTAATCTTGAACGGAGAAACAGATAGATCTAACCATGGAGATTCAACAAACGAAGAAATAGGAAATTTCTCTTATGAAGATTTAGTTTATATGTGCGTGGACTTAACTAAATCTGTTGACAGACTCAAATTCAAAAATAAATCCTTGAAATCTAAGAATCGTGAGTTGACCAGCAAAATTGATGTTTTGGAATCACAGCTTAAATCTTTTAAAAACTCTTCAAATTCTGATTGCAAAAATTGTTTGAAATTGGAAACTAATCTTGTTCATCTCAATAAAATTATTCAAAAGTCTGAAAATGAAATTCTGATCTTAAAAAACAACAAGATTGAGTTATCAAGTTTGAACAATCATCTGCAAAAAGAATTTGAAATTTTTAAAACTAATATTCATTCCAGACTTGAAGCTGCCGAAAAGGAAAATTTGTTGAAATCGAATTCGATTTTGAAAGAACTTGAAAACGAGATTGAAAATTTCAAGAAATTTGAATCTGAAAGTCGAAAACATTTTGAATTTGAAATTGCTGAATCCCAAACCAAAATTAAATCTCTTGAATCTGAAAATTTGGTTTTGAAACAAAATGATGCTGAAAGGAAGATCACTGATAACCGCTGCTCAGATTTAATAAAAGAGAACGGTGATCTTAAATTCAAAATTCAACGACTAGAGTCAAGTTTGACTAAATTTTCTAATAGTGAAAAGTCGTTGAATATGTTGTTGCAGAACCAAAATTCTATTGGAAATAAACATGGTCTTGGATTTGGGAAAACAAATGTTTTTGAAAAACTGAATTCAAATGATTTGAAAAATTCTTCAAACTACTTTGGAAAGAATCAACTTGAAAATTCAAACTTTAATAATCTCAGAGGATTTTTGAATCATGAACGTGATGCAAACTTGTTTTATAATAATCCATCTAAACAATCTTGGATCCAAAAAGGAAATAAAACAAACTTTGTTAAATTCAAACAGATTTGGGTTCCTAAGGGTACGAAAGTTAATTCTAATGGTTTGTTATATAAACAGATTTGGGTACCAAAAGATGTGAACAAAACTATGAGTGGTTTTACTACTTTCGTTAGACCACTCAATTCTCTTAACAGTTAAGTACCAAAGGAGGCTGAGGAACTGCATAGCTAAAGAAAAACTGGATTCAAACTGCTACATATCACAGAATCATTCATAGTTCCTTTGCCACATCTGATGAGTTAGAGATTCTGGTTTACATCGTTTGCAGGTATAATTTCTAATCTCATCTTTGTAAATATTTTTTGTTGTTGTTTATTTCCTCTTCTACCTCTTCTTCTATTTTTTGTTTTACACTGCCATATTTTCTTTTCTTCTTGGGCTTTCTTAACTTCCATTTGCAGTATTCATGATCTTCTGGAAATGTAGTGTATTTGAATAAAAATCTGATGTCTTCCAGATCTTGAATTACAACTTTGTATATATCTGCAACTGTTGTGAAGTTTTTCTTCTGAATTCATAACAGTGTTGATGTATTCTCGTCGTATCTTAAACACTGTTGTTTTTGAATTCTAAATTTTGAAGATCTGAAAAGTTATGGAATTTCACACACCTATGCTGTTTGAGTTTCTTCTAATTCATTTTGGAAAGGCTTGTAAATTTATACTCATTACAGCACTTTACTATTTATCAGTTGTGATAATTCCATTGATTTCAGATTGGCTTAGATATTCTTGAAACATTTCTTACATCTTGAAATTCTCTGTTATTCATGATCATCTGGTTTGGAGTTTTGTTTATTTAAGATCATTTGAAATTTCTGATATTTTGAATCTCACACACCTCTCGTATCTGCAATTATTAATCCTGTGTGATTGATTCATTGTATCTCAAGAATTACATTTATTTCAAGTGATTTTGAATTAACCACTATTTTTGGATCATGAATTTTCTTTCCAACTTGATGTAAATATTCTGAAAAATTCTTTGTACTTGTCAGAGATACTTGTGAAAAATTTCTTTGAAAACCCAGTCTTGAATTTCTCTGTTATTTCATGGTTATTTGATTTAAATATTTGTTTGTTTAAAATCATTTGAAATTATTGATTTATTAAATCTCACACATATCTTGAATTAAAAAATTTATAAATTGGTATGATTGATTTATCAAATCCTGATATATTCATATTCTATCAAATGATTTAAAATAAACGGTATTTTTAATCTTGAATCATGAATCATCTTTTGTGATCTTCTGAAATAATCTGTGAAACATCATTTTCTTGTCAAGTCTGATTTGAAACTGTCTTTGTAATGTCCTGATATTGATCTTGGAAATTTCCTTGTAACTGCATGCTTTGATAAATGTTTATCTGCTGCTCTGATAAATGGAATCATCTTTAAATATGATTCTTGAAACTGCTTGTCTTTGGTCAAAACTACTTGTTGCTCTGATAAATGTGCCAAAATTTGTAATCTTGTCTATTTGGGCTTTGTGTTCAAAATTCTTTAGTCTGAGATTTCCATGATAAATCACCAGGGTGTGATTAAAATCCTCAATAACGGAGACTACAATTGGTATCAGAAGTGCTTAATTTTTGTGTATTTTTTTTTGTTTTATCCCTCTTGGTACGTATAGATCTTCATTTCCTCTAGTAATTGATTTTCAATTTTAAATTATTTATTTTTTATTCATTCAGAAATTGAAATCAATATCCAAATAGAACTATATTTATATTTCATCAAAATTTCTATTAGATTTTGGAATTGTGATGATTTATGACTGCATTTTATTTCACAACAAGAGGAGATTTTATCTGGATTTTCATGATGGTTGAATATTTATTATAATATCTTTGAACTGGCAATAATTTCATGACCATTCTCATTATCTATCATCCGTCTACCATCCATTATGATTTTATATAAATATGGAGAGTTAATATTTTTTTTTGAATAAACAGTGAAAATATTTGTGATGGAATTATGGTTATGTTATTATTCAGAATTAGTGAAAATTGAAAATTTTCAATGATCTCGGTACAGTTGGTCATATTTCATAATATTATTAATTTAGAAATTTATTTCACAGTCCATTTCTGTACCTACCGCATTTCTATCACTCACACTGGTTTTATATACTGAGGAGTTTTTCTATTTTGAAGCTAAAAATAATAAATATAATACATAAGTGTGTCTCTAACCTCATTTAAAAATCCAAGCTCTGGTCATGCATGGTTATGAGACGTCTTATAATTTAAGCTGCGACTGATCCCATTTAAAAATCCAAGCTCTGGTTATGCGTGTCAGTGTGCTCTTAAATAAAAAAAAGAAATAAAGTGCTAAAAATAGAAATAAATTTGAAATTCTCCTCTGAGTATAAAAACAAGCCTATCAATCCATCTTCTAATCTGTGAAATGTGTTAAAATCTTATGGCGTATTATGATTTGTTGATTGATAGGTATTGGGATTTGAGATTATTCGTTTTTCTCACTTAAGTTGAATTATTAATTATAGTCAAAATCCGTCACTGTTTTTTGTGCTCTTTTTTTTATATAAAATTCTTTGAAAATAATTGGAAATCATTTTTATAACTCTCCCCGTCTATATAAATTTCATCGTAAATCCGTCATTATCTAAAATGAGAAATATGCCACCTGTTCTCAGAATATTATGATTTTTGTTTGACTGATTGAGATTTATGATGGACGTTCTTCCTCTTAAGCTGAAATTGTATCTCTAGTCAGTATTCATTTATATTTTAAATTCTGTATCCTTTTGATGATAACAAAAGGGGGAGAATGGATTGAGATTTTGATTTATGAGTGAATATTTTATAAATATTTTTAATTTTGAAATTTTTTTATTATTCAAACTTTCACTCATGCACAGTTATAGTGGGAGTTATCTGTTGTAGGGGGAGCTAATAAATAGGGGGAGTTCAATATTCACTGTCAAACACATTTATTGTACTCAAAATCTTTTATTTGTTTGTCATCGTCAAAAGGGGGAGATTGTTGTATATAACGTTGTTGTATACACAATTATATGATTTTTTTTGATGATAACAAACAAATATATATATTATAAATGTGATTGATACTGTATTGTTCTATATATACATCATAGACATGAATATAATATTTATATTTAAATAATATACGACTGTACAGACATTCATATATTCATACAGTGTTATATTTAAAACACTCAAACAGTACAACTATTTATGACTCCACTATTTAAACATTCACTTCATATTGTACTTGTATATAAACAGAATAAAATAGACAAGTTCGTTTGACAACAATAAAATGATATTTTATTTCAATCAAATTTGTTTATTACATATATCAGTACAATTCTCTCACAACTCCTCGGTCAGTTCATTCATTGTCACTCATTTTGTACATACGCTCAGTCTCAACACTCATATTTACATACATCACTTTGACACATTCACTGACACTACACAGCTTTCAGTCCAGTCTCTGTCAGTCCAGTCATCATCTGCTTACCTGTCATATATGGAAACACACACACAGTATCTTGAACAGAAATAATTTCTAAATTCTAGCAGATATAATTTTTAATTTTGAAAATTTTATTTGCCTCAGTTTTCTGGTGTGTTTCTCATCATTTTTCATGACTTGATCTGATCTGTGTCTAGCTAGTTTGTATATGAACATGGACAGAAAATATTGTCTGATGGCTGCAAATACACAAGTGTATAAATACACGTGTGCACTGCCTCGCCAATCAGTGTATACAGCTGTGGAGCAGTCACATGGACCAAGCTCGACACAGCACAAATGTCAAGTTCAAACAATTGTGAGTTTAACCAAAAAGAGGCAGACAATGTTTCAGCACACAAATGGTCGAGGCAACACAAAATCATGCAAGTAAAAAAAAGGTCGTGGCAGCTCAGCTCAAATGGTTGTGCATGGAGCAAAACTCAAGGTAGTGCAGAGATGAAAATACAAGTCAGCATAGCCAACTCAACTCAAATACAAATACAATACATACATGATGATCAAAGTTTAAGCCAAGTAGCAAACAGTAACAACATAGGGCATGATCATGGAAATGCAAAAGCAAGCTCATTTTCAAGATGATAAGGGGCTATGTCATGGTTGCAGCATAGTCGAGTCAGTAAACACAAAATGACAGTAAAGAACAAAGTCATGGTGAATGAGGATAGTGCAGCTCAACATAAATGGCTAAGCTACAAATCAAACATATTGGTGCAGCAGCGCAAAGATGTCAACACAAGGAATTGCAACTCATTTCAGTTTTCAATGTGTAATGGCATAATACATATGTGTGAACTGCCAACAAAGATCAAAGAACAAGCAAGTGATCAAGTCCAAGAACAAGTTAGCATACAGGTATGCTCTTTCAGGTTTACACAGACAATACAAGTAATGGAAACACAATGGTGTTTCAAGTGCATGGGTAGACAAGCTCAAGACAGTACACATATGCATGAATGTGCAAGTGCACAAGCTAGCAAAAGAGTACAACCAAGCTCAGCTTATATGAATTCATTCAGAGAAGTCAAGGTGACAAAATGGGTGCAGTTCATAGTCATGGTACATACACAATTCAGGTGTATATAATTTATGCAAGTGTTTCCAGAAAATACACAAAATATGGATGCAACAGTGAGGCAGCATTCATGTTATGGAACTCACATGTCAGTATACAACATCACACAGCATGGATAACATGGCAGAGCAAATATATGTAAACAGTTTGAAAGACATGGGGAGATATGGAATGTTTAATTTCAGATATTCAAGCATGCAAGTAATTCCAGATTTGGAAAAGTTTTTTTTTGAAACAACTCAATCAACTTTTTAAAGACAACATTGTTTTCGACAAGAAATTATCTTCTGCAATCACTACTTTCCTATTTTTTAATCAAGGCAAGTGGTTGAGCATTTGCATAACATTTCAGCAAACAATTTTTGGGAAGGTTTCATTTTCTTTACTGAAATCAGAAAATCAGTTTTTGGGAAGTAATAAATTAGCAGAAATCATTTTTCTTTAATAAGCATTTTCTCTGGAAAATCTTTCCTGAAAGACTTTCATGGGCATTCACAAATCACACAAGGGACATTCTAGCATGTATTTTAATACCATGGAAATTGACTCAAATCAGGCAACAAAAGATTTCAGAAAATCAAATATTTTGGCAAGTGTGTAAATTCCAGAAAAGCCTCAAGCTGTTTGACCAGAAATGATTCCAGAAATGGATCAAACAGCTTTTGGGAATTTTCAAAAGAAGGCAGAAATTAAACAGCCGAGGAAATCAAGTTCACATTCTAGGCAAGTTCATTCATATTTCCAGATTTACATCAATGAATTCACGGCAGTCTGTATATCAAGGGAATCATTTCATTCAAGGCAGCACAAGGAGATTAATGGCAACAAATCAAATTAAAATCATGCAAATCAAAAGAGGAATCCACGCAAATCAGTCAGGTCATTTAATTGAAATCAAAGTGTTGATTTATAGGCTTTCCAAATCCTATTTTTCTAACACACCCATTACATCATCGACAAGTAATTTGAAATTGAAAACCAAAAAACAACTCGCAAGGAATTCAAAGCAGAAAAATTCAGAAAACTCACTGTTTTCGATCGAGTAAATTCCCAAATCGAAGAGAAGCAAGCCGCAAGTTATTAAGCCATCAGAGAATTGATTCCAGAAGCAATTAATCGATCGATTTGGGGATTTGAGTAAACCCTAGGCCGCCATACCTTTCCAGAGCAAAAGAGAAAAGGGATCGGGCATTAGAGAATCAGATTACATCAACCTAAAGTCATCGCGATTGAATTTGGGGCAAGCATTAAAACCCTAGCCGCCATATTTTTTTCTTCAGAGCAAAAGGGGGATCGGGTTGAACAAATATGAAAGGGGGGCCGGTCATTTTGTTTTGGACTAATCCCATTTTTGCTTAAGAGCTAAAAAGGGGATGACCCCTCTTTTAAATCCTAGGGTTTCTAGTTTTTTTTATTTTTATTTTTATTTGTATTGTTTCTTTTATTTCTTTCTGTAAACTTCTGAAAAAGTTTCTAGGTCTGTAACAAAAAAACTAGTAAATCAGTCAGGGTGTTGACTGTCAATTTCAGAGTCTGTAAAATCTGGGTTACGGATTATGGAGTTGTAATTCGGGGAAATCTGATTGAGGAGATATCAATCAGTCTACGATTTTGAGCGTAGGGTTAGAATAGGAGCAGGGATTGCGAGTGTACATGGTCTTGTATGCGGGATCTGTTCTATCACCTAGTATAAACCTTAGGATTGCAGTAGTAGGCAGGATTTTGCCGAAGCTGGGTATCTCTGTGTGTTATTTACTTTCCGCATTTACTTACTCTACAATTATCTGTGCTGAGATTAATTTCTAATATTTAAATTTTGATAAACCCTATTCACCCCCCTCTAGGGTTAATCTAGATCCAACAACACCAAGTCGCCAATGGAGAATTTTAAATCTCTTCTCCTTTTATCGGCATAACTCTTCTGCCTATCTTGGATAGCCTTTATCCATTGTCGGATAACTTTGATCCCATCTGAGGTTTCTCTTAACACATCTGGCCCAAGCACAACTCACCGGTTTCTAACCAACATGACGGTGAGTTGCACAGTCTTCCGTACAAAGCTTCAAATGGAGCCATACCAATACTGGATTGATAACTATTATTATATGCGAACTCCACTAGATGCAAATGGTCATCCCATGATCCGCCAAAATCTAATATGCAGGCTCTCAAGAGATCTAATACTCGATTCACCCTCTCTGTCTGACCGTCAGTTTGAGGATGCTACGCGGTACTGAGATGTAATTCTGATCCTAATGCCTCTTGTAAGCTCTTACAAAATCCACTAGTTAACAACGGATCTCGGTCACTTACAATGCCTTTGGGTACTCCATGAAATCTCACTACCCATTTCATATACAGCTAACTTAGCTGTCGTTCTATTCGACTTGATGGGTAAACCTTGCACTCTTGGTCAATCGATCCACAATCACCCAAATGCTATAATGACCCGATCTAGTCCTTGATAACCCATTAATGAAATCCATTGAGACTAGTTCCCATTTCCAGTCGGGGATTTCTAATGGTTGCAACAAACCACTAGGTTTCTTTTGCTCAGCTTTAACTAACTAGCAATTCATGCACTTGGATATAAACTCCCCATCGTCTCTTTACATCCCTTCCCAATAGTAGGTCTGATTCATGTATCGATACATTTTGTTACCACCGAGATGTATAGTCAGTTTTGACTGATGACATTCTTTAAGCACTTCATCTCTCAATCCATTAACACTGGGCACAACTAGTCTCCCATTCTTTCTAAGCCATCCATCTCGATCAAGCCCATACTTGTTCATCTTCTCGTCGATACCCATCTCTAACTTAGAGATAATTTCCAATAGATTAGGATCGTCCCTCTGTTTGGAACCAATCCGCTCAATCAAAGTGGGTCTGATCGTCAAACTTGCTAATATTTCTGGATCTAATTTGCACTTAGGTCTGAAATCATATCCTGTGATATATTCTAATTGCTTCCACTCAAGAAACATAGCCCCTAAACTAGCATGTCTTCTACTCAATGCATCAGCTACTGCATTGCCCTTTCGAGGTGTATATACGATATCGAAATCATAGTAAGCCAAGAATTCTAACCATCTTTGTTATCGGAGATTTAGATCTTTTTGAGAGAAGAGATACTTTAACGATTTATGATCGGTAAACAACTCGAATCTTTCTTCTAAGAGATAATGTCTCCACATCTTCAACGCGAACACGATCGCTGCTAATTCCAAATCATGGGTAGGGTATCTTTTCTCATGCGGTTTCAGTTGCCGACTTGCATAAGCTACCAACCTACCTCCTTGCATCAATACAGCACCTAGTCCGGTACCACATGTATCTGTATATACTGTCATCTCTTCATTCCCTTTAGGAATGAGTAACAGTGGCGCACACGTCAACTTTTCCTTTAGACTCTTGAATGCATTTTCGCACCTTCGTCCCAAACAAAAGCTTGATTCTTCTTGGTCAACTGAGTTAACGGTGCCCTATCTTGGAGAAATCTTGGATAAACTTACGATAATATCTAGCTAATCCCGAGAAACTTCCTACGTCTATTGCATTCTTGGGCGTAGGCCAATCTTGTACCGTAGCCACTTTCGCAGGATCTACGACAATACCATTCTCTAAAATGACATGGCCCAAGAATTTCACTTCCCTCCTCCAGAAGTGACACTTATAAAACTTTGCTTTCAATTGGTGTTTTCTCAACACCTCCATCACTATCCTCAAATGTTCCTTGTGTTCTTCTTCTGTCCTCGAATAAACCAAGATATCATCTACAAATACAAGAACAAACTTATTCAATTGATCTCTGAATACCCTATTCATAAGATCCACAAAATATGTTGGTGCATTGGTCAACCCAAATGGCATGACCAACCGCTCATAAAATCCAGATGGCATCCGAAAGACTGTTTTAGCAATACACCCAGCTTCCACCCTAAAATGATGAAAATCTATCGCGAGATCCAACTGGGAGAACACTCTCGAGCCACTCAACTGATCAAACAAATCGTCTATCCGTGGAAGAGGATACTTTCTTCCTAGTCACTTTATTCAACTCGCGATAGTCCACACATAAACGAAGGGAACCATCTACCTTGATAGAAAATACAACTGGTGCTTCCCACTTGGAGACACTTCTTCTGATAAATCCCTTCTTCAAAAGATCGCTTACTTGCACCCTAAGCTCTCGCTGCTCCCTCGGTGCCATACGACGAAGTGGCATCACTATAGGTCTGGTATCTTTCACTAAATCAATCTGAAACTCAATCTCTTGGTGTGGTGGAAGTCTGTTCACTTCCTCGAAGACGTCCGGATACTGGCTAGCTACTGGCACATCTGACAACTCATCATGTGGGATGTCGAGGGAATTTAGAAAACTAGCCATTACCCCATCAAAAGGTAGACCACCAAACACTACCCTCCACCCATCATATGCTCTAACTGTCACCAAAAAGCCCTCACAGCCTACCACCACCCCATATCTTTGGAGCCAATCGACTCCCAAAATAATGCCAAACTCATTAAAGCCCAAAGCAAAGCAATCAAAAACAAACATACGTCCATGACACGATAGGACCACATTATGACAAAGCATACTAAGGCTAATCGAACTGCCTGTCGGGTTTGCCACTGCTAAAGGTCTGTCGACTATCTTGGGTTCCAATCCCAACCTATCTACCAGGCCACTGGATATGAAGGAACATGAAGCTCTGGTATCAAACAATACTAGAACAGGAACATCTAAACAGAAAGCATACCTTGAATGATGACATTCTTTCCTTTCTCCATCGCAGTTGGGGCATTCGACGAAGAAGGAACAACATTGATAGCATATGCTTTCACAATCTGCTTCTCTTTAGGGGGTTGCAGACATTTATCCTTGTGATGTCCCACTTGGCCACAGTTGAAGCACTTCCTGTCCGCATGCTTTGCTCGACATTCTTCAGCGTAATGACCCTTTTTTCCACAACTAAAGCACTCAACATCTTTCTTGCTCTTTTTCTAACCATCCTTAACTTGGTTCCGCTTCCTTTTGTTCTGAGAATTATTCTTGCCTCCACCGCTTACTTGCGGCTTTGGCCCCTCTGAAGATGCAATAGTGACTTCTGGGCAGCTAGGATAAACTTATCACTGAATCGGGCCTTGAACTGATCCCAAGTAACTTGATCCTCAAGGGTAGCTGCCTTAATAGCATTCCACCAATTCATTGCTCGTCCTTGCAGCTGACGGGATGCTAGCTTCCTCTTCATCGCATCCTCGACACCCAAGTCTTCGAAAATACGCTTGCAGCTATCCAACCAATCCTGAACTTCTGTAGTCGACTCCGTTTCGTGGAACGACTTTCCACCAAGACTAGTGTAATACTTGCATAGCTTGGGGAAATCGGCCCTAGACGCCTGCACCGTTGCACCACCCCTATTTGCAGCATTAGGAGCTGCTCCTTGCACATCTCTAAGCATCTATCTCATGAAGTCAGTGAATATCGTCCTTATATCAGGAGCATTCCCATTATTAGTTCCTCTACCAGTACCCCTCGTATGTCGGCTCATCGTTCAATCTGTAAGGAGAAAACGATTAACCGTCTCTCTATTGGTGCCAGTGCAGTGCAACTCCATCCTTAGATATACAAATAGTATATATATAGCTTTTGAAAACCAAAATATCACAAATACGAGCCCGCATATACGTATACTATCTCTCCTTGGTGTCTTTCCCTAGGTTATCTACGCAACCTAGAGCTTTGATACCAAGTGTGACGGCCCGCCCCGCACCAGCTGACATTTCCAATGAAAGTGTGTTGTGTCAATGCCCGACTAGCACGGGACGGTCGCCAAAGAAAGGAAAAGAAAGGAATTTGAACTAGAAAGGAACCTGTAGTATATCTCACAGTTCATGGAACAAAATATAATAATAACATAACTTTGACATAAAGCAGGTGAGACAGTGCATAAGTTGAAAACTAAACCATCATAGCAGCGGAAAATCCAAAATACAGCTTATGTTCCACATCATCATTATTACAACTTTTAAAACTGTCTCCAGAGAAACATAAGAAAGGTACACTACTAATGCCCAAAGTAGTGACTAGCAGCGACACATGGAGATTTTATATATATATATATATATATATATATATATATCATATGTAGAAGCCTCCTGCTCATCTCCGGTACAGCTACTTGTGCATGATCACCTGACCTGTCTCTAGTCTGCCCGTTTGAGAGCACCCAGAGTAATAAGAAGAGACATAAAACTCTGGCTCAGACAAAAGTCTGGTATGAGCGATAAGCAGCAAAACAGAACAACAACAGGTATACTGAACCATACCTGAACGTGGACCTGCGACCAAAGAGTTAGCACAACAAGATGTAATATACTCTAAGGTGACACTAACATATGGTGTGAAGATATGGGGGTGGGGGTGTGCATTTCATAGTGATTTCAAACAATCAAGCATAGCAACCATCCTTGTATCTCTCACTCAGTGCGTAAAGCATACAATATCCACCACTTTGATCACCCAAATCCTTGCTATGATCACTCTGCCCCATGGAGCCATGGCGACTCCACTGCACTGATCCATAACCACTAGTCCTTGCTATGTCCACTCTGCCCCCATGAAGCTATGAAGACTTCACTGCACTAGCTCATAGCCATGCTACGATCACTCTGCTCCATGGAGTAATAACTACCCCACTGCACTGATCCGTAGCCTAATATTCGTCTCTCGGTGGTGAATCAAAGTTATGGACGTCGACAACTCCTTAGCACACGTCCCACAGCAAAGTCCAACTCATGAAGTTAAATCGTTGGTTCCCATATGGATCCTGAGTCACAACTTCTCATTTGGACTACCTTTGCATCTCAGGTTTTTGTATCCTCCGGATCGGTTCGTTATTTCCTCACTCCTCTTCGCTTCAGATCGTACTCCCAGTTCGGTTCGTGGTTCACGTTCACGTCCATGGTCCAAGCTCCACGGTTCGGTTCGATCATCCAGTAGTGGTTCGGCTCGTGTTACATGCTCCTATTCGTGGTCCTCACCTTCTGGTCGGTTTGGGTGTTCTGCTCGTGGTGCCTTCTCGGAGCATCGGGTCGGTTCGTGGAGGAGCAAGTGCTTCGTGAGGGGTTCCTACTCCGGGTCGGGTCGGAGTTGCATGGTGCTCCACGGTTCGGGTGAGTGGTTCGGGTCGAAGAGCCTCAGATGCAAATGGATCCATTCGTGCCTCTAAGATTCGTGGCTCCACCAGCTACTCATGAGGATGGGGTACTTCACGAACGGTTCGGTTCGTGCTTCCTTCTACCGATCCGATCCGGTTCGGGTCCAATTCCTACAACTTTTCCAGTGACTGTTTTACGCCATACGACGGCATTTTCGACCATTCTAACTTTGCTAGTCAATCATAAATCATACCAAACAGTCATAGCAACATATAACATCAACCATAAACACTAGAACAACAATATGATATGTTAAAATGGATCAAACATACCCAAAACCCATGTTTTTCCCTTAATCCCCCTTAACCCCCCTTAACCATGTTTAAGCATACAATGAGCAAAACTAATCCAAATTAGCCCAAATTTCTATCAGAGCCATAAAATAATATTTTATAATTTTACAAATTTTTCTGAGTTATAATTTCGCTAATTAACACTAATCACCCATAATTAGCCGTAATTAGTAAAAAACAATGCAAATCACTCACCTTAGCCACGAATAAAATTTAGATCTGAAAATATCTCGGATTTAGGTCGAATCTCTATGCAACACAGCAACTCCAACTCTGATCTGTTGCTATTTCTCCTTGATTTGACATAGATTAGCCTAATCTTTGATTAAATGGTGATTAGAAGGTGTTTTAGGAGTTGGAGGCCATTGTTAGGTTTGAAAAGAGGTAAGTGGCGGCTAGAAAATGACAAGTAAAAGGTTTCTCTAACCCTAATTAGCCCTCATATAGCTCTAATCCCGAAATCCCCCAATGGGCCTAGCTGCTAATCACTCGATTAAGCCCTATTAAGCTGTTTTTCACCTTCTAAACCTTGTTTCAGCCATACCTCCCAAACGGTAAGTCCGTTTGGCTAACGTGACCACTCTACGGAACGGTAAACCATCATCCAGATCTAATGCAAGTGGTTTCAGGTCAAAATTCCTTACCAATCAAATGTTTGGCCGAAACAAGATCAGCTAGGGGCAAAACGGTCATTTAAAAATTGGCAAAAATTGTGAACATGGGAAATGACCCCAATAGTCGTTCCCCAAAGTTACACGACTATACGACTTCATATAATAATGAAATAAATATTCTACGATCCTCCGATGCATAGAATGCGGGTCGTTACATTCACCCTCTTAGTTTGTCCATCCTTCTGAGGGCGATATGCGTTGCTCAGACATAACTGTAGCCAATGCCTCTTGTAGGCTCTTTTAGAACTCACTAGTGAAGATGGGATCACGATCACTCACTATGCTGAAAGGTACTCCATGCAGATGGACTATGTCACGAAGATAAAATGAAGCCCACCATGTTGCTGTTCTCTTGCTCTTAACATGAATTAAATGAGCTCTCTTAGTAAGCATATCTACTACAACCCAAATACTAGTATTCCCCTTCCTCAACCTAGGCAAGCCATCAATGAAATTCATAGAGTCGCTCTTCCACTTCCACTTTGGGACCTAAAAAGGATGAAGCAATCCGCCAGGCTTTTTCTGTTTAGCTTTAACTTGCTGGCATATTAAACATCGAGCTACGAATTCCACTACATATTTCTTTAACCCAACCCTAAAGAAAACCCTCCTCATGTCTCAATACATCTTATCACTGCCCAGATGGTTAGTTATCCTAGAATGATAGGCTTCCTCAAGGACTGTCTTCAATAGAATTCCAACTCGGGGAACGCAAAGCCTACTGTCTCGTCGCAGCCACCCTTTATCATCAACTGATTATCTACTAAGGTGACTAGAAGTCTCCCCTCTACTGAGCCTATCCAAGATGTAGGCTACCTGTGGGTCCTCTCGGTGCGAAGATACTATCTTATCCATAAGAGTATGTGGCACCTCTATATATGCCAACAAACCTGGTGTAAGATCTGTAGATAGCCAAAAATCGAATGTCGATATATACCCCTAACTCCGCCTCTCTACAAATAGAGAACTCAATATCATCCTCGATATACACTCCAAACTTCGCCTCTCTACAAATAGAGGAATCAATATCATCCTCTTCCTACTCAATGCGTCCGCCACTACATTACCCTTAACAGGGATATAAGCATTCTTAAAATCATAGGACGCAAGGAACTACATCCATCTCTGCTATCTCAAATTGAGATCCATCTGCGAGAACATACACTTGAGCGACTTATGGTCCGTGTATAACTCAAACCTTTCTCCCAAGAGATAATGCTGCCAAGTCTTAAGTGTGAATGTTATAGCAGCCAACTCCAAATCATGGGTAGGGTAGTTCCTCTCGTGAACCTTCAATTGTCTACTACCATAGCATACAACCCTTCCCTCCTACATCAAGATAGCACCGAGCCATGTACCACATGCATCAGTATACACTGTAAACACCTTGTCCCCATCAGGCAATGTCAAAACTAGGGCTGTTGCTAGAGCCCTCTTTAATCGCTGAAAAAGCATCCTCACAATCAACACTCCAAGCAAAGGTCAGATTCTTCATCGTCAATCTGGTGAGTGGGTATGATATCCTTGTGAAGTCCTTAATAACCTTCCTATAGTAGCCCGCTAAACCAAGAAAACTTCTCACCTCCGTTGCATTCTTTGGAAATTTCCAATCTTGAACTGCAACTACTTTTGCGGAATCCACCGTTATCCCATCCTTTGAGACCACATGCACTAGAAATCTAACCTCTTTTCCCCAAAAGTGACATTTGGGGAATTTCGCCTTAAGCTGGTGTGCTCTGAGAGTCCTCGAGACCTCTCCTAAATGTAGGGCATGCTCTTCTTCGTTTTTCGAGAAAATCAGGGTGCCGTCCATAAAAACCACCATGAATTTATTCAGAAACTCCTTGAGAACTCTACTCATCAGATCCACAAAATATGCAGTGCATTCGTCAAACCAAAAGTCATGACTAACCACTCAAAGAAGCCATATGGAGTTCTGAAAGGGGTCTTGTCTATACTGTCCTCGGCCACCCTCAATTGATGAAATCTGTAACGACCCGTATTTCTACGGTATAACAATTAATTAATTTAATTATTTAAAATATGAATTAGAGTGTTAAATGGTCATTGAATTAAATAATAATGAATATTTAATTAATATAATAATTAACTAATATATTTAATTTTGAAATAATCAAAATTAGCTGAAATGGCAATATGGTGTGAATTGGACAATTCAAAATATATAATTCAGTTTAAAATTTGATTTACGATAACGAATATATTTAATTAACGATAGTTGAGCGTATAAATTATATTATAAATATAATCGAACTCGAAATGGCGCTGCAGTTCGTAATTTGGCGATTCGAACTTCAATTGAATATACTGAATCCGTTTTAAATCGAATTTCTGTGAAACAAGAAACGTTCGGAGCTAGTGAAGTATATTTTTTTAGTGGAAGAGAAAAATCGAGATTTCGTCGTGTAGATTGTGAGTTATGTCCAAATTAAATATTCAGAAAAGCAGCGGCATATTCGCTTATGGCTATTTAAATATATTCAAATATCAGATTCGAATTTAGACAAGATTCTTTTGAGACATAGTGATAATTTAATTTTTAGAATTTTACTGAAATTTTTAATTAATTAAATACGCAACCTTTTATTTGGAGTATTTTGCACCCTATATCAATATTGTGGGGTTTCACAATATGAGTTAACCTACTGATATTTTTATATTTTTGGGATCACGGCACATTACTTGATTTAATGATATTTTCATATCAATCCGTGGACAAATAGAGTTTCGCATAATGGGGTACTCTCAAATATAAAACAAATATCCAAACCCGAGACTTCATTCTCTGGATCAAACAAAGGCCACGCATCTCTTTGTTCAGCCACCACTAAAGTAAAACGCAACGTGGAATAATAAAGGCCTCTCAACAAAATATCTAAACCCCTCTCCCTTATAAATAACCCCTTCTATCTCCTTACAACCTAATTTACTTTGTTCTGTGAATGGAAGAAAAGAGGTCGCCTCCTTCATAATCTTCAGGAAATTTAAAAACTCCACAAATACTTAATGAAATCGAGTGGTTTCGGGTTCATTGGGATCGTCGATCAAAGAGCTTCAAAATAATATGCTTCACTCATGGTTCGATCATGTTTGCTGGGTGTCGATATTCTTACCGTCGACGCTAGGGTTGCGGTCGGAATTTAAACGGTGGTGCAAGAGGAGAATTCGAGGATGGAACGACATTCGTGGTAGCAAGGCGCATCAGCCGTAGGTGGTTTGAAGGGTTCCGGTCATCTTTGGGAGGATGCGACAGTCATAGTAGTGGCGTGAAGAGGCAGCAGGTTGGATATCTGGATGGGGAGCAAGTTGGGTATGGGGTTGATGTTCGAGTAGAGGATGGAATGCCAAGGTGTTTGGCGGTGGTTGCGAGGTCTGTCTGTGGACGAGGTAGTGGTGGAAGGAGTGCTTGTTTCCAGTACTTGTTGGAGCTACAAGAGAAGAAACATGGGACTACATTTTTCTGGGAAAGTGGTGAGTTTAGTTTGGGAGGAGCATGTTGAAGATAAGCCCATGGCGCATACTGTTTCCGTGAATGGGAGGGAGAAGAGGGACCCTGTAGCATGCGCGAGTATGGGTGAATGGAAGATGCGAGTCCATTGTTTGATGGTAGGTAACAACAGGAGAGTGTGGTTTTCTTTGGAAGGGATGATATTTTTCGACATGAGTGTAAACATGCGGCAAATGGACACACTGATTCATATTCTGGAAGTCTGGAGCCAAGCATGTACAGGAGGAGAAAATGGATTGAAGTTTCAATACAGGGAAGATCGGAATTGTCTTTTGAGTTGCAAATTAGAAAATGTTGAACATAAGTGCAGTGGTGACATTTATTGGAATTTTCACGGAGGATCGATGGGAAGTTCAACCAAACCGATGGCCGCCAAAAATAGGTTGGTAAACTTTAAGTTTACATTCGAAAAGTAAGGTGAACTGCATATCAAATGTTACAAAGAACCATACTGGTGGCACCTTTGAAATAATTTAATTTTCAAACAGTCTTCGAGTCAGATAATTATACGTTAACCAAAAATTTGTGTTCATAGGTAGACGGTCTACGTATGGAACAAATGTTAAAACTAAGCATACATAAAACTATTTCTACTATGTATACGGTTGACTTTATTTCTTATGATTTTGTAGATTAGGACATAACTCGATGTACACTAAACATGATGCCTAAGTATTATAATAGTTTTAATGATCAGTGGATGTTATGTTTTCTTAAACAAAATAACTGGTGAACCTTTTTCCCTTAATATATGCCAACACCAATAAGAAAAAAAAATCATATATAGTTCGTAGTGATGTTTAATATGCGTCTTATTCGAGTAGGAGCTTCAAAGACATCGGCCATGGGGATATAGAAAGGAGCGGCATTTTTAGAAGAAAGAACTGTAGGATCAAATGTGGACTTTAAGAATGGGGATTCGTTAGAATCGTATGGATGAGGGCTACAACATGGAACTGACTGGGAGTGATTTGGAGCTCGTTACAATTTATAGCAAAATAAATTGTCTGTTTGAATCGAGCGATGGTTATCGTTATTAACGATGATCGTCCAATGTGAGTAAAACTCACCAACTCTGAACAGTTATATTTTTATAACATATTCTTAAAACTGATAATTATCCGTTGATTGCTGTGTGTTAACTGTTTGGTTGAATTGCTTATGTATTGGATGAAATTATAGATAACGATATATATAAATCGTTAATCAAATATTGATTTTGCTTAGCGGAATATTTCATATTGGAATGAAATCAATGTTAATTATATTGTTTAACAACTGTGATGCAGGGAAAAAGGTTGGAGGGATCCAACGGAATTCCTCAATATTTATAATATTGTTCTGTTCATATATTGTAATATATGATGTGATATATAATCTGTTGTGGATTATGTGTGTTTGAATGATATCGATCACTGTTATTTGGTATTTTAAATACCGTAAGAAATACTGGGATGTAAAAAGGGGATTTTCAAAGTATATTTTGAAAATAAATTATTTATATAAAATCAATGGATTTTATATATAAAAGGAAAAAAGGATTTTATAAAAGGAAACAATTATAAAATCAAAGAGTTATAAAGGAAAATATTTGTAAAACAAAGATAAAAGGAAATTATTCGTAAACAAATAAAAAGAGAAATATTTGTAAAACATTTACAAATAAAATAAAAAGAGAAATATTTATTTGGAAAATAAATAGAATTATAAAGGAAATATTTATTTAGATAATAAATAGATTATAAAAGGAAATACTTGAAAAATGAATAGAATTATATAAAAAGAGAATTTTACACTAGGAAAGTTTAGACCCGTGCTTCGCACACGAGTATAACAGAATATGAATATAAAGTAGATTTTAAATAGAAATCTATTTTAACAGATAAGTGGAGAAGATAAATTTATAAATAATATTTTATAAATTAAATAAAATGTTTATCATTGGATAAATAGAATATATAAGTCAGGACTTATATAGAGAAGTAAGAATCGATTTCAACATCGATATTTGAACTAAATATGGATGAAGAGTAAATTGGATAGGGTTAATCAGTTAGAGTTAATCGGTTAGAGTTAACCAGTTAGAGTTAATCAGTTAGAGCTAATCGATTAGAGTTAATTCGAATAGAGTTAATCGAACAAGAGTTAATCGAATATTAGTTATCTGAAGTAAGTTAACCAAATATTAGTTATTCGAAGTGAGTTAATAGAATATTAGTTATTCAAAGTGATGTTATCGAATATTAGTTATTTGAAGGAGTTAATCGAATATTGGTTATTCGAAAAAGAGTATATCGAATATTGGTTGTTCGAAAGAGACTCAATCGAATATAGTTTATTCGGACGGAGTTAAACGAATATAGTTCATTCAAAGGTGTTAATCGAATATAGTTATTTGAAAGGAGTTAATCAAATAGAGATTACTCGAAAGAGAGTTATACGTCGAATTCGATTATATCAAATTCGGGAAAGTATTATTTACTTTTCGGATTTTAATCAAGATTTGTTTATTTATAAATAAATTAGTTGTCGGCTTATTTATTCAAAAATAAGAATTTAAGTTAGATTTCTAAGTTAGATATTTCAAAAGTAGGGTTTATAACGTTAGCGTTATAATAAATGTTTGTCATAAAAGAAGTGGATTCATAATCTGAATCCGAGAATTTGCGTAAGCAAAATGATTGTAGAAATTGGAGCGGTGAGCTTTGTCTATTGCAATGTTAAGAACGTTGTTCAGTTAAGGTCTGAGAGGTCATTATACCCCAACTTGATTGACTTCCTTTTTTAACTAAGAAATAGTCGAGGTTCGATGGCAAGAGTTAGTTAGAAATACAGTTAAATAATAAGCGATTAATGGATTGAGCGGTCATAATGATGTTTTATACAACGTTAGTTTGAAATCCATATAAATCAGTTTTGGAAACGTTTTCCAAATATAGAATCAGAGATGTTTTCTAAACATAGAAAATGGAATGTTTTATTTATAAGGGATTAGGAAATGGAGTTATGCTAAATTAGAAACTGACTGGAGATTAGTTAAGTTGAATGGTTTTCTAAGTGTCTGTCTGATGTTGGTTTCGACCTTCGGGATTGATACTTAGGGAATTGTTCTCATACTAGTTTACAGTCAGAGACTGATAGATGTGGCAGAATAGTGATAAGTAAATAAGCAATGGGAATGTTTTCCAATGTTCATAACATATATTTTCTGAATATAGAAAATAAGAAAATATGAATATATATATATATATATATATATATATATATATATATATATATATATATGAATATATATATATATATATAAGATGATGGATCAATAGAAATTCCAATTGAAAATAAGATTGTTGTTTGCACATGTGTTTTCATTTGATAGTTAAATCACCGACTATCAAAGTTTCTGACCATTTTTACGATGTTAATATGAAGAGACCGGCTGGATTATTATCCGAAGAACCACTCCATATTGGCATAAGCATTGCAAACCAAGTATGCTGAATATTTTGAAGACGAAGTAAAGTGCGAGGGCTATTGTATAAATCTTAGGTAGAGATTTCCTAAGATGGATGTATTGAATAGTGCCTTCGTTTTGTCCAGTCCCAGGACAACTTGAATGGATGAATGTCTGATAGAGTATATCTGGTAGATCGCGTAAGTTGATCGTTTCAAACGTATTTACATTGGTGGCGGAGGATGTAACACCCCACCTCCGCTAGGGTCACTCACAAAGGGAATGCACTAGGTTTGGTGAAGCATTATCGAGGTAAATATGCACAGAAATATTACAAGATAGAACATACATAAAACAGCGGAAGTAAAACAAATTTCATTACCTTATAAAATAAGGTCTAAAGCCTTTTACATCAGAATACATCAAAACCTGTCTTGCAATAGTAAAGAAGCATAAAACCTTTTCATAAATTACTCCCCAAAATAAAGCGGTGAAGCAGCCCTAGCCAAGAGAAGACCAAGCTATACATGATGACCTTCAAGCATAAGAGGTCCGAACTAAACAACATCATTCCCTCCCTGAAAACCTGGGGGGGGGGACGGAAGACAAAGAGGCGAAACAAAACGGGGTCAGTCATAAAGACTAGTAAGTCCTATCTACTTCCAGTATAAAAACAGGTAAAGGTAACATGACATGCATAAACTGAAAGTAAACATAAGGATGACGACAAGATAGATAAGCTAAACCAAGATAACTGGATGAACTCCTGTAGCAAGATAAACTAAGGTATCATGATAAACTACGGTGCCAAGACAAATCAAGGTATCATATCGTCAGGTTTCTATCAAGTATACTATCCCAAGGTATCTATCGTTTATAACATCCCACGGTATTTATCATGTATATTTGCTCTGCACCTCTCGTACTGGTATCCCAACCCGCGTCATGTGTTAACTATGAATGTCCCTTTCCCAATGTCATGTAATGGTCCATGTCAACCTAATATATAGCATATGTAGGTTTTCCCAACTCGTATGTTCCTTTCCATGTATAAGTTCAGTCCTTTGCCGTAGGCCGTACGGGCTTTCCCATGTAAATATATACCACCACAACGTAGTACCATTTTATCCTTGAAGTTGTTTTGGACTGCTACCCTTGATCTTGTTATGTTTTCTTACCATGAACTATCGCGTGTTCACTTAGGATTTATGCCACCTAGGACCACTAGAGATTATGCTTCCTAATGAACATTTCCGTGTCTCGGTTTGGATTCAAGCCACCTAGGGCCACTAGGGATTATGCCACCCGTCAACCACGCCCTTTATCCCACGTATATATCGTGAATCGTTTTCCATGTCTAGACGCACATGTATCTCAATGTGCCATCCGAGTCCCATGCCAGGGCAAATCGAGAAATACGGAACTCGGTCGGGAGCTTTAAGTCGTCTGCTGATGCAGATATCAAGGTCTGTTTTTGTATCCGTGGCTATGGTCCCACGTGACCCCTCCCTCAACTACTGAAAGGCAATCCAAGAAAAATCATGTATGAGAACTACATCTCGGCCCCACTATGCCCCACTTACCTATTGGCCAACCTCACCCATAACTCGATAGCAAGTGTAACAACCCGAATTTTAATAACGTGTTAAGACAGGAATCAAGGTAGAATTAAATTATAAAATCTGAATCAGGAGAAACGGGTTGCGCCATTGCGTTCGTCTCGGAAAAATACTCGAAATAGAGTCTGGAATTTCGTAAATCGGAGTCCGTATGACCGAGATATGGCCTTCGGAAGTTTCATGAAAAATCAGAATTCAAAACAGATTTCAAATTTTCAGAAATCAGGCTAGGCAGGAAAAATCCTGCCAGAACCAGGTCGCCCTGGGGGTCGACCTGGGAGTCGACCTGGGTGGGACCAGGTCGACTGTGGAGTCGACCCCAGGGTCGACCTGGGGGTCGACCTGCCTGGTCGGCCAGGTCGGCCAGGTGCACCTGTTTTGGCTCCTGGGTCTTGTTTTGGAGCCTTGTGACGATTTTTGAGGGCTGGGATCTATCCTAGGGTTAATCTAACGGCCTAAAACTACCCTAATCTCTATAAAAACACCCCTAGACTTGCCTGAACCCTCATAAATCACTCTTGCAACGAAGTGCTGCCCAAATCTCCATTGATCATGGCCTCCATCTCCCACTTCAAGAGCCTATGCATTCAAATCGGGTTCAAATCAAAAGGTGCAAGCTTGCTACACCAAATAGAGGCCAAATCAACGTTGCTATGTGAGTTTCATGACGGTTCTTCATCAAAGGATCCACCTTTCTTCGTCACGACGATGCATAATCCTTCCCTAAGCCTCGATATGTATGTTCTAGCTACTGCGAGATGTTAACGGTAGTTTAATCATGGCATGGAATAAAATGTGGTTAAACAAGAATGCTATAACCTGTGCGAGCCTAGTTTGCTCCTTTATCATGAACATATGACTTTGGGTTATGTTTTAGCGACTAAACCATGAAATTCATGTTGCATTGGATTTAGTTTGCCATGCAAGGTTGGACCTTTACTTGTAGTATGATAGCATGAACACTTAGAGCCACTTTGACTTGTGAAATAGTTGCATAAATTGGACTTTGGGGCTTATGCATGTAAATGAAACCAACTTATGATATCATGTTTATGTAAGGTCAAATCCCGTTATGATAATATGCAAGTTTGTGGCCAAATTTCCTATGATAATATGCAAGGTTGTGGCTAAATCCTTTATGACATTATGCATATACCCTTTTATGTTATGCATGTTTGGAGCCAATCCCTTTTGTGGCATCATGCATGTTTTGGGTCTACATGTAGCCATAGTATACCTACTATGTTGACTCGCTTTTGCTCAAGTGAAAACACGATTTGGGGTAGGATAGACAAACATGAGAATGACGCGAAAAACTTGATTTAAGGTTACATGTGAACACGACATGTAAGTTGAACCAAAATGAGAACATGACATTCATGATACATTTAAATATGATCATGACACGTGGGAAAACATGGAACTTGAACTTGACATGGGTGGGTTGTAAGTGTTAAAAGACACTAGACCAAACATGAAAGTGGCCAACTCGAGGTTGGGTTGAGTTTGTAGCATAAATCTACCCGGACCCACCCGGCTTAACTAGTGGCTACAAACAATAGGATCCAATGTGAGAAGTTGGTCATGTTGCGCTTAAGACCCGAGGTTAGACTAGGTTGTGGTGTAAAACTACCCGGACCCGCCCGGCTTAACTAGTAACCACAACAAGGTCTAATGTGAGAGGTTGAGAGTGCATTAATTAAATCAATGCCACATGATAAGGTTAAGTAAATTTGACTAATGACACTTAACCGATATGACACGAATGGGTTAAGTGGGACCGGGTTTGATTCCTTAATGATACTTAATCATACAAGATGATTAGGGGATGGGGTTAAGTAATTTACACTTAACTAATCCGACTTGGTAATTAGATGGGGTTAAGTAACTTAGACTTAACTAATCTAAACACGGTAATTAGATGGATTTAAGTAACTTAGGCTTAACTAATCTAAACACGGTAATTAGATGGGTTTAAGTAACTTAGACTTAACTAATCTAAACATGGTAATTAGATGTGGTTAAGTAACCTACACTTAACAAATCTAAACGCGGTAATTCGATGGGGTTAAGTCAAACACTTAACAAATCTGAACTTGGTAATTCAATGGGGTTAAGTAACCAATACTTAACTAATTTAACATGATAATTTAATGGGGTTAAGTAACTTATACTTAACCAATTATACGTGATGATTTGATGAGGTTAAGTAACCTATACTTAACCAATCTAATAGGTGGACCTGGAAGGGTTAAGTCACAAGACCTTTTAAAAGTAGGCTTAACCATTGTAATACGATTAGTGGATGGGGTTAAGCTAACCCATACTTAACCAATCCGACTCGATAATCTGCTGGGATTAAGATAATCTATGCTTAATCAATCTAACATGATAATCTGATAGGGTTAAGACAAATAAATACTTAACCAGTTTGACTTGATAAGGTTAATTCATGAGCTTCTTCGTACACTTAACCAACCTGTAGGGCTAAGCCTTGAACTTGAGTACTTAGCCAATCTTGATATGATTTGTAGGTGGGTTAAGTCATGAACTTGGATAACAACACTTAACCCATTTGACAAAACCCAAGCTCGGGGGGGGGGGGGGGGGGACTAGGTTGGAAATCGTAGTTAACAAGGATAGCGGAAAGAGGGGCTAAGTGGTAAACCTTAGTTAAGGGTAACTAAGTAATAATTCTTAACTAAGGACATGGGACTAGTTCATAAAGAGATGAGTAACCTGGTACGGTAGGTCATCGCTTAGTATACGAGGAGGAGCAAGTTATCTGACTTAGATAAAAGCTCCAGCGAACTGGGTGACGAAGCGGAAGCTTCGGGGAACGTGAGGGTACTCTTGGTATCCCTCTGTGAGGTGGCAAGTGGTCCATGAAACCCGGCCTCACAGAGGTTAAGGTCTGCGGCAGAAGAGCCAAGAGTATGCCTTGGTTGCTATGCGAGCGACTTAAAGACTGGGATGCATTAGCGTGGAGTCGACGATACTTGATTTTGCCCCGGGATAGCATGTCGCCGACTACCTACCATCTTTAGTCAATCGTGTACGTACGGAAAGGCAGGGAACTCCCAAAAGACCATATACTAGCTATCGAGATATGGGTGAGGTTGGCTATCTGGAAGTGGGCATCGATGGGCCTTAGTGTAGTTCTCATACATGATTTTTCTTGGATTGCCTTTCAGTAGTTGAGGGAGGGGTCACGTGGGACCATAGTCACGGGTACAAAAATAGACCTTGATATCTGCATTAGCAGACGACTTAAAGCTCCCGACCGAGTTCCGTATTTCTTGATTTGCCCTTGCACGGAACTCGGATGGCACAATGAGGAATATGTGCGTCTAGACATGGAAAACGATTCACGATACATACGCGGGATAAAGGGCGCAGTTGACGGGTGGCATAATCCCTAGTGGCCCTAGGTGGCTGAACCCGAACCGAGACACGGAAACGTTCATTAGGTAGCATAATCCCTAGTGGTCCTAGGTGGCATAAATCCTAAGTGAACGCGCTATAGTTCATGGTAAGGAAACATAACTAGATCAAGGGTAGCAGTCCAAAATAACCTCAAGGATAAAACGTTTACATGGGAAAGCCCGTATGGCCTACGGCAAAGGACTGAACTTATACATGGAAAGAAACATACGAGTTGGGAAAACCTACATATGCTATATATTAGGTTGACATGGACCATTACATGACATTGGGCAAGGGACATTCATAGTTAACACATGACGCGGGTTGGGATACTAGTACGAGAGGTGCAGAGCAAATATACATGTTAGAACCATGAGAAATGTACATGATAGATACCGTGGGATGTTATACATGATAGATACCTTGGGATAGTATACTTGATAGAAACCTAACAGTGTGATACCTTGATTTATCTTGACAGCGTAGTCTATCATGATACCTTAGTTTATCTTGCTACAGTAGTTCATCCAGTTATCTTGGTTTAGCTTATCTATCTTGCCGGCATCCTTATGTTTACTTTCAGTTTATGCATGTCATGTTACCTTTACCTGTTTTTATACTGGAAGTAGATAGGACTTACCAGTCTTTATGACTGACCCCGTTTTCTTTCGCCTCTTTGTCTTCCGTTCCCCCCCCCCAGGTTTCAGGGAGGAAACACTGTTATCTAGTTCGGACTTCTTCTGCTTGAAGGTCATCACGCATGGCTTGGACTTTTTCTTGGCTATGGCTACTTTACTGTTTTACTTGGGGAATAAATTATGAAATGGTTTTTATGCTTCTTTATTATTGCAAGACAGGTTTTGATGTACTCTGATGTAAAAGGCTTTAGACCTTATTTTATAATGTAATGAAATTTGTTTTACTTCCGCTGTTTTATATATGTTCTGTCTTGTAATATTTCTGTGCATGTTTACCTCGATAATGCTTCACCAAACCTAGTGCATTCCCTTTGTGAGTGACCATAGCGGAGGTGGGGTGTTACATTTGGTATCAGAGCAGAAGGTTACCAGACTGGGCAAAAGTTTTTAAAACCTTCTGAAAACTATTTGAAAAACCGTTTACAAAGAAGCATTTTTCAAGAAAAGTTTTTAAAGGCTATTCCCCAAAAGCCATTAGCACTATCCTTTGATTCCTTGATTGAATCTCTTTTCCTTTCTTTCCTCCATCTGTAGTCACAGTAGTTCTAACTGTGACTAATCTTTGTCTAGCCACGAAGGTGTTTTCCGTACGATGGAGGTGGTTCTCGAGAGACCTATTGCTGTGGTACAAGGAAGGATAATAAGAGTAAGGATAAAGGACGCGGGCATAAGGATAAGCAACTTGTTGGTATGGCTTAGTCCATCAAGGAGGACAAGGACAACATCATTGGAGAGGGCAATTGTACGCTCCCATTTCTAGGGTACCTAAAAGAAATGGTACCGTTTCCGGTAAAGGTTTAGTCATTCTTTTCTATCATCCCGTCCAGACTTTGTCTTGATCATCGTATCATTTATGTCTTCTTGGATAGTTGAGTCTCTGCACCTTAGTACTAGCATGGTAGAGGATCCCAGTTTTTGTCCCAAAAATCTGGTTGGAGAGTTGGTTCATTTCTTCATGACTTGTTTGGATTTGAGAATGACATGTCTCAGCTACGGATGGATTCTAGGGATAAAGTGGTCACCCAATAGGGGGTGCCATTCTCGGTTTTGGAAAGAGGGTAGTTAGACTCTCGACTCACCTCGGTGATACCCTCGAAGTCTCGTGTAACCTTTTGGGTTCTGTCATGGTTAGTTACCTAGAATCTCGGGATGCAGTTGTTGGTAATCCGTTCGAATAGAATTCGCTGCGAAGGCGGATGGTTCGTTTCGCTTATGCATGAGTTATGGGAATCACCCTAGTAAGTACTCTTGGCAACATGGATTGGCACCGGCAAACGAGATCCAGAATTCCCTAGTGAATTTTGGAGAGCTTGCATGAGTAAGTGGATACGCTTGAGCCAAGTATACTAGGGAAAGGATAAGTGAAAGTGGAATAAGAAGCGACAGTGAAATGAGTCTCAACTCATACCTGGGAAATAGGAATCAAGGAGCTAGGAAATCATGAAGTCAAAGGCGGTCAAGGCACTGAGGAATTAAGCTCAAGGAAACGCGACTTAGAAGAAGTAAGGCTAGACACGTGCATCGTACCTCTTTTTAAAAGAGTGTATCCATGATCCCTGGTTTTTCCTATAGAGCTTGCTCGCATGTTATCTTTTAGTGGATATCCTCTCAGTCCTGTTTCTGTTACAAACCCCGTAAGGAGTTTGTCTTGTTTATCTCCTCGATCCTATCGTGGGAATCTTAGATAGAACTCAATGGATGTAAACATGTACTTGAAACATGTTATGATTGATATGGTTGCAAATGGTTGCAAGTGGTTGCTCGTGGATGCGCGAATACACATTAGATACTAGATTGACGCGGTCACGTTTCATGTTGCATATGCACGAGTATTTATACTTGTTTATGGATGAAATTGAATGTGTTATCATGCGGATGTTGCATATGAATGAATGTTTGTGCACGCATATAGTACTTATATGACTAGGACTATTTGCATACATGTTGGACTCATGGCACTAAACATATTTTGCATTAGAAAGATCATTCAGGCCTGATCATTAGCATTAGCTAAGGAGCATATACACACACGTTTTGCATATGTTCATATGGCATTAGAAATCGTCTAAGGACAATGGTTGCCTGTGGATGATGTTTTGAGTATATGGATGATGGATGGTAGGGTACATTCTTCCTAACTTGGAGATTTCGGGGACGAAATCCTTAAAGGAGGGGAGAATGTAACAACCCGAATTTTAATAACGTGTTAAGACAAGAATCAAGGTAGAATTAAATCGTAAAATCTGAATAAGGAGAAACGGGTTGCTCCATTGCGTTCGTCTCGGAAAAATACGCGAAATAGAGTCCGAAATTTCGTAAATCGGAGTCCGTATGACCGAGATATGGCCTTCGGAAGTTTCACGAAAAATCAGAATTCAAAACAGATTTCAAATTTTCAGAAATCAGGTTAGGAGGGAAAAATCCCGCCAGAACCAGGTCGACCTGGGAGTCGACCTAGGTGGGACCAGGTCGACTGGGGAGTCGACCCCAGGGTCGACCTTGGGGTCGACCTGCCTGGTCGGCCAGGTCGGCCAGGTGCACCTGTTTTGGCTCCTCGGTCCTGTTTTGGAGCCTTATGACGATTTTTGAGGGCTGGGATCTATCCTAGGGTTAATCTAATGGCCTAAAAATACCCTAATCTCTATAAAAACACCCCTAGACTTGCCTAAACCGTCATAAATCACTCATGCAACGAAGTGCTGCCCAAATCTCCATTGATCATGGCCTCCATCTCCAACTTCAAGAGCCTATGCATTCAAATCGGGTTCAAATCAAAAGGTGCAAGCTTGCTACACCAAATAGAGGCCAAATCAACGTTGCTATGCGAGTTTCATGACGGTTCTTCATCAAAGGAGCCACCTTTCTTCGTCACGACGATGCATAATCCTTCACTAAGCCTCGATATGTAAGTTCTAGCTACTTCGAGATGTTAACGATAGTTTAATCATGGCATGGAATAAAATGTGGTTAAACATGAATGCTGTAACCTATGCAAGCCTAGTTTGCTCCTTTATCATGAACATATGACTTTGGGTTATGTTTTAGCGACTAAACCATGCTATTCATGTTGCATTGGACTTAGTTTGCCATGCAAGGTTGGACCTTTACTTGTAGTATGATAGCATGAACACTTAGAGCCACTTTGACTTATGAAATAGTTGCATAAATTGGACTTTGGGGCTTATGCATGTAAATGAAACCAACTTATGATATCATGTTTATGTAAGGTCAAATCCCGTTATGATAATATGCAAGTTTGTGGCCAAATTTCCTATGATAATATGGAAGGTTGTGGCTAAATCCTTTATGACATTATGCATGTACCCTTTTATGTTATGCATGTTTGGAGCCAATCCCTTTTGTGGCATCATGCATGTTTTGGGTCTACATGTAGCCATAGTATACCTACTATGTTGACTCGCTTTTGCTCAAGTGAAAACACGATTTGGGGTAGGATAGACAAACATTAGAATGACGCGAAAAACTTGATTTAAGGTTACATGTGAACACGACATGTAAGTTGAACCAAAATGAGAACATGACATTCATGATACATTTAAATATGATCATGACACGTGGGAAAACATGGAACTTGAACTTGACATGGGTGGGTTGTAAGTGTAAAAAGACACTAGACCAAACATGAAAGTGGCCAACTCGAGGTTGGGTTGAGTTTGTAGCATAAATCTACCCGGACCCGCCCGGCTTAACTAGTGGCTACAAACAATAGGATCCAATGTGGGAAGTTGGTCATGTCGCGCTTAAGACCCGAGGTTAGACTAGGTTGTGGTGTAAAACTACCCGGACCCGCCCGGCTTAACTATTAACCACAACAAGGTCTAATGTGAGAGGTTGAGAGTGCATTAATTAAATTAATGCCACATTATAAGGTTAAGTAAATTTGACTAATGACACTTAACCGATATGACACGAATGGGTTAAGTGGGACCGGGTTTGATTCCTTAATGATACTTAACCATACAAGATGATTAGGGGATGGGGTTAAGTAATTTACACTTAACTAATCCGACTTGGTAATTAGATGGGGTTAAGTAACTTAGACTTAACTAATCTAAACACGGTAATTAGATGGGGTTAAGTAACTTAGGCTTAACTAATCTAAACACGGTAATTAGATGGGGTTAAGTAACTTAGAATTAACTAATCTAAACACGGTAATTAGATGTGGTTAAGTAACCTACACTTAACCAATCTAAACGCGGTAATTCGATGGGGTTAAGTCAAACACTTAACAAATCTGAACTTGATAATTCAATGGTGTTAAGTAACCAATACTTAACCAATTTAACATGATAATTTAATGGGGTTAAGTAACTTATACTTAACCAATTATACGTGATGATTTGATGAGGTTAAGTAACCTATACTTAACCAATCTAATAGGTGGACCTGGAAGGGTTAAGTCACAAGACCTTTTAAAAGTAGGCTTAACCATTGTAATACGATTAGTGGATGGGGTTAAGCTAACCCATACTTAACCAATCCGACTCGATAATCTGATGGGATTAAGATAATCTATGCTTAATCAATCTAACATGATAATCTGATAGGGTTAAGACAAATAAATACTTAACCAGTTTGACTTGATAAGGTTAAGTCATGACCTTCTTGGTACACTTAACCAACCTGTAGGGCTAAGCCTTGAACTTGAGTACTTAGCCAATCTTGATATGATTCGTCGGCGGGTTAAGTCATGAACTTGGATAACAACACTTAACCCATTTGACAAAACCCTAGCTCGGGGGGACTAGGTTGGAAATCGTAGTTAACAAGGATAGCGGAAAGAGGGGCTAAGTGGTAAACCTTAGTTAAGGGTAACTAAGTAATAATTCTTAGCTAAGGACATGGGACTAGTTCATAAAGAGATGAGTAACTTGGTACGGTAGGTCATCGCTTAGTATACGAGGAGGAGCAAGTTATCTGACTTGGATAAAAGCTCCAGCGAACTGGGTGACGAAGCGGAAGCTTCGGGGAACGTGAGGATACTCTTGGTATCCCTCTGTGAGGTGGCAAGTGGTCCATGAAACCCGGCCTCACAGAGGTTAAGGTCTACGGCAGAAGAGCCAAGAGTATGATTTGGTTGCTATGCGAGCGACCTAAAGACTGGGATGAATTAGCGTGGAGTCGACGAAACTTGATTTTTCCCCGGGATAGCATGTCGCCGACTACCTACCATCTTTAGTCAATCGTGTACGAACGGAAAGGCAGGGAACTCCCAAAAGACCATATACTAGCTATCGAGTTATGGGTGAGGTTGGCTATCTGGAAGTGGGCATCGATGGGCCTTAGTGTAGTTCTCATACATGATTTTTCTTGGATTGCCTTTCAGTAGTTGAGGGAGGGGTCACGTGGGACCATAGCCACGGGTACAAAAACAGACCTTGATATCTGCATCAGCAGACGACTTAAAGCTCCCGACCGAGTTCCGTATTTCTTGATTTGCCCTGGCACGGAACTCGGATGGCACATTGAGGAACATGTGCGTCTAGACATGGAAAACGATTCACGATACATACGCGGGATAAAGGGCGCGGTTGACGGGTGGCATAATCCCTAGTGGCCCTAGGTGGCTGAACCCGAACCGAGATACGGAAACGTTCATTAGGTAGCATAATCCCTAGTGGTCCTAGGTGGCATAAATCCTAAGTGAACGTGCGATAGTTCATGGTAAGGAAACATAACTAGATCAAGGGTAGCAGTCCAAAATAACCTCAAGGATAAAACGTTTACATGGGAAAGCCCGTATGGCCTACGGCAAAGGACTGAACTTATACATGGAAAGAAACATACGAGTTGGGAAAACCTACAAATGCTATATATTAGGTTGACATGGACCATTACATGACATTGGGCAAGGGACATTCATAGTTAACACATGACGCGGGTTGGGATACTAGTACGAGAGGTGCAGAGCAAATATACATGTTAGAACCATGAGAAATGTACATGATAGATACCATGGGATGTTATACATGATAGATACCTTGGGATAGTATACTTGATAGAAACCTAACAATGTGATACCTTGATTTATCTTGACACCGTAGTCTATCATGATACCTTAGTTTATCTTGTTACAGTAGTTCATCCAGTTATCTAGGTTTAGCTTATCTATCTTGCCGGCATCCTTATGTTTACTTTCAGTTTATGCATGTCATGTTACCTTTACCTGTTTTTATACTGGAAGTAGATAGGACTTACCAGTCTTTATGACTGACCCCGTTTTCTTTTGCCTCTTTGTCTTCCGTTTCCCCCCCAGGTTTCAGGGAGGAAACACTGTTACCTAGTTCGGACTTCTTCTGCTTGAAGGTCATCACGCATGGCTTGGACTTTTTCTTGGCTATGGCTACTTTACTGTTTTACTTGGGGAATAAATTATGAAATGGTTTTTATGCTTCTTTATTATTGCAAGACAGGTTTTGATGTACTCTGATGTAAAAGGCTTTAGACCTTATTTTATAAGGTAATGAAATTTGTTTTACTTCCGCTGTTTTATATATGTTCTGTCTTGTAATATTTCTGTGCATGTTTACCTCGATAATGCTTCACCAAACCTAGTGCATTCCCTTTGTGAGTGACCCTAGCGGAGGTGGGGTGTTACAACAAGTATATGGTCTGTTGGGAGTTCTCTGCCTTTCCGTACGTACACAATTGACTAAAGATGGTAGGTAGTCGGCGACGCGCTATCCAGGGCAAAAATCAAGTATCGTCGACTCCACGCTAATCCATCCCCGTCTTTAGGTTGCTCGCACTACAACCAAGGCATACCCTTGGCTCTTCTACCGCAGACCTTAACCTCTGTGAGGCCAGGTTTCATGGACCATCTGCCACCTCACAGAGGGATACCAAGAGTACCCACACGTCCCCCGAAGCTACCGCTTCGTCACCCAGTTCGCTGGAGCTTTTTATCCAAGTCAGATAAGTTGCTCCTCCTCGTATACTAAGCGATGACCTACCGTATCAGGTTACTCATCTATTTATGAACTAGTCCCATGTCCTTGGCTAAGAATTATTACTTAGTTATTCTTAACTAAGGTTTACCACTTAGCTTCTTTTCCCGTTATCCTTGATTAACTACGATTTTCTACCTAGTTCCTCTAACTAGGGTTTTGTCTATTGGGTTAAGTGTTGTTATTCAAGCCCATGACTTAACCCGCCTACCAACCATGTCATAATCGGCTAAGTGTTCAAGTTCAAGGCTTAGCCCTACAAGTTGGTTGAGTATACCAAGAAGCTCATGACTTAACCCTATCAAGTCAAATTGGTTAAGTATTTGTTTGTCTTAACCCTATCAGATTATCGTTTTAGGTTGATTAAGCATAGATTATCTTAATCCCATCAGATTATCGAGTCGGATTGGTTAAGTATGGGTTAGCTTAACCCCATCCACTCATCGTATTACAATGGTTAAGTATATTCAAAAGGTCTTGTGACTTAACCCTATCAGATCCGCATATTAGATTGGTTAAGTATAGGTTACTTAACCTCATCAAATAACCATGTATAATTGGTTAAGTATAAGTTACTTAACCCCATTAAATTATCATATTAAGTTGGTTAAGTATTGGTTACTTAACCTCATTGGATTACCAAGTTTAGATTGGTTAAGTGTTTAACCTTACCCCATCGAATTACTGTGTTTAGATTAGTTAAGTGTAGGTTACTTAACCCCATCTAATTACCGTGTTTTGATTAGTTAAGTCTAAGTTACTTAACCCCATCTAATTACCAAGTCGGATTAGTTAAGTGTAAATTACTTAACCCCATCCCCTAATTGTCTTATATGGTTAAGTGTCATTAAGAAACCCAGTCCGGTTCCACTTAACCTACCCATTCGTGTCATATCGGTTAAGTGTCATTAGTCAAAATTACTTAACCTTTTCATGTTGCATTAATTGGATTAATGCACCCCAACCTCTCACATTAGACTTTGTTGTGGTTACTAGTTAAGCCGGGCGGGTCCGGGTAGCTTTACACCACAACCTAGTCTAACCTCGGGTTTTAAGTTCTATATGACCAACTACTCACATTGGGTCCTATTGTTTGTAGCCACTAGTTAAGTCGGGCGGGTCCGGGTAGATTTATGCTACAAACTCAACCCAACCTCGAGTTGGCCACTTTCATGTTTGGTCTAGTGTCATATTACACTTACAACCCATACGTGTCTAGTTTCAAGTCCCATGTTTACCCCACATGTCATGTCCACATTTAGGTGCATCATGAGTGCCATATTTTCATGAAATCCCATGTCAAATTATCATGTCATAATCACGCCCGTCTAACCTACCCCAAATCGTGTTTCCAACCCAAGTAAAAGCGAGTAAACATAGTAAGGATACTATGCTACATATTGGCCTCAAAGCATGCACGATGTCAAAAAGGGATTGGCCACCAACATGCATGGTATCATAAGGGGTTTGGCCTCAAAATATGCATAGCATCATAAGGGAATTTGGGCACAAACATGCATAGTATCATAAGGGAATTTGGCCACAAACATGCATAGTATCATAAGGGAATTTGGCCACAAACATGCATAGTATCATAAGGGAATTTGGCCACAAACATGCATGATAACATAAGGGGTTTGGGTTCATTTACATGCATAAGCCCCAAAGTCAAGTCTTTGCCAATGTTTCACAAGTCAAATGGTTCCCAAAGGTTCATGCTAACATTCCATAGATAAAGATTCAAACTTGCAAGATAAACTAGGTTAAACATAGCATGAGTGGCATTATTAAGTCGCTAAAACTTAGCCCAAGGTCATAGATCATTGAAAAGGGGCAAAATTAGGTTCACATAGGCTAGCATACTTATGTTTCATCGCATTTTATTCCATGTCACATTAGAACCACCGTTAGAATCTACAAGTAGCTAGAACTTACATAGCGAGGCTTAGGGAAGGATCATGCATCGTCTTGACGAAGAAAGGTGGCTCCTTTGTTGAAGAATCGTCATGAAATTTGTGTAGCAACGTTGATCCACTCCCTTGATTTGATGTAGCAAGCTAGCACCTTTGATTCGGATCCGATTTGAATGCATAAGCTCTTGGAGTTGGAGATGGAGGCCATGATCAAGAGGGATTTGGGCAGCACTTCGTTGTTAGATTGATTTTGAGTGATTTAGGTTAGGTCCTAGGGTGTTTTTATAGAGATTAGGAGTAGTTTAGGCCCTTAGATTAACCCTAGGATAGATCTGAGCCCTCAAAATCCGTCACAGGCCCATAAAACATGTCTTGAGGAACAAGTCAGGTGCACCCAGGCCAAACTGGCCGACCACCCAAGTCGACAGGGGTGTCGACTGGGCAGTCGACACCACCTGGGGTGTGTCGACTCCCCAGTCGACTCCCCAGTCGACTTGGGACTGGCGGGAATTTTCCCGCCTGTCCTGCTGGGCCTGTATTTGAATTCTGAATTCAAATTTGAACTGTTTTTGAACTTGAATTTTTCTGAAAACTTTGACGGGCCATAACTGGGTCATACGGACTCCGATTTCCGAAAACTCGGACTCTATTTCGCGTATTTTTCTGAGATGAACGCAATGGCCCAACCCATTTCTCCTGATTCAGATTTTGTAATTAAATTCTGCCTTGATTCTTGTCTTAGCATGTTGTAAAAATCCGGGTTGTTAAATTCTCCCCAACTTAAAGGATTTCGACCCCGAAATCTCCAAGTTAGGAAGAACGTATCCTACCATCCATCATCCATCTACTCGAAACATCATCCACAGGCAACCATGGTCCTTAAAAGACTCCTAATGCTTTATGAACACATGCAGAAAGTGTGTGTATATGTTCCTTAGCTAATGCTAATGATCAGGCCTGAATGATCTTTCTAATGCAAAATATGTTTAGTGCCATGAATCCAACATGTATGCGAATAGTCCTAGTCATATAAACACTACATGCGTGCACAAACATTCATTCATATGCAACATCCGCATGACAACACATTAACTTTCCAACAAGTATAAATACTCGTGCATATGCAATGCAAAATGTGAGTGCGTCGATCTAGTATCTAACGTGTATTCGCGCATCCACGAGCAACCACTTGCAACCATTTGCAACCATATCAATCATAACATGTTTCAAATACATGTTTACATCCATAGAGTTCTACCTAAGGTTCCCAAGATAGGATCGAGAAGATAAACAAGACAAACTCATTACGGGGTTTGCAACAGAAACAGGACCGAGAGGATACCCGCCAAGCGATAGCATGCAAGCAAGCTCTACAGGAGAACCAGGGATCAACGATATACTCTTAAAAAGAGACATGATGCGCGCGTCTAAGCCACATTTCCATGAGCTTAATTCCATTGTGCCTTGACCGCCTTTTACTTCATGATTTCGTAGCTCCTTGATCCCTATTTCCAAGGTATGAGTTGGAACTCATTTCACTATCGCCTCTCGTTCTACTTTCACTTATTCTCTCCCTAGTATACTTGGCTCAACCATATCTGCGTACTCATGCAAGCTCTCCAAAATTCACTAGTGAATTCTGGATCTCGTTTACCGATGCCAATCCATGTTACCACGTGCACTTACTAGGGTGATTCCTATAACCCATGCTCAAGCGGAATGAACCATCCGTCTTATTGGCGAACGTTACTCGATTGGATCAGAGATTTCCGATAAATGCATCAAGAGACTCTAGGTAACTAACCATGACAAAACCCAAAAGGTTATACAAGACTTCGAGGGTATTACCAAGGCAAGTTAAGAGTTTAACTACCCTCCTTTCAAAACCGAGAATGGCATCCCTTACTGGATAACCACTTCATCCCTAGAATCCATCCATAGCTCAACAATAGAAGCATTGCTTCTAATCTCAACACTTGGCATAGACGTTCTCAAATCCAAACAAGTCATGAATAAATGGACCGACTCTCCAACCAGATTTTGGGACTAAAGTGGGATCTTCTACCATGCTAGTACTAAGGTGCAGAGACTTAACTATCGAGGCAGACTTAAATGATGCGATGATCAAAACAAAGTTTGGACGGGATGATAGAAAAGAAAGGCTAAACCTTTAACAGAAACGGTACCATTCCTCTTAGGTACGCTAGAAATGAGAGCATACAATTGCCCTCTCGCTGATCTTGTCCTTATCTTCCTTTGTGGATCCAGCCATACCAACAAGTTGCTTATTCTTAAGCTCGTGTCCTTTATCCTTGCTCTTATTATCCCTTCTTATAACTTCGGTAACAGGTCTCTCGAGAACTTCCTCCATCGCACGGGAAACACTTACGTCGCTAGACAAGGATTAGTCGCAGTTAAAATTACTGTGACTACAGATGGAGGAAAGAAAGGAAAAGAGGTTCAATCAAGGAAACAAAGGATAGTGCTAATGGCTTTTGGGGAATAGCCTTTTAAAAAAACTTTTCTTGAAAAATGCTTCTTTGTAAACGGTTTCTCAAATAGTTTTCAGAAGGTTTTTAAAACTTTTGCCCAGTCTGGTAACCTTCTGCTCTGATACCAAATGTAACACCCCACCTCCGCTAGGGTCACTCACAAAGGGAATGCACTAGGTTTGGTGAAGCATTATCGAGGTAAACATGCATAGAAATATTACAAGACAGAACATACATAAAACAGCGGAAGTAAAACAAATTTCATTACCTTATAAAATAAGGTCTAAAGCCTTTTACATCAGAATACATCAAAACCTGTCTTGCAATAGTAAAGAAGCATAAAACCTTTTCATAAATTATTCCCCAAAATAAAGCGATGAAGCAACCTTAGCCAAGAGAAGACCAAGCTATACATGACGACCTTCAAGCATAAGAGGTCCGAACTAAACAACATCATTCCCTCCCTGAAAATCTGGGGGGGAAGGGGAAACGGAAGACAAAGAGGCGAAACAAAACGGGGTCAGTCATAAAGACTGGTAAGTCCTATCTACTTCCAGTATAAAAACAGGTAAAGGTAACATGACATGCATAAACTGAAAGTAAACATAAGGATGACGACAAGATAGATAAGCTAAACCAAGACAACTGGATGAACTCCTGTAGCAAGATAAACTAAGGTATCATGATAAACTACGGTGCCAAGACAAATCAAGGTATCATATCGTCAGGTTTCTATCAAGTATACTATCCCAAGGTATCTATCGTGTATAACATCCCACGGTATTTATCATGTATATTTGCTCTGCACCTCTCGTACTATTTTCCCAACCCGCGTCATGTGTTAACTATGAATGTCCCTTGCCCAATGTCATGTAATGGTCCATGTCAACCTAATATATAGCATATGTAGGTTTTCCCAACTCGTATGTTCCTTTCCATGTATAAGTTCAGTCCTTTGCCGTAGGCCGTACGGGCTTTCCCATGTAAATCTATACCACCTCAACGTAGTACCATTTTATCCTTGAAGTTGTTTTGGACTGCTACCCTTGATCTTGTTATGTTTTCTTACCATGAACTATCGCGTGTTCACTTAGGATTTATGCCACCTAGGACCACTAGGGATTATGCTACTTAATGAACATTTCCGTGTCTCGGTTTGGGTTGTAACACCCCACCTCCGCTAGGGTCACTCACAAAGGGAATGCACTAGGTTTGGTGAAGCATTATCAAGGTAAACATGCACAGAAATATTACAAGACAGAACATACATAAAACAACGGAAGTAAAACAAATTTCATTACCTTATAAAATAAGGTCTAAAGCCTTTTACATCAGAATACATCAAAACCTGTCTTGCAATAGTAAAGAAGCATAAAACCTTTTCATAAATTAAGCGGTGAAGCAGACCTAGCCAAGAGAAGACCAAGCTATACATGATGACCTTCAAGCATAAGAGGTCCGAACTAAACAACATCATTCCCTCCCTGAAAACCTGGGGGGGGTAAATGGAAGACAAAGAGGCGAAACCAAACGGGGTCAGTCATAAAGACTGGTAAGTCCTATCTACTTCCAGTATAAAAACAGGTAAAGGTAACATGACATGCATAAACTGAAAGTAAACATAAGGATGACGACAAGATAGATAAGCTAAACCAAGATAACTGGATGAACTCCTGTAGCAAGATAAACTAAGGTATCATGATAAACTACGGTGCCAAGACAAATAAAGGTATCATATCGTCAGGTTTCTATCAAGTATACTTCCCCAAGGTATCTATCGTGTATAACATCCCACGGTATTTATCATGTATATTTGCTCTGCACCTCTCGTACTAGTATCCCAACCCGCGTCATGTGTTAACTATGAGTGTCCCTTGCCCAATGTCATGTAATGGTCCATGTCAACCTAATATATAGCATATGTAGGTTTTCCCAACTCGTATGTTCCTTTCCATGTATAAGTTCAGTCCTTTGCCGTAGGCCATACGGGCTTTCCCATGTAAATCTATACCACCTCAACGTAGTACCATTTTATCCTTGAAGTTGTTTTTGACTGCTACCCTTGATCTTGTTATGTTTTCTTACCATGAACTATCGCGTGTTCACTTAGGATTTATGCCACCTAGGACCACTAGGGATTATGGTACCTAATGAACATTTCTGTGTCTCGGTTTGGGTTCAAGCCACCTAGGGCCACTAGGGATTATGCCACCCGTCAACCACGCCCTTTATCCCATGTATATATCGTGAATCGTTTTCCATGTCTAGACACACATGTATCTCAATGTGCCATTCGAGTACCGTGCCAGGGCAAATCGAGAAATACGGAACTCGGTCGGGAGCTTTAAGTCATCTGCTGATGCAGATATCAAGGTCTATTTTTGTATCCGTGGCTATGGTCCCACGTGACCCCTCCCTCAACTACTGAAAGGCAATCCAAGAAAAATCATGTATGAGAACTACATCCCGACCCCACTATGCCCCACTTACCTATTGGCCAACCTCACCCATAACTCGATAGCAAGTATATGGTCTGTTGGGAGTTCTCTGCCTTTCCGTACGTACACGATTGACTAAAGATGGTAGGTAGTCGGCGACGCGCTATCCAGGGAAAAAATCAAGTATCGTCGACTCCACGCTAATCCATCCCCGTCTTTAGGTTGCTCGCACAGCAACCAAGGCATACCCTTGGCTCTTCTACCGCAGACCTTAACCTCTGTGAGGCCAGGTTTCATGGACCATCTGCCACCTCACAGAGGGATACCAAGAGTACCCTCATGTCCCCCGAAGCTACCGCTTCGTCACCCAGTTCGCTGGAGCTTTTTATCCAAGTCAGATAAGTTGCTCCTCCTTGTATACTAAGCGATGACCTACCGTATCAGGTTACTCATCTATTTATGAACTAGTCCCATGTCCTTGGCTAAGAATTATTACTTAGTTATTCTTAACTAAGGTTTACCATTTAGCTTCTTTTCCCGTTATCCTTGATTAACTACGATTTTCTACCTAGTTCCTCTAACTAGGGTTTTGTCTATTGGGTTAAGTGTTGTTATTCAAGCCCATGACTTAACCCGCCTACCAACCATGTCATAATCGGCTAAGTGTTCAAGTTCAAGGCTTAGCCCTACAAGTTGGTTGAGTATACCAAGAAGCTCATGACTTAACCCTATCAAGTCAAATTGGTTAAGTATTTGTTTGTCTTAACCCTATCATATTATCGTGTTAGGTTGATTAAGCATAGATTATCTTAATCCCATCAGATTATCGAGTCGGATTGGTTAAGTATGGGTTAGCTTAACCCCATCCACTCATCGTATTACAATGGTTAATTCTATTCAAAAGGTCTTATGACTTAACCCTATCAGATCCGCATATTAGATTGGTTAAGTATGGGTCACTTAACCTCATCAAATCACCATGTATAATTGGTTAAGTATAAGTTACTTAACCCCATTAAATTATCATGTTAAGTTGGTTAAGTATTGGTTACTTAACCTCATTGGATTACCAAGTTTAGATTGGTTAAGTGTTTAACCTAACCCCATCGAATTACTGTGTTTAGATTAGTTAAGTGTAGGTTACTTAACCCCATCTAATTACCGTATTTAGATTAGTTAAGTCTAAGTTACTTAACCCCATCTAATTACCAAGTCGGATTAGTTAAGTGTAAATTACTTAACCCCATCCCCTAATTGTCTTATATGGTTAAGTGTCATTAAGAAATCCAGTCCGGTTCCACTTAACCTACCCATTCGTGTCATATCGGTCAAGTGTCATTAGTCAAAATTAATTAACCTTTTCATGTGGCATTAATTGGATTAATGCACCCCAACCTCTCACATTAGACTTTGTTGTGGTTACTAGTTAAGCCGGGCGGGTCCGGGTAGCTTTACACCACAACCTAGTCTAACCTCGGGTTTTAAGTGCTATATGACCAACTACTCACATTGGGTCCTATTGTTTGTAGCCACTAGTTAAGCCGGGCGGGTCCGGGTAGATTTATGCTACAAACTCAACCCAACCTCGAGTTGGCCACTTTCATGTTTGGTCTAGTGTCATATTACACTTACAACCCATACGTGTCTAGTTTCAAGTCCCATGTTTACCCCACATGTCATGTCCACATTTAGGTGTATCATGAGTGCCATATTTTCATGAAATCCCATGTCAAATTATCATGTCATAATCACGCCCGTCTAACCTACCCCAAATCGTGTTTCCAACCCAAGTAAAAGCGAGTCAACATAGTAAGGATACTATGCTACATATTGGCCTCAAAGCATGCACGATGTCAAAAAGGGATTAGCCACCAACATGCATGGTATCATAAGGGGTTTGGCCTCAAAATATGCATAGCATCATAAGGGAATTTGGCCACAAACATGCATAGTATCATAAGGGAATTTGGCCACAAACATGCATAGTATCATAAGGGAATTTGGCCACAAACATGCATAGTATCATAAGGGAATTTGGCCACAAACATGCATGATAACATAAGGGGTTTGGGTTTATTTACATGCATAAGCCCCAAAGTCAAGTCTTTGCCAATGTTTCACAAGTCAAATGGTTCCCAAAGGTTCATGCTAACATTCCATAGATAAAGATTCAAAATTGCAAGATAAACTAGGTTAAACATAGCATGAGTGGCATGATTAAGTCGCTAAAACTTAGCCCAAGGTCATAGATCATTGAAAAGGGGCAAAATTAGGTTCACATAGGCTAGCATACTTATGTTTCATCGCATTTTATTCCATGTCACATTAGAACCACCGTTAGAATCTACAAGTAGCTAGAACTTACATAGCGAGGCTTAGGGAAGGATCATGCATTGTCTTGACGAAGAAAGGTGGCTCCTTTATTGAAGAATCGTCATGAAATTTGCGTAGCAACGTTGATCCACTCCCTTGATTTGATGTAGCAAGCTAGCACCTTTGATTCGGATCCGATTTGAATGCATAATCTCTTGGAGTTGGAGATGGAGGCCATGATCAAGAGGGATTTGAGCAGCACTTCGTTGTTAGATTGATTTTGAGTGATTTAGGTTAGGTCCTAGGGTGTTTTTATAGAGATTAGGAGTAGTTTAGGCCCTTAGATTAACCCTAGGATAGATCTGAGCCCTCAAAATCCGTCACAGGCCCATAAAACATGTCTTGAGGAACAAGTCAGGTGCACCCAGGCCAAACTGGCCGACCACCCAAGTCGACAGGGGTGTCGACTGGGCAGTCGACACCACCTGGGGTGTGTCGACTCCCAAGTCGACTCCCCAGTCGACTTGGGGCTGGCGGGAATTTTCCCGCCTGTCCTGCTGGGCCTGTATTTGAATTCTGAATTCAAATTTGAACTGTTTTTGAACTTGAATTTTTCTGAAAACTTTGACGGGCCATAACTGGGTCATACGGACTCCGATTTCCGAAAACTCGGGCTCTATTTCGCGTATTTTTCCGAGACGAACGCAATGGAGCAAGCTGTTTCTCCTGATTCAGATGTTATAATTAAATTATGCCTTGATTCTTGTCTTAGCATGTTGTAAAAATCCGGGTTGTTACAGAGGATTTCGTTTCTATTAGCTTATACCCGTGGTATTTTTGGGGAAATTAATTTATGATTTGACGGGTATGACGATGTGGCATTCAAAGTGAATGAATGAGTAATCTGTTGAAAGATACGTTATGACCTCCAGCCTCATCAACTGGGAAATGATAAAAATCGGGCAGGCAACATGACTAAGAGGGCCGCACCCAAGTAGGGTATATTGTCACCATCTAGAGAATATTCATATTTGTTACTTCTTTCAATTTTGTATCTCCGGGGAATGGTTATGTTGGTTTACCAACCGTAAGGTGACAATATATTCGATACACTCAAGCGAAATGAGTGGTCGGTCATGTGTGGTTGAGTTGCAAGATATTCTTGTTGAACTCCAGTGTATTGCTTCTAGAGTACACTGAGCGGAAGGTGGATCCATACCTTGTCATAGTTGGAATCCATTCCCCAGAAAAGAGCCCAGGGTTTTGATTGTATATTATATATGTAGAACGTTAGATGCAAACGTTTCTGCTAGATTTCTATTTACTTGATCTAGACATTATTATAATATCAGACAAGTATCTTTTTAGAAATATTTTTGGGTTATCATAAGGTAAAAGCCATCCGTGTTTATGTGTGGATCGGTCTTATGATTATCTTTTGTTTCAAAAGGATTTTGAAAGTTAAATCAAATGATTTGAGTTTACTCACACCAGTCACATGACTGACCCAGAGTTTATTTTGTTTTGTTTTCCCTAAACTCTTGGGTGCCCAATTTTGTACGGGCAGTCAAGTAGTCGGGATTTACAGATACTTGAAGAGCTGTAGTAGGAGGCTTCAGGATCATATAGCTATTGTTATTTCCGCTGTGTTGTAAATGTTATACTCTAATATGGTATTGTATACAGATACTATTTTATTTCAAAGTTATGTTATGAAATATATTTATTCGTTCCACTATGAGATTCATGTTTACTCTGATGTTGTATGTTCATCTTCATCTTCTTCTTCTATTCTAAGTTTCTATCTTATCTATTCTCATCCTCTAAATTCTTTCATGGACTATCCGGTGTTTCCGATGCTTGAATAGTCGATATATGGTTGCATGCCGATATCCAAGATCGCAAATTCCCCGGGTCGTTATAGTGGTATCAAAGCTTAAGGTTAAGTAATTACCTTGGCTCTGTGGCGTGACTCAATAGAGATGGGGTTAGTAATGCCCTAGATTGAGTTGAGTGTATATATACGAGTGAACGTATTTGTTATTCAATATAAAGTTGTTTTATATTGTGGAGATTTATTGGTTGAGTTGTTTATAAGTTTTGGTCGATCAGTTTGATCTACTGTATCGATAGGAATTTATAAACACTCGAATACAATGAACCAACATGGTATGTTTTGAAAAGACGGTAAATGATATAATTTTACCGAAAATATATTTTTGATATAAAAAGATTATTTATATTGATATTATTATTGAATGTGTTAGTTGTAATCATAATCGAATAAGATTATAATTGGAATGGTTATTTAAATAGCTAATCAGAATTCATAAGAATATAATACATGAAATAAGATGAATTAAATCTGTATTTAGAATCAGAATTGGAATTAAAATTTGGAGAAGTTTTTGTAAATGGAATTGGATTAAATATATGTGACTTTTAAAATCCTGGGAGATTTAAATTGGTTAGAAGCATTGAAAAGGATATTTTGAAATGAATTTCAAAATGGAAGTGTTTAAATATGGTTTTGAAATTGTTATAGTATTGAACTCACTTCGATAAGCTGGAAAATAATTTTGATGATGACTGCGCAGCATCATCAGTGTTCATTTTCAAGTTCTAAGTGACAGATTACTACCAAAGGTTTTGTTTTTGAATTGATTTGAGAAAAGCAAGTTGTTTTGAATCCTGAAAAGGAAAGTTGATTTTTGATATGGTGAATTGTTTAAAATTCCCAGGGAAAGAATGTTTGAATTAAAATCAAACTGAATTGAAAATTAGGAAAGCAAATTGAAATTGAATTAAAGCCAAGTAAGTGGAAATTGAACTGAAATGTGCAAAAGCAAATTGAAGATGAATTGGATTAGAATGTTATCGAAAAATTTGGATTTATCTGATCGGAATTTGAAATGGAACCAGATTAGTGGAGTTAAGAGTTTGAAATCAAAATGAAACTCGATATTGAAATGAAATTCGATTTTGGTATAAGCAAATGATTTGGTTTGAGAATGAATTAATTGGAGTTTGGTTGGGATAAAATTGGTATACGCTGAATTAACAGCAGATGGAAGTGATAAATTTGATATGCCCAACAAAAAGGTACAAGTTTATATTTGGTATAAGCATGAGATTTATGAGCCGATTCGGCAAGCCGCTTGGCTGTTTGATTTGCTTTTGGGTTGGAGAAGGCCTAGAGAGGCGAGTTGTAGTTGTACCGATGGAGCCATACAAAGGAGATGCTGGCGAAATTTTTTGAAAATTTTGACTGTTAGAAAATTTTCAGGATTTTTGAAAATTTTCGTTAGTAGTATAAATTAGTATGTTAATTGAAATTAATCGGTGTATTTAAACTGAAGTTAAGAGGTAACAAATAATTTTTAATCCAGTTAATAGGGCTTGTTTTCTACCTTAGCAATTTCGAGGGCGAAATTATTTTAATGGGGGAAGAATGTAACGACCCGTATTTCTACGGTATAATAATTTATTTAATTATTTAAAATATGAATTAGAGTGTTAAATGGTCGTTGAATTAAATAATAGTGGATAATTAATATAATAATTAAATAATATATTTAATTCTAAAATAATAAGAATTAGCTGAAATGGCAATATGGTGTGAATTGGACAATTCAAAATATATAATTCAGTTTAAAATTTGATTTACAACAACGAATATATTTAATTAACGATGGTTGAGCGTATAAATTATATTATAAATATAATCAAGCTCGAAATGGCGCTGCAGTTCGTAATTTGGCGATTCGAACTTCAATTGAATATACAGAATCCGTTTTAAATCGGATTTCTGTGAAACAAGAAACTTTCGGAGCTGGTGAAGTATATTTTTCTAATGGAAGAGAAAAATCGAGATTTTGTCGTGTAGATTGTGAGTTATGTCCAAATTAAATATTCAGAAAAGCAGCGACATATTCGTTTATGGCCATTTAAATATATTCAAATATCGGATTCGAATTTAGATAAGATTCTTTTGAGACATAGTGATAATTTAATTTTTAGAATTTTACTGAAATTTTTAATTAATTAAATACGCAACTTTTTAATGGAGTATTTTGCACCCTATATCAATATTATGGGGTTTCGCAATATGAGTTAACCTACCGATATTTTTATATTTTTGGGATCACGGCTCATTACTCGATTTAATGATATTTTCATATCAGTCCGTGGACAAACAGAGTTTCGCATAATGGGGTACTCTCAAATGTAAAACAAATACCCAAACCCTAGGCTTCATTCTCTGGATCAAACAAAGGCCACGCATCTCTTTGTTCAGCCACCACTAAAGTAAAACGCAACATGGAAGAATAAAGGCCTCTCAACAAAATATCTAAACCCCTCTCCCTTATAAATAACCCCTTCTATCTCCTTACAACTTAATTTACTTTGTTCTGTGAATCGAAGAAAAGAGGCCGCCTCCTTCATAATCTTCAGGAAATTTAAAACTCCATAAATACTTAATGAAATCGAGTGGTTTCGGGTTCATTGGGATCGTCGGTCAAAGAGCTTCAAAATAGTATGCCTCAGTGATGGTTCGATCATGTTTGTTGGGTGTCGATATTCTTACCGTCGACGCTAGGGTTAAGGTCGGAATTTAAACGGTGGAGCCGGAGGAGAATTTGGGGATGGAACGACGTTCGTGGTGGCAAGGCGCATCAGGCGCAGGTGGTTTGAAGGGTTTCGGTCATCTTTGAGTGGATGTGACACTCATGGTAGTGGCGTGAAGAGGCAGTAGGTTGGATATTTGGATGGGGCGCGAGTTCGGTATGGGGTTGACGTTCGAGTAAAGGATGGAATGCCGAGGTTTTTGGCGGTGGTTGCGAGGTCTGTCGGTGGATGAGGTAGCGGTTGAAGGATTGCTTGTTTCCAGTACTTGTTGGAGCGACAAGAGAAGAAACAGGGGACTACATTTTTCTGGGAAAGTGGTGAGTTTGGTTAGGAAGGAGCATGTTGAAGATGAGCCCATGGCGCATAATGTTTCCGTGAATGGGAGGGAGAAGAGGGACCCTGTAGCATGCGTGAGTATGGGTGAACGGAAGACGCGAGTCCATTGTTTGATGGTAGGGAACAACAGGAGTATGCAGTTTTCTTTGGAAGGGATGATACTGTTCCATGTGAGTGTAAACATGCTGCAAATGGACACACTGATTTGTATTCTGGAAGTCTGGAGCCAAGCGTGTACAAGAGGGGCAAATGGACTGAAGTTTCAATACAGGGAAGCTCAGAATTGTCTTTTGAGGTGCGAATTAGAAAATGTTGAACATAAGTGCAGTGGTGGAATTTTCACGGAGGATCGATGGGAAGTTCAACCAAACCAATGGCCGCCAAAAGAAGGTTGGTAGACTTTGTGTTTACATTCGAAAAGTAAGGTGAACTGCATATCAAATGTTACAAAGAACCATACTGGTGGCACCTTTGAAATAATTTATTTTTCAAACGGACTTCGAGTCAGATAATTGTATGTTAACTAAAGATTTGTGTTCATAGGTAGATGGTCTATGTATGGAAGAAATGCTAAAACTAAGCATACATAAAACTATTTCTACTACGTATACGGTTGACTTTATTTCTTATGATTTTGTAGATTGGGACATAACTCGATGTACACTAAACATGATACCCAAGTATTATAATAATTTTACTGATTAGTGGATGTTATGTTTTCTTAAATAAAATAACTGGTAAACCTTTTTCCTTTAATATATGCCAACACCAATAAGAAAAAAAATCAACTATAGTTCATAGTGATGTTTAATATGTGTCCTATTCGAGTAGGAGCTTCAAAGACATCGACCATGGGGATATAGAAAGGAGCGGCATTTTTAGAAGAAAGAACTATAGGATCAAACGTGTACTTTAAGAATGGGGATTCGTTCGAATCGTATGGACGAGGGCTACAACATGGAACTGACTGGGAGTGAATTGGAGCTCGTTACAATTTATAGCAAAATATATTGTCCGTCTGAATCGAGCGATGGTTATCGTTATTAACGATGATCGTCCAATGTGAGTAAAACTCACCAACTCTGAACAGTTATATTTGTATAACGTATTCTCAGAATTGATAATTATCCGTTAATTGCTGTGTGTTTACTATTTGGTTGAATTGCTTATGTATTGGTTGAAATTATAGATAACGATATATATAAATCGTTAATCGAATATTGATTCTGTTTAGCAGAATATTTCATATTGGAATGAAATCGATGTTAATTATATTGTTTAACATCTGTGATGTAGGGAAACAGGTTGGAGGGATCCAACGGGATTCTTCAATATTTATAATATTGTTCTATTCATATATTGTAATATATGATGTGATATATAATATGTTGTGGATTATGTGTGTTCGAATGATATCGATCACTGTTATTTGGTATTTTAAATACCGTAAGAAATACTGGGATGTAAAAAGGGGATTTTCAAAGTATATTTTGAAAATAAATTATTTATATAAAATCAATGGATTTTATATATAAAAGGAAAAAAGGATTTTATAAAAGGCAATAATTATAAAATCAAAAAGTTATAAAGGAAAATACTTGTAAAACAAAGATAAAAGGAAATTATTTGTAAAACAAATAAAAAGAGAAATATTTGTAAAACATTTACAAACAAAACGAAAAGAGAAATATTTATTTAGAAAATAAATAGAATTATAAAGGAAATATTTATTTAGAAAATTAATAGATTATAAAAGGAAATACTTGAAAAATGAATAGAATTGTGTAAAAAGAGAATTTTACACTAGGAAAGTTTAGACCCGTGCTTCGCACACGGTTATAACAGAATATGAATATAAAGTAGATTTTAAATAGAAATCTATTTTAACAGATAAGTGGAGAAGATAAATTTATAAATAATATTTTATAAATTAAATAAAATGTTTATCATTGGATAAATAGAATATATAAGTCCGGACTTATATAGAGAAGTAAGAATCAATTTCAACATTGATATTTGAACTAAATATGGATGAGGAGTAAATTGGATAGGGTTAATCAGTTAGAGTTAATTAGTTAGAGTTAACCAGTTAGAGTTAATAAGTTCGAATTAATCGATTAGAGTTAATTCGAATAGAGTTATTCGAATAGAGTTAATCGGACAAGAGTTGATCGAATATTATTATTCGAAGTAAGTTAATCGAATATTAGTTATTCGAAGTGAGTTAATCGAATATTAGTTATTCGAAGTGAGGTTATCGAATATTAGTTATTCGAAGGAGTTAATCGAATATTGGTTATTCGGAAAAGAGTTAATCGAATATTGGTTATTCGAAAGAGAGTCAATCGAATATAGTTTATTCGAAGGGAGTTAATTGAATATAGTTTATCCGAAGGAGTTAATCGAATATAGTTATTCGAAAGGAGTTAATCAAATAGAGATTACTCAAAAGAGAGTTATACGTCGAATTCGATTATATCGAATTCAGGAAAGTATTATTTACTTTTCGGTTTTTAATCAAGATTTGTTTATTTATAAATAAATTACTTGTCGGCTTATTTATTCAAAAATAAGAATTTAAGTTATATTTCTAAGTTAGATATATAACGTTAGCGTTATAATAAATATTTTTCATAAAAGAAGTGGATTCATAATCTAAATCCGAGAATTTGCATAAGCAAAATGGTTGTAGAAATTGGAGCGGTGAGCTTTGTCTATTGCAAGGTTAAGAACGTTGTTCAGTTAAGGTCTGAGAGGTAATTATACCCCAATTTGATTGACTTCCTTATTTAACTAAGAAATAGTTGAGGTTCGATGGCAAGAGTTAGTTAGAAATACAGTTAAGTAATAAGCGACTAATAGATTGAGCGGTCGTAACGATGTTTTATACAACGTTAGTTTGAAATCCATATAAATGAGTTTTGGAAACGTTTTCCAAATATAGAATCAGAGATATTTTCTAAATACAGAAAATGGAATGTTTTATTTATAAGGGATTAAGAAAATGAGTGAAGCTAAATTAGAAACTGACTGGAGATTAGTTAAGTTGAATGGTTTTCTAAGTGTCTATCTGATGTTGGTTACGACCTTCGGGATTGATACTTAGGGAATTGTTCTCATACTAGTTTACAGTTAGAGACTGATAGATGTGGCAGAATAGTGATAAGTAAATAAGCAATGGGAATGTTTTCCAATGTTCATAACATATATTTTTTGAATATAGAAAATAAGGAAATATGAATATATATATATATATATATGAATATATATATATATATATATGATGATTGATCAATAGAAATTCCAATTGGAAATAAGATTGTTGTTTGCGCAAGTGTTTTCATTTGATAGTTAAATCACCGACTATCAAAGTTTCTGACCATTTTTACATTGTTAATACGGAGAGACCGGTTGGATTATTATCTGAAAACCACTCCGTATTGGCTTAAGCATTACAAACCAAGCATGCTGAATATATTGAAGATGGAGTAAAGTGCAACAACTATTGTATAAATCTTAGGTAGAGATTGCCTAAGATGGATGTACTAAATTGTGCCTTCGGTTTGTCCAGTCCCAGGACAACTTGAATGGACGAATGTATGACAGAGTATATCTGGTAGATCGCATAAGTTGATCGTTTCAAACGTATTTACGTTGGTGGCGGAGGAATTCGTTTCTCTTAGCTTATACCCGTGGTATTTTTGGGGAAATCAATTTGTGATTTGACGGGTATGACGATATGGCATTTAAAGTGAATGAATGAGTAATCTGTTGAAAGATAAGTTATGACCTCCAGCCTCATCAACTGGGAAATGACAGAAATCTGGCAGGCAGCATGGCTAAGTGGCCCGCACCCAAGTAGGGTATATTGTCACCATCTAGAGAATATTCATATTTGTTACTTCTTTCAATTATGTGTCTCTCGGGAATGGTTATGTTGGTTTACCAACTGTAAGGTGACAATATATTCGATACACTCAAGCGAAATGAGTGGTCAGTCATGTGTGGCCGAGTTGCAAGAAGTTCCTATTGAACTCCAGTGTATCGCTTTTAGAGTACACTGAGCGGAAGGTGGATGCATACCTTGTCATAGTTGGAATCTATTCCCCAAATAAGAGCCCGCGGTTTTGATTGTATATTATATATGTAGAACGTTAGATGCAAGCGTTTCTGCAAGATTTCTATTTACTTGATCTAGACATTGTTATAATATCAGACAAGTATCGTTTTGGAAATATTTTTGGGTTACCTTAAGGTAAAAGCCATCCGTGTTTATGTGTGGATCGGTCTTATGACTATCCTTTGTTTCAAAAGGATTTTGAAAGTTAAATCAAATGATTTGAGTTTACTCACACCAGTCACATGACTGACCCAGAGTTTATTTGTTTTGTTTTCCCTAAACTCTTGGGTGCCCAATTTTGTATGGGCAGTCAAGTAGTCGGGATTTACAGATACTTGAAAAGCTGGAGTAGGAAGCTTCAGGATCATATAGCTATTGTTATTTCCGCTGTGTTGTAAGTGTTATACTCTAATAATGGTATTGTATACAGATACTGTTTTATTTCAAAGTTACGTTATGAAATATATTTATTCGTTCCGTTGTGAGATTCGTGTTTACTCTGATGTTGTATGTTCTTCTTCTTCTTCTTCTATTCTAAGTTTCTATCTTATCTATTTTCACCCTCTAACTTCTTTCACGGACTATCCGGTGTTTCCGATGCTTGAATAGTCGATATAGGATTGTATGCCGATATCCAGGATCGTAAATTCCCCGGGTCATTGCAAAATCCCATGGCCAAGTCTAACTACGAGAAAACTAATGCGCCAACATGCTGGGCAAACAGATTGTAAATCCTCGGGAGTGGGTTCCTATTTTTCTTAGTGAACTTATTCAACCCAACCGTAAAATTGTAGATCCTTGTTTTTAATGGTGGCTGCTTCTTCCCCCAAATTTTTTCCATCTGAAACTTACCGCTGGTCTTTCCTTACTAAGCCAGCCACTTCGACCTTCATCTGTTATCTCTCTTTCCTTTCCCGTTTTTTCTTTTGATTTCCATTTGCAATTGCTCTCTGGTTTTCCCCTATTTTCCTCACCGCCTTAACCCTTGTTTTTTTGTGGTTATGGCTTTCGAGTTTCTCAACCTGTCATCGATCCCGCACCAACAACATTTGAGTTTATTCACCACTTCGCTTTGGTTTCTGGTGTCTTTTTTTAAGAACTGTTAGATCTCTTTTGTCTGTTCGTTTATCTCCAACTTCCCCTCTGTTAATTTCTGAGTCACCCTACTGTTATTCACTTCTTAACCCCTTTTCCGCCTAGTTCTATGAACGATGTGAACCTTCATGTTTCTAGCAACTCCATCTCTATCCTTAACTCAGATCTTGTGTCGACCTCCCTTATGGAGCTGCTGGTGTTCCTGTTTTGTCATGGGGGTGGTATGCATCAGTGCGGATAGGTTCAGCTTTCTTTTACAACCCTGCTTAAAATGTATGCTCGAGTGTTGGTGGTTGTTTTGCTGGGGATTGTGGTTGTTAGTGTCATTTGATTTTTGAGAGTTGGCTGATGCTGCCTTCTGTGTGCTGGATGATCAATCTTTCGGTTTTTATCGTTCCCAAGCTGCATTGCCTCCTCTTCGCTTCATGCTTTGGTCTTCACCTCCTTCCAATTATGTGGAAGCACTTCAAATAATTTCTAATCCGCGATCTTCTTCATCTATCAGAGTTTGTATGCTTGGTTTGATTTTTCTAATTCGCGATCTTCTTCATCTATCAGAGTTGGTATGCTTGGTATGATTTTTATCTGGTTATTCCTATGCTGATGGAATGAAAGGTTTGTGGTGAACGTGATGTATGGTTGGAGAACAGTAATGCCTTCTAATCCACGATCTTCTTCATCTATTGGAGTTGGTATGCTTGGTTTGATTTTTATCAGGTGATTCCTACTGCTGATGGAATGGAAGGTTTGTGGTGAACGTGATGTGTGGTTGGAGAACAGTAATGCCTTCTCCATGACTTGTCTTGCGACTCACCAATCCATGACTGGTAAGTTGTTTTTATATCACTAAGTCTGGCATTCTTCGCCTAGCTCGGTGGGCTTTGTCTGGGAACTTGGTTTAATCAACCATTCAGTTGTCTGCGATGGTACGTGTTGTGGTGCTTTGGTTTTTATTGCTCTCTATGCTGTCATCTGTCCCATTGCAAATTGAGGTTTTTTCTTTGTTGATGTAATTGAGAGTGCAATGTTGAACCTTGGGTTATCTCTTTCAAAGCTTGGTTTCCTCTATTATGGCTTTGGTCGGTGGGTGTGACATGCTCTGTTAGTTAGTGGTGTTGGTGTGCTCCTCCTAAAGTACAGGGTTTGAGCTTTCCTGTCGTGCTATGTGATGTTAAGGCTACTCATCGGTGTTGGTGTGGTGCTTTTGTTTGATGATGGTTGTTACCTTTTTGTGGTATGTCTTGCTCCTCTTTTGGCTTCCCTGGTCGGTCTGTTTCTATTGTCCTTGGGGTTTTGTATTAGTTTTCTAGGTTGGTTGTTTGTTTCTTCGGATTTGTACTGTTTTCTTTCTATTTGTATTCGTAAGCCGTTGGATCATGGCTTGATACTCCTTTTTGTTATTTATTGTTTTGTTGCAAAAAAACTTATTCAACTCTTTGTAATCCACACATAGGCGAAGCGAGCCATCTGCCTTAGTTGTAAAGACGACTAGAGCACCCCATTCCGATATACTTCGCCTAATAAACTCTTCTCGAGTAGCTCCCTTACTTTCTTGCTAAGCTCCCTCCTTTCCCTAGGAGCCATGTGGCGCACAGGAAATGCAACTGGCTTCGCATTATCCACTAAGTATACCCGGAAAGCAATTTCACGCCTCGGAGGCAAACCCCTAACCTCATCAAGTACATCAGGATACTTATAGACTATAGGTACAGATCGCAAATCATCGACATAAGCATCAAGTGATTCTAGGAAACTAAGCATGAAAGACCCCCTTGGGTCACAGGAAATTCCGAGAGTCCTCCCACAATAAGGAAAAAGTCTAACGACCCTCCTCTCGCAGTCTAGGATTGCACTATATGTAACAACCCTGAATTTTGGGGCCAATTTAAAATTTTAAATTTAGTAATTTTAATGAGTTTTGATATTTAAAATAATCTATTTTAAATAATAATGATCACAAATTTGATTCAAATCGAAGTTAGAATGAATAATTTAATTTTAATTATAAAAGGAGTAGAAATAGCGCTGTAGTTTGAAAAGTCAAACTTGAACTTTGACTGACCGTACGGGATGTAAAATTTAACGGATTTTAGTGAAACCAAAAATATTAGAATCTATTTAAAAATATCTTTCTAACAAATCCGAAAAATCGAAATTTCATAGCGGGAATCAAAAGTTATGCCCAATTTAAAATTTAGAAAGGTCGCTATGAAATATATAAAGGTCAAAAATGCTACTTTTCACATACGAAGGAATTTGGGCTCGAAACCACTTCCATTGAATTCAGAATGACGTTTCTGCATTGAAAAACAGTAAACACTTATATGTTTTGAGTTCTAAAATTATTTGTTTAAAAATATATTTTTAATATTAAATATACTGGCCTTAAAAATAGCCATTTTTCAAACAGTCTCAGAACTCGACGAAAATAATTTTGTTGGGTTCGCATCATCAAAATAAAGCTAAAAATAATTTTTCGGTAATTTTTAGAATTAATATATAATTATAAATGATTTTTCAGTGTAAACGGACAATTTTTGACTTTAAAAATTCATTAAAAATTCATACGAGCTCAGAATTGAATGAAATTAATTTTTCTAGGTCCGCAGCGTCAAAACATAGCTAAATATATTTTTCGGGAATTTTTGAAGTTAATTTGTGGCCCCGGCATATTTAAATGTACGGTGGAAGTTAAAATATTAATTTAATATTGTAATTATAATAAAACACCCAACAGAATTCGAAATTGGGCCACGAGACCTGTCCCATCGCATTCAGAAGGCATCAAAACCTTAAGTTTGACAGTCGTTGGGCCTAATTCTGAGTTCGGAGCTAATCGGGCCTTAACGGGCTAATTAAATTAATATAATATTATAAATATATACCTAAACTAATCCCTAAACCCTAGAATTATGTCCAGCCGCCGCACTCCTCAATCCATGGCAGAAACATTCCCATCTTCCTCGACCAAAATCTTCTCATCTACTCCGAATTAGACCACCACCCATATACCAAATCGAAGTGCTCGCCTTCCTCTACATTTCTATACGGTTAGATCTACCCTGGTGGCACACAGACCGAGACACATGCACCCAAACCCGCCGCCTATTCAGCCCGCCGCACCCCCCTAGGCCCCACCGCACTCCACCCCAACCTGGGCGCAAGATCCCCTCCCTCCCCTCTTCGATTTGACACCCTCCGATCGACTGCTAGTTGCACCAATTTCGAGATAAAGGCAGACCTAAATTCGAACGAAATGGGTTCAATAATAACATAAAGAAGCGGCCTTGTTACAGTATGAGGAAGAAAGGTATTAGATGGGTAATTTGTAATTAATTATTTAATTAAATTGATTAATGATTGAAATGGTATAACTTCCTCAAATCAAAACAAAATTGAACGGTTTCAGGTGCGTTGGAATCGTATTTCTGCGATCTACGTGATGGACTGACGTGAATTGATTTAGAGCTCGGTTAGATTTTGGCGAATTGGAAAGCTTTGGGTGAGAATTCTATTTTAAAATAAAATTATTTATCTATTTATTAATTCACTACAAAAATTTTATTCATATTATTTATAATTCAGTTGTATGTGATGTGGATTGATTTATTTGTTTGTGATGATACGTGGAATGAAATTGGATTGGTTAGAAATTGTTTAATCATATATTAGTTAGATTTGTTTACAATAAAAATTCTCTTTTATTTGTGAACATTTTGATCAATGAAACTATCACATAAAATTATCATTTTTATGTTAAAGTTAGAATTGACACTTATGTTAAATTTAGAATGGTTACTTTGCTAAATTTAGTATTGGCAAACAAAATTCACATTTTGTTAAGAGAATTTACATCATAACAAAATCATTATTTTTTTTTATATTAAGAAGGTCATAACAAAACCATTATTTTGTTTATATTAAAAAGGTTATAGTAAAATTCATATTTTGTTACATAAGAATGATCAACAAAATCAACATATTTTGTTAATGAAGTTATTTTGGACTAAATCAACATTTGTGTCACTTTGAAATAAATAAAATAAAATGTATATTTCTATACATTTAAAAGGAAGGAAACAAAATAATCATATTTTGTTTCATTGAGAGAACAAAACTTTTGTTAATTTGATTAAAGAGAACAAAACATCACTTTTGTTAATTTGATCCAAAGGTAAAGAATCAACATTTTTGTTGATTTGATTATAAAGTAAAGAATTAACATTTTGTGTTAATTAGATTTTATGTTCAACAAAACTCACATTTTTGTTAATGAAATTATAAAGACAAACTCACATTTTTGTTAATGTAAAGAGTATGATAAAACCCATTTTTTTTTGTATGACAAATTCCTTTTTGTTAATGCAAAGAGTATGACAAATTCATTTTTGTTAAGGTAAAGAATAGCGACAAATTCCTTTTTATATGTAAAGAGAGAGATGAAATAAACTCGTGTACATATAAATCCCCTTTTACATGTAATGAGAGAAATGAAGTAAACTGGTTTACGTATAAATTCATTTTATATGTCGTTAGTAATGAAATAATTATGTTAATGTATAAACTCATTTTTATATGTCACTTACAATGAAAGCTTTGTTAATATATAGAATTCCCTTTTTTATGTTACTAGGAATGGAAAATATGTTAAGTTATAATATTTACTTTTTTTATATATCATTAGAAGTAATAGAAAAATGTGAATATATAAGAATGACAAATTACTTTTATATGAAGAGTGTAAAGGAAGAATATAAGAATGGCAAAAGATTCATTTTGACAAATATATGAAGGTGACAAAAACACCCATTAGAGTGAAGTTACATTTTATTAGGGAACGTAGGTTAAAATAAAATGAACATAACGGTATTTTAGTGTGAAGTTGAAACATATATTTATTTGTTAATGTTGCATACACTACATATGAAATGAAACATATATTTATTTGTTAATGTTGCATACACTGCATATGAAATATAACATATATTTATTTGTTAATGTTGCATACACTGCATATGAAATGAAGTGCATAGTTAAAATCATACTTTTGCATATAAAGAGAAGTATTTTAAATGTCATGTAGGAAAGAACAAAAATTCATATTTCTGTTCAAAAAAGAAAGTAAAGAACAAATTTTACATTTGTGTTTAATGTAAATCCAAAATCAAAAGGTTACATTTTGTCAAATGAAATTAAAAAGGAGAAAAGTTACATTTCTGTTTTAATGGAATTAAAGGAACAAGAAAATTTACATTTTAAGGAAATAGATTTTCATATAAAAAGAGATAAAGTTAGGAATTTACATTTTTATTATGTAAAACAAAAATATGAACTCGCATTTTAAATAGAATTTGTGTTTTATATGTAAACAAAAGTAGGAATGTGCATTGATGATAAAGACTACATTTTTGTTATGTAACTTAGAATGAGAACTTGCACTGCAAATAAAAATTACATTTTTATTTGAACTAAAGATATAATATTTGCTATGCAAATAAAAATTACTTTTTTTATATTGAAACTATGATATGCAATTGGCATCGAAAATAAAAATTATATTTTTATTTGTAACTATGGTATGAAATTTGGCAAGCGAACAAAATTTTACATTTTCATATGTAACTATAAGTGAGAATTTGCACTGTAAATTAGAATTACATTTTTATTATGTCATTAAAATATGATATTACATTATAAATTAAAATTACATTTTTATGATGTCACCTAAGAATAGAATTTACATTGCCATTATAAAAAGTCAAGATCATTTTGGTTTTGCATTGAAAGAGATAGGAATTATTATTTTTGTTTGGCATTTAAAAGAATATCAAAGTTATTATTTTTGTTATATTGAAATTAAGCAAACAAAAATATATTCATTTGTATAGAAATGAAGTGGACACCAAAATATGCATGGTTGTTGTAATGGAAATGAAACACAAAAATACTTATTTTTGGTTGTAATTGGAATGATACACAAAACATACATTTTGTGTATAGTATATTTTTGGAAATTGAAAAATAAAAGAAAACACTGTTGCGTGTGATGATATATATATCAATATTGGATATAAATAAGAAGATTTGTTGTTAGCAAAATATAGTAAAATGAAATGGACGAGGAATTATATTTATATAAATTATATATATAAATTAAAAGTACTTGAATCGAGCATGGTAGTTCACATTTTAGAATCGTATTTTTAATTGATTATACCGTATGATCCGACCGACGGATTTTCCCAAAACTGAAACCGGTAGGTTCGCCTTGGGAAGATCTTTCTAATGATATGAAAGTATATTAAAATCCAATGGTTAGATTTAGAGAAACGTGTAAAACAAATTTGGGTGAAAACAGCGCCAAAGTCGCCTGTTGACATGAGACGTCGTTAAATAGAATTTAATTAAAAATAAAGATTGATCGTTATAAGTTAATTTTAACGATATGAAATTGCTTTCAAATTTATATATGCGAGAATTATTTGGAAAGTCCGAGTTTACTCTCATTCCAAATAATGATACGACGTTCGAAGAGTTGAAGACAGTGATTGAAGACCGACGATCTTCACATCAAATGGGTGTGTTGATGGGAGTAGCTACCTTGAAGGGGCGACAGTAGTAGCCATCCGGACGTAGTGTTGATTGCATGGGTTTGGCTTTCGCTCAAACCCAGAGCATAAGCGCGTAAATGGCTTGTATGTCTAACATTGTATTCCTTTATACTGTATTCGTTGATCTCTGGTAAACATATATCTGTTTGGTGTTTTACACCCTTCTCTGAGACGTACGAGCTTAGAGGTTATATGTTGGTAGAAATCAATGGTATGGTATGGATTGACGATGTGGCATGCTAAGATGCATATGATCAAGGCTTTGTTGAAAAGCAGGCCTTGTGGGATGATCAAAGCATAGCCTGTTTAGGCATAGCTTTGTGTATATCGTGACTTCACGAGCCTCAAACACCGGCGGAGTCTAAAACGAGAGAAGGGAACGCAGGGAGAGTAGCACGTTTCTTTCTAGCTAGAGTGGTGTCAGTGACCTACCAGCCCTGACATTTTACTTATGTGGATGATGGAATGAGGCGCCTCGGATAGGTACTATATGACCGGGGAACGTGTGCTTAGGAATTGCCAATCCTCTAAGCTGTATTTGAGGACCGGCCCTGCCATTTCCAAGGGTTAACTGCGGGTAATCCTGAGGCATCAGCTAGAGTGTCTCGAATCGGTAAGGAGCTCCTCCCTAGCCTTGACTCAGATGGAAATCCAAATTCCAAATACGAACCTTGCGGTTTTGATTGTATTACTAGTATGGAGGCATAGCATATGGTACCTATGCTTCCTAGGATTGATACATTTACTTTGAAATGTTTTAAAACATATACACACTAATAATAATATCGTTTTTATCGTATCAAGCATGTTTGACCATTATAAGGTAAAACCCTATCCTCCGGTTTGCGTTGCATTGTGTGATGGGACTTGGGTCTTATGATGGTTTCATTTTTCTACAAAGCATTGCGTTGTTTTGACGATTTACTTAAATTATGCACGGCAATCCATTGGAATAAAACCCGTTCCGCTTTAGCGGCGTGGTCCTTGGATTTGCCTTATTACTATTAGTTATATTAGTTAAGAATTCTCACACCAGTCCCACGACAGACCCGTTGTTTGTTTCCACTTTTGCAAACTCGGGTGCCCTCTTTTCCACATGGGCAGTCGAGTAGCTTTTTGCAGATATTTATCTCTTTAGCAGGATCCTGGATTGAAGCTCAAAGCTGTGTCCAGAGCATAGAAAAGTCTTCCGATGTCTTAGTTATTTTGTTTCCGCTGCAATGTATTAATATATTGTAATGTATCTTCCGCTGTAATTTATTCGATGTACTCTGATATTCTGTACTCTGATGTGACATTTATTATTGATGTTATGAAAGTCTGCTGTTATTGTTCTGATGTTGTTGTATTCCCAAAGTTAAAGTATTCGTGGATTTCCGACCTTTGGGTCAGACTTGTGTGGTTTATGGTCGATCCAAAGAGCGGGAATTTACGGGTCTTTACAATTGGTATCAGAGCCAAGTTAGCTCAAATCTTTGGGATACAACTCATTAAAACTGAACAAAAGACTCATCAGAGATTGGATTAGTAATATCCAATAAGACTACTCTTTAGAGATAGGATCAGCAGTATCCTAGAATGAGGAAACTCATTAGAGATGGGGTTAGTAATGCCTTAGAATGAGTTGAGAGTAGCAAGACTATAATATACGTATTTGTGATTAATTATACTCTATTTTGGAAAATATGATTTTGAATATATAAAAAGTTATATATTTGAAAGTTAATCAACTAATGAATTTATTTAAACCAATGGAGAAAAAATATATATAAATTAGTTAGTTAATTCAACTTTTAGCTTCGTTCCTTTTCGAGGACAAAAAGATTTTAGGTGGGGGAGACTGTAACAACCCTGAATTTTGGGGCCAATTTAAAATTTTAAATTTAGTAATTTTAATGAGTTTTGATATTTAAAATAATCTATTTTAAATAATAATGATCACAAATTTGATTCAAATCGAAGTTAGAATGAATAATTTAATTTTAATTATAAAAGGAGTAGAAATAGCGCTGTAGTTTGAAAAGTCAAACTTGAACTTTGACTGACCGTACGGGACGCAAAATTTAACGGATTTTAGTGAAACTAAAAATATTAGAATCTATTTAAAAATATCTTTCTAACGAATCCGAAAAATCGAAATTTCATAGCGGGAATCAAAAGTTATGCTCAGTTTAAAATTTAGAAAGGTCGCTATGAAATATATAAAGGTCAAAAATGCTACTTTTCACATACGAAGGAATTTGGACTCGAAACCACTTCCATTGAATTCAGAATGACGTTTCTGCATTGAAAAACAGTAAACACTTATATGTTTTGAGTTCGAAAATTATTTGTTTAAAAATGTATTTTTAATATTAAATATACTGGCCTTAAAAATAGCCATTTTTCAAACAGTCTCAGAATTCGACGAAAATAATTTTGTTGGGTTCGTATCGTCAAAATAAAGCTACAAATGATTTTTCGGTAATTTTTAGAATTAATATATAATTATAAATGATTTTTCAGTGTAAACGGACAATTTTTGACTTTAAAAATTCATTAAAAATTCATACTAGCTCAGAATTGAATGAAATTAATTTTTCTAGGTCCGCAGCGTCAAAACATAGCTAAATATATTTTTTGGGAATTTTTGAAGTTACTTTGTGGCCCCGGCATATTTAAATGTATGGTGGAAGTTAAAATATTAATTTAATATTGTAATTTTAATAAAACACCCAACAGAATTCGAAATTGGGCCACGAGACCTGTCCCATCGCATTCATAAGGCATCAAAACCTTAAGTTTGACAGTCGTTGGGCCTAATTCTGAGTTCGGAGCTAATCGGGCCATAACGGGCTAATTAAATTAATATAATATTATAAATATATACCTAAACTAATCCCTAAACCCTAGAATTATGTCCAGCCGCCGCACTCCTCAATCCATGGCAGAAACATTCCCATCTTCCTCGACCAAAATCTTCTCATCTACTCCGAATTAGACCACCACCCATATACCAAATCGAAGTGCTCGCCTTCCTCTACATTTCTATACGGTTAGATCTACCCTGGTGGCACACAGACCGAGACACATGCACCCAAACCCGCCGCCTATTCAGCCCGCCGCACCCCCTTAGGCCCCACCGCACTCCACCCCAACCTAGGCGCAAGATCCCCTCCCTCCCCTCTTCGATTTGACACCCTCCGATCGACTGCTAGTTGCACCAATTTCGAGATAAAGGCAGACCTAAATTCGAACGAAATGGGTTCAATAATAACATAAAGAAGCGGCCTTGTTACAGTATGAGGAAGAAAGGTATTAGATGGGTAATTTGTAATTAATTATTTAATTAAATTGATTAATGATTGAAATGGTATAACTTCCTCAAATCAAAACAAAATTGAACAGTTTCAGGTGCGTTGGAATCGTATTTCTGCGATCTACGTGATGGACTGACGTGAATTGATTTAGAGCTCGGTTAGATTTTGGCGAATTGGAAAGCTTTGGGTGAGAATTCTATTTTAAAATAAAATTATTTATCTATTTATTAATTCACTACAAAAATTTTATTCATATTATTTATAATTCAGTTGTATGTGATGTGGATTGATTTATTTGTTTGTGATGATACGTGGAATGAAATTGGATTGGTTAGAAATTGTTTAATCATATATTAGTTAGATTTGTTTACAATAAAAATTCTCTTTTATTTGTGAACATTTTGATCAATGAAACTATCACATAAAATTATCATTTTTATGTTAAAGTTAGAATTGACACTTATGTTAAATTTAGAATGGTTACTTTGCTAAATTTAGTATTGGCAAACAAAATTCACATTTTGTTAAGAGAATTTACATCATAACAAAATCATTATTTTGTTTATATTAAGAAGGTCATAACAAAACAATTATTTTGTTTATATTTAAAAGGTTATAGTAAAATTCATATTTTGTTACATAAGAATGATCAACAAAATCAACATATTTTGTTAATGAAGTTATGTTGGACTAAATCAACATTTGTGTCACTTTGAAATAAATAAAATAAAATGTATATTTCTATACATTTAAAAGGAAGGAAACAAAATAATCATATTTTGTTTCATTGAGAGAACAAAACTTTTGTTAATTTGATTAAAGAGAACAAAACATCACTTTTGTTAATTTGATCCAAAGGTAAAGAATCAACATTTTTGTTGATTTGATTATAAAGTAAAGAATTAACATTTTGTGTTAATTAGATTTTATGTTCAACAAAACTCACATTTTTGTTAATGAAATTATAAAGACAAACTCACATTTTTGTTAATGTAAAGAGTATGATAAAACCCATTTTTTTGTATGACAAATTCCTTTTTGTTAATGTAAAGAGTATGACAAATTCATTTTTGTTAAAGTAAAGAATAGCGACAAATTCCTTTTTATATGTAAAGAGAGAGATGAAATAAACTCGTGTACATATAAATCCCCTTTTACATGTAATGAGAGAAATGAAGTAAACTGGTTTACGTATAAATTCATTTTATATGTCGTTAGTAATGAAATAATTATGTTAATGTATAAACTCATTTTTATATGTCACTTACAATGAAAGCTTTGTTAATATATAGAATTCCCTTTTTTATGTTACTAGGAATGGAAAATATGTTAAGTTATAATATTTACTTTTTTTATATATCATTAGAAGTAATAGAAAAATGTGAATATATAAGAATGACAAATTACTTTTATATGAAGAGTGTAAAGGAAGAATATAAGAATGGCAAAAGATTCATTTTGACAAATATATGAAGGTGACAAAAACACCCATTAGAGTGAAGTTACATTTTATTAGGGAATGTAGGTTAAAATAAAATGAACATAACGGTATTTTAGTGTGAAGTTGAAACATATATTTATTTGTTAATGTTGCATACACTGCATATGAAATGAAACATATATTTATTTGTTAATGTTGCATACACTGCATATGAAATGAAACATATATTTATTTGTTAATGTTGCATACACTGCATATGAGATGAAACATATATTTATTTGTTAATGTTGCATACACTGCATATGAAATGAAACATATATTTATTTGTTAATGTTGCATACACTGCATATGAAATGAAACATATATTTATTTGTTAATGTTGCATACACTGCATATGAAATGAAACATATATTTATTTGTTAATGTTGCATACACTGTATATGAAATGAAACATATATTTATTTGTTAATGTTGCATACACTGCATATGAAATGAAACATATATTTATTTGTTAATGTTGCATACACTGCATATGAAATGAAACATATATTTATTTGTTAATGTTGCATACACTGTATATGAAATGAAACATATATTTATTTGTTAATGTTGCATACATTGCATATGAAATGAAACATATATTTATTTTTTAATGTTGCATACACTGCATATGAAATATAACATATATTTATTTGTTAATGTTGCATACACTGCATATGAAATGAAGTGCATAGTTAAAATCATACTTTTGCATATAAAGAGAAGTATTTTAAATGTCATGTAGGAAAGAACAAAAATTCATATTTCTGTTCAAAAAAGAAAGTAAAGAACAAATTTTACATTTGTGTTTAATGTAAATCCAAAATCAAAAGGTTACATTTTGTCAAATGAAATTAAAAAGGAGAAAAGTTACATTTCTGTTTTAATGGAATTAAAGGAACAAGAAAATTTACATTTTAAGGAAATGGATTTTCATATAAAAAGAGATAAAGTTAGGAATTTACATTTTTATTATGTAAAACAAAAATATGAACTCGCATTTTAAATAGAATTTGTTTTTTATATGTAAACAAAAGTAGGAATGTGCATTGATGATAAAGACTACATTTTTGTTATGTAACTTAGAATGAGAACTTGCATTGCAAATAAAAATTACATTTTTATTTGAACTAAAGATATAATATTTGCTATGCAAATAAAAATTACTTTTTTTATTTTGAAACTATGATATGCAATTGGCATCGAAAATAAAAATTATATTTTTATTTGTAACTATGGTATGAAATTTGGCAAGCGAACAAAATTTTACATTTTCATATGTAACTATAAGTGAGAATTTGCACTGTAAATTAGAATTACATTTTTATTATGTCATTAAAATATGATATTACATTGTAAATTAAAATTATATTTTTATGATGTCACCTAAGAATAGAATTTACATTGCCATTATAAAAAGTCAAGATCATTTTGGTTTTGCATTGAAAGAGATAGGAATTATTATTTTTGTTTGGCATTTAAAAGAATATCAAAGTTATTATTTTTGTTATATTGAAATTAAGCAAACAAAAATATATTCATTTGTATAGAAATGAAGTGGAAACCAAAGTATGCATGGTTGTTGTAATGGAAATGAAACACAAAAATACTTATTTTTGGTTGTAATTGGAATGATACACAAAACATACATTTTGTGTATAGTATATTTTTGGAAATTGAAAAATAAAAGAAAACACTGTTGCGGTTGATGATATATATATATATCAATATTGGATATAAATAAGAAGATTTGTTGTTAGCAAAATATTGTAAAATGAAATGGACGAGGAATTATATTTATATAAATTATATATATACATATATATATAAATTAAAAGTATTTGAATCGAGCATGGTAGTTCACCTTTTAGAATCGTATTTTTAATTGATTATACCGTATGATCCGACCGACGGATTTTCCCAAAACTGAAACCGGTAGGTTCGCCTTGGGAAGATCTTTCTAATGATATGAAAGTATATTAAAATACAACGGTTAGATTTAGAGAAACGTGTAAAACAAATTTGGGTGAAAACAGCGCCAAAGTCGCCTGTTGACATGAGACGTCGTTAAATAGAATTTAATTAAAAATAAAGATTGATCGTTATAAATTAATTTTAACGATATGAAATTGCTTTCAAATTTATATATGCGTGAATTATTTGGAAAGTCCGAGTTTACTCTCATTCCAAATAATGATACGACGTTCGAAGAGTTGAAGACGGTGATTGAAGACCGACGATCTTCACATCGAATGGGTGTGTTGCTATTGAGACCCATTATGGGAGTAGCTACCTTGAAGAGGCGACAGTAGTAGCCGTCCGGACGTAGTGTTGATTGCACGGGTTTGGCTTTCGCTCAAACCCAGAGCATAAGCGCGTAAATGGATTGTATGTCTGACATTGTATTCCTTTATACTGTATTCGTTGATATCTACTAAACATATATCTGTTTGGTGTTTTACACCCTTCTCTGAGACGTACGAGCTTAGAGGTTATATGTTGGTAGAAATCAATTGTATGGTATGGATTGACGATGTGGCATGCTAAGATGCATATGATCAAGGCTTTGTTGAAAAGCAGGCCTTGTGGGATGATCAAAGCATAGCCTGTTTAGGCATAGCTTTGTGTATAGCGTGACTTCACGAGCCTCACACACCGGCGGAGTCTAAAACGGGAGAAGGGAACGCAGGGAGAGCAGCACGTTTCTTTCTAGCTAGAGTGGTGTCAGTGACCTACCAGCCCTGACATTTTACTTATGTGGATGATGGAATGAGACACCTCGGATAGGCCCTATAGGACCGGGGAACGTGTGCTTAGGAATTGCCAATCCTCTAAGCTGTATTTGAGGACCGGCCCTGCCATTTCCAAGGGTTAACTGCGGGTAATCCTGAGGCATCAGCTAGAGTGTCTCGAATCGGTAAGAAGCTCCTCCCTAGCCTTGACTCAGATGGAAATCCAAATTCCAAATACGACCCTTGCGGTTTTGATTGTATTACTAGTATGGAGGCATAGCATATGGTACCTATGCTTCCTAGGATTGATACATTTACTTTGAAATGTTTTAAAACATATACACACTAATAATAATATCGTTTTTATCGTATCAAGCATGTTTGACCATTATAAGGTAAAACCCTATCCTCCGGTTTGCGTTGCATTGTGTGATGGGACTTGGGTCTTATGATGGTTTCATTTTTCTACAAAGCATTGCGTTGTTTTGACGATTTACTTAAATTATGCACGGCAATCCATTGGAATAAAACCCGTTCCGCTTTAGCGGCGTGGTCCTTGGATTTGCCTTATTACTATTAGTTATATTAGTTAAGAATTCTCACACCAGTCCCACGACTGACCCGTTGTTTGTTTCCACTTTTGCAAACTCGGGTGCCCTCTTTTCCACACGGGCAGTCGAGTAGCTTTTTGCAGATATTTATCTCTTTAGCAGGATCCTGGATTGAAGCTCAAAGCTGTGTCCAGAGCATAGAAAAGTCTTCCAATGTCTTAGTTATTTTGTTTCCGCTGCAATGTATTAATATATTGTAATGTATCTTCCGCTGTAATTTATTCGATATACTCTAATATTCTGTACTCTGATGTGACATTTATTATTGATGTTATAAAAGTTTGCTGTTATTGTTCTGATGTTGTTGTATTCCCAAAGTTAAATTATTCGTGGATTTCCGACCTTTGGGTCAGACTTGTGTGGTTTATGGTCGATCCAAAGAGCGGGAATTTACGGGTCTTTACACTATATATGGCTAGCCAATCCATCCCTAGAATCAAACTATAGCCCATAAAACCAAGCATATATGCATCGCACTTGAACTCGACACATAACACTGATATCCCCAAACCCCGACATATTATAGACAGATGAGTCGTACCCCCAGTGGGGTTTGAGACAATAACGAAATTAGAAACAATACTAGTACTAAGATGCAGAGACTTAACCACAAAATCAGATATAAGAGAATGAGAAGCGCTAGAATCAAAAAGAGTTCTAACTGGACGATCGAAAAGGGAAATCAAACCTTCAACAGAAACTTTCCAATTTCTCCGGCCCGCTACCCTCAAGAGCATGCACTTGCCATCCTAAAGGTCCTGTCCTTTGCCCCTGTCCTCGCTTCTTCGGGCATTCCTTACTATAATATCTTGTTTCAAACACAATTGTAATTAATGTTCAACAGAAATTTACAAATATAATATGTATCGAACGAAGTTAGTACGGGAAAGTAATTAATGTTCGAAGTCTTGTTTAAATGCACGCAATATATTTATTTCGAAAATATATGCATACATTAATTTCATAAATAGTATGCATTTAAATTTGAAACCTGAAGTGCTGAATTAATGAGAACTAAAAAAAAAGTTGATGTTATGCAAACATAACGTTGCAAAGGTATAAATAGAATTAAATGAAATGTAATGTAATATTATACAAGAATGAATAGGAGTTAGTTAATAACATGCTATAAATTAATAAATAGAATGTGATGTTAAAATTTAAAAATGGAAAAATAATTAACAGTAACACGCATGTAAGTTTGTTTATATATATATACACACACACTTCATATAAATGTATAAATTTCAAAAGTAACACACATTTGAATTTGAAAGTTGATGCACATCATGAATGACATTAATAGGAACTTAAATGGGAAAAATGTTAAAGTTTGAATTCAAAATTAGATTCATGTTAAAATGGAAGAAAATTAATGTGCATATTAGTTACGCGTAAGAATTCAAAATTTACAAATATAACATGCACTTTCAACAGAAATTTACAAATATAATATGTATCGAACGAAGTTTGTACGGGAAAGTAATTAATGTTCAAAGTCTTATTTAAATGCGCACAATATATTTATTTTGAAAATATATACATACACTAATTTCATAAATAGTATGCATTTAAAGTTGAAACCCGAATACTGAATTAGTGAGAACTAAGTAAAAAGTTGATGTTATGCAAACATAAGTTGCAAAAGTATAAATAGAATTAAATGAAATGTAATGTATTATTACAGAAGAATGAATAGAAGTAATCAATAACATGTTATAAATTAATAAATAGAATGTAACGTTAAAATTTAAAAATGGAAAAATAATTAATAGTAACACGGATGTAAGTGTTTATATATATATACACACTTCATATAAATGTATAAATTTCAAAAGTAACACACATTTGAATTTGAAAGTTAACGCACATCATGAATGACATTAATAGGAAATTAAATGGGAACAATGTTAAAGCTTGAATTCAAAATTAGACGCATGTTAAAACAGAAGAAAATTTATGTGCATATTAGTTATACGTTAGAATTCAAAATTTAAGCACGTGTAAAATTGAAAAAAGAATATAATAAAATTTAGAAACAAATAAATAACTATCAAAGAAATAAATACGTAAACAAACTAAACAGGCAAGAAATAAATCACATATGAAATTGGACTAAAAAGTTTATTTTAAATTGTTTGGGTTAACCCATTTGTCGACCCTGGCATGTGTATGAGTCGACCCATGTCACCAAATAACGTTTTATTGGGCTATTTTAAACTCAGTTTGATTTACTGGTGAGAATTAAATTAGTTTAAAATCCTACAGGCATGGTTAGTCTAGACATCTATAAGTATACTCATAGGGCCTAGCCTTTGAATCCATGTTTTCTAAAAGGGTACTGGAACCTTGACATTCCCCTTCTCTCCCCAACACTCTTTAGAAATAGAAAATATTGGATTTAGGTTATCTAATTCGAAAGTAGTGGACTAAAGGGTTAGATGTACAAACTTCCTACCCAAATATATCCATAGATTCAAACAAAAAAGATAACAAACAATAAGCCTATATCCAAATTTGTTCCAAACCCTAGAACATGCTAGAGGTGAGTCAGTTTAAATTATATTTTTGGTAAGTTTGGCTCAGGTCCCTAATAAGTTTCAAAATACAAAGAAATCCATGTCTAAAAACATTATAAATTAGGTCCGTATTTTTCGAAAATTATAAAAAAATCAACAAAAAAATTACCAAAGAATTAAATTCAAACATAATCATCATCATATTCATGCATTAAAACTACAAAAATACGATTCAAAACAAAATTAAAAAGTATAGATGCTCCAGTATAATGCAGCAATTAACGTAGCTATTTGGGATTGTTGCTGATATTTCATTAACTTTTCCAAATATTTGCATCAACTGCAAAACAATTGCTGATATATCTGCAATATATAGTTGCATATTTCACTATAATTTTTCATTCTTCCTTATATTCAGCTAGTTTTTCATCAAGCATAAAATAGTTCCTAATATATCAGCAAATATATATAATAACTGTTGATATATCATTGACTATTTATAAGCCTTTCATCACCTTTAACATAATTACAGATATATTAGCAATTATATACAGTAATTGTTGATATATCAGCAAAGATTCGTAAGCCTTGCAAAAAAAGTATAATTGCTGATATATCGGCAAGTATATATGAATAATTGCTGATATATGAGAATTATTCACCGGATCTTCAACTAAAATTGTGGGTGAGTAATTGCTAATTTCGCAGTTTTTTTGTAGATTATTTCCATGAGTATTTGCAATTTTTTTATACAGTAATGCCGAAAAATAATGAAAAACACGAAGATAACAAAAACAAGGACCCGCTTTATATCAAATTTTAGGAAGCGAGCTACTTTACATGAAACTTGGAAATAAGAATGCATGCCTATTGCCACTTATATTTTTATATAATGGTATATGATACTGTTTTCTTCCAGTAAAATCTTGGTAATTCAAACTTATTTAATTCTAGCTATCTAATCACTATACAATTTGGGTGTTATTCCGTTCTAGTTTAATTTTTACTCTAAATCCGTGTTAGAGTGACATGATAAGATGGCATACCCAAAACTTGTAATGGGAATTGTAAATATGAGAATTTCCATTTTTTTGTTAAGGCTATGGTTTAATTCTTGAATTGGATAAATATCTGAATATATTGGGATGTAAAATTGGGGATAAGTCTAATTTTATGAAAATACGCCAAATTTATGGAAATGAATTGGAGACCATGAATTAATATATACATCTGATAATGAAGGGTTAAGGATAACCTAGATTAATTGCTTAGAAAAAAGGGAATATGTTTTCATTGTTTGGTCTGAAAGAAAAATGGGAAACATAGTTACAAGCATAGGAATAAATGAAATACTTTATTAGCACAAAATAGGTATTTATCCATATTGCACACTATCCAATAACCTAAAAATAATACATAAAAATGTCTTGCAATTATGGTTTCCTATTGTAGCAATTACCTTAAACTATAGAAATAAATGTTATGCAGTTTTAATAACCAATCAAGTAGGAACGCGCCTATGTTCTATAGCAATATATATATATATATATATATATATATATATATATATATTAAAGACGGGAGGAATATGGGAAACATAACTAAAATATGTTACATAAGATAAATGAACAGGAACCGCTTATTATAAACTTATAATTGTAAATTTAATTTGATAAGTGTAATTCTATGGCAATGGTTCTAGGGCCAAAGTAATATTATATCAAAAGTTATATTTAGAAGTGAAATTAAGGCTTATTGTGAATAAACTTAAAATTGTAAAGTTTAATAAGCATAATTTTATGGCTATGGTTCACGCGAATGGTACGTAACTTGAAAGTTGGAAGTTATAATTAAAAACAAATGAAATAAGTAAGGCATATTAGGAATAAGCTTAAAAGTGTGAATTGAATTTTATAAGAAAATTTCTATGGACGCCTTTTACTTTGGCATTATGGTGGCCTTGCGATTAGGTGATTTTCTATGGTGGCTTTGCAATTAGGTGATATTTTATGGTGGCCTTGTGATTAGGCAATATTCTACGGTTATTGAATGATTCTATAGCAATTAATAAAGTTGTTTAACAAATAATGAATATTTGGATTAAATGGATTAAAGAATATTGAAAACCAACAGAAAGAAAAGTAAGTAAAACACATAATGCTAAATTATATAGAGTATAAAAAAACAGCAATATGCATTTGGTCCAGTCCGTAGGGATAAAGAGCCCAATGGGCCAAATCATCATAAGTGTCCGGAGACACGATGGCAGTACATCTAGCTTATTATTTGATGAGAGTGAAAGGAAGTTCCAAACTTCTACGGGACTTAAGGGGATACTCTAAGATATCCCTCTGGGGCTGGCCTAACAAAGCAGTACCCTTAGAGGTAGTCTGTACTTTTTAATCCATAGAGTACGTCTTAGCTGCATTTATGTTGAGGGAAGCCATAAAATCAATGGGATGATTTTTAGGATTTGGTGGCTACTTCAGCTCTGAGAGCAAGCTTCATGGTTAGGACCCAATAAGGATAATAGGTAGTCGAATACCTGTCATCATCAATTGGATCGAGTATGATAAAGACTGGAGCAAAACCAACAAGCCAGTTATCTTTCACTATCGATACATAGGATAAGGGACAACGCCAAATTGGTTGCTTAGATTTTTTTTTTTAGAGGCACAGTCACTTAGCCTTTGGAATGGTCTTTCATTAGTTAGGGGGTCGATTAAGGCCATAGCCACTAAAAAAAAGATAGACCAAGTCTTTGCATATTTGTTTTGCAGGCCTTGTGAAGCTGTCCTTTATAGATATAAAAATCTCTTGATAGAGTTCCATAATGGAGCTTTGATGGTAGATAGTACGCTTTCGTGGCGTGGCGATGGAGGCTTAGTGGGGTTTCATAGCATGGTCTAGTATGATTTTGTAGCGTAACGATGGAGATTTAGTACCTTTCATAGCGCAGTGATGTAGACCTTTCGAGGAGGGTACTATGAGTAGTACCGTAATATGTTGGGCATATAGCTACACATATATGATTTATTAGGTTAATCTACTTGAGAGTAGATTGATATGATTTATGCGTAAATCTGAAAGTGTAATGTGTAAAAAACCCAAATAACTTAAAAATGGTAAACTAATGATAGAACCATATATGTAATTTTTACACCCTCCTTATCACAAAGACGCAGGTTAGACAGTGATACGGAATTTACATCTTAGAGACACTTGCTAGTTTGTGTTGTTATTGTGGTAAGTATTTACTATTGTGTTTTTTCTATTCGCTTTGATATTTTGTTACGAGCTCTGATATATATATATATATATATATATATATATATATATCTTTTTGCAAGATACTAGACAAACCTACACGGGTTTCAGTGGACTTGGATTTTTACATTTTGCAAAAAAAAAAAAAAAAAAAAAAAACTAGTCCCGTTGAAATTTGGGTTATTACATCTTGTTTCAAAGCTAAGGTTTAGGATTCCTATATAGATATTGAGTGAAAATATTTGTATTTTTAAAATATAAATATATGATATATACAAAATTCCATAAAGGAGTCCACTGCCAAAGTGAAGAAACACATGGAGAAAGTGGGGATATCAGTTTTGTACACTAAGGTAATGATTATGGAAATTTGAGAACAACAGGCCCATGAGTTGTAAGAGTGAAAAGTGCACAATATATTTTGTAAAAAAAAAGAGGATTCCATGCATTAATATCCAAAATTTTGGTATTTCAGATTAGTGGATTGGGTAGTAGAGCCTTGTAAATTGAGAAAGTTTAAAAAGAAAAATAGGTTAGGAATACACACACACACACACATTTGACCAAATGTGGCGCTAGACTCAGATTTTAGTACACTCCCAGAGGAATTAACATGGAAAATAATATTGGTGAAGAAATGTAACAACCCGGAATTTCTGAACCAGTTAATTTTTTTTATTTTCAATTGATCTAATGAATTTAAAATGATTTATTTTAAATAATAACGATTTAATTTTATTTAAATCGAAGTTAGAACATATAAATATTTTATTTAATTAAAACGAGTTTGAAATGGCGCGGTAGTTTGAAAATTTGATTTTAAATTTCAATTGAATGTATAGGATTCAAAATAAATCGGATTTCAGTAAAATCTGAAACATTTAAATCTGTTTAATTATATATTTCTAATGAATGTAAGAAATTGAGATTTCGCTTTTTAAATTGCAAGTTATGTCCAGTTTAAAATTTAAAATAGTCGCTATAGAATTTCTATATATTTTAATATAATATTAGCCCTTAAAAATAGTCATTTTTCAAACGACTTTCATTTTCGATGAAACCACTTTGTTGGATCTGGAATGTCAATTTATTATCAGGTTTAAATTTTCACAATTTTTGGAATTAATATGTGAGCGTGGTGAATTTAAATGTGTTTTGTAATTTCAGTATGAATTTAATCGACTGGAAAAAAGCCAATTTTCAAACGACCTCCAAATTTGATGAAATTAGCTTTGTTAGGACCGTATAGTCATAGCTAGATATAATTTTTCTGTAATTTTTGGATTCAGTATTCGGCCCTGGTAAATTAAAATGTACGTTTAAAATTCAATATATTGATTTATATTTTAATTTAAAGAAAAGCTGATCGAAACAGTGGAATAGGCTTACGAAACATATTCCAATGTTTCCGAAATTGGGGTATTTAGCTGGGTGCGACAGTCGTTGGGTTTCGTTTGGAGTTCGTGATATTAAACAGGTAATTTAAGAAATAGAAATTAATATATATACATATATATAAAATCCCCTTTTCACTACACCCTAGGTCCACTATTGTTTTTCCACCAACAGCTAACTAATCGATGGCCGATATGCTCAGAATTTTATTTCCAATTTTCACCGAATCCGTTCTACAATTTTCAAAGCATTCAAAAAAATTGAAGAGCAACTAGAGATCTAGATGATTGTGCGGCTCTGATCTAAATTTGAGCTGAGATTTGTGCGAATTTCTAGCGTGAAATCAATGCATTCGAATGTGTTTTACTGAGGCTACGTGTGTGTGGGCTAGTGGAAGATCAGGGCAATGTGAAGTGGCTTGATGGTGGTTGTCGGGCTGGGATGCGATCGGACTCCGATCATCTATAGGGAGTGGCGGAACAGAATTTTTGAAGTCGATAGTGGGTTTCTTTGGTTCCAGGGGTAATTAAGGAAGGAGAGGGCATTAATTTTATTAATTATTTTATTATCTCAAAAATGTCATTAACATATAAATTAACACTACTCTCTCATAAGATGTCGGAATCCAATGAAACAGGAACCATTGGAATTGTGACAACGTGCACTACAACATGGAACTAACCAGAATGAAAATGGAGAAAACTGGATTTTCAGCTAAACTAAATGCGCATTTAATTTAGTTGAAAAATACAATCTTCGAATAAAGACTGAATGAGTGGAAACGAATGTGAGAATTCTCTCATTAAAATATGCGTACAGTTATTTATTTTATTTTATAACTATAAATGTATAGAAATTGCCCGTGTTGACTTTTCTTTTTTATGTGACATTGCATGAGTTCAACACATAAACTATTCACGACTCGTCTACACAAGAAGCATTGTTTGAATATATGACACCCATATTTTAAACAAGGTGGATACACTTTGTGGTTGTTGAAATGTGATATAAATATCCATTTATAATTTAAACAGTGAAAATTTGTTAAGTAGAAAAATAATTCAAACGGAATTAGAATTAGTTAAATTTATTAACCAATGATTTATTTAAATAGACTGATGTTGTATGAAAACCCCACATGGGTATTGGGATGATATTTGACATACACTAATCCCAATATTTAGTTGTATGTCAACCGATTGATTAACAGGCTATTATAAGCATTATTTATGTATTTATTTTAATGCTTGTACAGTTGTAGAATGCACTCTGGATGATGTTTGAATGTTTAATGATTATTTATCATTATTTTTGAATACATATGATGCATGAAATCCATATGGCTGAAATTATATAGTAACTGATTGAGTCGCATTCTGATTCAGAAATAACGGATATTTTAAAAGAACAAATATTTTATAATAATATTCAGTGAAGAATTAAATTATTGAATGAATATTTTGAAATAATATTCAGTAAAGAGTCAAAATATGATTTTGATGTCCGATTTTGGATGGACACGAAAATATAAGGAATATAAAGCCAAGTAAATTAGCTAAATGCCATTTTAACTTGAACGGAATTTTCTGTTGATTTTATTTATTTTATAATGAATATGAAAAAGAAATGGATTTCAAAATCAGATATTTTGAAAATATTACCATTTTAAAATTATAATGATATGGAATATTCAATTTTGATTTAAAATTGAAATGAAAGTTGGAATCGTTTTTAAAAAGAATTTATAAAATACGTTTTGAATTGAAATCAACGATATATATATATATATATATATATATATATATATATATGTATAATGATTTGAATAGAACGCGCCGCTCAGCGAGCGTTCGCGAATTTCAACCATTAACTTCAAATTGATGTAATGGGAGAACCGACCGTCAGATTCTCCTAAAACTGGAACCGTTGGTTCGTATCGAAAAGATCTTTCCAAAAAATATAAGAGATTTAAATTTGAATGGTTGGATTTCAAATTATGTCCAAATCAATTTCAGAAAAGGTCGCTTTGGAAGCAGTTCGGTGGTCGTTATTAAAAACCGACTATAAGGGCCTAAATAAAATTATTAAAAATAATAGAAAATTATAACTAATGATTTGGAAAGATTTTGGATGAAAAATTCCAAGTTTGGAAAGATAAAAATATATTTTATCAAAATAAATAGTTATTAACTAGAATAATAATCCAATATTTTTAAATAAATAAATTGGATTTGTAAATGGTTTTTCTTAAGTAACCATTTTCCAGCGAATGGAGTGGAAAGAATTTAAATGGAAATGATCTTTGAAATATTTCGATATTGGATTCCGTGATTATACGGATATTGTTGAGGATTTGGAAGCTATAGATATCGTTATTCCCAATACGATATCTGTTGGTTTCAGAATTTGAAATTGAATATAAGCCAGTATTAATTTCTATTCAGAGCCTTGTATTTAATATCAAATTGGATTTTGGGTTCTTCATGAACGGTGTATTTAATAACACCATTCTTAAACCTCATTGAGAAAAGAATAAATCTTTTAATTAAGATAAATGAAGTTTCCAATTATAATTGTAAATTGGAGTTAAATGAAAGATGATTTTGGGTTCAATGTAAACAATATTTTAAAAATCATTTGTTCTTAAAACCCAATTAACAGTGAAGATATGATTTGGAATTTATAAATCTTTTTATTATGATTTATTGGAAATTTTCCAAAGTAAAGTTTTCCAATTTAATATATTAAATTGGAATTGAACGGAATTTGATTTGGTAATAATCGAGATGAGCTTCTGTAAAGGAAGACCGTTACTATATATGGAATTTAAAAGGTTTTGCCGTTATTCCATTTATATTATTAGTTTGATACAAAAATTTATATCAATTATATATTGATTTGTTTTCCATGAAGATTCCACAGTTAATGGAAGATGATTTGGTTTTATCGTGAAATGTGTTTTAAATGACATTGGTTCTTTAACCCAGTTAAAGACAGGATTAATTTTCCTAAAAACTAAATAATCGTTAAGGAATGATTTTTGGGGATTAAAACCAAATGGAGTTCTAATTTATCTTTAATTGGATTAGAAAGTGACTAAGACAATTAAATTTATCGAATTCATGAAATGATCGAGAATGGAGTACTACCAGTTTTACTTCAGGCGATAGTTAAATCTTTAATTAGATTTGAATGTGAAATGTAAGTAAATTTACCAATAACAGCGTGGGTGTTAGATATAGGGTACTACCAGTTTTGCTCCATGTAATGAATAGGTTAGGATTGGGATTAAGAAATATGATTACTTCAGTAAGGCTCGATAATCACGACTGGTTTTATAAACCTTAATTTGGTTTAGAATTGATAAAGAATAAAATAAAATCCTTTGAAATGGCTATCTAAAGGAAGATTAAAGAATAAATTTAAAAGAATTTGTCTTTGATAAAATTAATAGGGACCTTTCCCTAAAAATGTGAATATTTGAATAAAGGAATAATTTGAATTGGAATGAGGCATATGATGTGTTTTTATCGCACTTAATTATTGATTATAAAATACGCGATTTATTCAGAAAGACTGGGTTTATCCCATTTTGAATAACTGATACGACAACTAAAAGTTCATGATGAAGACGGTGGTTGAAGACCAGACATCTTTACATCGTTTGGATGATTACTGATGTTTTTATTGGGTTGTACGCTCAGGACAAGGTAATAAGTGGTGATCGTCCAAACGTACTTGGAGATCGACTGGATATGCGAGGACCTCCCTCCTATATTGGACATATGGGACGAGGAATAAGGTGCCTCTGGTTTCATTCAGAACTAGAACAGACTTGTAAATGGATGTGTGTTTGACATTGGATTTCATTCTGTGCTGATTGATTTCTATTAAATATATATCTGTTTGGTTGCAGATAATTTGTTATCTTTCTTAACACCTTCTCTGAGACGTACGAGCTTAGAGGTTGTATATTGGTAGACATTAGTTGTCTAGTGTGGATTGTCAATGTGGCATGCTAAGATGCAAATGATCAAAGCACGATTTCAAGTAGCATAGCTTTATGTATAGCGTTAATTCATGATCCTCACACCTCGGTGGAGTCAAAAACAGGATAAGGGATGCAGTAAGTGCATACGTTTCTTTCTAGCTAGAAGTGGTGTCATGGTATGGAGCCCAGACATTCTTACTTATGTGGACGATGGATGTGAGGCGCCTCGGATATGATTGGTCGATGTACTGACCATTTCAGAGGTCTGATAGGACCGGGAAACATGTGTTCAGGAATAACCAATCCTCTAAAGTAAGTGTGGACTGGCACTGCAGGATCCGAGGGCTTGCCAGTGTCTGAGTCCTGGGTCATCTTACTAGAGGTAATCCAAATCGGTAAAGAGACCATCCCTTGCCTTGACTCATTATGGAAATCCAATTTCCAATACGTGACTTCCAGTTTTAGTCGTGAACCTATGTACGACAGCATAATATATGGTACCTATGTCCTCTATGATTGATACATTTATATTTGAAGTTGTTTTGACACTATGCACTTATAGTAATATCAAAATGATTTGTTTTAAACGTACCAAGCATGTATGGCTATTATAAGGGAAAATTCTATTCTCTGGATTGCATTGCATTGTGTGATGGGACCCGAGTCTTATAATAGCTTCATTTTTCGGAAAGCATTGCATTGTTTATTTTAAACTGAGATTCATGTGGAGTAAACCTGTTCCATGTTATATGGCATGGTCCCATGATTTCCCAACTTTTGAAGTAAAGATTTAATAACTGTTTTTAGTTCTAAATACCAGTCCCATGACTGACCTGGAGTTTATTGTTTTCGCCTAAACTCTGGGTGCCCATATTTTCCACATAGGTAGCTAGTAGTTTTAGTTTTGTAGATTTCTATTTAGCAGTATCCTGGTTTACACCTGGAGCTATATTCGAAAAGCTTTGTATCCGTGTATTTCATTCAGTTATGTTAATTGATGTATTTCCGTAGTGCTTTGTATTTATACATTTTTTTTTCCATTGCTATGTAATTTAATCTCTGATATTATTTTTTTGCTATGTAATAGTTATTCGTACTCTGATGTAAATTGTTGTATTAGCAAAGAAATGTTCTAGTGTTTACGTTTCTAGTGAGTCTTGCTCTCAAAGCAATCCGTTGTTTCCAATCTCCTCAAAGACCGGGGTATTTCGGATCGTTTCAAGAAATATAATTTCGCGTAAAGGATATGGGAACGACGGTTAAGAAACCCCTTTGTACTTAGCCTCATAGTTAAACTTTTAAAAAAGTACCAAAAAAATATGTTGAATAAGATCTCTAGAAAAGTTTTCAAGTTTCAAGTTCAAAAGTTTATGGTTTTAGAAATTTACTGGTTTGTAATATTAAGAGTTGCATTAAAAAAAATTGAGAAAATTATGAAAATTTGTTTTCAAAAGAATAAAGTTCGTAAGCAAGTTGTGGGGTTAAGCGATATATGTGGTTAAGTGAATGCACGAATAGAAATGAATTAGTCGTATGTGGTGCATAGGTGACCTTGAGTTAAATAAAATATAAAAGTTTTTTTTATAAACAAAAGATTATGACACACTTTAACTTATTGGAACAAGAATAAATATAAGATAAATTTTATGAATCAATAAGTTTGTAAGTATACGTATTGTTAAAGTAACAAGGAAAAGTGCTACGAAAAAGGTGTAAAAAACATAGGCGAAACACTATATTTTATGCTACCTATTTCAACAAAGAAATGAAATATATTAAAATAACGAAGTTTCCTCGTTATTTTACGTAGAATTCAAAAGTCCTCTGTAGAAACAATTCATGGAAACTTGATCTTATTAATTCCTCTTGAAAAGGAAATGTGTATTAAAATAAGTAAGTGCTCCAACTGAGTTAAAATGCATAATCCTTTTTTAACGTTTGGGAAAAGTTTTAAGAGGATAAAATTTTGTAAAATTAAAGGTGGTTTAGTAAGAATGGTTCCTATAATGTGCATGAAAATTTGATAACATATGAAGAATTATTTTGGTATGTGAGTGAACTTTAAAATTGAGTGGTAATCATAAAAATAATATTAATGGGAAAATTAAGATATAAGAATGAGAAAATGTAAACACTTAAAGGTTATACAATAATGTATGAGAATCAAGAAAAAGGGATATTTTGAAAAGATGTTTCTCACGTGGTTATTATATAATAGGGAAAAATTTAAGGTAATTTTAAGACTTGTATGTTTTATGTGGAAAAGATAAAGAGAGATGGATTCTGCATAAATACAAATTTAATTAAGGATACAAGTTAAAGTGAAAAAGATTGGCAAATTCGAATAAGAATTAAGTTCCAATGGCAATCATTAATATTTTGGAAAAAGCAAGTTTTGGATTTTGTACAAGTAAAATTATGACATAGCTTGTAATTAATGAAATTCCTTTTTCAGCATTCCGTGAGGAAATAGGAATTTGACATGTTATCTCAACCGATGATGAACGAAAACTAGGGGTACACGGCATAAGTTTGTAGAGAGTAGTAGATGGAAAGAAGGAGTGCTATGGTTGTCTACATTTAGTGACGAGGACCTTTTTAAGTTAGAGGGACATAGTCCTGGGCCTCCTAGTCCTAGTGGATAGCCACCTTAAGTCGTTGTATGTTTTACCTAGTAGTAATGTCAGTACATCATGTTTTCTTATAGTACATATTCGCATTCCTATGTAATGTTCTATTTTATTAGTGAAAATAGAATAGTTTAGCATAATATTCTCTTTCTAGGTGTTTGTACTAATCGCTAGAAAAGGATAAAGACATAGAATATTGTAAATAAAATAAAAATGAAACAAAAGATGAATAACTAAAAGAGGAACAAATAAAATTTACAGAAAATAACAAATGCGATAGTTGCAATAAATGATAAGAACAAGAGAAAATAAATTCTCCCAAAATAAGTTTGGGGAATTAAAAAAATATCTTCTTATATAAAGTGCGCTTTGAAAAGGAAATAGGAAATTTAAAGACTAGAGATAGAAGGTTTCTAAGTATGGAGAAAATGGCACATAAAAGTGAAGTGGAAAATATTAAATTTTCAATTCCCTATGTTTTACTAACATGAGAAATCGAATTCAGAAAATTAGTTTTTTCTAAAATTTGCATATTTAATGTCAGTTGGTAAGGTTTGGATGAACTATGCCCTTATTCAATAAGGCTGTAGGAAAAATTGAACGAAAAGATATTTTTATTTAAATTATTGCGTTCATGTAGAAGTTGTCATTATACTTAGATTGTGTGCATCATGTTTTCAAAAGATTTTTGGAAGAAAAGAAGCATTCATATAAGTAGTGTCGCTTAGAAATTCATTGCATTTCTGAATTTTTATGATCTATTGCACTTTTCACAAGTACACAGATGGTTGCAAAATTAGACGTACACGTGATATTTGTAAATTATGCGAGGAATTACATAATTTTACCCATACCAAATTTCAAGGATGAAATTTTCTAAAGGTTCGGAGAATTTAAAACCCCATGTTTTAAAAAATAAAAGTGATTATAATAATTACAAAATTATTAACAATGGAAATAGATATTTTGGGATTGTCAGAATTTGGCAACGAAACATGTATCATTGTGTTCGTAGCAGTTTTCTGATTAATTTACATATATAATATGTTTCAAATGGAGTTCATATGGAGAAGTTATTAATGTTCAAAGTCTTGTGTAAATGTGCGTGAACATATTTATTTTGAAAATATGTGTGTACATTTATTTCATAAATAGAATTTGAAATCGAAGTGAAGAATAAATGAAAACTAAATAAAAAGATGATGTTATGCAAACATAACGTTGCAATGGTATAAGTAGAATTAAATGAAATGTAACATTATAGATGAATGAATGGAAGTTAATTAATAGCATGTTATAAATTAATAAATAGAATGTAAAATTAGAGTTTAAAAATGGAAAATAATTAATACATGCATGTAAGCATGTATAAATATATATTTATTTCATATAAATGTAAAATTTTCAAAAACACGCATTTGAATTTAAATTTCAATGTGCGTCATGAATGACATTAATAGGAACATAAATGGGAAGGATGTTAAAGCTTGAATTCAAAATTAGATATGTGTTAAAACAAAATAAAATTAACGTGCATAATAACTACGTATTTGAATTTGAAATTTGAGCGTGCGTCAAAATTGGAAAAAGAACATAATAAAATTTAGGAACAAATAAATAACGGTCCAAGAAATAAATACATAAATGAACTAAACAGGCAAGAAATAAATCACACACGAAAAGGGGACCAAACAATTTATTTTAAATCTTTTTGGATTGACCCATATAGTGGATGGGTCGACCCATGGGTCGACTCAGGCATGTGTATGGGTGGACCCATGTCGGGAAATAACATTTTTTTCTAGGGCGATTTCAAACTCGGTTTGATTTAAGAGTGAGATTTATATTAGTTTAAAATTCAACGGGCAAGATTAGTCTGGGCATCTATTAGCAAATCAATTAGGCCTAGTCTTTGAACGCATATTTCTGAGAGGGCGCGGAAGCCTTACCATTCCCTTTCTCCGCACAGCTCTTTAGAAATAGAAAATATTAAATTTAGGTTATTTGATTTGAGATTAGGAGGAAAATTCGGTGGATTCAAGATTTAGATGTCCAAACTTCCTGCCCAAATAGATCCATAGATTCGAGCATAAAAGATAACGGATAATAAGCCTACATTCAAATTAGTTCTAGATCCTAGATAACACTACAACCTGCACAGTTTATGCCCCGCTATTACCCTGCCATATCTTCGCTATATCGTGTAGTGGGGTTTCCAATTCTACTATTTCCAAATAGCCTCTGAAATAGACTTTTTCGCTTTAAGCCCCGATATATTCCCGATATATCCCATTATTTCAGTTATATTCCGCTATTTCCCTATACCTTCTATTAGAGAAATGTATTAAAACTGACGTTTATGCATTATAAAATTATTTTTGTAATATAATTTTTGAACATATATTTTTTGGAATATAAAATACTATAATATTCTATTAAATTTAGTCAAGTTAAATTAAAGTTTACACTTATTTACATATATTTGCTTACGTTTTTATTTAAAATTAAGAATGTACTGATTCTAATTTAGTTTAATGTTAATTTTCCATCTATTTATCAATTATATATTTGTAGAAGCATTAAATACGATTTTTATAAATAGCTCATTAATAATCAGATTTAACTTAACATGTTTATGGTCATTAATAATCCCGACATAGCCACATGTTATATCTTAGGTTGTCATTAGTATTTTTAACCAATGTAATCTTTTTGTACAACGCATTTCCACGAGCCCCTTATACCCCTAGCTGGAAGACTCGGAACGGACTCCTATCTACGATGCTTTATATCCTTAATCAGAACAGACTCCTATCTCAACTTATTAATCACAAGAACTTTTAATACATTTGAGTTTATTAATAAGCCCAACATAACCACTTGTTATATTTCTAGGTTGTAATTAAGATTTTGATTTAAATGTTATTTTTTTATACAACCCCTCCGCATGTCACTTAATGTCCAATTAAGTCCAATTTATTATTGTTTCCATTTACCTGTTACTTAATGTCAAATTAAGTTCAATTCACTCCACTAAACATGCTTTCCAAATTACATGTTAATGTCAAGTTAAGTGTAATTCATTCTAATTTACAATTTATTATCCGAATATAGTATTCATTAATTTCCAACATGTCTAAAATCCACTTCTTGCTAAATTTCGCTATCTTACAAATATTACAGTTTGTTGGTTGATTACATCTTTTAATTAGATTTCAACATGCCACTTTTACACCTATTATTGTGTAAATTTACTAAGCCTCGATTGATCCTCTTTATACATTTTTATTATTGTTAACCAATTGCGCTATTATTGTCCTATCTCATGTTTTAACCCAATTTGCGCAAAATTAAGAACGAATGAAAGGTTTAGGCTCAAAAAGACCTAAACTTAATGTCAGAAATAGAAAGGAAATGGCCTAAGCTCAGATGGACATATATAGATCTAAAATAAAAATAGAGCTAATTATAGAACTGCAATTAAATTTCAAACGAAAAACAAAATTGAAATAAATTACAGTAATGGATTTAATGAAATAGACAAAAATGGAATAATAGGAACAAAAATCAAATCTAAAAGAATTATTTATAGAGAAAAGAATTAAGGATAACTAAATCTATAGATAAACAACAATTGAACTAGACATGTGTATAACCACAGAAAGATTTAGATCTGAAACACTAACAACTATTGTAGCAATTCTAACCTCAACTTGGAAGAAACCTTGTAATCATAGTAATACTCACAAAAATTTGAGCAAATCCAATAAACCTCTGTAGATCCTCTCTATCAATGAATATCCTCCAAAAATATGTATAGAATCAAGCCTTAATAGTCCATTAGAATTTTATTCGAGAAGAGGGTTATTTGAGAGAGGTAGAGAAATGGAGTGGTGAAGATTAGGTTAGGCTTTGGAGGCTATTTATAATAGAGTTTGGATGTCCAGGTTAATTGGATTTTATGTCCAGGTTCATTAGATTTTAGGTTTAGATTTTATGCTTTAGGATATTAGGTTTTTAATCTCATCCACTGAAAATACATCAACAAGGAAGACTCAAGAATATAGCACAACAGGCTCGACATTAGCCAGGCACAGTTTCGTGTATTGCTCACACTGGTCGATTTACCTCTTATGTAGGTCAACGCAAGTCCATGGGACGACACAGGGGTTGACCCATATATGGGATGGGTCGCCCATTTACCATTGGTTTATTTTTAATTATTAATTAATTTATTTAATTTAAATCTCAAACTTTAACTGATCGTAACTTATTCATTTTTCGTCCGATTTACGCAACCTAAAAGTCTATCTGAATCAGAATATCGTAACGGACGCAACGGTGAAATCCACTTTGCCCAATTCTGAATATTTTTCAAATTAATTTTTTTTTTAAATTTATTCCTCAATTAGTTAATTCATTAATTAAGTATTGTTTGTTGAAAAATTGGGTTGTTACAATAGTGGATCCAAATCAATGAATAGCAACAAATCAACAGAAGCAAAAAGATGGATCCAAAATAATAAAGAGGATCAAAAGTGGATCCGACCAACAAATAGCATCAAAAATGGATTCGACCAACAAATAGAACCAAAAGTGGATCTATAACATCAAATAACACATGCATCAAATATGAAGCTCGAGCTTTGCTAGGTACTATATGCATATTCTGTCATCCATCACTGCGACTCCTTTGGCCGAGTGTAAATTGAACCCTCCGACCACGTGAATATGTATATATAAGGCATCCCAGAGCCTAGCTTCTTCTCAAAACAAACAACAATTATATGCCACAGACTTTAAAATAGGAACTTCAAAAATAAAAATAATACGTCTTATACCGCACATTTCACTAATCGACTTACTACTAGTCAATCTACACCACACTCAGAATCAGATTTAATCAATGAGTATGGAATTAAGCGATATGATATACCTTCGTATCCCATACATCGAGGTTTATCAAATCATTTAAATATCATTCTCTTTTTCTTGAAAAGTGAAAAAACGTATAATTAAATATATTAAAAGTAATTGGTTTGAGAAAACAAGTTTGTAAAACTATTCTAAAATTAGTTAAATTGTTTCTTTGAAAATCTCTATGTATTTGAAAATATGTTATATTATATTTATAAAATGAAAATTAAGAAAACGTTTGACTTAAAGCGATATATATAGGAAATTCCTTATAAAAATCGTTTTATAAAACGTGTAGTGTATTGGATATCTCATGAAATTGTTCATGAAACAAATAGACTAAAATTTCACCAATTCGTGATATGAATTAATGTCAATGTTGACTCATCTATTACAAGATCAAGCCTTAGAAAATATACAATGGAAACTGCCTTTGAAATCATTAAGAAATACTTTAGAAAACAACCTTGATGTCACTGGAAATGCACAAAACAACCATATTCACAAGGCAATAAGGGGTCAACCTTACTTTCTACATGTTTACCCCAAGGTTGACCTTACTAAGGCAAAGTTCGATCCTAGGGTCGACCCCTGAAGTGTAACACCCCATATTTTTAATATAATTAGAAATGTTTATATGCATGGAAATATAAATAATGGTGATGTGCAATTTAAATTAGTGGAAGAGACGGAAAAATTAATACATTAACGATATATGTAACAGAAGAGGTAATAAAATAAAGACACATAATTTAAATATCAGAAATTAAGTAAAATGGACATCACCATAGCGTTCATCTGGGAATTCTGCTTGGGGTAGAGTCCAAGTTTGCGTAAAACAGATAACGTATGAAGAACTTATGAGCTTTAGAAGTTTGTATACATATAAGGCTTATATATATACACACACACAAAATATCTCCAGAATTCAAAAATATTCAAAAGTGGGTGAGCAAGAAAAATCCTGCTCGGAGGGTGTCGACCCCCCTATAGGGGTGTCGACATAGGTGTCGACCCCCCTATAGTGGGAAAGACACGGGTGTCGACCCCCCTGTATATGGGTAGGCCCCCTCCCAGATCCGAGCGAAATACATCGTTTTGTATGTAGGCACGTTTTCTGACCAGGTTCGTTGGCTTAGAAACTATATAATGGACCCTAACCCTATTGTTTTCTTGACCTAAACTAATGGCGACGCCATGACGCTGCTCCAACCTAAAATAATTTAGATTCTTCTTCTTCCCTAAGCAATTCTTAGATCTAATCTCTTCTCTTACTCTCCAAATCTGTTCTTAAAATAGAAAGATAGATCTAGAATTCCTCTACTCCAAAATAAGAGAAAAGAATTCAGATGCCTGGATCTATGCTGCGCAAAAAGGGAGAAAACCATGGATCAGATCTAGAATTGGTAAAGCATACAAGTGAGTGGATTTAAAATACATTTTTTGTATAATAATGGATCTATCGTTCGCCATTCCCCATTTACACAGTAATAAACCTACTGAAAGATCTAAACTGGAAAAGTTCACCTATACCTAATATTGTTGTCATATGCTTAATTATGATCAAACGTTTTATGCCTATGTTGGGTTTCCTCCTTTTATTTTTCCCTTTTTATTTTTATATAGCTAGGCTATCTTCAAGCCTATGCCTATTGTGGATTTATGCGATTGAACGATATTGAGAATAAAAGGGAAAGGATGATTTGGGTATTATATGTGATTGGGAGGTTTGGGGGCATAACTTATAATGGGGTTTTGGGAATAACTTTGATTGGAATCATAAATATAACTATGGGTATATGAATCAAATTGAAATTATGAATGTAAATTGGGATTTTAAGTTGAATTGGGATTATGGGCATAACTATACTTGGAATTCTAAATAAAACTATGGTGGGATTCATGTATATAAATCAAATTGAGAATACAAGACTGTAATTTGGGGCAAAAAGTTATGGTTGGAATTTGGGGCATTATTGCAATAAAATATGAACAATTGGAAAAGTTTGGGAAAATATATAATAAAATGAAAGTTGTCATAAATTGTGGAAATTGATTTGGGCATAATTGGGCGTAACTTGTATATGTAGGATTATAGGTATAAATTGGTTTAGAATTATAAGCATAAATTTTTATTGGAAATTGGACCCGTAATGGTGTCAAGACATGAGGTTAGATTCAGATGCGGTAGAAGTCTGCCTAGAACCCACCGGCATATCCAGCAACCGCAAACGGTAATCTACTGTGAGAGGTATTGTGCGTTTACGGACATCATAAATAATAATGAACACTTAACCAAGACGACAAATGTAAGGTTGATATGGATATAATAAAGGAGTTAAGTGGGTAACATGGGTAGCATGGATAATTTGATAAATTAGAATACTTAAACCAATTCAATCTGTAGTGGTGTTACGAACCAGCTGAATTGAGTAGGGGTTAAGTAAACGCGTTAAAGAAGTGGGGAGGGTTAAGTTAATCTTAATTCATGCCAAAATGTGGAATGATAATAATTACCTATTATGAATGAACTTAAGAAAAGGAAACGATAATAGGTAGGCTTGTCCTAGGGACAAGTGAGAATTATAACTTATGGAATAAGGCAAGTTATAATGAACGATGGAGAACACAAAATAACTTATGGATTAAGGTAAGTTATAGGGAACGATAAGGGAAGATGAAATAACTTATGTAATAAGGAAAGTTATACTTAACTGAAGATTAAGTAATCTATAAAGGAATGAATAAATCTACAAATGAAGATAACATAAGTCATATGAATGACATAACAGAAGATTAGTTGAGTTGAGTAATTCTCTGAGTGTCAATCTGTTGTTGATTTCGGCCTTTGGGGTCGATACTTAGGGAGTTATTCTCTTAACCAATGTATATGTGAATTAAGATGTACTTAATTGTAAATTAAGTAAAACATGTTATTATAACCATAAGAGGGATAATTATTAGATTATGAGAATAACATGTCGTAGGCTTATTAATGAACTTAAATGGATTAAGTTATAAATGGTATTAATAAGCAAGGATAACTTAACAAACTTGGAAAGGAAGTAAATGTGAATAACCAAGTTAAATGAGAAAAACTGACGAGGGGGCGCAAGCGCATAATTAATGATTAGACGTAGGGTCTAATGACAGATAAACCTAAGGCGCTTGAAGCAGTCCGTATGTTATAGGATGAATAGCCCAACGAGGTGGATTGTTACGGTGTCATAAGGCATGAGGGGAGCACACGTTCATTATTCTGGCGACTCCAAAGGACTGGAAGGGGAGGTAGGCGGCTTCCCGAGATGTTAAAGGTGCTCCTGCTATTCCTTTGTGGTGGTTTAGCTTCGGGCTAGGATTACAGAGGTTGGGTCTGCGCGGAACTACCAGGTGGGTGGGCCTTGATTGCACAAGTAGGAGGCAGTCAAAATGTTGTACGCGGTGGCATTAAGGGTGGTTCGGTTGTTGCCTCAGGCGGAGGTGGAGGGTCAAAACCAAACGATGGCGACATCGTCGGGCGATTATCACCAGCATCCTAAGGAATGCGAAAAGACAAGATCTAATCCCTAGAGAGCGTTAACCTTTGCTATCAAGGGACGGGTCCGGGGAGATCCCACATGGATGTTTAGACTATTTGCTTGTGAGGGGTTGTAACACCCCGTATTTTTTGTGAATGTTAAAGTAACGAATTAAAGAATACTTAATTTTATAAGTGGGAAGTAAGGGAAACGGGTTACGCCATTGCGTTTGGCTCGGAATTCTGCTTGGGTTAGAGTCTGAGTATGCGTAAATCGGACAACGTATGAAGAAATTATAAGCCGTAGAAGTTTAATACGCGCAAGGAAGTATATATATACACAAAATCATCTCCAGAACCAAAATAAGTCAAAGACGAGTGAGTGAGAAAGATCCCGCACAAATGGTGTCGACCCCCCTTAAGGGGGGTAGGCATAGGTGTCGACCCCCCTTAAGGGGGGTAGGCATAGGTGTCGACTACCCTTAAGGGGGGTAGAGCCCTTCTGAGATCCAGTTCCTGTGACGAATTCTGTAGTTCTGAGCTGATGTGGCCTTCTCCGATTGGCCCGATGACGAATTCTGATGTATTAGTGCTTATGTGTCGTACTATGATTGGCTGAGTGACACATCTCTTTGGTTTGGATGGCTCTGATTACACCTAGGCTGATCTAAAGGCTAGAATTAATCCTAGACTTCTATATAATCAACTCAAACACTAAACCTAAATCACATAAACACATTCTATGAAGCCATCATGATGTCTCTCTCTGAACTAGCGTGGCCTCCATCTTCTTAAAACTAGAATATCTTCTTCAACTAGAAATCAGTTAGAAGATCATCAATATTCTACATCAAAGGAATAGCTCTACAAATTCAGAAATCAGATTCCAGAATACAAGAACTGTTCTTTTTCTGTAAGTTCAGTTATATTTTAGATTTTAAATATATAAAAGTCATGACTTGAAATAAATCGAATCTAGAACTGTGCCTAATTGTGATTCTGATTCATTTTTATCGTTATGACAAATCTGAAATTAACTATGCCTATGAGACTATTGTGATTTGTACAATTGAACCTATCATATTGTATATTAATTTGGTGGTGCTTTTATGTTATGTTATGTACATGTTCATAAACTAAGTCATGTTCATATATGCTTATATGTTAGATCTACATGCTTGCTTTTATGTTATGTTATGTACATGTTCATAAACTAAGTCATGTTCATATATGCTTACATGTCTAGGTCCAAGTTAATACATATATTTAAGATCTATGTAAATTCCTGTTCATATGCTTAAGATTTGTGTTAAGTGGATCTAACTCAAGCACAAGTTCACGTTGATATGCTTGATTAAGTTTGTATTGTTCACGGAAAATTTGTATTGCACATGCTTAGTTAGATTCTTGTTATTTTGTGCAGTTGGAATGCTACATGTTCCTTTCTTTTCCCTTTTGTTTATGAGTTAGGCTAATTTGCAAGCCTAAAGTACTACGTAAATAATGCGAACGAATAACGAGGGGAAACGTTGGGGTAAAACATTAAATTTACATGATAATGGCATAGATTGGCTCATAATCATGTAAATGATTAATAGCATGAAATGGTATAATTTGTATACCATTAATTATGAACATAATTTAAATAGTAAATGTGACATGACAACACTTGTCGATAATTTACATATAAACTTGACATAAATGACGAATATGTAAATTAAATAAAGGATGAACATGCCTAACCCGAGGTTAAATTGAGTTGTGGTGTAAAACTGCTCGGAACCGCCCGGCACATCCAGTAACCACAACAACACCTATCTAATGTGAGAGGTTAGTGAATCATGCCCAAGAAAAACCCGAGGTTAGATTGAGTTGTAGTGTAAAACTGCCCGAACCGCCCGACACATCCAGTAACCGCAACAACACAGATCTAATGTAAGAGGTTGGTGCATTAATAAATCAATTAATGCTAATGAACAAGACATGTTAAGAATGGTAGGGTTAAGTTAACTAAGGCAACACTTAACTAGTGCAACATGTTAATTAAACAAATGGTAGGGTTAAGTTAACTAAGGCAACACTTAACCGATATAACATGATGTATGGTAGGGTTAAGTAACACAAGAAGGCAACACTTACCCAATATATAACATGATGTATGGTAGGGTTAAGTAACACAAGAAGGCAACACTTAACCAATATATAACATGATGTATGGTAGGGTTAAGTAACACAAGAAGGCAACACTTAACCAATATATAACATGATGTATGGTAAGGTTAAGTAACACAAGAAGTCAACACTTAACCGATATAACATGATGTATGGTAGGGTTAAGTAACACAAGAAGGCAACACTTAACCAATACATATAACATGATGTATGATAAGGATAAGTAACACAAGAGGGCAACACTTAACCAATATAATATGATGAACGAGTGAGGTTTAGTTAATAGAAAACACTTAACCAATACAACATAATGTGTGGGTGAGTTAAGTTAACATGAATGGACAACACTTAACCAATATTACATGAACGATGCAGATAGGATTAAGGCAAGCTTAACCAATAATACGTATTGACTTGATCAATGGGAGGGTTAAGTACATCTCGTGTAGGTGGGTAATATTAGTATATATAGGCCCACAAACTTATCCGTTAAATAAATATGCTTGAACCGATGGGTGGGTTGAGTACATCTCATGTAGGTGGGTAATATTTGTATATATAGGCCCACAAACTTAACCAGTAGGAAACCCTAGTAACGGGGACCCATTTCAGCAGTATCCCACATAAATGTATCATGGCACCCTGAAATAGGCACGGTGGGGCAAGATTACTAGGCTGATAATAAGCGGTAAAAATAGTGGCAGGGGGTATATCAGTGTAGGTTCCGACGGTTTACGGGCGTGCACGTACTCTGGAGTGGGAAAAAGCAGGCATGGGATACAAGTAGTTACACACTATGCATCTTGAATCATGTCGGGTTGCTATCATAAGGATTGATACACCTTATGCTGGGACCAGCATAGGGTATCTACACGCAACAGAGGGCCGATTGACAAAGACACATGAAACATTAATACAAGTTGGGAGCCGATCGATAAGGTAGTATGGGTACATCTAACATCTTCATGGCAATTAGGCCGATTGAGGTAAGATCCTCCTACTAGATGTACACCTGAAGGCTACCACAATTGCGGGGATTGGGATCACGTTGTAATATTATCATTTTATACAGATTACTAGTTGGGACACTAGTTAGGCAGTGCAGAGATACATAAATCAGAACAACAGGGTAGTAGCAAAGCAGAGAAAGAGTAGAAGCGCATTCAGTTTACCTTCCCTTATCTTGTCTTAAGTTATCTTGTTTTATGGTATTGTCCTATTTTCAGTTTATTCATGTCATGATTCTTTATCTTGTTTACAAGCTGAAAAATCACTGGACTTACCAGACGTATGTCTGACCTGTTTTCTTTCGTGTTCTTTTCTTCAATTTCCTCCCCCCCCCGCCCCCCGCCCTCCAAGGTTTTCAGGGAGGGAATAGCTCAGCTTAGTTTGGACCGTTTCTCATTCCAAGCTTGTAGATTCTGTGATGTATGGCTTGGAAACTCTTATCTTTGGCCCTGGCTGTGATTGCACATTAATTTGGGGAATTATGCTACTTTGCTATGTTTTATGCTTCTTATATACTTGGAAGTTTTTGAATCATGACAGAAGTTTTATGTAATACTTTTAAGTATGATTGAGTCAATTGTTGTAAAAGCATGACTGAACAGCGTTGCTTAACAAATGACTTTATTTTCCACTGCTTTATTTGTCTGTCTTCTAATTTATCTTCATCTCTTACCTATAACGCTTCACTGAATTTAATGCATTCCCTTTGTGAGTGACAGTAACGGAGGTGGGGTGTTTCACTTGGTATCAGAGCTCAAGGTTACTAGATCAGATAAAAGATTTGAAAATTTATTTTCAAAACGGTTTTAAAAGAAGCATTTTCTAAAGAAAAGTTTTGTTTTAAAGGCATATTCCCCAAAGCCAGATGCATTATCTTTTGATCCTCTATTTGAATCCTTGTTTTCCTTCTTTACTGAGTCCCCAGGGATCCTGGCTTTCTGGGAGGTAACCTCATCGCGACATGGTTTCGTAGGCTTGATGAGACTACGACACCTGTCAAAGGGTGAAGAAATGCCTAACTTCCATATATAGCCACAGTAGTTTCACCTGCGCTAATTTTCTTTCAAGCTTTGTAGGGTTTTCCGTGCGATGGAGGTAGCTTTCAAGAGACTTGTCAACAAGTTACACAAAGATGGCAACGATGAGAATAAGGGAGTTTGGCTAAGGAACACAACCCAAGGATGAGAAACTCATGGATATGGACTTGTCTCACGAAGGAGGAAAGAATGAAAAAAAAACTAAGACAAGAGGAAGTGTCATTATTATGGTATAATGGGTCATATAATTAAGGACAAGGGCAAGAACAAAGGACATATTTTCAGGAGGGCAAGTGCATGCTCTCACCGCCAGCGTACTTGAGAGGGCGGTAGTAGATTTTTTGTTGAAAAAGTCTAGTTTTTCTTTTTGATCATCCTGCTAGTACTCTTTTTGATTTTAGCGCTTCACTTTCATTTATATTTTCTTTCATAGTTGATTCTCTGCAGCTTAGTGCCTGTATTGTAGAAGATCCCATTATTGTCTCAAATCCAATTGGTGGTTCGGCTCATTTATCTTTGGTTTGTAAGGATTTGAGAATAGATATACTAAATATTGAGTCTAACTGTAATGCTTATGTTTTTGGTTTCATGGGCTATGGGTTGATTCTAGGCATGGATTGGTCAGCTAGTAATTGTGAAAGGAGGGTAGTTAGACTTTCCACTTGCCTCGGGAATACCCTCGAGATTTCGTGCGATCCTAAGGGATCAGTTTGTCTTAGCTACCTAGAATCGCTTGATGCATCTACCGACGATTTGTGATCCGTTGAAGTAGTCCATGAGTACGTAGATGTTTTTGATTAAGTTAGGTCGAGATAGACTTCCGCATATATCTAGTTGGCAATGCAAAGCCAGTTGCATTACCTGTACGAAACATGAATCCATGGGAAAGGAAGGGCTCAGCAAATAAGTAAAAGAGTTACTTGAAAAAGGGTTCACAAGGCGAAATATTTCTGAATGGGGTGCTCCAGTCGTTTTCATTACAAAGGAAGATGGTTCACTTCACTTGTGCATAGATGGTATTTTTGAATGAGGAAGAACATGCGTTGCATCTAAGGGAAGTCTCAGATACCCTCCAAGCACATCAACTTAAGGCGAAGTTCTCCAAAAATGCCATTTTTGGAGAGAAGAAGTAAGGTTTCTTGGACATGTGGTGTCCAAAGAAGGGATAGCAGTAGATCCCGCAAAAGTAGTTGCGGTGCAAGACTGGAAGGTCCCAAGGAATGCAATAGAAGTAAGAAGCTTTCATGGACTAGCGGGCTAATATAGGAAGTTCATTAAGGACTTTACGAAGGTATTAGCCCCACTTACAAGATTGACGAAGAAGAATCTAACCTTTGCTCGGGATATTGGTTGGATATTGCTTTCCAACAATTGAAGAGGGCTCTTACAACGACCCCAGTTTTGACTTTTACCTTACGGTAGTAAAAGACTTACGGTATACGCAGATGCATGCGGCACAGGACTAAGCGCCATTTTCATGTAAGGGTAAGATCGTAGCGGATGTCTTAAGAAGAAAAAGGTTGAATTCAAGTCCTCTTTATGTGAAAAGGAAATGTTCAGAATACATATCAAACCTTGATTTTAAAACCTTCGGTTAAGTTAGTAATCGAGATCGCTAGGAGTAAGACCTACGCTTTTGAATTAAATAGGGACTAGGAAAAGAAAAAGTGTAATACCACGCATTTTTAAGATAATAAAATAAGAATAACTTAATTAAATAATGAGAATTAAGTAAAACGGACTGCGCCATCTCGGAATTCTGGTCAAGATAGACATCTGGTTTACGTAAAACGTACATCATATGAAGAAGTTAGTAATCCCAGAAGTTTGTGTACGACAAGAGAAATATATATATATATACACAAACAAATTAAAATATAAAATAAAGAATAAAATAAGGATTGAAAATAATAAATACATGCAGTGAAAAAAAATGTAATGCATGCATTGAAAGAAAGAAAGGATTGGTTGCATGCAATGTAAATATGTTGCATGCACTGTTTTGCAAACATAATGCATTAACATTAAAAGAAAAATAAAAGAAAAGGATTCATGCAATGGTTTAATTTAAGTATTGTAACTAAGAAGAAAAAAGAGAAGTAAGGAGAGAACAATAATTATCATTGTTCTAAGACTTATTAACAAAAGACTTTATAGCTCAGTTGGATAGGGCATTGAATTTGTAACATGGAGGTTAGGGGTTCGAACCCCGGTGGCAACATAATTTTTGTCTTTGTTTTAGAGAAAGCCAACTGAACATGCAAATATATGTACATACACAAATTCAAAATTTGAAAGGATAAGAACATACATATAAGGAAATAAAGAAAATATATGTATATATGTATATATATATATGCAGAAATATACGTATTCGAAAGATAAAATTCAAGATAAGGCTGCAATCAATGAAATATGGCAAGAATCAAATAACGGTGCAACATCATTTGAATTTTGAAAATAAAACAAAAGTTTTGCGTATATATATACGCGTAAAATGGTCGTTAGAGGAATTGTATACATATAAGAATATTTCATGTGAATTAAAACAATTCAAACATTCGAATCAAATTTCTACGCCAAAACAGCTTGCGGGACCCAATGCTGACTCAGCACTGCGTGTACGATAAAATTTGGCTAGATTCATCTACGAACCTGGACTATTTGCTTAATTAGGTTCACTGCTGACTCAACGCTGTGTGTACGATAAGGTCCTGATCACCTATAAATAAGACCCTAGACCTGACCCTAAGCATCATAATTCAGCAGGTACGCTGGAGCTTTACCATGGCTCCCTCTCTCTCTCTCTTATCAAATCTATTTTGAAATTAAAATGTTAGCCTAGGAGGATTATGAATTGAGTTCTGGAAGAGGGAATCAACGTTAATAAAAAAATATTACTGAATCATAAAAGCAAGGTAAACCTCTAAGAACCAATCTATATAAATTATTTCTCTTTCCCTTCTCCTTTCATGAAATAATAAATTCATGGTCGCTAGGTTATGAATCAAATTAAAGGGAAAAGGAAAACCATGGATGATAGAACGGATCAGATCCAAAATTTGGCGAAAGCTTAAAGGTGAGTGGGTTTAAGCTATAGCCTTTAGATAATGTTACGACTATCGTTTAGCATTCCCTTTTTTAATAAATTGTGAAATGGCCAGTTTAATTATAAGTTGTTGTTGTAACGATTTGAAATGTTGATATGAATATGTCAGGAAATTCCTATGTTGAATTGGCTAAGTTATTGAATGTTTACATGTTGGAGAAAATAAACTTGTTAGGATATGAATAGCCAATTCCGTGATTGTAATTACATGCTTTACTTGGGACATATTATTGATTGAACGACATGTTAGAATAATTAGCCGATTGAATGTTTACATGTCCTAGTAGAATTAAACATATGTTAAAAATGACATGCGATAAAATATAAGCAAAAATTGGACGACCTGTAAATTAGATTGTTGTAAACTATATTACAGTAAAAAGGATAATATGTGTAAAAAATTTATGTAATGGGATTTTGGAACATAACATATATTATGTTTTGAGATTTTAATTTGGAAGCGCAATTTGATATGAACATAAGTGATTGAATGAAAATGAATATGCCTAGGATTACAAATGAGGTTAAGTTGCATTAGTGGCGGAAGTCTTCCCGGACCCGGCCGGCATATCCAACAGCCACTAATGTCGAACCTAATGCGAGAGGCCTAAGTGAAAGAATTAACAACATGTGCTAAGACACGAGGCTAAGTCAGCTTGTGGTAGAAGTCTGCTGGACCTGCTCGGTAAATCCAGCGTCCACAAGTATAGGCTTAATGTGAGAGGACTAGTGCTTATATATATATATATATGTATATATATATATATGTATATATGTATATAACAAGATATGAATAAATGGCAAGGATGGTAATTAAATGTCTAACTCAGAAAATAAGAAAGGAAGGGATGTAATGAACTGAGTTAGTGTGATAAGAGGGAAAAGTGATGTATTTCCCTAAATGACTTATTTCTGAGAAGGTTATTGCAAGTAAGCCACAATAAATAAAGAAAAGTAAAGAAATTACCTGCTACTACGGATTTAGATGGGAAAACGTTATGAAAATAAATCATTGATTCCTTCTATCAAATTGATAAGGTAAATGAAGTGTTTTCCTTAATATAATAAGGAACATATATTACAGTGAATGAAGAATAATGGTTTACAACAGTAAATGGTTTAAAAGAGGAATGATAATAGCCTATTACAAATAAATAACATTAATGAAAAATGTTGTATAATAGATAAACTTGTCCTAGGGACAAGTGAATATTATAACTTAGGTTATAACAAACTAGTAAGGGAATGAGATAACTGGTGAATTACGTTAAGTGATACTTAATTGTAAAATAAGCAATCAGAAAAGGGGGAAACCTGAAACCAGTTAAGAAAAAGGAGGAAAATATATTGTACTTAATTATAACTTAAGTAGTCTGGGAGTTTGAAACCCGTTGGTAAGAATAAAATGTTTAGACTTGTCCTAGGGACAAGGGGAAATTATAATATAGGTTATAATAAATGGGTAGAGAAAATTATTAATCGGTCTTATTTAATAGAACTAAGTTAATAAGAAAACAACGGTAAGTCGTATTGACGACGTAAAGTGGAATTATGATTAAATGAGAAAGGATGAGGAAAACTTATGAAATGAAATAAGTTATATTTAATCATAAATGGTAGGTGACATGTTAATTGGAAACATATGAATTGGATATACTTAATTACATATTAAATAAATCATCTTATTGAAATCAAACAAGAATATAAAAGGGATTGTGGATCACAGACCTTGGGCCACAATCTAGAGAACAACGTATCGTAAGCTTATTAATAAACTTAAATGGGTTAAGTTATAAATTGAATTAATAAGCAAGGGTGACTTGGTAAACTCGAAAAGGAAGTCAATGTGAAGGAGAATAACCAAGTTAATTGAGAAAATTCACAAGGTGGCGCCAGTGCGTAATTAATGGTTAGACGTAGGGTCTAATGATATATAAAACTGAGGCGCTTGGACCAGTCCATACGTTAGAGGATGAATAACCCTAAAGGGTAGATCATCGGGATGTCAAAAGACACAAAGAGGAGCGCATCATCTAGATATTCTTGTAGGCTCCAACGGACTGGGTCAAGAAGCACACGACTTCCGGGGACGTAGGGTACTCTTGGTATTCCTCTGTGAGTGGCAGATGATCCGCCTGTGCTCACAGAGGTTAGGTCAGCGTGGGTGAACTAATGAGTTTGCCTTGATTGCAATAATAAGGGGCAATCAAAAGACTAAGATGGACCAGCGTGATTTGGCGAGACCAGTTAGTGCCATGTGATAGCAACTCGTCGTTTACCTACCATCTTCAGTCATTACGTAAAGCGGAAAGGCGGAGAACTCCAAAAGACCATATACTTTGCTATCTAGTTATGGGTGAGGTTGGCCAATAGGTTTGAAGGGCATAGGGGTCTGGGGTTAAGTTCTCATTCTTGATATTCTTGGGTGCCTTTCATTAGTTGAAGGAAGGGTCTAATGGGACCATACCCATTGTAAAAGCAGACCTTAGCATCTGCAGTTGGCAGATATCTAAAAGCTCCCGACCGAGTTCCATGTTTCTTGATTTGCCCTGCCACGGGACTCGGGCGCACATATAGAGAACATGTGCAATATACATCGAGAATGATTGTGTGGGAAAGTCTAGGTACACTCATGTCGCTTTGGGTGGTGTATCATAAGACTAGAGGGCATTATTCGAGGATGGAACCTAATTCGATCGAATGGTTCAAAGATGGCAGTCCGGACACTTATGTAATATAAAAGTAGTGGTCCTTTGCCGACATAGCGTTGGCATATATACAGAAATCTGTACGACATTCGGGCGTAGGATTAAGGACTGCTATATTCCTGCGATGAAACGGTGGAGACCGCGCGAGTAGGGTACCATGGGGTGTACCTTAGTTGGGGGTAGCTACATTTACACTGTATTTGGTTAAGCTACTAAGGAGTAGATGGGTGCGACGTGTGTAAGCCTTGAATGCTAATAACACAGATAACCTAATAAATTAGAAAATGTAATTGAATGGTATATGTAAGATTATCCAAAGTGTATAGTTTAAATCCAATCACACAGGACTTATGTTCTGACCCCCCCTCCCCACAACACTCGCAGGTTAGGTTCATGATAGAGACTGTATAGCTTTGGATACTGGTTTAACAGTATTATTATTAAGGTAAAGCTATGTTTTAATTGCATTATATTTTATTTCTTCCGCTGTGAGATGTTTTCCGAACTCTGACGTGTTTCATGTCTCTGTCTTTTCTGCAGGATACCAGAGCAAACCAATCCACGTTTCGATAGATCAGAATTTTGAAAAAAAAAATCGGTTTGTCGAAATTGGGGTTGTCACATCTGGTATCAGAGCTTAGGTTTAGGATTTCTATATAAATAGTGAGTAAACGTACTTTTATTTTTAAAAATATAAATATTATATATATATATATATATATATACCTAGATTCATAAAGAAACCCACTAAATAGAAAGAGTATAATATGGTATGAAATGGGATGTTTATTTTGTACACTAAAGGAATGAATAAGGAAATTTGAGTCCCTTAGAAAGTTTGGTTGGGAAGTGTACAATATACTTTGTATGAAAGGAAAGCAAATCTCATATGATTAGTATTTTGGGTTAGTGGGTTTGGCGGTAATACCTTACAAATTGGAAAAGGTAAAACAGAGAAAAATGGATTAGGAATATATATAGTTGAGAGAATTGACCTTGGGGAGTGTCTAAGAGAACCTAGAAAAGGTTGAAACCCACTTTGATTCTAACCCCATTATTAACTTTTAAGAACTTGAGATTATAAAAGTTTTGGGAAAAAATTTGGTTTATGGTGTTTTCAAGTTATAATCTTAAAAGTTATAGTTTTATTATATGTAAAAAAAGAATATAAAAGAAAAACGGAAGATGTGAAATTTTCCATTTTTCACCTTCTTGTAACATAAGAAATCAAATTTAGAAAATTAGATTTTTCTGAAATTTGAAAAATAAATTTGGTTGGTAGGATTATGGATGCAACAATTGGATGAACTGTGCTCTTACTCAGTAAGAGTGTGGGAAAATTTGGATGAAAAAGCATTTTGATTTTCAAAATATTGTATTCATGTAGAACTGCCAGTATGTCTAGGATGTGAGCATCATATTTTAAAAGGATTTTTGAGAAATTTGCATACGCATACGAGGTACCGCTTAGGCATACATGCATTATTATGTTGTACTCCACTCTGCACAAGTGCGCAATGTTTGCTAAAATTGGATGCACACACGATGGATGTATTTATGCGAGGGGTTAATTGATTTTACCCTTATTAAATTTCGGAGATGAAATTTCCTAAGGGTGGGAGAATGTAACACCCCATATTTTTAAGATAATAAAATAAGAATAACATAATTAAATAATGAGAATTAAGTAAAATGAACTGCGCCATTGCGTCCATCTCGGAATTCTGGTCAAGATAGACACCTGGTTTACGTAAAACGTACATCATATGAAGAAGTTATTAAGCCTAGAAGTTTGTATACGCACAAGAGAAATATATATACAAACAAATTAAAATATAAAATAAAGAATAAAATAAGGATTGCATGTAATAAATACATGCAGTGAAAAAAAATGTAATGCATGCATTGAAAGAAAGAAAGGATTGGTTGCATGCAATGTAAATATGTTGCATGCACTGTTTTGCAAACGTAATGCATTAACATTAAAAGAAAAAGAAAAGAAAAAGATTCATGCAATGGTTTAATTTAAGTATTGTAACTAACATGAAAAAAGAGAAGTAAGAAGTGAGCAATAATTATCATTGTTCTAAGACTTACTAACAAAAAACTTCATAGCTCAGTTAGTTAAGGCATTGGATTTGTAACATGAAGGTCGGGGTTTCGAACCCCGATGGCGGCATAATTTTTATCTTTGTTCTAAAGAGGGCCAACTGAACATGCAAATATATGTACGTATATAAACTCAAAATTTGAAAGGATAAGAACGTACAGATAAGAAAATAAAGAAAATATATGTATATATATATATATATATATATGCAGAAATATATGTATACGAAAGATAAAATTCAAGATAAGGCTACAGTCAATGAAATATGGCAAGAATCAAATAACGGTGCAACATCATTTGAATTTTGAAAATAAAACTAAAGTTGTGCATATACATATACGTGTAAAATGGTCGTTAGAGGAATTGTATATGTATAAGAATATTTCATGTGAATAAAACAATTCAAACATTCGAAATTCAAATTTCTGCGCCAAAACAGCTTGCGGGACCCAAAGCTGACTCAGCACTGCGTGTACGAGAAGATTTGGCTAGATTCATCTGCGAACCTAGACTATTTTCTTAAGTGGGTTCACTGCTGACTCAGCGCTGCGTGTACGATAAGGTCCTAAGCACCTATAAATAAAACCCTAGACCTAACCCTAAACATCATAATTCAACATCTACGCTAGAGCTTTGCCATGCCTCTCTCTCTCTTCTCAAATCTATTCTGAAATTAAAATGTTAGCCTAAGGGGATTATTGTTTACACCAAAAATGGTCTAAACACCCAAGGTACTAAACTGTACTTCACCAATTTGGTAAGAAATAAATGGAACCGTGTTTAATCAGCAATAAAAAGTGAAAAATGCGAGAAAAGTAAAGTAGAGACAAGATTTAGAGTGGTTCAGCCGTTAACGTGGTCTACGTCTACTATGGGGGTGATTTCCTGCCTTAGAATGAGAATTACAGAGTACATCCACTCTCTCTTTTCATACATTTCTATATCCACTCAATATACCCTCGTTTATATATTTCAATCTAAGGAATTATACATGAGAGTAGTAGAACTTGAGGAGAAGAAGGATGGATGAATGATTAAGAAGAAGGATATCTTTGTTTTCCTTCACCATAAGATTGTCCTTGATGCCATGACCGAATATGTGGTTGAGGATGAAATTCAGCAGCATTTCATGGTTATTTTCCAAGCCCCCCTGTTATGTTGGTAGCGATGGTGTACTTATAGGAGAACTTTCCTTGGTAAGTGATCTGGAATCTGTTTATCCAGGTTGTGGATCGTTCCTTCTGTTAATTACAACCATGCCACTGGCTAGCTGTAGCCAGCTATCCGTGGTTATATCCAGTTATCATGCACGGACGGCTCGTTGGAACGGGTATCTTGAATAGCCGAGCGGGTACAATGTAAGCGAGCATCCTGTGAGCGCTTTGGGAGATCTTGTGAGAGCGGAATGCGGGTCTGGAGTTGATTCTCCTTCGTTCCTTGCGCGACCTCCTTCTTGGACCAAGGGCGCTCGTCTTCTTGCTGCCTTTGTATGGCGCTATTAGGCTTTATGGCTATGTTATGAGGTCGCTCCCACTTATGTTGAATGGACGATTTGCTTTACTTCGGTGTCTGAGTGGTTCTCAGGATCTGCGACCTTTATCTTTATCAGGTTACACTTCTCATAATATGTTATGCCGTTGTCTTCGATCGCACTGGTTAACTTGACCTGCCTTGGGTTCGATTTGTGCGGTTGCATCATGCACGACCGATCCTAGTGATACCCGCCTTGTATCCTTTACCCAATGTGCATATGGATTTTTAGGGATTAACACTTGCCACTCGAAGTCCGTGATTTCTTTTTGTATGGTATAACTGGCTTCGACATATTTGATTGCATATTGGTTGGTGGGTTTTTCCTAACTTGTTGAGGGCCCGGTCGTGCCAAATATTAAGATTACTTCATCGTTGCTGATTGGTATTGTATTTTCCTGTGAGCGAGACTCTTGATGTATCTTTTTGATTACTGTGCGAATAGCTGAATTTCGGGATGCCAGTTGGGACTTGATGAGACACTTCTTGCGTAATTGAGCACTAAGCTGACGTGGTGAGAATGTACTGGATGGATTAGGTTCAACGTTCTGCGTCCTCACTGGTAACTTATATTTTCAAAATTTGGATATTTTGACAATTTCTCGTCTTTGGGCATTTGGCGGGATATTTCTTGGGTACATTAAACCGGATCACCAGATCTTAATTGAGCTATCATATCACAAAAAGGGGATTCTAGTCCTCTTACGTATTGTCTCTTCATTTTCTCGCTTTCATGTTTCTTCAATAAGCTCATTTTAATGGCGATTTCATCATAGAAGACCTCGTTGTTGCTTCTTGAGGCTTCGATTCTCTTTACTTGATTGATCGTCTTGCCCGTCCTCCTCTGGTCGACGGTTTCTCTCAACTTTGTTTCCGGCTATAACACTCCTTTCTTCGAGTTGAATTTCACTTGTAAGTGAATTTTCTTCTATTTATCTATGATTCTGGGTTAACTCTTGGCAACACCGAGTTGCTGGGACACGTGGTTGCGATATTTGAGAAGCATTGATTTGACTTGGTATGTGCTTGGACTACAGGCAGAATCCTTTGGTGATAAACCTTAGCCCTTTTTACGCTGGCAAGTCATTTACCGAAATGACTAAGAGACGATATCCCCTAATTCGCCATGCCTTAACCGGCTTTTCAATGCAATACTTATATAGTGGCGATACTTCTGCTTTTCCTTTGACCCTTAACCATTCAGTTTGTAATTTCTTTTTAAGCATACTTATCTGTGATGTCATGTTACTAACCGCCCGCTCATCTCAATTCCAGTTAACTCATTATGTATAGGGAACGAGAGGAGTTGGATCGGGCAGGTGAGGTTGCCCCAGCTACTGGTTCAGATTTGAATGTTAGTCAGATTCATCCCCAACCACGCTTTTTTGATGGGGTGGCGGCCGGCTCCCAGAAATCAACGCTTCCTTTTGATCAGTTTTTACAAACGTGCAATCTCTTTGGGTTTTCACAAGATGAAACTAGATTTCCTAGAAAGGGAGAGTTAGCAGATTGTCCACCCTCAGGGTATGTAGCGGTCAATTATCACATGCTGTCTAGCGAGGCGATTCCCCCCTTCAATCCTTATCTAGAGTCCATTTTACGGCAACTGAACATTGCCCCGTATCAGCTGCATCCTAGTGGGTATAAAATCTTGCTTGGGCTGTATATATTTTTCATGAAGGTCCGACAGCGGGAACCCACGTTTGCGTATATTTTCTCTTTATATACTTTTAAGAGGAGGGAGGTAGACGGTCCCTCTTTCTTTTTTATGGAGAGTATGCATGATAGAATTATCACTGGTTTGATGGATGGGGCTAAGGGGTTTCCGGATCAATATTTCTTTGTCTGGTGTCCTGGTAGATTTCATGGACGATGGGCCGAAGGAGGTAATTATACCTTTGCTCTTGGAGTTCCTACTCCTTTTCTTTTTCTCCTCCGGATTTCTTTCTGACTTTTGTAGTGATTCCTTCTATTGTGGGACTTACTTTGGATCAAGGCCTCCTTAATTCTTTAATTTCTATTGACAAAAGGGAAAGGAGCAGAAAGGTGTTGCTTTCAGAGGTAAACCTCCTTAAGTACCAATTAATTTGCCTACACTATCTCTTGGAAAGGCTTTTGTTCACTCCCAAAGTCCTGCTGGTAAGCCTCTTAAAGTGAAACGTTTAATCCTTGATATGAGCGATCGACCTTCGTTGCTGATTACCGAAGGGGTGATAAGAGAGTTGATGGGAACACATATGGTTTGAGGGTCGATGTAACGTCTGGAACAACCGCCAAGAGTTCTTCTTGTCCTGTTTTTCAGGCGGAAGGTTCCTCAGGGACATTTGGAGACCTGGGGGATTTGGACTCTGCCGATTATTTGAGCCAAGGTGATGTGGTGATGCCTGACCCCGTTGTATCTGATATGGGAGGAATGCGAGGGCCTGACCAGCGTCCTGAGAAAGCCTCTGTTTTCATAGCTTCCCCTGGAACCGGTTTTGACACCATTTTAATTACGGCATAATTTCCCGTTAGTTTGACAATCTCTAAATGCTTGCTGAACTCATACTTTGTTTATTTCCCAGGTGTAAATGCAGACTGCTCGTTGTTGGATAGTTTCTGCCAACAAGCTGATCTTACTGGTCCATGAAGCCTCCTACAGTCTTTTCTTTCCTGTTATTCAAAGCGCCCTCAATTATCTTCAAGTTTTCAGGTCAGACATACTTCTGAACTTTCAATGGTTGATTCTTTAAGGCGCGAGGGACTTGACAGGCTAAGTTGCTTGCACCGACTGAGTCTTCTGCAAGATCTATTGTCCCGACTCCTGCTCAAATTCAAATAATATGTGATCGTCCACCTTATAAGGTTCCTCTGAGAAATTCAAGGCTCAAGGAGCGCTTTAGTGGTTGGGACTTGAGGGGAATGCATTTCGATCTGGATTTACACCCTCACGATAGGCAAAATGCTACGAAGAATTTGGATGCCATAAAAAGTCGTGCGAGAAATCAACTTAGCATTGTTAAGGATCAATTCGAGACACAGTTGAATCTGGTCAAGAAAGATGTTGATAAGCAACTAGAGCATTGGGCCAAATTCGGTTATGAGTTCCAGAGATTGAATGCTCGACACCTTGACCATATCGAAACCTTGGAAAACGACTAAGCTAACCTGATCCACTTGATTAAATCCCAAGAATCTGAGATGACTACGTTAAGGAGCGGTCGTGCTAAAGTGGACATCTTAGAGGCCAGAAATGTCGAGCTCAAGAAGGAATTGGAGGGTGTACGAGCGTAGCTTTTAGAGGCTCAATCTGCTCGAGAACTTGTTGAGCGCCATATGGCCTTAGAAAAACAGGCTTTGATTTCTTTAGAATAGGAAAACATGGCTCTCGAAGGCCAACTTGCTTCCCAGAGTGAAACCCTCAGAACCTTTGAAAAGGATAAGATCAAGTTGCAAAAAGATCTTGATGAAGCTAGAAATGGAATTGACAATACTCTGTTTCAATTTTATGTTTACAGTGTCATGAGCCGTGGAAGCTTGAGTTACTTGGATAAGGATTTTCCATGGACTCTGCCCCTTGTTTGGGAGCGAATACTTTCATATTCTGATGATTTCCATGATGAGTTCCTTCGAGAACAACTTTTAGAAGAGAAAGATCGCGAGGCTCTAGTTAAGGGTAGGATGATTTTGATGAACAAGCGAGTTCAACAGCTTTGGAAGGAACGTTCAGATGCTATGATTCCTTGTGCCCCACCTGTCTCCGTTGGGGTTGATACTTCGAGCCCCTTTATTCCCCCAACGGATCGCTCTACCTTGGATGTTGCTAAAGCTCAACCTATTATTGACTGTTCATATCAGGAAAATGTTGTGGCACAGTGCACGAGTTACGGCTACACTCTTTAAACGCGGACGATCGTGGATCTGACTTCATATATCCAGCAGCTTCAGGTAAAATTGACATCTATCAATCTTCCCTAGATCTGGATTTTCTTATTTCTTTACCTCGGATTGCTGAGTTTAGTGCTTGTTACCCTGTAGCATTAGGTGTGCTTTCGCCCTCTCCTTTAGCTGCTTGCGGCGCTGCTACCCAGCCTGCTACCGTCGACTCTATTTTGATCTCCACCAGTATTAATCCTCCCACCATACCTTCATCAGATGACCCACTTTTACCAGATGCGTCTGATCTGGAAGATGAGGACGAGATTTGGAATACCAAGGCTGTGTCCACTCTGAAACGCAAAAGAAAGCTAACTGGTTAATAATTGATGTTCACGGGTCTTTTTCCTTTTGTCGACTCTTTTGTGTAGCTGCATCAGCAAAAGCTTGAACAATTGGTCCATCCTTCCCTGTATAAAAATAGCTCTTGCGACCATTATGGTCTGATTTCAATTTAGTTTATTTTACTTGTCACGCATTTAGACCGGTTGTTCGTGCGAGTGCCGACCCTCACTTAATATTTTATATTTGCTGATTTACGTTTGTATCACTTAGGGGCTATCATAGTTTTATTACTTTCATTCTTATGAGTTGTCGTACTTTTAGTTTGTTGTTCACGCAAATCTTATCGTTCGAATAGTTCTTGTAACGAAGTTATAACTAGGTCGTGGTATGTTTTGAGTGGGCATTGGTGATTTTTACACAATGGTGATGTCCCCATACCAAAGCTCTTTTTAATTTCATAGATTCTATTGATTTCACATCGTAATTTGGCCAATTCATGATTTCTTAAAAGCAATGCGTGGTTATTATGTGTTTTCTTTTGGGTGCCTCTATGGGAGGTCTTAGGTTTCAATTTCGACCCAAGTTCAGCCTTGTTAGTCCTGATTTATCTAGAACTGAAAGACCTTGTTGGGTACCCCCATATGACTAGGATTTCTGGTACCCCTTTCGGCTAGGATTTCTGCTGTTGTAATCCATCCTTGGCTTTTTTTGACTTGGTTAACAACAAAGAACAATAATGGCCACCTCCTTTCGGTCGGGTTTCTGTTTTTGCGCTGGTTTTTCCAGCATGTTTAATACTTCCCCATTTTATGCTTCATCCCAAGGAGCGGACACTAATTTATCTCATCGAGCCTTGACTCAAAGAGATAAACTTCGTTCCCTTCACCTAACAAGGCGCCCCCCATGATTGGAAATTTTTTCCGTTGGAAGACTTATGTCCAGCACCTAGGAAGGTTACCTAAGAAGGTGCTTCTTCGGTGGGCTTAGCAATTTTATCCATGGGACATTTTTACCATCTCCCTTCCAGCAAATGCTTGCTTAATTAAGTTCCACCTTTTGGTTTGTTGTTTGTCTTTAGACAGCGCACCCGGTTGAGATGATGTGCCTATGCACCTGATTTGGTTTGCATGTATCTCGCAATGCCTTTGAATCATCTTGCTCAAGATATGCTTTAAGAACCTTCCCTTTACAATTAAGATAGGTATGATTAGCTACTCCTATCATGCCTATATTTGAAAAATCAGTTTTCAGTGTACAGTGATGAGTACGGTACTCAAGTAAGCACATGATAACTTTCTCTGCATATGGCATTTGTAAGTGATTCATCGCCAAACATGAGTATAGCAAGTGGCAAAACAAAGTAGAACGACTACTACTTCTTAAGCAAATAGAATACAAAAGAAAAACTGAGTAATCAGGTGGAATCATGGGAATTTTAGTTCAAAATTCCATGATCAGAACACCAATCGCTGATCCTTAGTCAAGCATCAGTTCCGGGCTATTTTAGGCCCTTTCCACGGAGGGTTTGCTGCCTCTTGTTTGCAGAGGAATGGGACAGTGCCTCGCACATACTGTTGTAAATGGTTCTTTCTGACTAGCCTCTCGATTAGCGACTTCAAATGTCTGCATTCATTTGTTTTGTGTCCTGGTTGGTCATGGAATTGACAGAACCTTCCTGATTTCATGGTAGCATTTTTGACTTATATCCATTCTGGGATTGATATTTTATAGTTTCCTTCGTTGCCCTGAAGATATTCTCTATGGTGTCATTGAGGGGGGTAAACTAGGAATTTTTGAAAAAACATGGTCTCCTTCTGCGCTGCTTGGCTTCGCCTCCTGCACCTAGGATATTCTTTCGCTTTTCATCTCGTTCCGCGGAACGAGCATTTTTCTCCTTGCCAGATCTTTGCCAGGATCCATAACTATGACAGGAAGCTTCCGGAATGGAACTTTCTTGTTCAGCGGAATATTCCATTTCGCTTGCATGACTTGTTTGAGTGAACGGATCGTCAATGACACCTGTTGCGACTTTTATAGCAGGGGCCTGGATAACGAACATTGACTCGATCTCCTTTATCAACGTGTTGTTTGCAATATTTATTTGACTCGTTATCCCTGTCATTGCTTCTTCCAGCTCCCTTCTGTTTATGGCCACCTCGACTTGTAACAGTTCCTTTTCTCCGTAACGGATGGTAGGCGATGTGTCAGCACCGGAGACGTCACCAACTTTGTCCGCAGCAATTTCACTCAGCATGCTCATGATCTCAGGTACAACGTTTCCCAGAAAATCTTGTCAGATCCGAATAGGAAGAGAAACGGACACAGCCCCACGGTGGGCGCCAAAATGTTTGCACCAAAAATGGTCTAAACACCCAAGGTACTAAACTGTACTTCACCAATTTGGTAGGAAATAAATGGAACCGTGTTTAATCAGCAATAAAAAGTGAAAATGCAAGAAAAGTAAAGTAGAGACGTGATTTAGAGGGGTTCAGCCGTTGATGAGGCCTACGTCCACTATGGGGGTGATTTCCTGCCTTATAATGAGAATTACAAAGTACATCCGCTCTCTCTTTTCATACATTTCTTTATCCACTCAATATACCCTCGTTTATATATTTCAATCTAAGGAATTATACAAGAGAGTAGTAGAACTTGAGTAGAAGAAGGATGGATGAATGATTAAGAAGAAGGATGTCTTCGTTTTCCTTCACCGTAAGATTGTCCGTGATGCCATGGCCGAATCTGTGGTTGAGGATGAAATTCAGCAGCATTTCATGGTTATTTTCTAAGCCCCCTGTTATGTTCGTAGCGATGGTGTATTTATAGGTGAACTTTCCTTGGTAAGTGATCTGGAATCCATTTATCCAGGTTGTGGATCGTTCCTTCTGTTAATTACAACCATGCCACTGGCTAGCTGTAGCCAGCTGTCCGTGGCTGTATCCAGTTATCATGTGCGGATGGCTCGTTGGAACGAGTATCTTGAATAGCTGAGCGGGTACAATGTAAGCGAGCATCCTGTGAGCGCTTTGGGAGATCTTGTGAGAGCGGAATGCGGGTCTGGAGTTGATTCTCCTTTGTTCCTTGCGCGACTGTCCTTCTTGGTCCAAGGGCGCTCGTCTTCTTGCTGCCTTTGTATGGCACTGTTAGGCTTTATAGCTATGTTATGAGATCGCTCCCGCTTATGTTGAATAGGCGACTTGCTTTACTTCGGTGTTTGAGTGGTTCTCGGGATCTGCAACCTTTATCTTTATCGGGTCGCACTTCTCATAATATGTTATGACGTTGTCTTCGGTCTCACTGGTTGACTTAACCTGCCTTGGGTTCGATATGTGCGGTTGCATCATGCACGACCGATCCTGGTGATATCCGCCTTGTATCCTTTACCCAATGTGCGTATGGATTTTTAGGGATTAACAATTATGAATTCAGATCTGGAAGAGGGAATTAATGTTAATAAAAAAAGATTATTGAATCATAAAAGAAAGGTAAACCTCTAAGAACCAATCTATTTAAATTATTTCTCTTTCCTTTCTCCTTTCATGAAATAATAAATCCATGGTCGCTTGGTCGTGAATCAAATTAAAGGAAAAAGGAAAACCATGGATGATAGAATGAATCAGATCCAAAATTTAGGGAAAGCTAAAAGGTGAGTGGGTTTAAGCTATAGCCTTTAGATAATGTTATGACTATCGTTTAGCATTCCCATTTTTAATAAATTGTGAAATGGCTAGTTTAATTATAAATTGCTGTTGTAGCGAATTGAAATGTTGATATGAATATGTCACAAAATTCCTATGTTGAATCGGCTAAGTTATTGAATGTTTACATGTTGGAGAAAATAAACTTGCTAGGATATGAATAGCCGATTCAGTGATTGTAATTACATGCTTTACTTGGGACATATTATTGATTGAACGACATGTTAAAATAATTATCTGATTGAATGTTTACGTGTCCTAGTAGAATTAAACATATGTTGAAAATGACATGCGACGAAATATAGGCAAAAATTGGACGACATGTAAATTAGATTACTGTAAACTATATTACAGTAAAAAGGATAATATGTGTAAAATTTTCATGTAATTGGATTTTGGAACATAACATATATTATGTTTTGAGATTTTAATTTGGAAGCGCAATTTGATATGAACATAAGTGATTAAATGAAATTGAATATGCCTAGGATTACAATTAGAAATTGTAAATACACTTATGGCCCAAGGTTAGGTTGCATTAGTGGCGGAAGTCTGCCCGGACCCGACCGGCATATCCAGCAGCCACTAACGTTGAACCTAATGCGAGAGGCCTAAGTGAAAGAATTAACAACATGTGCTAAGACGAGGTTAAGTCAGCTTGTGGTAGAAGTATGCCGGGACCTACCCGACAAATCCAACGTCCATAAGTATAGGCTTAATGTGAGAGGACCAGTGCTTATATATATATATATATATATATATGTATGTATGTATATAACAAGATATGAATAAATGGCAAGGATGGTAATTAAATGTCTAACTAAGAAAATAAGAAAAGAAGGGATGTAATGAACTGAGTTAGTGTGATAAGAGGGAAAAGTGATGTATTTCCCTAAATGACTTATTTCTGAGAACGTTGTTGCAAGTAAGCCACAATAAATAAAGAAAAGTAAAGAAATTACTTGCTGCCATGAATTTAGATGGGAAAACATGATGAAAATAAATCATTGATTCCTTCTATCAAACTGATAAGGTGCATGAAGTGTTTCCTTAATATAATAAGGAACATATATTACAGTGAATGAATAATAATGGTTTACAACTGTAAATGGTTTAAAAGGGGAATGATAATAACCTATTATAAATAAATAACATTAATGAAAATTTTGTATAATAGATAGACTTGTCCTAGGGACAAGTGAATATTATAACTTAGGTTATAACAAACTAGTAAGGGAATGGGATAACTAGTGAATTAAGTTAAGTGATACTTAATTGTAAATTAAGCAATCAGAAAAGGGGAAAACCTGAAACCAGTTAAGAAAAAGGGAAAAAAAATATTGTACTTAATTATAAATTAAGTAGTCTCGGAGTATGAAACCCGCGAGTAAGAAAAACATGTTTAGACTTATCCTTGGGACAAGGGGAAATTATAATATAGGTTATAATAAATGGGCAGAGAAACTTATTAATGGGCCTTAGTTAATAGAACTAATTTAATAAGTAAACACCGATAAGTCGTATTGACGACGTAAAGTGGAATTATGATTAAATGTGAAAGGATGAGGAAAACTTATGAAATGAAATAAGTTATATTTAATCATAAACGGTAAGTGACATGTTAATTGGAAACATGTGAATTGGATATACTTAATTACATATTAAGTAAAACATGTTATTGAAATCAAACAGGAATATAAAAGGGATTGTGGATCACAGACCTTGGGCTACAATCTAGAGAATAACATGTTGTAATTTTATTAATAAACTTAAATGGGTTAAGTTATAAATTGAATTAATAAGTAAGGGTAACTTGGTAAACTCGAAAAGGAAGTCAATGTGAAGGAGAATAACCAAGTTAATTTAGAAAACTCACGAGGTGGCGCAAGCGCGTAATTAATGGTTAGACGTTGGGTCTAATGACATATAAAACTGAGGCGCTTGGACCGGTCCATACGTTAGAGGATGAATAACCCTAAAGGGTAGATTATCGGGATGTCAAAAGATACAAAGAGGAGCGCATGTTCATCTAGATATTCTTGTAGGCTCCAACGGACTGGGTTAAAAAGCACGCGGCTTCCAGGGACATAGGGTACTTTTGGTATTCCTCTACGATTGGCAGATGATTCACCTGTGCTCACAGAGGTTAGGTCTGCGTGGGTGAACCAATGAGTATGCCTTGATTGCAATAATAAAGGGCAATCAAAAGACTAAGATGGACCGGCACGATTCGGCGAGACCAGTTAGTGCCCTGTGATAGCAACTCGTCGTCTACCTACCATCTTCTGTCAGTACGTAAAGCGGAAAGGCGGAGATCTCCAAAATACCATATACTTTGCTACCTAGTTATGGGTGAGGTTGGCCAATAGATTTGAAGGGCATAGGGGCTGGGGTTAAATTCTCATTCTTGATATTCTTGGGTGCCTTTCATTAGTTGAGGGAGGGGTCTAGTGGGACCATAGCCACTGTAAAAGCAAAACTTAGCATCTGCAATCGGCAGATATCTGAAAGCTCTCGACGAGTTCCGTTTTTCTTGATTAGCCTTGCCATGGGACTCGGGCGCGCATATAGAGAACATGTGCAATAGACATTGAGAATGATTGACGATACGAACGTGGGAAAGTCTAGGTACACTCATGTCGCTCTGGGTGGTGTATCATAATACTAGAGGGTATTATTTAAGGATGGAACCTAATTCGATCTAATGGTTCAAAGATGGCAGTCTGGACACTTACGTAATATAGAAGTAGTGGTTCTTTGCAGACGTAGCATTGACATATATATATATAGAAATCCGTACGACATTCAGGCATAGGATTAGGGACTGTTATATTCCTGCGATAATACGGTGGAGACCATGCGAGTAGGGTACCATGGGGTGTACCTTAGTTGGGGGTAGCTACTACATATACACTATATTAGGTTAATCTACTAGGGAGTAGATGGGTGCGACATGTGTAAGCCTTGAATGCTAATAACACAGATAACCTAATAAATTAGAAAATGTATTTGAATGGTATATGTAAAATTATCCAAAGTGTATAGTTTAAATCCAGTCACACAGGACTTATGTTCTGACCCCCCTCCTCACAACATTCGCAGGTTTGGTTCATGACAGAGACTGTATAGCTTTGGATACTGGTTTAGCAGTATTATTATTAAGGTAAATCTATGTTTTGATTACATTATATTTTATTTCTTCTGCTGTGAGATGTTTTCCGAGCTCTGACATGTTTCATGTCTCTGTCTTTTCTATAGGATAACAGAGCAAACCAATCCGCGTTTCGATAGATCGGAATTTTGAAAAAAAAATCGGTCTATTGAAATTGGGGTTGTCACAAAAAGACTCTCAAATAGCTGACGCAATGGATAAATTAAGTAGAGAAGAGACCTCTGGTCACCTTAATAAATAAGCTTGAAAGAAGCCATGAGTACGCAGTTATGTTTGAGCACCACTTACCATCCTCTGACAGAAAGGGTCGATAGGATTTTGGAAGACCTTTTGAGGAAATGTTAGCATGACACGGCAGAAGTTGTACTGCCAAGTATACTAGAAGAAGAAAAGGTGGAAGGACAGGCGACAGTGAAATGAGTTCCAATGCATATTCTGGAAACAGAAATTAAGAAGCTACGAAATCGTGAAGTTAAGACAGTCAGAGCAATATGGAGTGAAGCTCAAGAAGATGCGACTTAGAAGACTGAAGACTAGATACGCGCATCATATCATACCCTTTTTGATGGTATATCCTTGATCTCTCTTTTTCTGTAAAGTTTATTTGATAGTCTTTATCTTTTAAGTATATCCTCTCGGTCCAATCCTCGATCCTTAGGTAGAAACCAATGGTTGTATACATTTATTTGAAATATGCTATGATTGATGGTTGCAAGTGGTTGCTAGTGGTTTCTCGTGGATGCATATACACACACACACTAGGTACAAGATTGGCTCAGTCACTTTCATATTGCATATGCATATATGTGTATATATATGGATTGAAACTTGATGTGTTATCATATGGATGTTGCATTTGAATGAATGATTGAGCACTCATGTAGAAGTTATAAAGCACGATTACGAATAATTGCATACATGATGGACTCATAGCACTGGCATAATTTGCATTAAGGAGGTCAATTGAATCAGTAGACTACCTAATTTTGCATTAGATAAGGGCATGTACACACATTATGCATATGATCATGAAAGCATTAGAAATCCTTTTAAGGATAATGGATGCCTGTGTGAGACGACCCCGAACCCCGTACTGACGGCGGCAAGGGTAATCCTTGGAATATAACACATAAACAGATAACAGCAGGACAAAATTAAATAAATACACTAGATAATGCACAACAGAATATACTGGATAAAAGTAATCATCAGAGTTACACAGTATACAGGATCATACTTAGTACAAATACAGTTCAACTATACATAAATGTCTACAGCAGAAAACAAACATAATGTACAATAGGAGCTGAACAGCATAAAAAGAGATAAATGATAGAATCCATCTTCAACTCAGCTATCCAGAGAAAGCCAGCTAAAACCTGAATACAAGGCTGCCCGTGTAGAAAGAGGGGCACCCGAGTTTGAAAGTGAAACAAACTACGAGTCAGTCATGGGACTGGTATGAGAAATCTATTCAACACATTTAATATATGGCTAATCACAGGACCACGTCGCTTTCGTGGAACGGGTTTACTCCATCGGATCGCCAGTGCTTTAAAACAGATAATTCTTTGAAACATCGCAATGCTTTTTATAAATATGAAGCCATTATAAGACTCAGTTCCCATCACACAATGCAACGCAAACCGTAGGATAGAGTTTTACCTTATAATGGCCAAAATATGCTTGATACGAATAAAACAAAAGCATTTGATATTATTACTAGTGTTTATAAGTGTCAAAACCAATTTCAATCATAACTATCAATCATAGACGGCATGGGTACCATATATCATGTCGCCATATATATATATATATATATATATATATATATATACACAATCAAAACCGCACAGTCACGTATTTGGAAATTGGATTTCCGTCATGAACCAAGGCAAAAGATAGTCCTTACCGAATTCGAGACTGCCTAGCCCGAGCCTCAGGACCCAGACACAGGTGAGCCCTTGGAGCGATAGGGTCGGTCCACCGATGTGGATTAAAATTCCTGAACACTACGTTTCCCCACCCTATGGGGCGTAAATGAGCCAACGAATGACTCCATCGGTCCCGGATCGACCGATATATCTGAGGCGCCTCGCTATCCATCATCCACATAAGTAAAATGTCAGGCCGTGTAAAAACACTGACACAACTCCTAGCTAGGAAGAAACGCATGCCCTCCCTGGGTTCTCCCGTTTCTGGTTCATACCGGGGTGTGAGGCTCGCGAATTCACGTTATACACAAAGCTACGCCACACAGGCGGTGCTTTGATCATCGATCACAAGACTTTGCTTTTCAATAGAAGCCCTGATCACTGCATCTTAGCATGTCACAAAGGCAATTCATACCATGCAACTGATGGCTATCAATCACATAGAATAAATTCCAATGTCAGACACACAATCCATTTACAAGTCCGTTCTGGGTCGGAACGAAACCGGAGGCACTATATACCTCGTAAACCCATCGATCTCCACGTACGTCTGGACGATCACCACTCATTATCCATATTTCGGGATGCCTCCCAATCACGACATCAGTTACCATCCAAACGAGGTGAAGATTTCCGGTCTTCGACCACCGTCTTCATCTTCGATGTCTTATCGTCGATTCAGTTATTCAGAATGGGATAAACCCGGTCTTTCTGAGCAACTCACGTATATAATAAACACGTGCTACACAAACACTACATACGCATCATTTCAATTCATTAGTCACTAACCGTCAATCATTAAGAGAACGATTTCCCAAATATTAACCCCGAAGGCCGAAACCAACATCAGATCAAAATCCAGGAAACCATTCGACTTAGCCAACCTTCAGTTAGTTTCTAAATTTCACATCCATATCATTTATAATATTTTATAACGATTTATCGCTATTTTTATTTATTTTAAAATAGCCAATTTATTCAAAACGGCGCTTCGGGCCATAACGCGGTCGTGGCGCTGTTTTTCTTCAGATTTGATTTACACATATCTGAAAATCTAACCATTGGATCTTCACAAAATTTACATCATTACAAAGATCTTTTCAAAACGAATCCAATGGTTCCAGTTTCGGGAAAATCCGACGGTCGGATCTCCCGTTACAATCGTTTGAAGTTTCGATTTCAAAATACAAACTGCAGCGTCGTTATTCGATTTAATATAATTATATTTGTATATATAAATATAAATATAATCGATTCTGGTGCTGTTTTTCTTCAGATTTGAATTAAAAATTCCAGACAATCCAACCGTTGGATTTTTACAAAGTTGGTGCCGTTGGAAAGATATTTCCAAAGCGAACCCAACGGTTGCGCTTTCGGGAAAATCCGATGGTCGGATCTCCCGCACTAATCGTTTGAAATCACGGTTTCAAAATACGAACTGCAGCTTCGTTATTCGATATATTTCAATTCTATATATATATGTGTATATATATATATATATCGATTCTTCGATTTCAAAACTATATGATTTTCATACATTTGATAAAAATGATATTTTTATCTATCTGTCTTCCATTTCAACACTTCACTATTTTTAACAATTCATGTATATAGTAAAAATGTGATTTTTATTGTAAAACGATTTATTTCAAAACACGACTATTTTATATAGTTAATATAGGTGATAAAAATAGGATTTTTATTATAAAACAATTTATTTCAAAACAAGATTATTTTATATAGTTCATATAGGTAATAAAAATAGGATTTTTATTATAAAACAATTTGTTTCAAAATACGAATACCATTCAACACATGAATTTCAATTCAACGAATGAATTTAGATTCAACACTTGAAGGTTTTTTATCATTTATATATATAGATAAAAAGGTGATTTTTATATTTAAAACACGAATACCATTCAACACATGAATTTCAATTCAACGAATGAATTTCGATTCAACACATGAAGGTTTTCTATAGTTTATATGTATAGATAAAAATGTGATTTTTAATGTTAAAACAATTTATTCAAAACAATATTATTTTATATAGTTCATATTGATGATAAAAATAGGATTTTTATTATAAAACAATTTCTTCAAAATATGAATACCATTCAACACATGAATTTCAATTCAACGAATGAATTTCGATTCAACACATGAAGGTTTCCTATAGTTTGCATATATAGATAAAAAGGTGATTTTTATATTTAAAACATGAATACCATTCAACACATGAATTTCAATTCAACGAATGAATTTCAATTCAACACATGAAGGTTTTCTATAGTTTGCATATATAGATAAAAAGGTGATTTTTATATTTAAAACACGAATACCATTCAACACATGAATTTCTATCCAACGAATGAATATCGATTCAACACACGAAGGTTTTCTATAGTTTATATATATAGATAAAAAGGTGATTTTTATATTTAAAACACGAATACCATTCAACACATGAATTTCTATTCAACGAATGAATATCAATTCAACACATGAAGGTTTTCTATTCAACAGACGAATATAATTTCAACACAGGAAAATAATTCTAACACATGAATATTATTCAAAATTTCGGCAGCATAACAGCAGGGTAGTTAAAACTGGGACCGTCCATAGTACGGCTCCTCGCTCTACCTTAAAGCCTCGCAGCTTTTGACAATGAGAAATCATGCATCTAGTTCGCATGCAGGCGGCATGCATATTTTTCATTTCCACAAACTAATCCTATGTGGTTTCAACCAAATATTTCTTAACCACAAACGGGTATTTTCCAACCACGATTAATCAATTTCAACCACAAACAATTCTAATCAACCATTCGTAATCAACCAATTTTCACACCAATCACAACCAATAAATATCGTCCATGGTTTGTGGACGAGGGGCGTATATATATATATATATATATATATATAAGCATTTCTCTTCTATTTCAACACACATATAATTTTTACCATGCATATATAACTTATATATCGAACGCACAACTTATACAACGCTTATACAAGAGGTGTACAACGCTTATATAAATCATACATCGACTATATAATTTATACATCGTCGTTTTCCATTTCGTTTATAAATTAGAAATCTCACATTGCTTTTCGCATTGCCAAAAATTGTAGAAAGCTCAGAAAAATATGCGGTCTCTTCTAGAATGTAGAAGACGTCCTTGCGGTCACGATGTTTCCTGTTTCATCGAATTTCGTTATCACACGTAAAAGATATAATTTTTAAACGAAAATCAAACTTTGCGACAGTTTTAAACTGTTGATAACAGTTTACTTAAACAACAGCCGTTACCTTTCGGAGATGCTCAAAACTAGGTTTCAATTTTACTCGAAATCCATGAAGCTTGAAGGGGATCGGGCTACACGACGTTGAAGAGGGAGGAGGAGGCTACCTGCGCATGGTGGAGGGGCCCACTTCGGTGGCCTGAGGAAGCCTCGACAGCGGAAGGAAGTCGTCGACTTCGACGAGGTGGTTCTCCTCGTACAGGCGACGGTGGCTGGTGTACCTGGTAATGATTTGAAGCCCTCGAAGAGTTCTTCAAAAAGTTCAATAGTGGTGAGGTCTAATTTTGACCGTGGAGGAAGGAATTAGAGGGGGAAGCCAACGAGCGGTTTCCGTCGCACGATGGGGTCAACGGGGGTTTTCTGGGGTTTTTTTATTTTAATTAATGAATGAAATTTTCCTATTCGCCGATATTTATATTAATATGAAAATTGGGGTTTTCATAAACGAACTTCAATTCAAACCCAACGACTGTCGCCCCTAGCGTTTTACCCCCATTCCGAACACAACGGGATATGTTTCGTAGGCCCATTCGACTGTTTCAGTCAGTTTTCCTTCAAATTAAAATATAAAACATTCAATATTCAATTTGAACGTACATTTCAATTTGCAAGGGCCACAAACTGATTCGAAAAATTCCAGAAATATAAATCTGGCTATGTTTTGACGATACGGTCGCAACAAAACTAGTTTCGTTGAATTCTGAGATCGTTTGAAAAATAGCCCATTTCTGGTCGATCCAATTTAACTATAATTGGCCAAAACACGTTTTCCTTTGCCACGCTCACATACTAGCTTCAAAAATTATGAAATTTGAAACCTAGCAAAAAATTCACATCCCGGATCCAACAAAAGTGGTTTCGTCGAATTCCGAGGTCGTTTGCAAAATGGCCAATTTCACGGGCTATATAAATTCCATAGCGACCTTTCTGAAAATTCATTTGGCTATAACTTTTGCTTCCCGCTATGAAACTTCGATTTTTCAGATTCGTTAGAAAGGTATTCACTAAAAAATTTAAATATTTTTGGTTTCACTCAAATCCGTTTTGTTTTGCACCCGGTACAGTCAGTCAAAGTTTGAATTCAAATTTTGAAACTACCGCGCCATTTCAGGCCTTGTTTATAATTAGAATTAATTATATTCCTTTTCAATTGTTGATTCAAACTCAGTTTTCATCTTTATTATTTAAAATCCACTATTTTAGCCAATTTAAAATTTTTTAAATTGGTTCAGATTTTCCGGGTCGTTACACTGTGATTGATGGTTGAGTAGATGGATGTTGAATGTTAGGATACATTCTTCTTATCTTAGAGATTTTGGGGACGAAATCCTTTAAAGGATGGGAGAATGTAACACCCCATATTTTCTGTGTATGTTAAAGTAACGAATTAAAGAATACTTAATTTTAAAAGTGGGAATTAAGGGAAACGTGTTATGCCGTTGTGTTTGTCTTGGAATTCTTCTTGGGATAGAGTCCGAGTTTTGTAAATCAGACAACGTATGAAGAAGTTATAAGCCGTAGAAGTTTATATATGTGCAAGGAAGTATATATATATATATAAAAAATCATCTCCAAAACCAAAATAAGTCAAAGACGAGTGAGCGAGAAAGATCCCGCTCAAATGGTATCGACCCCTCTTTTGAGGGGTCGACATAGGTGTCGACCCGGGTAGACATAGGTGTCGACCCCCCTTAAAGTGGTAGACCCCTTCCGAGATCCAGTTCCTGTGGCGATTTCTATAGTTCTGAGATGATGTGGCCTTCTCTGATTAGCCAAGTGACGAATTCTGATGTATTAGGGCTTATGTGTCGTACTGTGATTGGCTTAGTGACAAATTTCTTTGGCTTGGATGGCTCTGATTACTCCTAGACTGATCTAAAGGCTAGAATTAATCCTAGACTTCTATATAATCAACTCAAACCCTAAACCTAAAACACATAAGCACATTCTATGAAGCCGTCATGTTGTCACTCTCTAAACTAGCGTAGCCTCCATCTTCTTAAAACTAGAATATCTTCTTCAACAAGAAATCAATTAGAAGAACATCAATAGTCTACATCAAAGGAATAGCTTAACAAATTCAGAAATCAGATTCCAGAATACAAGAACTGTTCTTTTTTTGTAAGTTCAGTTATATTTCAGATTTTAAATATATAAAAGTCATGACTTGAAATAAATTGAATCTAGAACTGTTCCTAATTGTGATTCTGATTCATGTTTATTCTTATGACAAATCTGAAATTCACTATGCCTATGAGATTATTGTGATTTGTAAAACTGAACCTATCATACTGTAAATTAATTTGGTGATGCTTTTATGTTATGTTATGTACATGTTCATAAACTAAGTCATGTTCATATATGCTTATATGTTTAGATCTACATGCTTGCTTTTATGTTATGTTATGTACATGTTCATAAACTAAGTCATGTTCAAATATGCTTACATGTTTAGATCCAAGTTAATACATATGTTTAAGATCTATGTAAATTCCTGTTCATATGCTTAAGATCTATGTTAATTGGATCTAACTCAAGTACAAGTTCACATTGATATGCTTGATTAAGTTTGTATTATTCATGAAAAATTTGTATTACACATGCTTAGTTGATTCATGTTATTTTGTGATGTTGGAATGCTACATGATCCTTTCTTTTCCCTTTTGTTTATGAGTTAGGCTAATTTGCGAGCCTAAAGTTCTATGTAAATAATTCGAACGAATAACGGGGGGAAACGTTGGGGTAAAACATTAAATTTACATGCTAATGGCATAGATCGGCTCATGATCATGTAAATGATTAATAGCATGAAATGGCATAATTTGTATACCATTAATTATGAACATAATTTAAATAGTTTTTTTTTTTGAAAAAAGTAAAGATGTGTGATCCTCCTTAAGGAGGAGAGCACACATATATAATATAAAATGCATGAAATATAATATCCAAATACAGACCCTGATATGAAAATACAACCAAACTGTCTCCCCTAAAATATATATAGAGAAAAATTGATAGATGAGCTCCGGCAAGGCCACCGCCCATCATACCTCTATATCGAATTCCGGCAAAGCCACCACCCGATATGAGGTATATCTACTTCCCTACATTTACCAACACTATACAGAAAAATGGGAGACACAATACGCCCCAAATGACTCTCATACTCCCCATACACAACTAAATCCAATCGTACAGCAAAGAATACTCCAGACTACTATCCATAAAGCTCCTCCTCTACACTGAACACCTGAAAATCAATCCATGTAGCTATCCACTTTGTTCTTTAGTATATCCTTCACCTGTAATCCTGAAAAATAACTAAAAATACCCCTCATCGTTAACTTTCGCATATATGTAGGAATATATAATAATATAATTAAATATATATTTATATATATATGTATATATATAAATATATATGTATACCATTATATATTCATACATATATGCAATATAAAAATGATAAGGTACTGAAAGGAAAATATTCTATCATCATCAAGTTAAGAGATTAATACATATATGTTATACTAATATCGAATCCTATAGCATCTAATAAGTTGTTATTATTACCGTCTAATGACCAAGATCAAAGCTTTTGAGTATATTAATAATCTTATCAATCCCTGCACTGGCCCATCCTATATTCAAGACCTTTTCAGTCTCTACTGCTGTTATCCTTTTGCCCACAACCCACAGATCTGGTAATGCTAACCCTACCAATTAATGAATAACCACCACCTCTAATGCATAAGCTACATCCTAATACAGTCCCATACTCCTTAAACATCCGCATAGAATAAAATTCATTCCTACTGCATTCAATCCTATTTATTTAAAAACAGCTTAGATTAATTGAAATGTAACGGCTATCCAACCCAACCATACGGCTTTCCTTTCAGATCTTCGCTTAGTCCTTCCACCATCAATCCTGCTTATATTGTCAATATCATCAAACATCTGAAGTTATAATTCACTTTCAGAATGTGTTCAGATTAATCTAACTTGAATCAGAGAACTGGGACTTACTAAATAGTTAAAAAGATGCATTATGAAAGCATATATGTCACAACATATATTGTGCCTAAAGAACTCATATATTTTAAACTGTCTTACCATACCCGCTTTTACTACTTTCCCCTTTAATTATGAATTTATTTTATACTTATATGTATATATACATATATTTATAAATGTATATTTATGAAAATATAATCTTGTATATATGTAAATATATATATATATATAATATGTATATATATATTATTATTTTCAAACCGTACTTATATATGACTAAAACCATAACTAAGCTACTAAAAAATACAATTATCCTTGTCCAGTCTAGATTTTTATACACCAATACGTAATCTATTGTTACAAAAGTATCTATTGATACATATAAATAATCCCAAATTTACCCTGACCTTTTTCAAATAGTTACCAAAGCTAAAGTCTCTAAAAAACTTATACCTTGAAGAGGTCATCCATTCCAAACAGTAATAAACTATCTTAATTATTATTTTATCGGATGACACTAAAGCTGATTGAAAGAATCTCTGGTTTCTTTCCGTCCAAATGAACCAACTAATGATAACGATTAAGGAGTCAGTTATATATCTGCTTTTGGATTTATACTTAAATCTATAATGGCTCCAATATTTTTCACAATTATCAACGGTATTCAAACTATCCATAACAAAAATCCTTAATACCGTGATTAAAATATAATTAGTAAAATTACAAGAAAAAAATAAATGATCTACATCTTCGTCTAATTGATCACAAAAACAACAATTAACATTAAATATAACTTTTTTCTTCTTTAAAAGCTCCACTGTATTAAGTTTCTTATGGACTATCAGCCACATTAGAAACTTGGCTTTAGGAGGGGAATTTGCACTCCATATATACTTAAAAGGTATGAGAGACATACCTGAAAAATTTATTAGTTTATACATTGATTTGACAGTGTATACTAAACCCTTATCCAATCCCCAACTAATGGAATCCCTATACACGTCCAGATGATATAAGTTTAATTTTGCTTTTAATAATGCCATTTGCCTTAACAATCCCCCCTCTAAAATGTTGGTAAACGAAAACTCCCATGGAGGGTCTGAATCCCTTCTATAAACATCCTCAATTAATGAATTCTTGAAATCACAAATATTAAAAAGATCAACAAATTCAATTTTAAGAGGTATACTAGATAACCAAACATCATGCCAAAAATAGGTAGAGTTACAAGAGTGAACTGTCATTTTATAACCTAACTTGAATAAATCAAAACAGTTTAGTACTTCCTTCCAAAAATGAGATAACCTATTAGACCAGCTAACCCCCGATCCCACAAGAAATTCTCCCTCAGAATAATAAGATTTTGAAACTAAATTCTTCCAAGTAGCTATTATATCAGAATTTCTAAATTTCCATAACCATTTAGTTAATAAAGAGGAATTAAAATTATGTAAATTAATGATGCCTAAACCCCCATCACCCTTAGGCTTACAACACAATTCCCAATTAACTAAGCATTTATAAACACTACAATTAGGACCTCCATTCCAAAGGAAATTCCTTCTAATTCTGTCAATTTTCTCAATTACCAACTTAGGACAATGATGAACTGTCATCCAATATGTGGGGATAGCTGATAAAACTGAATTTACTAATACTAGTCTACCTGCTCTCGAGAGAAATCTATTATTCCAACTCATTAATCTATTGTTGATTTTATCTATAATAATTATCCAGTCTTCCTTTTTAAGCTTTGACGGTCTAATTTTAAATCCTAAATAGTCAAGCGGAAACTTCATTGTAGAACAATTAAAGGTGCTCGCAACTAATGACTCTACGTTATTACTATCGTTAAGGACCATGACAGCACTCTTTTCAAAATTTATGCAAAGTCCGGACAACATCTCAAAGCTATATAAAATGAACTTAAGAGCAGTAACATGCTCAGGTAAATGAGACGAGAATAATAGAGTGTCATCTGCAAACTGGAGTATTGATAGTTCGTTGTGAAACGTCTCATTACCAACATTACCTAATATACCTAGACTACCTGCCCTCTTAATAATTCTAGTAAAAACATCGGCTGCTAAATTAAATATGAAAGGCGAGAGAGGATCACCTTGTCTAAGACCTCTCTTAGACTGGATCTTCTTACCAACTACTCCGTTAACGACAATACTAGAACATCCCGACTTAAGCAAAAGCATAATCCAATTTGACCATCTAACGCTGAAACCCCTAGCAAGACACAGATCACAGATAAAATCCCAATTGATAGAGTCAAAAGCCTTCTCAAAATCTAATTTCAAAATGGCACATGTAAAATTATTTTTAACACAAACATTAATATATTCCTGTACTGCCGCTACCCCATCTACTATATTTCTACCCTTAATAAACGCTGTTTGTGAGACATCTATAAGGTCATTCATTTTTGTGCTTAGTCTGTTTGCAAGAACTTTGGATATGATTTTTACCGAAACATTAATTAATGAGATGGGTCTGAAATCTTTAAGAAACTTAGCCCCCACTTTCTTATGTATAAGAATGACATTGGCAAAATTAAAAATTCCTAATCTCAAATTACCATTATAAAAATCATTAAATAGATTAATAATGTCGGTCTTTATAATCTCCCAAAACTGTTTATAGAAGATAACAGAAAATCCATCTGGCCCTGGGGCTTTGTCGCTAGGCATATCACATATTGCCTTCCATATCTCTCTCTCCGTGAAAGGACAATCTAGATCCAATAAGTCAATCCTTGAGGATGACGGATAAATCTCATTCCATCTAACATTAATCCTCCTATTTATTCTAGTTCCTAATATCTGTTTATAATACCTAGTGAAAGGGTCATTTAGATTCTTCTGGACAGACACCTCTTCTTCATTAATAATGATGGAATGAATCAAATTATCCCGTCTCCTTTTATTAGCTATACTATGGAAAAATTTCGTGTTATTATCCCCTTCTTTTAACCATTGGACTCGGGATCTTTGTCTCCACATTACCTCTTCTTTTTCCATAATCAACTTAAGTTCATTTCTCAGATTGTTTAGTCTGTCCCTCTCATTTGTACTAAGAATTCTATTTTCGCCTACTTTATCTATGTCTAACATTTCACATAGTATCTTATCTTTTTTAATTCTAACATTACCAAATATGTACTTATTCCATCTTTTGAGAAAGAACCTCAGTTTTCCTAACTTTGCAACAAAAATCTTTGCTGAATTATCTTTGTACAAATTATTAATATAACTCAATGAATTCCATTTAACCTTAACCAAATTACTAAAGCTATTGTCTAATAACCACATCTTCTCAAATTTAAAATTACTACTTATTAATAGATTCGAATCACATGAAAGAATAATTGGACAATGGTCAGACAATAAAAATGGTAGACCTTTAACCCTACATATTTCATATCTATCCTCCACCTCTGAGTTAATAAAAATTCTATCTAACAGAGCATAAGAAGGAATATCTCTAACATTTGACCAGGTGAACATTCTATTATAAATTGATATCTCAATCAAATTATTAACTAAAACAAATTCATTAAATTCCTCCATGTCCGAGAAGTCGCCTTCTCTAGGTGATCTCTCCCCTAAAAATCTTGTAACATTAAAATCACCCCCTACAATCCATTGATTGAAGGAGTGATTCCTAAAGTCGGAACATTCCATCCACAACCGTCTTCTATCTATTTTATTATGTGGTCCATAAACGTTTGATATACCTAAAAGGGAATTATCTACTGTCGATGCTAAAATAACATGCAAGGAATACAACATAGGTAGTTCCTGTACGATTCTGAATTGATTTTCTTTCCAACCAATCATTAGTATATATAGGCCCACAAACTTAATCGTTAAATAAATATGCTTGAATCGGTGGGAGGGTTAAGTACATCTCGTGTAGGTGGGTTATATTTGTATATATAGGCCCACAAACTTAACCAGTTGGAAACCCTAGTAACGGGGACCCATTTCAGTAGTAACCCACAAAGATGTATCATGGTACCCTGAACTAGGCAGGGTAGGGCACGATTACTGGGCTGATGATAAATGGTCAAAATAGCGGCAGGGGGTACGTCAGTGTAATAACCCGGAAATCTGAGCCAATTTAAAAAATTTATTTCGGCGACTTTAGCGAATTTTGAATATTTAAAATGAATTATTTTAAATAAAAACGACGAGAAATTTATTTTGAATAGAATTCGAACGTATATATTTATTTGAATCGTAGTTAGAATATAAATATTTTATTTTATTATTTAAAGGAATTGAAAATGGTGTGGTAGTTCAAAAATTCGATTTCAAATTTCAAATGAATGTACAGGATTCAAAATAAACCGGATTATAGCGAAACCAAAAATATTTGAATCTATTTTAGAATATCTTTCCAACAAATCTGAAAAATCGAAATTTCACAGCAGGGATAAAAATTTATGCCTAGTTGAAAATTCAGAATAGTCGTTGTGGAGTTCTGGCCCTTAAAAATGGAAATTTTGCAGACGACCTCGGTTTTCGATGAAACCACTTTTGTTGGATCCATGATGTCAAGTTATTGCTTGGTTTTAAAATTCGTAATTTTTCGAATCAACATGTGAGCATGGCAAAGGAAAACGCGGTTGACCAATTTTAGTTGATTTTAATCAACTGGAAAATGGCCATTTTTCAAATGGTCTCAGAATTTAACAAAATTAGTTTTGTTAGAACTGTAACGTCAATATGAAGCAAGAAAATATTTTTTAGGAATTTTTAGATTCCTTATGTGACCCCGGTAAATTGAAATGTGCGTTCAAATTCAAAATATAGAGTTATATTTTGATTTTGATGAAAACTGATTGAAACAATCGTATCAACTTACGATACATATCCCATTGTGTTCGGAATGGAGGTAATTAGCTATGGACGACAGTCGGTGGGTTCGATTTCGAGGTCAAAATTAAAAGTTGCTTTTTGAAATTAAATAAATAAATAAACCCTCTCTCTCTCTTCCTCTATACACTCAGCCCCTTCCCCCCCCCCCACGTTTACTTTTCAAAATCGAAAAAAAAACAAAGCAAACCCGTCGTCCCCCATCGTGGAATGCGCCACCGCGCCCTCCGGCGTGCCGCCAATGGCGCGGTCGCCTCCAGCTCTGCCCCCTCTCGCCATTCTTCCTCTCCTCTCCACCATGCGAGACCACGAGCCCCTTTTACGAACCCCCCCATCAACCCTAGAATGCTACCCTTTCACCACAGCGCCATCGCGCCTTCCCCAGGCCCCCACTACCGCATCGACGACCTCCTCCGGCCACCTGAACGGAAATCGCACCCCCTCCTTTCGATATATCACAGTGAGTTTTAATTTTTATTTACATTTCTTTATTATCATTATTTTTCATTTTTAATTATAAAAGCGGGTTAAAAACTAGATTTTTATGTGGTTAATTCAGAAATGAAAAGAATAGGTTTTTAGAAATAAAAAGAAATGATCTTTAATAGGATAAGAGTATAATTTTTATTGTATGTAGAGTATGAAAATATAACTTTCATTGTATGCAAAGAATAAAAATATGATTTTTATATTATAGAAAGAATAAAAATATGATTTTTATATTGTAGAAAGAATAAAAATATGATTTTTATATTGTAGAAAGAATAAAAATATGATTTTTATAATGTAGAAGAAGTAAAAATGTATTTTTATATAAGTGGCGAAATAAAAATATAATTTTTATTATATTACTAGCAAGATAACAGTATAATTTTTATCTATATAGTAGCGGTACAAAAATGTGATCTTTATCCATATAGAGTGATTATAAAAATGTGATTTTTATGTACATAGCAACAATATAAAAATGTGATTTTTATATATGTAGTGGCTACGGACAATGAAATTGACAAAAGGCGAGCACGACGAAGATTTCTACATATGAAGAGTCGCGGTGTATTGGTTTAGCTGATCGGTGAGAACTCCTCACTTTTAATTTATTTCTCCAATTGTAATGACCTGGATTTTGAGCGACTTTGGTTATCGACATAAACTCAATGTCGATAACCAAAACATCGAAAAATCCCGGTAATTAAGGAAAGAAATTAGAGGGTGAGAATAGATATGATAGAAACTTAGAATAGAAGAAGAAGAAGAACACAACATCAGAGTAACACGAACCTCACAGCGGAACGAATAACATATAATAGATAACATAACTTTGAAACATAACAGTTATGTATACAATAGCACTTATCAGAGTACAACACTTACAACACAGCGGAAATAAACTATAGCTATATGATCTTGAAGCCTCCTGCTCTAGCTCTTCAAGTATATCTGTAAATCCCGACTACTTGACTGCCCGTACAAATTTAGGCACCCAAGAGTTTAGGGAAAACAACAAAGTAAACTCCGGGTCAGTCATGGGACTGGTGTGAGTAAAATAGTTTAACACAGTTTAACATATATATGATATCTCATAAGACCACGCCGTGAATACATAACGGGTTTTTCCCTTATGAGAATTCAACATCTTTGACAAGCAATATCATTCTGATATTATAATAATGTCTAAGTACAAATATATATCAATCTAGCAGAAACGCTTTCATCTCACGTTCTACATATATAGTATACAATCAAAATCGCAAGCACGTATTGGGTAATGGATTTCCAACTATGACAAGGTATGGAACCACCTTCTGCTAGTGTACCTCTAGAGAGAAATACACTGGGTTCAACAAGAACATCTTGCAACCCGGCCACACATGACCGACCACTCATTTCGCTTGAGTGTATCAAATGTATATCACCAACGGTTGGGATCAGCAACCGTTTCCCAAATGGGACAGCATCAACAATAGATTTTTAGAAATAAACGAAACTCTAGATCAGGTGATTATACACCCTAATAGGTGCGACCTACATAGTCATGCTACCTGCCCGGTTTCTGTCATTTACCGGATGTGAGGCTAGATGCTACGCTTATCTTAACATCAGATTCACTTTAAATGCCACATCATCAAATCCATCCAATCACCGATTGACGTTCTCAACAATACATTATGTGTTAGCTAAAAGAAGTTTCCTTCTCCGCTTCCACTCTTGGTACGGTTGGAGAAATCAATGTACGTGATCGTCTGGAAATACTCTGTCAGACATCCATCTTCATTCACTTAGAAATGTCACATCGTCATACCCGCAAAATCACAAATTGATTTCCTCAAAGATACAACGGGTATACAGCTAAGAGAAACGAATTCCTCCGCCACCAACGTATATACGTTTGAAGGGATCAACTTACGCGATCCATTGGATATACTCTGTCACCAATGTAATTTATTTTCTAGTTGAAATATATACTAGGGATCAACTTACGTGATCCATTGAATATACACTCGTCGTCCACAGAACATGGACGACTTGTTTGTTTGATTGCGTTTGGATTGATTTGTTTGTGTGAAAATTGATTGTGAGGTGGAATAGAATAAAATTCATGTATTGAATAGAATAAAATTCATGTGTTAAATAGAATAAAATTCATGTGTTGAATAGAATAAAATTCATGTGTTGAAAAAAAAAATATCATGTATTGAAGTTAAATAAATATTCATTTACAAATCGAACGATTTGTTTATGTACACCCATTTGACTGATATTGATTGGGACGATAAACTTTACACATCGCCTAACTACACAAATAAAAATCTGTGTTTGTTGATTTGAAACCCCACACGGGTATTGGGATGATATTGGACGTACACTAATCCCGATTGTTTAGTTGTATGTCAATCGATGGGTTGACAGGCTGTATAAGCGTTAATTATTTATATTTAATGCTTATGCAGTTGTGTGGTGCGCTCTGGATGATGGTTGATTATTTATCGTTACTATTATATACATGTGTTGTATGAAATCCATATAATTAACGTTATATGGTAATTGATTGGGCCTCATTCCAATTTGGAATATACGGAATATTATAATAGAAAAATTCATGTGTTGAATAGAAATATAAATTCATGTGTTGAATAGAATGCATGTTCATGTGTTGAATATAAATATAAATTCATGTGTTGAATAGAATAAATATTCATGTGTTGAATAGAAATATAAATTCATGTGTTGAATAGAAAAATAAATATTCATGTGTTGAATAGAAATACAAATTCATGTGTTGAATAGAAAAATAAATATTCATGTGTTGAATAGAAATACAAATTCATGTGTTGAATAGAAAATTAAATATTCATGTGTTGAAGGAAATATTCATTTGTTGAATAGAATAACGAAGTTATTGAAATATATAAAATCCGTGTTGATTAGATTTACGCCATTTTGATGTGAACGATATTTATATCGATTTTATTCATTTTTATAATGAATATCGAATAGGAATTGATTTCAAAATATAACGTTTTGAAAATATTGTCATTTATAGATTAATGATATGGAATATTCAATTTTGATTTGAAATTGAATATGAAGTTGAAATCGTTTTAAAAACGAATTTTAAAATGTTTTATAAAATACGTTTTGAAAGGAAATCGACGAAATATATATAATATATAAATATATTATATATATAATGGCCTGAATAGAACGCGCCGCACCGCAGCAGTTCGCGAATTTCGGTCATTGATTTCAAATGGATATTACGGGAGATCCGACCGTCGGATTCTCCTAAAGCCGGAACCGTTGGGTTCGTATCGAAAAGAGCTTTCTAACGGATATTAGAGATTTGAAATCTAACGTTTGGATTTGGAAATATGTCCAAATCAAAATTGAAAAACATCGTTGTAGGTGCAGTTCGATGGCCGTTGATGGAAATCGACTGTACGGGCCTTGATAAAATTATTAAAAATAGTAATAATTTGTGTAAAATCATAAGAAATGATTTGTGAAGAATTGGGATGAAGAATTCCATATTTGAAAAGATAAAAATAGATTTTTATCAAAATGAACTAGTTTTGAACTAGAATAATAATTTATTTTTAAATAAATAAATTGGATTTGAAAGGGTTTTAAAAGTAACCAAAAGTTCCAATAATTGAATTGGAATGGAATGTGATTTTGGGTTTATAGTGAACCGTGTTTTAAATGACATTGGTTCTTTAACCCGGTTAAAGACAGGATATGGTTTCCCAAGTTAAACAATCATTGGTGTGATTTGGGAAGATTAAAACCAAGTGAAGTTTTAATGAATCTTTAATTTGATTGAAATGATCGAGAATGGAGTATCACCAGTTTTGCTCCAGGCGATAGTTAAACCTTTAATTAGATTTGAACGTGAAATGTAATTGAATTCACCGATAACACCGTGGTGTTAGATATGAAGTATGACCAGTTTTACTTCATGGGATGAATAGGTTGGGATTGGGAAATAAAATAAATGATTACTCCGGTGTGGTTCGCTAATCCCGACTAGTTTGAATTGATATTCAAAAGAAGATTAAAGAATAAATTTGAAGAATTTATCTTTGATAAAATTAATGGGAACCTTTCCCAAAGTATAAGAATATTTGAATAAAAGAATATTCTGAATTGGAATGAGGCGTATGTCGTGTTTGTGTAACACTTGTTTATTATATACGCGAGTTATTCAGAAAGACCGGGTTTATCCCATTTTGAATAACTGATTCGACATGGTGCCGAGGATGAAGACAGTGGTCGAAGATCGGAGGTCTTCACATCGTTTCAGTGATTACTGATGATCTTGATTTGGCTGTACACCAAAGAGGAGGGAATCAGTTGGTGATCGTCCAGACGTACTTGGAGATCGATGGATATGCGAGGTACAAGGTGCCTCCGGTTTTGTTCAGACCTAGAATGAACTTGTAAATGGACTGTGTGTCTAACATTGGATTTTATTCTGTGTGATTGATTTCTATTAAATATATATCTGTTTGGCGGCGGAGAATTTATTCTCTTGCTTGATGCCCTTTTCTGAGACGTTCGAGCTCAGGGGTTATATATTGATGAATATCAATCGCATGGAGTGAATTGCCTGTGTGGCATGCCTAAGTGGCAAATTGATCAAGGCTTTTGTTGAGAAGAAAAGTCTTGTGGTTGATGATCAAAGCACCGCCTATGTGGCATAGCTTTGTGTAGCGTTGATACGCGAGCCTCACACCCCGGTTGTGAACCAGAAACGGGAGAGGACCTCAGGGAGGGCATGCGTTTCTTTCTAGCTAGGGTGGTGCCAGTGACCTACCAGCCCTGACATTTATATTATTTTCACCTGTGTGGTTGTTGCTGTTGCGAGGCGCCTCTGATATATCAGTGACTGTGTGGAGCCGATGGAGTCATTTGGCTCTTTTTCGCCCCAAAGGGCGGGGAAACATAGTGTTCAGGCATAATAATCCACATTGGTGGACCAGCCCTGATGATCCAAGGCTTGCCTGTGCGCTTGCCTGAGGGGCGGGCTAGAGCGTCTCGAATTCGGTAGAGGACGATCCCTTGCCTCAGTTCATAGATGGAAACCCAACTTCCAATACGTGACTTTGCGGGTTTTGATTGTAGAGCCTAGTATGGCGACATAGTGGTATGGGGCACTTATGGCGTCTATGATTGATACTTATGATTTGAAATAGTTTTGACATTATACACTTATAGTAATAATAAAACATGAAATTTCACGTATCAAGCATTCTTTGGCTATTATAAGGTAAAAACCCTATCCTCCGGCTTGCGTTGAATTGTGTGATGGGACCTGGGTCGTATAATAGCTTCATTGTTCTTTATTTAGCATTGCGTTGTTGTTTTGTGCACTGGTACTCCTGGGAGGAAACCCGTTCCATGTTATACAGCGTGGTCCCTTGATTTACCTAACTTTAAAATAAAGTTTAACAACTGTTTTAGTTCTCACACCAGTCACATGACTGACCTGGAGTTTATTGTTTTAACCTAAACTCTGGGTGCCCTTATTTTGACACGGGCAGCTAGTAGTTTTGTTTTTGTAGATTTATATTCATAGGAACCTAGTACAGCTGGAACGATACTCGGAAAGCTCTGTATCCGTGTATTTCTTTCAGATGTGTTTTGTATTATTTTCCGCTGCTATGTAATGTATTGTAATCTCTGATTTTTTGTTATGCATATTATTTATACTCTGTATATTCTTGTATTCTGATGGAATTGTTGTAATTAACAATGAAATGTTCTTCTGTCTGCGTTCTGATTTGTCGTGTTCTCAAAACAATCAGGGGTTTTGAACGGTCTTGGTCGGTTTAGCGATCGATTCGGATCGAGCGAAATTCCTTTCCGTTACAGTCAGTGTAGGTTCCGACGGTTTACGGGCGTGCACGTACTCCGGAGTGGGAAAAAGAAGGCACTGGGTACCAGTAGTTACACACTATGCATCTTGAATCATGTCGGTTTGCTATCATAAGGATTAATACACCTTATGGTGGGACCAGCACAGGGTATCTACACGCAAGAGTGGGCCGATTGACATAGACATATGGAACATTAATACAAGTTGGGAGCCAATCGATAGGGTAGTAAGAGTACATCTAACATCTTCATGGAAATTAGGCTGATTGAGGTCAGATCCTCCTACTAGATGTACACCTGAAGGCTACCACAATTGCGGGGATTGGGATCAGGTTGTAATATAATCATTTTATACAGATTACTAGTTGGGACATTGGTTAGGCGGTGCAGAGATATAGAAATCAGAATAACAGGGTTATAGCAAAGCAGAGAATGAGTAGAAGCGCATTCAGTTTACCTTGCCTTATCTTGTCTTAAGTTATCTTGTTTTATGGTATTGTCCTATTTTCAGTTTATTCATGTCATGATTCTTTATCTTGTTTACATGCTAAAAAATCATCGGACTTACCAGACTTATGTCTGACCTGTTTTCTTTCGTCTTCTTTTCTTCCGTTTCCCCCCCAAGGTAGTCAGGGAGGGAATAGCTCAGCTTAGTTTGGACCATTTCTCTTTCCAAGCTTGGAAATTCTGTGATGTATGGCTTGGAACCTCTTATCTTTGGCCCTGGCTGTGATTGCACATTGATTTGGGGACTTATGCTACTTTGCTATGTTTTATGCTTCTTATATACTTGGAAGTTTTTGAATCAAGACAGTAGTTTTATGTAATACTTTTAAGTATGATTGAGTCAATTGTTGTAAAAGCTTGACTGAACTACGTTGCTTATAAAATGACTTTATTTTCCGCTGCTTTATTTGTCTGTCTTGTAATTTATCTGCATCTCTTACCTATAACGCTTCACTGAAGTTAATGCATTCCCTTTGTGATGACATTAACGGAGGTGGGGTGTTTCAGGGGTGGTCGCTTAGCTCGTGTGGTCTTTACTAGTTGAGGGAGGGGTTGAGGTGGGACCATAGCCACCATAGAAAAACCAGACCTGAGGGATATCTGTACATTGGACAATCTTAGAGGAAGGCCCATACCGATATAGAAAAGCTCCCGATCGAGTTCCATGTTTCTGGGGTAGCCCTGCCACGGAACTCGGGTGCACACATAGAGGTTATGTGCAGTAGAAACATTGAGTACTATTGATGATACGTATGTGAGAAAGGCTAGGTACAACCATGTCTGCTCTGGGTGGTGTATCGTAGACTAGAGGGCATTATTCGATGATGGAACCAAATTCGATCAAATAGTTCGAGGATAGCAGTCAGTATGCTTACATAGCACAGCAATAGTGGTTCTATGCGGATGTAGCGTTGTATGTTACTATGGTATAGGATGAGGGACTGCGCATATTACTGTGGCAATATGGAGGAGACTGTGCGAGTGGGGTACCACGGGGTGTACCTCAGTTTGGGGGTAGCTACATATACATTATATTAGGTTAATCTACTAGGGGGTAGATTGGTGCGACGTGTGTGTGATCGAGTGCTAATAACACAGATGACCTAATAAATGAGAAAATGTAACTGAATGGTAAACGTGTGATTATTCAAGAGGTGTAGTTTAAATTCATTCACACAGAACTTATGTTCTGACCGCCTCCTCATAACATTCGCAGGTTAGGTTCATGACAGGGACTATATAGCTTTGGATACTGGTTTAGCAGTATTGTTATTAAGGTAAAGCTATGTTTTAATTATATTATATTTTGTTCCTTCTGCTGTGAGATGTTTTCCGAACTCTGGCATTTTTATGTCTCTGTCTTTTCTGCAGGATAGCAGAGCAAAACAACACAGGTTTCGATGGATTGGGTTTTTGAAAAAAAAATCGGTCCATCGGAACGCGGGTTGTTACATGAAGAGCTCACATCGACCAGGTGACGTAATTTTTTCGAGGTAAAACTTTCTGCTCCAACCCTAACTTCAGGCAATTAGTACACCAAGTTACAGAACCTTGAACGGTATGAAACATAGTGTACATGAGGTACAACATACGAACAATGGACTGGAAAAAGAATTATACAATTATAACATAAATCGAGGGAGATATGAAGCTTCAAAATTTAATCCAAGCAAGATTTTGGTATTGTAAAACACCTGAAACAAAATTCCAGGTTACAATTATTCAATTTCAACACAAACTCAACCAAACCCAACATATAAACATATATAAATGTTTAAACTAGAGTGTGCAGGACTCATCTTACTTAGAATAATGTTGAGTTTCAACGATTTTTAGAAGAAAATGGAATTTTTTAATACCTAGAACCTGAATGTCGAGAATCACTGAAATGTAGAAAGAAAACCTTACTGTAATTTTTCTTCTTCAGATCTTTGAAGTTGATGAATGATGTAACACCCCGAAAAATAATTTTAAAATAGATATAAGGTAATTTAATTTAAAATAACTAATAATCAATAATAAGTTAATGGTCTATAACTGAAATTTTGGATAATTGGTAATTGGGTCATTAAAGTATTAGTATTGCGTTCGTGGCAAGATCCTGACCCCTTTCCATATTTTATTTACTGAAAACGTAGTCCATATTTAAAAGATATTAATAAAACAAGTTATGCGTAAATATTAACACACAAGGTTTGAAATTCAAATAGAATAAATACAAATTCAGAATATATTTAATACTAGATTAACATGAAAGAATATTCCATGTAAATTTGAAATTGTGTGTATATATTCATATGCAATAGGGACAAAGATAATCAATATATGGAAATAAATCAAAGAAGTTAATTCGAATCAATAAGAAAACATTGTTACTTGAAAATTAAATCTCTTGACTCAACCCTAGTAGGAGGATCAAACACCCCTATAGGAGGGGTCGATCTGGGCATAGACCACCCTCCTATAGAAGGGGTCGACCGCTCTCATGGGTAGAGTGGTGGTGGATGTGTGTTTTGTTAGGGATATTTATATAATTTGCATCAGTTGGACTATCCAGATTAAATCTAAATAATCCAACAGTCAATGCTTACACTTGCAGCTATAAATATGACTTCCTAACCTCTCTCTAAACTATATTCTCATTCCTCTCTACATCTCCATACAACCTACTGCCATTGCTAATTCTAGAGATAAGGTTAGGGTTAGGATTCTCTTTTATTTCTATAACCTTAATTATATCCTCTTTATTCTAAGATTATTACAGATTCAAGTTCTGGAATTTATTTTGTGTGTGTATATATATATATATAAGATTATGATTCACTTGACTTATATATATATATATATATATATATATATATTTAATAGAAGGATTGGAGCATAATTTAGAAGGCTAGATCCAAATCTGATTCTACACATATCATGTTGTTCTTCATTCCCAAATCAATATGAGTGGAAACCCTATAAGATTCTATTTTCTATCTTTTTTAGTTTAGATTTGGAATATTATTCCTATATAGGATTTAGGTTAAACGAAAATAAAATGCTATAAAACCTTGAAATCCTATATGTTATTTATTGTCGAGATGATCAATCAAAAGTAATGTATTTGGGTTTGTGTTATTTGGATAATGGAAATTTAGGCTTAGGGCATTGTAAAATTTTTAGGTTTTGGTTCTGATTCACTTGATTCCTATTTTAATGTTTATATATGTTTGTATGCTAAAAACATGGGATTTGTATATTGTAAAATTATAGGTTTAAATGTCTATTTTAAATAGATTGATTTGAACGTATTATTTACGATATAATATCTTAAGCTTTTGTATGGAATATAAATATAAAAGTAAAGCAGCACCAAAAGAAAGGTTTTTGCATATGTAATTGGATTTATTGCACCTTGTCTATATTTCTATTATTTAAATAACTATTCAAGTTTAGGTTGCAAGTTTATTCATATGTTCTGTTAATTCCTTTTTGTCATTAATTGTGAATATATATGTTGGACCATGTTAATTGATAGGGAAGTTAACTTTCATGCCTTAATTGTGATTGTTAGGATTGACATTTCAAACGTGATTAGGTGGCTATTCTCATTCACATAATTCAAGCTTATCTATTATATATATTTATAGCATAATTAAACGTAATATCAATGCATATTAAGTGCGTACAAAATACGTTTAAATTAGGAAATAGAATTTAAATGTCCCCATTGGAATTTGTATGCACTAGTGTGAGTTAATGGCTTTAGTTATAATTAATGAAACATAGACACGAGGTTGAACATTACTTGTAGTAGAAGCCTGACCAGAACAGACTTGCATATCCAGCATCAACAAGTAAGATTGTTTAATGTGATATGTCTAGGTTTCATGTGCCATTATAATTAGTACACTAAGACGCGAGGTTAAACCAACTTGTAGTAGAAGCCTGCCCGGAACCGCCCGGTAATCCAGCATCTACAAGTGGTCGGTTTAAGGTGAGATGCCTAGTGTGTGTGTATATATATTTGTGCGAAGTAAGCCTTCCTAAGGAAAGGTATTAAATGGATGACCTACCTTTGGTTGGGTATTAAGTGGTTAAGACTAGGTCTGTTCCTAAGTTTCACTCCTTGGTTCTAGACCAAAGTCATGGGACTGTAAGGATGTCTGCCCTTAGATTTACATGTAGGCCTTAAGTGATTTAAAGATGTATGCCTCGTATGTTTAGTTGTGTATGTTTGTTTGTGTAGACATAACACTAGAAACTTACATTGCCAAATATAGGAAATAGTCATTCCTAAACTTATATGCTTTTCATTGACCAGAACTTTATGTTCTGGCCTCCCTCCTCTTAACATAAACTGGTTAGTAGGTAAGGACGCTTGGATCAGCGACGATTAGTGATTTCTTTGAGGTGGAGCCCTACGATGGAGGCTTAGTTATTCATGGTATTAATACTATTATTGTTATCATTATGTATTTGGGATAAATATTAATGCACCTTTTTATCTATTTTGTGATATTATATTTTATCTCTTTCATTGTGTGAGACTCTGATTTCGTTTAGATTGCTCTATTATATCTGTTTTTAGTATTTCCTTATAGGAACCAATTATCCATTTAGAATGGTTCTAAGTTCCAATAGGCCTTTTCTACATTGGAATTTAGGCCTATTCCGGACGGGTTGTTACATTAGGTATCAGAGCATAGGTTAATCGATTACGGAAAAATATACATAAGAGATACGTTTTTTTTTATTTGAAAAGGTTTTCAAAATTATGTATTTATATTTGTACAAGACTCAAAAAAAGGCAATTATACTTGGAAACCTTATCTATCTTCCTTTTTAGGCCTTGATACTATTGTAGGAAGTCTACTGAAGGGGTTTTCCTTTTTCAGATAGTAGAAGTGGATGATAACCAACTGAGTAGGGTAACTCGGCATGGCCTCGGTACTTGCCTGAATGGTTCCAACAGTACGTTAGGACTGCGGAACAAGTCCCTACTGCCAATCCTTCCCCAGCATAACCAGTAACTCAACCCGTTGAAGGAGTCCTCCACTTTCCTCATCTTTGCAAAGATTTTGGCAATTTAGGAGGCAGGACATTTTTGGGAACTAAGAGCTTCCTTGAAGCTAAAGCATGGATAACCGAGTGTGAACGGATCTTCGAGGCTACCAAATAGGACGACTAGCTTAAGTACATGGTAGTGGCTTGGCATTTGAAGGGAAAGGCCCTATAATAATGGAACATGATTTCAGAAGAGAATATGGGTAGAGTGTTTATTTGGGGGGGAGTTTAGAATCCTCTTTGAGACAAATTCTTTCCTAATGCCATGATGAGCCTAAAGATGGAAATTTTATTAGCTGAAGCATGGTGAGTTAAGTTTGAGAGAGTGTGTGGCAAGCTTTATGGAATTATCCAAGTTTGGGAGAGGGTTGGTAGACATCCCTATGAATTAAGCCCATAGGTTTGTTAAGGTACTGAATTATCCGTTAAGGGAAATGTTATTGGCTTAGGTAACGTCTGGAGCTACATTCAAAACTCTTGTCGAGACAGTTATCCTGTATACATATGAGGAAATAAAGTAAGTTAAGATTGAGAAAGGGGAAGGTGCCTCTAGTTTTGGGAGGAAAAAAAGAAAAGTTTTTTGGGTTACGAAGAAGAAAGGAGGAAAATTTATGGTGGTTAAGGTATGTTGAAGTTGCTACTAAAAAGGCTATAAGGCCATGGACTGCACGGTGAACCTAGTAAAGCTCGAGTTCAAAGGAGAGTGCTTTAATTGTCATGAGGATGGGCACTTGGCAAGGAACGACCCTAAACCTGGAGTAGTGAAAAATGGAAAAAACTATGCATTGGAGTGGGTTTTTCCCTAAAACTATGGAGATATTATCTTTTAGGAGAAAAGTTTGAACTCTTCAATGAGCATTAGTCTATAAAATATTTGCTTTCTTAGCGAGATCTGAACCTAACAACGATGGATGGAAAACTTGCATCATTCGATTTTTCCATTTAGTATACCTCTGGGAAGGGTAATGTTGCGACCGAGGCTTTGAGTCGGAAACATGCTACCCATTGCGCGATCACTTAGGCAGTTAGAGTTTCTTTCCAGATTTAAGTTGTCGCTACCATTTAAGGCCGCTCAATGATTCCTTGGAATTATGGAGGTAAGACCGAATTTGATAGAAAGGATCAAGAGTGAGAAGGACCGTGATGATGAGTTGAGGTCATTAATGGAAAATATTTATACAGGAGAATCATTTTTCTCATTTGGATAGGCACTTTATTGATAGCTGTAGTAGTTTTAGGAGAGATAGTCGACTTTGTGTCCCTAGAGAGAGGACCTTAGGAAGGAGATTCTTGACAAGTGTCATCGTTGAGGATGACCATAAACCCTGGAGGTGACAAAATATTTAGGAATATGAGAAAAACTTTTATTTGGAAGGAATGAAGAAGGACATTGCAGAATTTGTGGCGCGATGTTTGACTTGCCAAAAAGTTAAGGCATAGTAAGATAGGACGGGAGGAATGTTGTTACGCTTAGCGATTCCCATTTGGAAATGGAAACACATTTCTATGGATTTTATTGATAGGCTTATAAAAAATTAGTAGGGAAATGAAGCCATTTAAGTCATAGTGGATCGCTTAACAAAGAGCGTTCGTTTTATCCTAATCAAGAAGAATAGGACCGTCGCTTTATTAGCTCAGTTGTGCGTAAAGGAGATTGTTAAACTGCATGGGATTCCGACTAGTACAGTTAGTGATTGAGACCCATTGTTTACTAGTGAATTATGGAGAAGCCTTAAAGTAGCTTTAGGGAGGATGCTGAATTTGAGTACAGCCTATAACCCACAAACCGACGGTCGGACAGAGAGGCTAAACAAAGTAATAAAGGATCTGCTTAGAGCCTGCATAATCGACTACGGAGGAGCTTGAGAGCAACGCTTGCTTTTTGGAAGAGTTTTCATATAATAATAGTCATCGAGCTACTATTGTTATTTCACCTTACGAGGCATTGTATGGGCGGCCATGCAAATCGCCTACTTGTTAGTGGGAAACTACCGACAAGATTCTATTCGGACCATAACTTATCCGTGAATCTATAAAGATTAGTTGACATGACCCGAAATCCCCATCCGGTCGAGACCGAACAAGAAGGCTGATTGCGTTAAGAACACGACACATCAGAACACAAGCAGTAGAACATAGCATTGCTATTACAACAATATACATCAGAGTATAATATATCAGAGCATAAACAATATACAACGGAAAATAAATCATAGAATTACAAATTACAAAGCAATGGAAAATATAATACATGAATATAATGTGCAGTGGAAGACATCAACTACAACAACTGAAAGAAATAAACGGATACAAAGCTTCCCGAATATAATCCAGCTGTAAATCTAGGATACTGCGTAAAGAAATATCTGCAAAACCAAAACTACCAGCTGCCCGTGTGGAAAATATGGGCACCGAGAGTTTAGGTTAAAACAATAAACTCCAGGTCAGTCATGGGACTGGTGTGAGAACTAAAACAATTATTAGCTTTTTTTTATTTTGAAGTTAGATAAATCACGGGACCACACCATACAACACGGAAAGGGTTTATCCCCCATGAATGTCAGTGCATAAAACAAACAGCGCAATGCTAAATAGAAAAATGAAGCTATTATAAGACTCAGGTCCCATCACAAAATGAACGCGGTCGAGGATAGAATTTTTCCTTATAATAGCCAAATATGCTTGATACGCGAAGTTTCATCTTTTATTATTACTAGAAGTGAAGAAACCAACTTCAAATATAAATGTATCATTTATAGGCAGCGTAGGTACCATTATATTACGTCGTTGTATAGGTGTACAACTAAATCTTAAGATCGCGTATTGGAAATTGGGTTTCCATCTATGAACCAAGGCAAGGGATCTTCCTCACCGATTTCGAGACACTCTATCAAATGCCTCAGAATCACACCTATGGGTAACTCTGGGAATCGGCGGGTCGGTCATCCATCGATGATTAGTTATACGATAAATTATATGTTAGCTGGTCCTATCAAACCTCCAAAATGGTCAGTCACGTCGACCAATAAAGAGCCACTAGGGACTCAAATCATATCCGAGGTACCTCGCTTTCCATCAATAAAGTTTCCAACATCCACATGAGTAAAATGTCTGGGCTCCATACCATGGCGTTATTCATAGCTAGAACTAACATATGTCCATTTCCCTACGGTCCATCATCCCGTTTTTGGTTCATATCGAGGTATGAAGCTCGCGAGTTAACGCTACACAAAGGTATGCTATTTAAAGCCGTGATTTGATCATCAACCACAAAGCTTTTCTTTTCAAAAAAACCTTTGATCCATGCATCTCAGCATGCCACACTGTCAATCCATACCGCACCACTGATTTCCACCAATATATAACCTCTAAGCTCGTATGTCTCAGAGAATAAATTCTCTACCACCAAACAGATATATTTTTAGCAAAGATCAACGAATACATTATAAAAGAATACAATGTTAGACATACCATCCATTTGCAAGTCCTTTCTGGGTCCGAATGAAACCGGAGGCACCTTATTTTTTGTCCCAAATGTCCAGTATAGGAGAGAGGCCCTCACATACCCGATCAACCTCCAAGTACGTCTGTACGATCACCACTTATTACCTTGTCTTGTGTGTACATCCCGATCAAGACATCAGTAATCATCCAAACGATGTGAAGATCTCCGGTCATCAACCACCATCTTCATATCATCGACATTTAGTCGTCGTATCAATTATTCAAAATGGGTTAAACTCGGCCTTTCTAACTCGCGTATTTTATAGTCAAGTGTTATAAAAACACATTATACGCCTCATTCCAATTTAGAATATTCTTTTATGCAAATATTCACATCTTTAGGGAAAGTTTCCCATTAATTGTATCAAAGATAAATTCTTTTAAATTTTCTCTTTAATCTTCATTTTGATATCATTTTCAAAAGATTTTGTTTTACCCTTTAGCAATTCTAAATCAAATTAAGGTTTCTAAAACTAGTCGGGATTATCGAGCCTTACCGAAGTAACCATTTATTTTATTTTCCAATCCTAACCTATTTATCCCATGGAGCAAAACTGGTAGTACTCCATATCTAACACCCATCTTGTTATTTGAAAATTTAATTACCATTTCATGTTCAAATCTAATTAAAGATTTAACTATTTCCTAGAGTAAAACTGGTGGTACTTTGTTCTCGATCATTTCATGAATTCGATAAGTTTAATTATCCCATTTTCGTTCCAGACAAATTAAAGATTCATTAAAACTCCAACTTGGTTTTAATATCATAAATCATTACCTTATGATTATTCAACTTTAAGAAATTAATCTTATCTTTAGCTGGGTTAGAGAACCAATGTTATTAAAAACGCAGTTCACAATAAATCCAAATCAACTTCCAATAAATATGGAATCTTCACGGAAAACACATCAATATATAATCAATATAAATTTCTGTATCAGACTAATAATATAAATAGAATAGCAACAAAGCCTTTTAAATTCCATATTTAGTAACGGTCTTCCTTTACGGAAGCTCATCTCGATTATTACCAAATTGTATTCCATTCAATTCTAATTTATTGTATTAAATTGGAAAACTTTACTTTGGAAAATTTCCACTAAATCTTAGTTAAAAGATTTATAAATTTCAAATCATAACTTCACTGTTAATTGGGTTAAAGAACAAATGTTATTTAACACATAGTTCACGACCAACCCAAAGTCTAATTTGATATTAAATATAAGACTCTGAATAGTAATTATACCGACTTATATTCAATATCAAATTCTGAAACTAACGTATATTGTGTTGGGAATAACGATATCTATATCTTCCAAATTCCTCAACAATATCCGTATAATCACGGAATCCAATATAGAAATATTCCGAAGATTATTTCCATTTAAATCCATTCCAATTCATACATTGGAAAATTTTGGTTATATTAAAACCATTTCAAATCCAGTTTATTTGTTTAAAAATCATTGGATTATTATTCTAGTTAATTACTAGTTCGTTTGGATAAAAATATCTTTTATGTTTTCAAATATGGAATTTTCTCATCCAAAATCTATTCAAATCCGTAATTAAGATATTACATAATTTTTCCATATTTTTAATAATTTATTAAGGCCTTTACAGTCGGTTTCTGATAACGGCCACAGAACTGCGCCAAAGCGACCTTTTTTGAAATTGATTTGCACATAATTTGAAACCCAACTGTTCAAATTTAAATCTCTTATATTTATTGGAAATATCTTTTTGATACGAACCTAATGGTTCCAGTCTTAAGAGAATCCGACAGTCGAATTTCCTGTTACATCAATTTGAAGTTAGTGGTTGAAATTCGCGAACGGTCACTGCGAGGAACGTTTTATTCAAGCCATTATATATATAATATATATCGTCGACTTCCATTTGAAATATATTTTATCAATCATTTATAAATTCATTTTAAAACGATTTCAACTTCCATTTCAATTATAAATCAAAATTGAATATTCCATTTCGTTATAATATTAAAATGGTAATATTTTCAAAATATCTGATTTTAAAATCCATTTCCCTTTCGTATCCATTTATTAAATGAATAAAATCGATATAAAAATCCTTTCAAGTTAAAATGGCGCAAATCTACTTAACTCGACTCCATTCACTTTAGTATTTTCGTGTCCATCCAAAATCGGACATCAAAACCATATTTTGATTAATCACTGAATATTATTTTAAACTATTCATTCATATTTATGAATTGGAATCAGACTCAATCAATTACCATATAATTTTATTTATATGGATTTCATACATTGCATGTATTTAACAATAATTATAAAAACATAAACTACTACTAACTAAGCAGCTCAATATACAAAGAAAGAAACACTTCAAGATTCCTCTGCAGCCATGGCTGCATCTCTGTCTTCCCCTAACCCCTCTCTTGTGGATAATCCCAATCATACTGGGAGCTCTCTTCCTCCCTCTTCTTCTAACTCTCCTCCTACTCTGCTCTCAAATCGCCATCAGCCTCGTCCAGCCTCCGTTTTCATTGTGGATGAGGATGGATTCACCACGGTGAGGAACCGTAAGAATCTTGCACGCTCTAATCAAAACTCGAGCAAATCGAACCAATTCGATAAGGGTACGGGTAAATCTCAAGAATACCCTTTTATGACAAACAAGAAGCCGTACCCTGCTTCAAATGGGAATAAATCACATGCAAAAGCAGCTTCTACTGGAAATGAATCTCAGGTCAAGAAACCGGTTATTAATTCATCACGGGCCAAGAAACCGGTGGACATTGGCCACAATAATGGGAAGTCAGCACATATCAACGTCCAAGGGGCCAGACCATCTACTACGTGGGCGGACCTAGTCAAAAAAGGAGGTCAAGACTCAGACTTAGACCTAACATACATTGCTCCGACTTCTACTATTGGAGAGGAAAACATTGTTATAGTCAATGAAGAAATTAGCAAACGAACAGAATTTAAATGGGGATTTTCTGTCGTCGCATATATTTTTGGTAAACGTCCTCCTTATTTTCACTTCAGAGCCTTTGTAGCTAGGACTTGGAACCCTAGTGGATCATCTGAAATCTTTACAAGAGAAAATGGGTTTTTTATCATTCGATTCACAAATATTGAGGATTGTGAAAAGCTGCTAAGCGGAGGCCCTTATTTCATCAACGGAAAACTCATAATTCTGAAAAAGTGGAACAAGAAATCGGTTCTTGACCGAGATATCTTAAGCACGATGCCAATTTGGATAAGATTGCCAGAACTAAGCCTAAGGTTATGGGATAAGGAAGCTTTTAGCGCTATAGCTAGCGTTGTAGGAATTCCATTGAAACTTGATGAATAAACAGCAAAAGAAACTCGTTTGAGTTATGCCAGTATTTTGGTGGAAATAAAAGCTGAAGCGGTTCTACCTAATGAAGCGACAATCTACTTACATGATGGTGAGATTATCACGCAGCCTATTACGTATGAGCAGATACCGGATAGATGTAAATACTGTAAATGCTTTGGACATTCAACTGCAAGTTGTGAAAGCAACGAAGATGCAGTTGAAAAGTCAAAAGAATCTGCAAGTTCTAATAATGCAGAAAATATTAATGTTGGTATCCACTCACACGAGACACATCAGATAAGCACAGATCCTTCACGTTTCCCTGGATCTGTAGAAGAAGACAACATGAACATTGATCCTCTAGCAGATTCAGGGAAAGGTATTAACAACCTAAATGGTGCTTATGAAGTATTCCAAGATCCTACTAATATAGTGGAAAAAGCGCATTCAAATTTGGCTCTTGACAAAACAGCGAGTACTATGGAGACAGTACACATGGAGATGATAGAGCAAAACAACAAGAAAGGCAATACAGATTCAAAAGCAGATGGGAATTTTAATGAACAGGTCATTGGATCCTTCTCCCATCTAAAGGATCCAAGTTTAATTACAAATTCAGGGGACATCACAAAAACTGTTAATAAATTTGACTGTGATCGTCTCCTAGCAGCTGATCCCATCTTCACTGATCCATCATTGTTGGCAAATGGTCTTGCCCCTTCCAAATCTACCATCTCGTATGAAGATATCCAGGATGTTGTCAACCAAACACTTGCAGCATCAAAATCTTCTAAGTCTGCTACACCTGTAATTAAGAAGAAAAAGGGAAGAACCAAAAGCCTTACAGATATAACATCAGTAGAAGATACTGAAGATGAAAAGGATCATGACTTTAGAAAGAAATACATTAGCAGAAATGCTAAGTGGGAAAAACAATTGAAGCCAACAAACAATAGCAAATTTAAAAGGAGTGGCAAACAGTTGGGAGTTAAGGTGGACAGTAAAAAGATTAACAGTCCACCATAGAGGTATCATTTCCTTTTTTCCTTCTATTTTCTATTTTTATGGATATAATAGCTTGGAACATTAGGGGATTAAATTCCCCTGAAAGGCAACTTGATCTTGCCAATTTATTTTTGAAGCACAAACCTAGTATTATAGGTTTGGTTGAGCATAAGCTTAATGATCAAAAAATTAATGATCTGCAAGTTAAAAAATTCTCAAATTGGAATATAATCAATAATAACCTGATGGGGGGAAACGGTAGGATTATGGTACTGCATAATCCTATCATTTGGTCTCTTATCAGTTTTTTTATTGATCTTCAATATATTCATTGCACTTTTAAAAATAAAGGTGGTTTTATAATTAAGATCACTTTTATTTATGTTTCCAATTTTGAGAATGATAGGATTAATCTTTGGAATTGTATTGAGTAGTTCAGCCTAACTATTAAAAGTCCCTGGATTCTTATGGGGGATTTTAACACTGTGTTTCACAATTATGAGAAAAGAGGTGGCAATTTTATCCCATTCTCTAAACTGGATAAAATTGCCAACTTCATTATTAAATCTGGTTTAATAGAACCTGCTATCCATGGAAATAAATACACCTGGAAGTCTGGTGAATATAGAAATATTCACTGCAAACTGGATAGAATTCTATTCAATCAGGAGTTTATCAACACATTTTCTAATGTGAAGTGTAATACCCTCCTACAAGGAACCAGTGATCATAAACCCATTCAAATTTCATTTATCACTTATCAGGGAAATTCAGGTAATGCCCCTTTCAGGTTTATTAAGGGATGGGTTTATGATGACTCTTATATAGAGGTTGTTACCAACAGCCTTAATAATAATGTGCATGGTACTTCTCAATTCAAATTAAATAAAACATTGCAGATTATTATAAATAACCTAAAAAGTTGGAATAACTCCAGGAATAGGAATGAGGTTAAAGATATTAGAGATGAATGTGAGAAACTTCAGAATGACATTGATGATGGTTGTTCTGATCATTCTAAAGTAGATTCATTTTATAAGGCTCAAGCCAATCTCATTAATGCCCTTCAAATTAATTCTGCTAACCTTAAGCAAAAAGCTAAGGTGAACTGGTTAACTTATGGGGATGAATCTAGTAAATTCTTCTACACTAGAATGTCTAATAGAAAATATAGGAATGATATTGGCAAAATACTAGATGATAAGGGGAAAATTATTAATGAGGCTTCTTACATAGAAAAAGAGGCCATTAATTATTTTAGTTCCTTATATAATACTTCTAATTACACCAATATATTCCCTGATATTGAGTTTAAGTATATTATCAATTGTAATAGTACTGATATGCTTCTTGCCCCTGTTAGACAGGATGACATTAAAAACATTATTTTTAATGCCAATAATGACAAGAGTCCTGGCCCTGATGGGTTCGGGGTTAAATTTTACAAAACACATTGGGCTGACATGCATAATATTGTATATGACTGTGTTTCTGAGTTTTTTAGATCTGGTAAGTTATTGAAAAACACTAATCACACTTTCCTTACTTTGATTCCTAAAGTAGAGATTCCTAGTGGGCTTGATGATTACAGACCAATTGCTTGCTGCAATTTTATCTATAAAATCATTTCCACCTTGCTTTGTAATAGACTTAAGTGTTTTTTAAAGTTTATTATCTCTGAAAACCAGAGTGCATTTATCCCAGGTAGGTTAATTTCTGAGAATTCCTTACTTGCTCATGAGCTGATTAGAAATTTTAATGTGAAAGGTAAAAACTTCATGTGCATTAAAATTGATCAGCATAAAGCATTTGATAAAATTAATAGAAATTTTATCATTTACATTATGCAGAAAATGGGTTTTAATGTTAAATTTTGTGACCTGATTTTTGAATGTATAAGTAATGTGACCTACTCTGTTATGATCAATGGTTACCCTAAAGGCTTTATTCATAGCAATAGAGGAATTAGACAAGGGGACCCACTGTCCCCATATCTATTCTCTATTGTTATGGAATATTTTTCCATGCAAATGGAAATAGAAGTCTTAAAAGGGAACATTAAACCTATAAACAGATGTAAGCCACACATAACTCATTTACTTTATGCTGATGACATGCTTTTATTTTTAAAAGCTGATAGAAATAATGTTAATGCTGTGCTCAAAATTTTAGATAATATGGAGAAATATGCTGGATTAACTGTTAATTCCAATAAGAGCAAGATTTATTTTAGCAAGGGAGTTCCTCATAAAGATGAAATTCTTAAACTTTTAAATTTTAAAGAAGGAAATCTCGCTGTTAAATATCTTGGCTTACCACTTAGTGTTAATCAATTAAATGAGAGGGGTTGTACTAGACTGTATGACATTATTCATAACAAGCTAGAAGGTTGGTCTAGTAAGTTACTCTCAATAGCAGGTCGAATGGAACTTACAAACACAGTTATTACTGCAGTCATTATTTGTTGGATTCAGGTGCACAATATTCCTATAAGTGCTATCCAAAAAATTGAAAAAATGTGCTCTAATTTTATTTGGAGAGGTAAGTATCATAAAGTGGGCTGGGACAAGGTTTGTAAGCCTAAAAAATATGGTGGACTTAGGCTTAGGAATATTAGAGATATTTCTGAAGTTCGCAAGTTCAAATTATTTTGGAAATTTCTTGATGGAAAGTCTCTACGGCCTAGATGGATGAGGGATAAGTACTTAAAGCAGAAAAATTTTTGGCTTGCTAAAAAAGAGATTCATCATTCTTATATCTGGAAAAATATTCTGGATTGTAGAGAGGTTGGCAAAAAATCAATTGTTAGAAATCTTAAGGATGGTAATCAAACCAGTCTTTGGTTTGATCCATGGATTAATGGAAACTCTCTTATTAATCTTCTAGGCTGGAATAATCTTTATATTCTTGGAGGGGTGAATGAAAAAGTGCAAAATATCATCAAAAATAATTGTTAGAGCTTTCAAAATAGTACTGCTGCTTATATTTTTAAAAATGCTATTAATAATATTAAGATTGATCAAAGCAGGTTTAAAGATACTTGGGATTGGAAGCTTTGCTCTAAAGATAAATTCTCTTTTAAAAAAGTTTGGGAATACTTAATTGGGGATGAGGTGGAGGTTGTTTGGCATAAAGTTATTTGGTGTAAAGCTAATAGCCCAAAAATGGCACATTGTGCTTATTTTGCTTTATTAAACAAGCTTCCTACTAGAGAAATCTGCAGTAGATGGAGTGCTAACTCTAATAATACTTGCCTACTTTGTAAAATGGAAAGTGAAAGCTCCACGCATTTATTTTTTGATTGTATTTTTTCCCGGTTCATTTGGTTTAATGCCAAATGCACTTTAGGATTCAATCATAAGATAGCTACCCAGAATATTAGAGACAGTGTGGATTACATATTGAAATACTTCAAGCACAAGTCCATCAATTTTAATAGAGCTTGTGTTTATTTAACTACTTCTATTTACTATATATGGAGGGAAAGAAATCAGAGATTGCATAACAACAAAGAAAACAGTTGTTATCAACTCTGGAAGATTATCACCAATGATAGTCAGATTATTTTGAAGAAAAATAGCAGGCACAAGGACAATAGCATGCATAATCAAAATATATTTAATCAAGATGCTGATTATAATAAGCAAGTTGAGGACTTGTTACTAAATGGCAAGCTGTCCCTCCATAAGATGGCTATGAAACATCTTAACCATGTTAGGTCACAGGCTGGAGAAGTTCATCTCTATCCTGACAACAGTGATCAAATCTGCAAGGGAAGTAATCAGAATTTATTAAGTACAAATTGTTTAAATAATAATCTGGATAGTAACTTGCTTTTGTTACCTGTTACAGGAAGGGATAGTGCCCCTCCAGTCTGGAAGAATCCAGAAAACTTGCATGATGCTCGAGAAAGATCAGGCTTCCTCCCTGGGGTATCCATCAATTCTGGCATCAATTCTCTCAACTACGTGGGAAGTAAACAGATCATTAGCTCAAATAAGAGTTTTTTATCTTATAAATCGAATGGTAAGGCCTTGTTGTTACCTGATGCAGAACGAGGTCCCACCAGCAGTGATCTTGATCTCAAGGAGCACTTGAAAAGGAGGAAGATAGCTCAAGAGCTCAGTGGATTCAAAGAATCAGCGACAATCACTATAAAAGCATGCTAAACAACCATGTTTATCACTTATCTTACTGGACAGAGGGTGAAAGCAGCAGCAGAGGAGAGATCGAAGACTTTCGAGACCCGTTTAGAGCCAAGAGAAGCTTCAAGAGCTTGAAGATCTCAGATTGGACGGATCTGGGAAATTACCCCAATAAGAAGCATCAGAGTTCTAATTTGAGGAGACGTGAGAGCAATTCTACAGAGAAAACGCTTGATAAAAGAGTAAACGAAGCTGATAACTTCATATGGAAGCCTCCCTGAAGTTGAGGAAGTTCCTTTTCCCCAAGAGATCGACATTCTCTTTTTGTTTCTAGGGTTGTTGAGAAATGAGGAAGCCGATTGCGGCTAGGGTTGTATACCCTGATGTGGGGTTTCGGGTTAATTACCTGAGTTTTGTTGGGCCGTGGGCCTTTTTTGCTATTTTCAAAAAAAAAACAATAATTATAAACAATCATTAAATATTCAAACATCATCCAGAGTGCATTCTACAACTGTATAAGCATTAAAATATGTAAATAATGCTCACCACAGTCTATCAACTAATCGATTGACATACAACTATTAGTCGACATACAACTAAACAATTGGATTAGTGTATGTCAAATATCATCCCAATACCCGTGCGGGGTTTTCATCCAACAAATACTGATTATTATTTGTGCGTTTGGACGATGTGTAAAAATTATCATCCCAATCAAGATCAGTTAAATAGACGTACATAAACAAGTCGTCTGACTTGCAAATGAATATTTATTCCATTTCAACTACCATAAAAATATTAACATTTTTCTAACATGTTAGATACCATAAAATCACCATCACAATACGCAAATCACCAAATCATCTATATAAATAAACACTCAACTACCCAGTGCCATTTACGGCGCCAAAAGTGGCCATCCGCGGAGTATGAAATGCGAGTGTCGCTAATATCCATACATCACTTCCAATTTAAATGATTTGTGGGAGATCGTGTGTTAAACTCCAAAAATAACTACATGATAAACTATTAAGTGGGAAGGAGTTCTCACTTTGATTTCCACTCCATCAATCATTAATTGGCGATTTCAGCACCATTTGGGTTTGTATTTGCCCCAAATTCGAACAAGCTCCAAATTGAACCCAGTCAGTTTTGTTGTGAAGATCTCAACTCCACGATCGCAATTGATCAAGTTTCATGCAATTTAGAGTTCGTAGCAAAAAGTTATTGACTTACGAAGTTTAAACAAAGAATTAATTAATTAATTAATTTAAATAAACCCTAAATTCACCTTCCACGTCGTTCACCCCTACTCCAGCCTCGCCGCCGATGATCTGGACCACCAAAGGTCCGGCCAACCATTCCCAGGCCTTCGCCGTTGCACTGCGCTAATCCACCACCAACGACGTCGCCCCCTCGTCGTCGTTCGCTGGAAATCGGCCTCGCCCCCAAATTCACATCGACCAGAAATTCTCCACCATCTCCGAGCTTTGGCGTCGCGCACCACCACCAATCGGAGCGTCTCACCACCGCTGACCATCCACCTTCATACCCCATGGCCTAACTTCGCCTGTGGCGAAGCCTACGAGGCAAAATCTGACCACCGCAGGCCGTATTAGGCCGAGCACCCAAAGACAAACTTGTCAAGCATCCTCCCCTCTACCACTTTCCCTTTGGTACCATCATCCAATTCCTCCTCGTTTGATCAGAAAACCCCTAAAACCAAAGTCAGTTTTCTGACTTTGACTATCGATTTTGGCTAATCCTTGCGACGATAAGTCCTGAGATTCTTGTGGAAGGTAAAGATCATCCTGATCTATAATATTGCTTTTATATTTGGGCTAATTGTTTATATATTGGAAGAAGCACATTATTTTGTGTTCGGGGCCTTTTTTGCAAAAAGTTTTTAGGGGGAGGAAGGGGTTGCTGCCAATTTTCAAAGAAGAGGAAGAAATAGGGGTTTGGGAAGAGGAAATGACCTTATACAGTGGGGTGTGTTATTTTTTTTTTTTATTTCTTTAGTTAGCCTATCTCCAATCGACATTTATCTACGTCACAGTCACACATAAACTCCGTTGGTGATGAAAATTGACATGCTACTATGTCTTGACGATACGGTACTAACAAAACTGGTTTCATCAAATTTCGAGTCTATTTGCTCAAAAAGCCATGTTTCTGCCTTAAATGATTGAATGATTCACAATTTATTGTGTATGACTACATACTAGCTCCAAAAATTATGAAAATTGGAATCTAAACATAATTTGACATTCCGAATCCAACAAAAGTGGTTTCCTCGAAAACGAAGGTCGTTTGCAAAATGACTATTTTTAAGGGCTATATATATATTTAAAATATATATGAATTCCATGGCGACTATTCTAAATTTTGAACTGGACATAAATAATAATTTATAAAGTGAAATATCAGTTTCTCGCATTTGCTAGAAAATTACAATTCAAAATATTCCAACGTTTCTTGTTTTATCCAATTCTAATTTATATTGAATTATGTACATTCATTCAAAGTTTAAAATCGAATTTTCAAAGTACCGCACCATTTCAGGCTCATTTTATAATTAAAATTAATTTATACGTTCTAACTTCGATTTAAATAAATTTTAAATCGTTATTACTTAAAATAAATCAATTTAAATATTCAAAATCCATTAAAATAGCTAAAATTAAAAATTTAAATTGGTTCAGAAATTCCGGGTTGTTACAGTCTCCCCTAATTAAAATCTTTTCGTCCTCGAAAAGGAACGAAGCTGAAAGTTGTTTAACTAACCAACTCAACTTTCATTCTACCTTGAGTTCTTCAACTTTTTAGTTTCTAAGAACTTTCTATTTTCTCAAAAAATTGGCTAACATCCTAAATTTTCGAATTTTTTTGTCATAACCTCCTTTGTACGGGGAGGGTTTGGAAAATTTATTAGGCCGTATTAGGCATCTAATAAATCAATAAAAAACATACACAAATTTTGTGACCTATCTATGCCTAAGGGAGACGTGTAAAAAGTCATAATCTCATACCTTGCCCCAGTGTTGGAAATAAAATAATCCATGCGCCTTAATTAACAACAAGAGAGACGTGAATTTTTTTCATCTCCAAACTGGTGTAGGGTTTTTATTAAATCCTGCCCCAAGCACCGTTACATGTATATTATTAAGTCCATATTCAGCCTTTTGTTCAACCTGTAATTCAGTCCTCTCCACACAAGAATCTCACCCATATGGAAATCCAAACCTCGTCATATAAGCGCCAAATGCTTATATGGAATATGATATGATATGCTTTCTTCATGTAGTATGCCATGCGGGGTAGTTCATATTTATTTGTTACTATCCTATGGCATATGTTTATAATCTTGCGCTGAACAACCATCACAACGCATCCAAATTTATTCACAGGAGTTGATATAATAATAAAATTGCGCAACCAACTCATTAAGGTGGACCTATTTGTCGGGCACACAATATATTTCTCTACTAAACAGTAAATCAGTAACCTGCTCAACATATAATATATATATATATATATACACACACACACACATGCATACATGTCTATGTATGCAATTCCAATCAATTCTCAATTCAGTTCTACTTTATATTTGACTTTACTTTACTTATCATTTATTCATTTATTGGTTTTATCAATCCAATATTTTCATTAGTTAAATTAATTATCAAACAACACAACCAGTAATCAATTTGTTTTAATTAAATTTCCAAGTATATAACTTTTATATACTCAAAAATCATAATTAATACCAAATCACAACAATAAACCTTATCTAAGTTTTGGTTCTCAAACCAGATAATTGGAAATATATAGATATCCCACTTTCTAAACTCGAAAATAAACTATTGATGTTGTACAGTCGTCAATAGAATCATCCTCGGGCGACTAGAGTGTGGTCCTATATCTATCCAGTATATTTGAGACTTCGAATACATGTGGATCAGAAATATATTAAAAATCTCCTTATGCCCAATAGCCCAAATTTAATATAAATAAAAATACTCAAATACGTATAATAAGATATAAAATTTCAAAACTAATTTCGTTTTTATAATAATACTCATCGAACTCATTCTAGGGTGTTACTAACCCTATCTCTAACAAGTCATTCTTATAGGATGTTACTAGTCTTATCTCCGATGAATTATTTCATTTGGTTCTAATAGGTCTTGTTCTCGAGCTTTGTAAACCAAAGCTCTGATACCAAGCTGGCACGACCTGAAATCCTCTTCCAGCCGAGACCGAACGAGAAGGCGGATTGCGTTGAGAACACGATGCATCATAACACAAATAGTAAAACATTTCATTGCTATTACAATAATTTACAACAGAGTATAAGAATATTAGTGCATAAATAATATACAGCGGAAAATAATATCAGAGATTTACAAATTACAAAGCAACGGATAATATAATACTTGAATATAATGTGTAGTGGAAAACGTCAACTACAACAACTGAAAGAAATACACGGATACAAATCTTCCTGAATATAGCTCTAGCTGTAAATCCAGAATCCTGTATAAAGAAATATCTGCAAAAATCAAACCTACTAGCTGCCCGTATGGAAAATATCGGCACCCAGAGTTTATGTTAAAACAATAAACTCCAGGTCAGTCATGGGACTGGTGTGAGAACTAAAACAGTTTTTATTTTAAAGTTAGGTAAATCACGGGACCACGCTGTATAACACGGAACGGGTTTATCCCCCATGAATATCAGTGCATAAAACAAATAGCGCAATGCTAAGCAGAAAAATGAAGCTATTATAAGACTCAGGTCCCATCATACAATGAACGCAGTCAAGGATAGAGCTTTTCCTTATAATAGACAAATATTCTTGATACGCAAAATTTCATTTTCTATTATTACTATAAGTGAAGAAATCAACTTCAAATATAAATGTATCAATCATAGGTGGCGTAAGTACCATTATATTACGTCGCCATATAGGTTTACAACTAAATCGTAAGATCACGTATTGGAAATTGGGTTTCCATCTATGAACCGAGGCGAGGGATCTTCCTCATCGATTTCGAGACACTCTATCAAATGCCTTAGGATCACACCTACGGGAAACCCTGGGAATCGGCAGGGACAGTCATCCGTCGATGATTAGTTATACCAAAAACAATATGGTAGCTGGTCCTATCGAACCTCCAAAATGGTCAGCCACTCGACCAATAAAGAGCCACTAGAGACTCAAATCATATCCGGGACCTCGCTTTCCATCAATAAAGTTTTTAACATCCACATGAGTAAAATGTCTGGGCTCTATACCATGACGTTACTCGTAGCTAGAACTAACATATGTCCATTTCCCCACGGTCCCTCATCCCATTTTTGGTTCATACCGTGGTGTGAAGCTGGCGATTTAACACTAAACAAAGCTATGCTATTTAAAGACATGCTTTGATCATTAACCACAAAGCCTTGCTTTTCAACAAAATCTTTGATCCATGCATCTCAGCATGCCTAACTGTCAATCCATACCGTACCACTGATTCCACCAATATATAACCTCTAAGATCATACGTCTCAGAGAAGGGTGTTAAGCAAGAGAATAAATTCTCCGCCACCAAACAGATATATATACATTTAGCAGAGATCAACGAATACAGTATAAAGAATACAATGTCAGACATACCATCCATTTGCAAGTCCGAACGAAACCGAAGGCACCTTATTCCTATTCCTATATGTCCACTACAGGAGAGAGGCCCTCGCATATCCAGTCGATCTCCAAGTACGTCTGTATGATCACCACTTGTTACCTTGTCTTGGGTGTACATCCTATTGATCCCTAAAACAAACCATACGCACTTTGAGCTACAAAATCTGAGCAGAAACCACAGGATGAGCGCCATCAGGATCGGTCATGCATATTGTTGTCCAAGGTACTTAAACGACTTACAAAGAATAGGAAGCAACCATACAGAACAAGATTCAGGTGCTTATCTCTTAAAAGACCGAGCCTGGGCTAGAATTACAAAGCAATCACTTGTAACATTTTATGAGCTCATGTCTTCAACCAGAGCCTGATGCAAGTCATAATTTGAGCACGGAAGCACATGTCATCCGTTTGTATCAGAACGAGGCCACTTGAATAACAAAATAATACAAGTTGTCCATCAAACATAAGTGGGGGAGATCATATAGCACAACCATACAGAAAAATGGCACGGTACAAAGACGATTGAAGGCTTGAGACAAGGAGATCAGTCGTCCAAAATACAAAGAGGGATTGGTTCCAGTCCCATGCTCCACTCTAGAGTCGCTCGACCATAAGTACAATCCTAGTCACCTTCTCATTTTATAATCAATCAAATCAGATAACCGCTCACCAATTACTGAAGATAGCCATGCTCGAATAACACTAGCTAAAGTTAACCACTTGATTATTTGAAACACTTGCTCCTACAAAGTAGCCCAGGCATGACTACTGGATACATCTGTCAATAGCTGGTTACAGTCAGGCAATGGCATATTTGTAATTAATGGGATGAGCGACCCGTCGCCTGCATATAAGAACTTCAGCTCACTTCTCCAAGAAGACACACCTATAAATAGGCCATGGCCGCCAACATAAGGTGGATCTTTTTTTGGAACCACGAAGGATGGCAAAATTCTATCCTTAATCATTCCTTAAACAAATGGATCATCTTCTCCATTCAAAGGTTCATCACCGATTTGGCCATGGCGTCCAGTACAACCTTGTAATTGAAAAATCAAAGATATCCTCCTTCTCAATCATCCATCCATCATTCCCCTCCTTGAACTCTACCATTTTCTCATGAAATCCCAGGATTCATATGTATGAATGAGAGTGTGTTCAGTGAATATAAAGATGTATGAAAAAAGGGAGTTGGTGTGCTTTGTAATTTCCATTTTAAGAATGTAAGTAATATTCATAGTGGATGTAGGCCTGGCACAAGGCTGAACCACTCTAAATCTCGTCTCTATTTTTTTTTATTCGCATTTTTACTTTCAATTGTTACTAAGCACAGCTCCAATAATTTACTTACCGTATCTGCGAAGTACAATTCTTGTACCTTTGGTGTTTGAGCCATTTTTTGGTGAAAACATTTGGCGCCCACCGTGGGGCTGTGTTCGAAATTTCTTGCATCGTACATCCTTCCAGTCTCAGCAATAAAAAATCCTAAATCGTTTTCTCCCTTGAAGCCATGGACGGATCTAAGAAGAGCGACAAATCTACTAAAGCTACCGCGACCAATGGGGATAATGATGTTAATGTAGCTACACCGCAAACCTTGAACCAAGGGGGTGGGGGAACCCCTAGGTTATCTGTAATGCGAGATGAGTTGAATGTGGCTGTAATAGATTTGACTGAAAAAATGGATGCTACGACGAAGATGATGATGGAAAGGTTTGATGTCCTGATTAATGCTCAAGCCAATCTTCAGCCACAAAATGCTCTAAATAATGTTGATGAAGAAGAGGACTCATTAGCCTCAGACCCTAGTCGATCCCACTACTTAGTGGAAAACAAGGAAGAGGCCGGTGGTGAGGACTCCAAGGCCATATTCCCGCAGCATAAAGAAAAACGTGTGACTCAAAGTATCGCAAGTCTCACCAAAAGGACACCTCCCAAAAGAGGTGCAATGCATCGAAGCACAAATCGTGATCGCACTGATAAGAACATCGATGTCGATCCTGTGCAACAAGCGATTGACAAGAGATGAATCACAGTCATGATCCAGCAAATAACGAGGGAGAAAGCGACTCGAGAGGATGAAGAGAGAGAATGGGAATTTTAACCCAGCAAAAATCCATTTACAGAAAAGATCCATCAAGCAAAGTTCCCCAAGAAATTCATGCCACCAACAACAGCACATTATGGCAGAGTTAGAGATCCGAACATCTTTTTATTCAAATACGACCAACACATGAATGGAGCTAGGGCTACCGACGAAATTAAGTGCTTATAATTTTCTGCGTGCTTAGAAGGTTTGGCCTCGCTAGGTTCACCAGATTTCCACCTAAATGTATCGACCAGTTCGCCAATTTGGCAAGAAGGTTTAAAGATCAATTTCGATTACAAACCACCAAAGCAAGGGGCGTGATGTCACTTAGCGAGATGGAACAAATGCCTGGGGAAACCAACAAAGCTTCCTTACACGCTTCCATGTTGCAGCAACAGAGGTCATAGAGCTAGAGCCTTGGTATTTGTTGGCAGGTCTGAAAGGAGCCATCGATAAGAAGTCAGAATTTGGGAAGTGGCTCAAGATGAAGGAACCAAAGACTCTAAAGAGATTCTACAAGAAAGACGATGAATACACGAGAATGGAAGATGATGCCCTAAATATTCAAAAGGACATGAAAAGTAGCGCTTCTAAAGAAGGAAAGGATAACGAGTCTCAAGTAATTCAGAAGGATAACTCTGGGCATAAGGGAGGGTCCGATGAGAGGGACAATAAAATATACAAGAAGTCACGATTTTTTAAGCAGATGGAATTGACTCCTTTAAATGAAACCCCGGATAAAATCTACTCTGTACGAAGGACTCAGATATATTCCCTAAGGTAAAACCACAAAGGATTACGGAATAGCAGGCCAATTTTGGAAAGTTTTTTCGGTTTCATAATCAACCTGGGCACAAGAAGAATGAATGTCGACACTTGAGAAGTTTAATTGAGGAACTCATCCGAAAAAATCAACTATAGCAATATGTCAAGAATCCTCAAAACGCATCAGAAATTCAGGGGCAAGGTAAGGTTGCCAGTCAGCCCGGGTCACATGAGATAACCCAAGCACCCCAAGACCTATGGCCGATCATCGACCAGCAACCACCAATTGTGATTCAACATCCAGAACTAGAGATGCGCGACCCCTACTGTCTTTATTTTACTATTTCAGTACTCTGTTTTACCCCTAGCTGTGTTTCCATGAAACGATCCGTGATTCACCTATGCTGTGTTAAGCAAAAATCTACAAGTTAAAAGATATTTGCTCACAGATCATAACCTTATGTAGGACAAAAATTGTTTGCAAGCTAATACTAAAAATTGGTCTCTCATGAGCAACCTCTCAGACACAGCCCATCCATAATCGGAAGTTTCCCAAAAGCATTTGGGCTAGGACAATTCAAGTATCAAGCACCAAAAGCGTTGGTCAAACTTGGCAGGATTAATCAAACCCATCATCTTGCAAAACTCAAAAGGAAAGAATTATTCCAAATCAAGTCATAGAGAGCTCACTAAAATCAAGAGGCTGCACTCTCTGTTACATCAAAAAAATGTCTAATTCAGAAATCCTAGCCGAAAGGGTGTAACAGAAATCCTAATCGAAAGGAGGTATCCAATTGGGTTCTCTGTTTGATTGTAATAAATCAGATCAAACAGGATCAAGATTGGGTCAAAAACTTATAACCCAAGTCCTCCCATGGGGGCGCGTACTCAAAACCAATCTCCGAAGGGCTTGGGTCACCGAGTTAGTGAGACATGGGGTTGAGTACAAAAAAATATATGTATATAGGCGAAGATGCATTTAATCAAGTCTCCGAAGGACATGGGATGCCAAGTCAATGAGGAACACGATTAAATGTACAATAGGACACCTACACTTTTCAGAAAGTGTAGATTTGAATATAAATTTCTAGAGGTTTGAACTACCAAGCCATGAAAGAATACGAACAAACACGTAATAAGAACAAGGCTCCTAAAAAAGGAAAAAAAAAGGAAAATGATATTCTAAAATCAAAACAAACCAGCGATACTGACGTTGCGTATCGTAAAAACGTAACCATCGCACAACTAATAAAGTGTAACATGATGCAAATAAAAACTGTGATAGAAGTACAACATACCTATGCCAGTGAAAAAGGTAACAAACCAAAACACAAATTCATCACAAAAATAAAAGGCTATAAATTTGTCACCATAAATGTAAGATAGCGAGCGAGGACTGGAACTTGCATATACAACCAGTTTGAGAATCATCGTTTTCCTTCACCATTCCCAGCACACCATTCCACGATGTCTTCGGAAACAACATGATCATCAGCAGGAACCACGTTTTGAGCCTCTTTCTCAAGGGGTTAAGCTCGTTCAATTAGTAGTCTCCCACCTTTTTCTAAATCATCACGATCTTTTGCCCGTAGGAGGGCTTCTTGGAGAACACTGTCACCATCACCCCTGGAATACTTGAGCACTTGCTCCCAGACGAGAGCTAATGTGCGAGGGAAATCCGCTTTCAGATAACTCAGACTCCCGCGGTTTATGACCCTAAGAACGTAAAATCAAAACAGAGTCTAATCAGTTTTAATTTTGGCTTGCTCAAGATCATTGGCTAACCTCACCTTATCTCCTTCCAAGGTTTTGAGGGACGCATTTTAGGAAATAAGTCTTCCTTCAGGAGCTGCCTTCTCCCACTGACAAGAAATCACAGCCTGCTGTGTGGAAATCAGTCGGGATTCGGAAGATTTGAGGTTGATTTGGGCCTCATGAATTTTTTTTTTGATTGTTTCAATCTCCTCCTGAAGTTTCTCATTATCAGTCTCTAAGCTGCTTATCCTACTGTTTCCATCCTTGAAGGATGCAATTTCGGTCGCTTGACTTTCAACTACATGGACCAATTCAGCCTTGTCATTCTCAAGAAGCTCAATGCGCTCAAGATGTCGAGTATTCAGTCTCTAGAATTTAAAGCAGAATTTGTTCCACGACTCAAATCGACCTTTGGTGGTATCCCTGGCCTCGTCTAGCTGAACTTCAAGATGAACCTTAACACTAGCGAGCTGGGTGGTCATATAATATTTTATGGCGCTAAGCTCCCTAACGGTATCATATGGAAACGTATCTAAGTCAAAATCCATTCCTCTTAAATCCCAACCTCCAACCCTATCCTTCAGTTTTGGATTACCAGAGGCAATTTAATAAGGAGGGTTGTCGAGAATCATATGAATCTGGTAGAGAGTGGATACAGTAGGCTTGGAGGGTGTAAGCGATGGTCCCGAGGGAACCGTAGAACTAGGATCTAAGAGTTCGGCCAATTCAGGAAACCCACCGGGCTCGCCCTCATCTTGTTCATCATTGCCTTGTTCCCCCTCAGTGTATTAATCATTTGTAACTTCTCTATGACGGCAACCCCGCACCAGCAGACATTTCCCTGAAATACGCTGTACAAATGTCCAACCAGCACAGACGGTCGCCAAAGAAAGGAATTTGAACTAACAAGATACCTGTAGTATATCTCACAATGCATGGAACAAAATATAATAATAACATAACTTGATATAAAACAGACGAGACAGTGCGTAAGCTGAAAACTAAACCATCATAATAGCGGATAATTAAAAGTACAGCTTATGATCCAACCAACATTATTACAACTTTGAAATACTATCTCTAAAGCAACTAATGCCCAAAGTAGCGACTAGCAACAACATAGGGAGAATACACACACATATATATATCATACGTGGAAGCCTCCTGCTCGTCTTCGGTACAGCTACTCGTGCATAATCACCTGACATGTCTCTAGTTTGACCGTTTAAGAGCACCCAGAGTAATAAGAAGAGACATAAAACTCTGGGTCAGACAAAAGTCTGGTATGAGTGATAAGCAGCAAAACAGAACAATAACAGGTATACATAACCATACCTGAACCTGGACTTGCAACCAAAGAGTTAGCACAACAGGATGTACAATACTCTAAGGTGATACTAACACATGGTGTGAAAATAATGGGGAGGGGGTGTGCATGTCATGGTGATAGCAAACATCAAACATAGAAATCATCCTCGCATCTCTCACTCAGTGCGTAAAGCATACGATATCCACTGCTTTGACCACCCAAATCCTTTGCTATGATCACTCTGCCCCATGGAGTCATGACGGTTCCACTGCACTGATCCATAACCACTAATCCCTTGCTATGTCCCCTCTGCCCCATGAAGTCGTGACGACTCCACTGCACTGGCTCATAGTCATGCTACGATCACTCTGCCCCATGGAGTAATAACTACCCCACTACACTGATCCGTAGCCTAACATCCGTCTTGGTGGTGAATCAAAGTTATGGACATCGATAACCCCTTAACACACGTCCCGCAGCAAAGTCCAATTCATGAAATGACTCCTTGGTTCCCGTCTGGATCCTGAGTAATAACTTCCCATTTGGACTTCCTTTGCATCTCGGGTTTTAGTCAAATTGAAGTTAGTCTTCAAAAGAGTCATCGCGTAGAAATAGAAGTACACGCCCGGTTCAATTCGGTTCTATAGTGTTCAAGTTCCCCCATTTGGTTCGGTTCGGGTGCCATCCTCCATTCGGTTTGGTTCAGTTCGGGTGCCATCCTCCAACTCGGTTCAGTTCGGGTGCCATCCTCCAATTCGGTTCGGTTCGAGTGCTTCTTCTTGGATACGGTTCGATCCTCTAGCTCTTCAGTTAGTCTGATCCGATCCCATGCCCTCTTGTCGTTCCGATCCGATCCCCCGTCCTAACTCCAACTCTATGTGGGTGGCCTTCCTTCTTTCCAAGCCCCCTCTAGTGCCAAGTTCCGATCCGAATCGAATCCCCTTGCCTAGTCCTCTTATCCGATCCGAGCCCCATATCCGATCCGATCCAAAACCTTGCACATTTCTTGCAACCTTTCCAGCAATTGTTTTATGCCATACGACGGCGTTTTCGACCACTCTAACTTTTTAAATCAATCACAAAGCATACTGTACAGTCATAGCAACATAGAGAATCAACAATAAACACCAAAACAACTATTTAACATGTCAATATGGATCAAACATACCCAAAAACCTATGTTTTCACCTTAATTCCCCTTAATCATGTTTAATCATACAATTAGAAAAACTTATCCAAATTAGCCCAAATTTTTATCAGAGCCTTAAACTAATATTCTAGAATTTCACAAATTTTTCCAGATTTTTCTGAGTCATAATTTCGCTAATTTTCACTAATCACCCCTATTTAGCCGTAATTAGTGAAAAACAATGCAAATCACTTACACTTAGCCACAAATAGTTTATAGATCTGAAAGTATCTCTTATTTGGGTCGAATATTTATGCAACGCAGCAGCTCCAACTCTGATTTGGTGTTATTTTAACATGATTTGATGTTGATTAGCTTAACCCTTGATTAGAAAGGGATTAAAGGTGTTTTGGGATGATTTTAGAAGGTGGAGGCCATTGTTAGGGTTAGAGAAATGTTTTAGATGGCTGAGAAAATGAAATAAATTTGTTTTCTAATTGATTTTAGCCTCTCCATAACCTAATCCCGAAATGCGTTAAGGGCCTAGCTGTTAATCACCCTAATTAGGAACTGTTAAGCTGTTTTTCACCTTCTAAACCTTATTTCAGCCATATCTCCCAAACGATAAATCCGTTTGGCTAATGTGACCACTCTACGGAAAGGTAAACCATCATCTAAATCCAATGGAAGTGGTTTCAGGTCAAAACTCCTTACCAATCAAAAGTTATGGGCAAAACAAGATTTTCTAGGGGCAAAACGGTCATTTAAAAATTGGCAAAAATCATGAATATTGGAAATGACCCCAGTAGTCGTTCCCCAAAGTTACATGACCATACGAGTTCGTATAAAGATGAAATAAATATTATATGGTCCTCCAATACATAGAATACGGGTCGTTACGCTCTCCCTCCCTTAAGAAATTTCGCTCCCAAAATTCCTTTAACAAAAAACATACAAAGGTGTTCTCATGCCTGTCAGCCATTTACAAACATTTAAACATACATTACAAACACATCAAGTCTATCCTAGCATGCAGAATAACTAAATCGTAATTTGAAATCTTACCAGGCAAAGAGTTCTGGATACGACTTCCTTATGCTTTTCTCTATTTCCCAAGTACAGTCATTCTCATTCTCGCCTCATTGAACCTTGACCACTTTCTCCGCTTTCCTTCGAAGTTGCTTCGTATCATGCTCGACAATATGGATCGGCTTGCGGTTCCCAACCGCCTCGGGTTCTACTTCAATATCATCCAACCGATCCATTGAAATAGTCATATCGGGGTCGTGCACAAACTTCCTTAACTGGAAAACATGAAACACATTATGGACTCCCGCCATCTTGTCTGGCAACTCAAATTTATATGCCAAATTCCCAATTTGCTCGAGAACTGGGAATGGACCAACAAGTCTTGGTGCTAACTTGCCTCTCCTGCCAAATCGAATCACGCTCTTTAACGGAGAAATCTTGACAAATACCAAGTCGCCAACGGAGAATTTCAATTCTCTTCGTCTCTTATGAGCATAACTCTTCTTCCTATCTTGGGCAGCCTTCATTCGCTATTGGATAACCTTGATCTTATCTGAGGTTTCTCTTATTACATCCGGCCCAAGTACAAATTTCTCACCGGTTTCTAACCAACATGATAGTGAGTTGAATGGTCTTCCGTACAAAGCTTCATATGGAGCCATACCAATACTGGACTGATAACTATTACTATATGCAAACTCCACTAGATGCAAATGGTCATCCCAAGACCCTATAAAATCCAATATACAAGCTCTTAAGAGATCATCCAGTACACGATTCACCCTCTCTTTCTGACCGTCGGTTTGAGGATGGTACGCGGTACTGAGATGAAATTCTGATCCTAAAGCCTCTTGTAAGCTCTTCCAAAATCCACTAATGAACAACAGATCTCGGTCACTTACAATGCCTTTGGGTACTCCATGAAATCTCACTACCCACTTCATATATAGTTCTGCTAACTTAGCTGTTGTTCTATTCGACTTGACAGGTACAAACCTTGCACTCTTGGTCAATCGGTCCATAATCACCCAAATGCTATCATGGCCCGATCTAGTCCTTGGTAACCCATCAACGAAATCCATTGAGACTTTTTCCCATTTCCATTCTGGAATTTCCAATGGTTGTAACAAACCACTAGGCTTCTTTAGCTCAGCTTTAACTAGCTGGTAGTTCATGCATTTGGATATAAACTTCCCAACGTCTCTTTCCATTCCTTCCCTGTAGTGTCTGCTTCATGTCTCGATACATTTTATTACCACCGGGATGTATAGTTAGTTTTGGGTGATGACATTCTCCAAGCACTTCATCTCTCAATCCATTGACATTGGGTACAACTAGTCTCTCATTCTTTCTAAACCATCCTTATTGATCAAGCCCATACTCGCTCATCTCCTCACTGTCGATACCCATCTCTATCTTGGAGATGATTTCCAATAGGTTAGGATCACCCCTCTGACTGGAACCAATCCTCTCAATCAAAGTGGGTATGACCAACAGACTTGTTAACATCTCTGGATCCAATTCACACTTTGGTCTGAAATCATACCCAGTGATGTATTCCAGTTGTTTCCATTAAAGAAACATAGCCCCTAAACTGGCATGTCTTCTACTCAATGCATCAGCTACCGCATTGCCATTTCCTGGTGTATATGCGATATCAAACTCATAGGAAGGCAAGAATTCTAACCATCTTTGTTTTCGGAGATTTAGATCGTTCTGAGAGAAGAGATACTTTAACGATTTATGATCAGTAAACAACTCGAATCTTTCTCCCAATAGATAATGTCTCCACATCTTCAATGCGAATACGATCGCTGCCAATTTCAAATCATGGGTAGGATATCTTTTCTCATGCGGTTTCAGCTGTCAACTAGCATAAGCTACAACCCTACCTCTTTGCATCAATACAGCACCTAGTCCGGTACCACATGCATCCGTGTATAATGTCATCTCTTCATTCCCTTTAGGAATGACTAACACTGGTGCACACGTCAACTTTTCCTTTAGGCTCTTGAATGCATTTTCACAACTTTTGTCCCAACCGAAAGCTTGATTCTTCTTGGTTAACTGAGTTAAAGGTGCTGCTATCTTGGAGAAGTCTTGGATAAACTTACGATAATATCCAGCCAATCCCAAGAAACTTCTTACGTCTGTTGCATTCTTGAGCGTAGACCAATCTTGTACCGTGGCCACCTTCGTAGGATCCACGACAATACCATTCTCCGAAATAACATGGCCCAAGAATCTCACTTCCCTCCTCCAGAAGTGACACTTAGAAAACGTTGCTTTCAATTGGTGTTTTCTCAACACCTCCATCACTATCCTCAAATGTTCCTTGTGTTCGTCCTCTGTCCTCGAGTAAACCAAGATATCATCAACGAACACAAGAACGAACTTATTCAATTGATCCCTGAATACCCTATTCAAAAGATCCGCAAAATATGCTGGTGCATTGGTCAACCTGAATGGCATGACCAACCACTCGTAGAATCAAAACGGCGTTCGAAAGGACATTTTAGGAATACTCTCAGCTGCTACTCGGAGCTGATGAAATCCTGTCCGAGGTCCAATTAGGAGAACACTCTTGCTCCCTCCGGTTGATCAAACAAATCATCTATCCGCGGAAGAGGATACTTGTTCTTCCTAGTCACTTTATTCAACTCGCGATAGTCCACACATAAATGAAGAGAACCATCTGCCTTGGTAGCAAATACAACTAGTACTCCCCACTTGGAGACTCTTCTTCTAATAAATCCCTTCTTCAAAAGATCGCTTACTTGCACTCTGAGACCTTGCTGCTCCCTTGGTGCCACACGACGAAGTGGCGTCACTATAGGTCTGGCATCTTTCACTAAATCAAACTCAATCTCTCGGTGTGGTGGAAGTCCAGTTACTTCCTCGAAGATATCCGGATAATGACCAACAATAGAACCCCTGATAATTCGTCTTGCGGATTGCCAAGGAAATTTAAAAAACTAGCCATCACCTCATCATTAGGTAGGCTACCAAGCAGTACCCTCCGCCCATCATCCGCCCTAATAGTCACCGAAAATCCCTCACAGTCTGCCACCACCCCGTACCTTTGGAGCCAATCGACTCACAAAATAATGCCATACCCAGTAAAGCCCAAAACAAAGCAATCACAAGCAAACATACATCCATGACTCGATAAGACCAAATTTCAACAAATCATACTAAGGCTAGTCAAACTCCAATTGGGTTCGTCACAACTAAAGGTCTATCGACTATCTCGGGTTCCAATCCCAACCTATCTTCCAGGTCACTGGATATGAAGGAACGGGAAGCCCCAGTATCAAACAGCATCCGAACAGGAACATCATAAATAGAAAGCGTACCTTGAATGATGACATTCTTTCCTTTCTCCACCTTAGTTGGGGCATTCGACGAAGAAGGAACAACATTAATAGCATAAGCTTTCACAATCTGCTTCTCTTTCAGAGGTTGTGGTCATTTATCCTTGTGATGTACCACTTGGCTGCAGTTGAAGCACTTCCTATCTGCTGGCTTTGCTCGACATTCTTTAGCATAATGGCCCTTCTTGCCATAGCTAAAGCACTCAACATCTTTATTGTTCTTCTTCTGACCATCCTTAGCTTGGTTCTGACTCTGCTTCCTTTTATTCTGAGAATTATTCTTGCCTCCACCGCTTGCTTGCGGCTTTGGCTCTCCTGTAGATCCAATAGCGACTTCAGCCTTGGACTTAGGATAAAGGCTCTCTTATCTCAATGCTTTCCCAACAATCGATTCAAAAGTCTCATCAATATGGTCTACAAGCCTTTCCCCCAAGTACTGATCTAAGCCTGTTATGAACTTCTCATTCTTCTTCTCGGGAGTGTCAATAAGGGATAGCCCATACTTCGATAAAGTATCGAACTCAGCAATATATTCCGAGACTGCCCTACCATTCTGTTTAAGCCCCAAGAATTTCCTAAACAATTCTGATTTCTGACCAGTTGGGATAAACTTATCACTGAAACGAACCTTAAACTGATCCTAAGTAACTTGATCCTCAGGAGTAGCTGCCTTAATATCATTCCACCAATTCATAGCCCGTCCTTGCAGTTGACGGGATGCTAGCTTTCTCTTCATTGCATCATCAATCCCTAAGTACTCGAAGATGCGCTCACAACTATCAAGCCAATCCTGAATTTTTGTAATCGATTCTGTTCCATGGAACGGCTTCCCACCAAGACTGGTGTAGTCCTTACAGAGCTTGGCGAAATCAACCCTAGGCGCCTGCACCACTACCATTTGCAGCATTAGGAGCCGCCCTATGAACATCCCTAAGCTTCTCTCTCATGAAATCAGTGAACATCGTTCTCATATCAGGAGCATTCCTGTTATTGGATCCTGAACCAGTAACCTCATATATCGGCTCATTGTTCGATCTGTAAGGAGAAAACGATTAACCATCTCTTCAGTGATGCCAGTGCAGTGCGGCTCCATCCTTAGATATACTAATAGTATATATATAGCTTTCGAAAACCAAAATATAACAAATACGCGCTCTCATATAGATGTACTATCTCTCCCTGGTGTCTTTCCCTAGGTTAACTACGCAACCTAGAGCTCTGATACCATGTGTGACGGCCTGCCCCGCACCAGCCGACATTTCCCTGAAATGCGTTGTACATATGTCCAACCAGCACGGGACGGTCGCCAAAGGAAGGAAAAGAAAGGAATTTGTACTAATAAGAAACCTATAGTATATCTCACAACGCATGGAACAAAATATAATAATAACATAACTTGATATGAAACAGGCGAGACAGTGCATAAGCTGAAAACTAAACCATCATAGCAGTGGAAAATTCAAAGTACAGCTTATGATTCAAACCAACATAATTACAACTTTGAAATACTGTCTCTAAAGCAAAAGAAAGAGGTACGCTACTAATGCCCGAAGTAGCGACCAACAACAAGACGGGGAGAATATATATATATATATATATATATATATATATATATCATACGTGGAATCCTCCTGCTCGTCTCCGATACAGCTACTCATGCATAATCACCTGACATGTCTCTAGTCTGCCCGTTTAAAAGCACCCAGAGTAATTAAGAAGAGACATAAAACTCCAGGTCAGACAAAAGTCTGGTATGAGCGATAAGAAGCAAAACAGAACAATAACAGGCATACATAACCATACCTGAACCTGGACCTGCAACCAAAGAGTTAGCACAACAGGATGTACAATACTCTAAGGTGACACTTAATCCCCCTTAATCATGTTTAATCATACAATTAGAAAAACTTATCCAAATTAGCCCAAATTTTTATCAGAGCCTTAAACTAATATTCTAGAATTTTACAAATTTTTCCAGATTTTTCTGAGTCATAATTTCGCTAATTTTCACTAATCACCCCTATTTAGCCGTAATTAGTGAAAAACAATGCAAATCACTTACACTTAGCCACAAATAGTTTATAGATCTGAAAGTATCTCTTATTTGGGTCGAATATTTATGCAACGCAGCAGCTCCAACTCTGATTTGGTGCTATTTTAACATGATTTGATGTTGATTAGCTTAACCCTTGATTAGAAAGGGATTAAAGGTGTTTTGGGATGATTTTAGAAGGTGGAGGCCATTGTTAGGGTTAGAGAAATGTTTTAGGTGGCTGAGAAAATGAAATAAAATCATTTTCTAACTGATTTTAGTCTCATCATAACCCTAATCCCGAAATGGGTTATGAGCCTAGCTGCTAATCACCCTAATTAGGCCCGGTTAAGCTGTTTTTCACCTTCTAAACCTTATTTCGGCCATATCTCCCAAACGGTAAGTCCGTTTGGCTAATGTGACCACTCTACGAAAAGATAAACCATCATCTGAATCCAATGGAAGTGGTTTCAGGTCAAAACTCCTTACCAATCAAAAGTTTTGGGCAAAACAAGATTCGCTAGGGGCAAAAAGGTCATTTAAAAATTGTCAAAAATCGTGAATATTGGAAATGACCCCAATAGTCGTTCCCTAAAGTTACATGACCATACGACTTCGTATGAAGATGAAATAAATATTCTACGATCCTCCAATGCGTAGAATACGGGTCGTTACATTCTCTTTCAGATACTTGAGAATGATCATGCTGCTTCTTCTTCCATAAACTTGCCAACGGTGCCTCGAGAGCATGTTGAGTTAGGGGATCTGAAGATGATCGGGGATGCTTGGAGCAACGAGAAAGACTGGACTGTAAAACATTCTATGGGCTGACAAGCCCAACTTTCTTGAAAAAACTGTCTGATAAAGATGACCCCATTCTTGAATCTAAGAAGGAAAAGAAAATTTTAGCACCCAAATGCATAAAAAAGATCTAAAGTAGTCCCTGGCCCTGTGAGATATCCCAGAAACAAGGTTTTTTTTTGTAAATTCTTGTATTGAAAGTTTGGAGCATAAATGTCCGAGCAACATGGTTACCTTGGATGAGGTATTTAGCTAAATCAAGGGGATCAAGACCTTTAAAAGTTTCTGAACCGCCCTCTTCTTGATTATCCTAAGTAAGGAAACTTTGACCTACCCCCAGAGTTTCTTTAGAAGTCACTGCAGTTTCATCAGGCTGCTCCTCTTCCCACCCTAGATCCGAGGTGGTTTTTGTAGAAGTCACACTTGCATTCCCCTGGATGACTTCCTCTAAAAAAGGCCTTTCCTTTTCAGATGTGATCGCCGAAGTCACAAGACCTTTGTGCCTTGGACGCTTAGATACCACCTTTTAGGAAGGAACCAATTTGCTTTTGAAAGACGCCCTACTACTTTCTACAGGGCTGGAGCACTCCTTTTTCGAAGGCTTCTTAATGGGGGATTTGTTGGTAGCGTCTTTTTTATCAAAAGTATCCACTACGAAGGTGCGCAAGGGAGGAAGCAGATCATATTGCCGTAAGAATCCTTTGGTAATCGAAAATTTCCTGTTTCTCTTGCTCTCATCAACAGCTAATAGTGAATTGTATAAATCTTAGTCAAAGGTTATTCTTTGATCAGGGAGCACTGTAGTATAACCAAAAAAATTATTTTAAAGAAATAAAACGGACAAGAAGATGTCCGAAAAGTAAACATACTCACCTCCTTCCATCCATAAGCCACAGAAATTGTTGGGACATCGGACAAAGAAATATTGATTGGGGAATCCTCGTACACTGTCCACTAAGCCAGTGATTATTCCCGAGCCCCGGCTTTCAACAAAGATAAACGAAGGACGTTGGTTCCTTTTCCTAAAAGCATATATCCTTAAATGAAGGAGCCCGATGTTTTTCCCTCATAAAAAGGATATAAAGACTTATTAGAATAGCATAACCATTGGGGTGTAACTGATATGGAGCAATAGCCAAGCTCCGAAGGTTCATTTCTAGATAAGAATTAAAAGGAGGAATCGCTCTACTTATCAATATACCAAAAATAACTGCAACATATCCTTTGGGAGAAATATCTGCGAACTCCTTCTCTCCAGGCAGCTTGGCCTCCTCTTTTTTCGAAATTCCGAACTGGTTGCACAGTTATTGGAATGAACAGAAAGAAAGCTATGTCCCGCACCTCTCACGAGGTACATCAGAAAATGCAAGAGGTCGCGGGAAATTATGGGCAGCATCTATTAAAGGAGGAATATTTGGTGTGGATACAGTGGGTCGATAAGAACTTCCCGCTTGGTCAGAACCTCTAGCTTGATCAGACATGGCTTGGTTCCTAAAATTCCGGATTTATAAGACAAATGGGAAGCCTTTGCCCAAGCTCATATCAATTTTGAGAATGACTACTGCAAAAAAAAAAAACTTGTAAATCCTACAACAACTTAGTTATGATCGAGAGAAACTTTAAGAGATCCACAAAGATCAATCTCATTTAACACTTGGGAATCCCAAAATCGCATTCATAGGTATCGAATTCATACTTTAAATCGGGCCAAAATAAGATCAGAAAGAAGAATTTACTTACAGACGAGCGAACAACCTCAAATCCAAGTGAACAGGCTGACTAAACAAATCTCGAGATTACAGAAACTTTGGAGGGAGTACTGTTCATGGGTGTGAATCAAAGCGACAAAAGAACTAGAATAATCGAAAGTTACAAAAGGAATCGAAACAGTGAAGAGGGTTGCTTAGAACAATAACGCCATTAAAAAAGCTTCTTTTGGGAAAAGGAGAAAATAGGAAAACAATATGTAACGACCCGCATTCTACGCATCATAGGATCGTAGAATATTTATTTCATCGCCATAGAGGTTCATATGGTCGTGTAACTTTGGGGGACGACTATTAAGGTCATTTCCCATGTTCATGATTTTTTCCGATTTTTAAATGACCGTTTTGCCCCTAATTGATCTTGTTTCGACCATAACTTTTGACTGGAAAGGAATTTTGACACGAAACAACTTCCATTGGATCCAGATGATGCTTTACAATTCCATAGAGTGGTCACATTAGCCAAACAGACTCACCGTTTGGAAGATATGGCTGAAACAAGTTTCAGATGGTGAAAAACAGCTTAATTGGGCTTAATCGGGTGATTAACAGCTAGGCCCATTGGGGTATTTCGGGATTAGAGGTATATAGGGGCTGATTAGGGTTAGAAAACTTTTCTTTAGACATTTTTCAGCTGCCGCTTTCATTCTTGGAACCCTAGTAATGGCCTCCAACCTCTAAAACGCCTCCAAATCATCTTCTAATCAAGGATTAAGCTTAGCAACGCCAAATCAAGGCAAATTAACACCAAGTCAAGGGTAGAGCTGCTGTGTAGCCTTGAGGACAGCGCCGAACAGAGGATAATTTCAGATTTGGTAATTTATTTGTGGCAAAGGTGAGTGATTAGGATTGTTTGGACACCAATTGTAGTTAATTAGGGTGATGAGTGTTAATTAGCGAATTTACTCATGTTAAAATACTGGAAAAATATTTATAAATTCTTAAATATTATGTTAGGCCTCTGTTAGAAATTTGGGCTGATCTTCTTAAGTTTTGATAATCCTACTGTAAGTTGTTGTTAAACATGCTTAAGGGAAATTATGGGGTTTTGGCTATGTTTGACCCGTTTTAACCTATCAAATTATTGTTTTGGTGTTTGTGAATGATTATACATGTTGCTATGAGTGTATGGTATGCTTTGTGATTGCCTAGAAGTGTTAGATTGGTCTAAAACGCCGTCGAATGGCGTAAAACAGTTGCTGGAAAGAAGTGTAGGAAGTTGTACAGGACCCGGATCAGATCGCCCCTATGTGCCACGAGCCGCTTCTCTGAACCAATCCACTCACGAATGGTGCTCACAACCTGGAGTTGAAGTCATAAACTAACTCGGAGCTTGGCCACGATCCGAAGGGAGAGCACGACCCGAACCGATGTAGCGCCACGACTTGATGCTTTGGAGCATGCGCGACCCGAACCCAGTGGGTGCTCACGATCCGAACTGAAGGAGGCATGGGTGAACTGATCTGAAGCATGGTGGTTATCACGAACCGAACCAACTTGGATGGAGCCCGACCCGATCCGATGTTGATGACCACGACCTGAAGCAAAGTGAAATGGAGAAGACCAAAACCCGAGATGGAAAGGTAGTCCAAGTGGGAAGTTTGTACTCAGGATCCAGTTGGGGACCAATGAGTTAACTTCATTATTGGACTTGCTGCGGGACGTGTGCTAAGGGGTTGTCGATGTCTATGACTTTGGATCACTATGTATGGGAGGTACGTGGATGGATTCAGGGACACAGTGGCCCAGGTACGACTAGTAGGCTATAGACATATGAAGAGGGGCCATTTGAAAAGGTTTGGTCATGATCCCATGGGATAAGCTTAGTGGTAGTAGTTGTACAAGTTGAACTCCTTCATTACCTCGATGGGTCTAGTGATCGAAGTGGTGGACATCATATGCTTTATGCACTGAGTGAGAGATGTGAGGATAGTTGCTATGCTTGATTTGTTTACCATCACTATGACATGCACACTCCTCCCCCGTTATCTTTACACCATATTTAGTGTCACCTTAGAGTATTGTTCGGTATGTAGTGCTAATTCTTTGGTTGCAGGTCCAGGTTCAGGTATGGTTTAGTATACCTGTTATTGTTCTGTTTTGCTGCTTATCGCTCATACCAGACTTTTTGTCTGACCCAGAGTTTTATGTCTCTTCTTATTACTCTGGGTGCTCACACGAGCAGACTAGAGATAGGTTAGCTAGTATGCAAGAGTAGCTGATCCGGAGACGAGTAGGAGGCTTCCACGTATTATCTACATATATTCTCCCTGAGTTGTCGAAGGTCACTGCTTGGGCATTAGTAGTGTACCTTTTCCTTTGCTTTGCTTTAGAGACAGTTTGAAAATTTGTAATAATGAAGATGTGGAACATAAGTTGTACTTGGATTTCCGCTGCTATGATGTTTAGTTTTAGTTTTCAGCTTATGCACTGTCTCTACTATTTTATGTCAAAGATATGTTTTATTATATTTTATCCCATGCGCTGTGAGACATTCTACAGGTTATTGGTTAGTTCATTCTCTTTTTTCTTTTCTTCCGACGACCGTCCCGAGCCGGTTGGACATCGATACAGCGCATTACGGAGGAAATGTCTGCTGGTGCGGGGCGGGCCGTCACACTTGGTATTAGAGCTCTAGGTTGCATAGTTAACTTAGGGAAAGACACCAGGGAGAGATAACACGTATATGAGAGTGCATATTTGTGATTATTTTGGTTTTCAAAAGCTATATATATACTATTAGTATAGTTAAGGATGAAGTCGCACTGCACTAACACCACAAAGAGGATGGTTAATCGTTTCTCTTTACAGATTGAATGATGAGACGTTATACGAGGGGTGCTGGTAGAGGAGCCAACAATGGGAATGCTCCTGACATGAGGGTTGTGTTTACTGACTTCATGAGGGAGATGCTTAGAAACGTGCAAGGAGCAGCTCCTAATGCTGAAAATGGTGGTGGTGTAGCGGTGCAGGCGCCTAGAGCTGATTTCGCCAAGCTATGCAAGGATTACACTAGTCTTGGTGGAAAGTCGTTCCACGGAATGGAATCGGCCATGGATGTTCAAGATTGGTTGGATAGCTGTGAGCATAACTTCGAGGACTTAGGTATCGAGGATGCGATGAAGAAAAAGCTAGCGTCCCGTCAGCTGCAAGGACGGGCGATGAATTGGTGGAATGCTATTAAGGAAGCTACTCCAGAGGACCAAGTTACATGGGATTAGTTTAAGGCCCAATTCGGTGAAAAATTTATCCCAGCTCCTCAGAAGTCGGAGTAATTTAGGAAGTTCTTGGAGCTAAAGCAGATTGGTAGAGCTATCTCGGAGTATATTGCTGAGTTCAATACTTTATCAAAGTATGGATTATCTCTTATCGACACTCCCGAGAAGAAGAACGAGAAGTTCATAACCGGCTTAGATCAGTACTTGGGGGAAAGGCTTATTAACCACATCGATGAGACATTTGAATCGATTGTGGGGAAAGATTTGAGATCGGAGAGTCTATACCCCAAGTCAAAGACTGAGGTTGCAACTGCGGAAGAGCCAAAGCCGCAAGTAAGTAGTGAAGGCAAGAATGGTTCTCAGAATAAGAGAAGCAGAATCAGACCAAGGATGGCCAAAAGAAAAAGAATAAGAAAGATATTGAGTGCTTCAGCTGTGGTAAGAAGGGCCACTATGTCAAAGAATGTCGGTCCAAGCCAGCGGATAGGAAGTGCTTCAATTGTGGCCAAGTGGGACATCACAAGGACAAGTGTCCGCAACCCCCTAAGGAAAAGCGGATCGTGAAAGCATATGCTATCAATGCTGTTCCTTCTTCGTCAAATGCCCCAACTGCGGCAGAGAAAGGAAAGAATGTTGTTATTCAAGGTATGCTTTCTGTTTAAGTTAGAGTGTTGTTTGATACCGGAGCTTCCAGTTCCTTCATATCTAGTGACCTGGTAGATAGGTTGGGATTGGAGCCCGAGATTGTCGATAGACCTTTAGTAGTGACGAACCCGATTGGTGGTTCGACTGGCCTTAGCATGATTTGTCATAATGTGGTCTTATTGAGCCATGGATGCATGTTTGTGATTGCTTTGTTTTGGGCTTTACTGGGTTTGGCATTATTTTGGGAGTCGATTGGCTCCAAAGATATGGGGTGGTGGTAGACTGTGAGGGCTTTTTGGTGACAGTTAGAGCGGACGGTGGGCGGAGGGTAGTGTTTGGAGGCTTACCAAGTGATGGGGTAATGGCAAGTTTTCTAAATTCCCTCGACATCCCGCATGATGAGTTGTCAGATGTGCCCGTGGCTGGCCAGTATCCGGACGTCTTCGAGGAAGTGACCGGACTTCCACCACATCGAGAGATTGAGTTCCGTATTGACTTGTTGAAAGATGCCAGACCTATAGTGATGCCACTTCGTCGTATGGCACCAAGGGAGCAGCGAGAGCTCGGGGTGCAAGTCAGCGATCTTTTGAAGAAGAGATTTATCCGAAGAAGTATTTCGGAGTGGGGAGCGCCAGTTATGTTTGCTACCAAGGCTAATGGTTCCCTTCGATTGTGTGTAGACTACCGTGAATTGAATAAAGTGACGAGGAAGAATAAGTATCCTCTACCGCGGATAGATGATTTGTTTGATCAGTTGAGTCGAGAGAGAGTGTTTTCCCAGTTGGACCTCGCGACAGGTTTTCATTAGCTTAGGGTGGAAGCTAAGAGTGTAGCTAAAACGGCATTTCGGATGCCGTCTGGATTCTATGAATGGTTGGTTATGCCATTTGGGCTGACCAACGCACCAACATATTTTGTGGATCTTATGAATAAGGTATTCAGAGATCAATTGAATAAGTTTGTTCTTGTGTTCGTGGATGATATTTTGGTTTACTCAAGGAACGAGGAAGAACACAAGGAACATTTAAGGACAGTGATGTAGGTGTTGAGAAAACACCAACTAAAAGCAAAGTTTTCTAAGTGTCACTTCTGGAGGAAGGAAGTGAGATTCTTGGCCCATGTTGTTTCAGAGAATGGTATTGCCGTGGATCCTGCGAAAGTGGCTACAATACAAGATTGGTCTACGCCCAAGAATGCAACAGACGTATGAAGTTTCTTGGGGTTAGCTGGATATTATCGTAAGTTTATCCAAGACTTCTTCAAGATAGCAGCACCGTTGACTCAGTTGACCAAGAAGAATCAAGCTTTCGTCTGGGAAGAAAAGTGCGAGAATGCATTCAAGAGTCTAAAGGAAAAGTTTACGTGTGCACCTGTGTTAGTCATTCCTGAGGGGAATGAAGAGATGACGGTATACATGGATGCATGTGGTACCGGACTAGGTGCTGTACTGATGCAAGGTGGTAGTGTGGTAGCTTATGACAGTCGGCAACTGAAACCGCATGAGAAAAGATATCCTACCCATGATTTGGAATTGTCAGCGATTGTATTCACGTTGAAGATGTGGCGACATTATCTTTGGGGACAAAGATTCGAGTTGTTTACCGACCATAAATCATTAAAATATATTTTCTCTTAGAAGGATTTGAATCTTCGTCAGCAGAGATGGTCAGAGTTCTTGGCTTCGTATGATTTCGATATCGCATACACGCCCGGAAAAGGCAATGCAGTAGTTGATGCCTTGAGTAGGAGATATGCTAGTTTAGGGGCTATGTTTCTTGAATGGAAGCAACTGGAGTACATCGCTGGGTATGATTTCAGACCAAAGTGCGAATTGGATCCAGAAATGTTAGCAAGTTTGACGATCAGACCCACTTTGATTGAGCGGATTGGTTCCAGTCAGAAGGACAATCCTAACTTATTAGAAATCTCCAAGTTAGAGATGGGTATCAACGAGGAGATGAACAAGTATGGGCTTGATCGAGATCGATGGCTTAGAAAGAATGGAAGACTAGTTGTACCCAATGTCAATGGATTGAGAGATGAAGTGCTTAGAGCATATCATCACTCGAAACTGACTATACATCCTGGTGGTAACAAAATGTATTGAGACATGGATCAAACCTACCACTGGGAAAGGATAAATAAGGACGCTGGGAAGTTTATGTCCAAATGCATGAATTGCCAGTTAGTTAAAGATGAGCAAAAGAAGCCTAGTGGGTTATTAAAACCATTAGAAATTCGTAAATGGAAATGGGAACAAGTCTCAATGGATTATATTGACGGTTTACCAAGGACTAGGTCAGGTCATGATGGTATTTGAGTGAATCGTATACTAGAGGATCTTTTGAGAACTTATATATTGGGTTTTGGAGGGTCATGGGATGGCCAATTATTACTGGTTGAGTTATAGTTATTAGCCCAGTATTGGTATGGTTCCAATTGAAACTTTGTACAGAAGACCGTGCAAGGCACCATCATGCTGGTTGGAGAATGGTGAGAAATTTGAGCTTAGACCAAAAATAATAAGAGGGACTTTAGGCAAGATCAAGTTTATCCAACAGAGAATGAAGACTACCTTAGATAGGCAGAAGACTTATGTTGATAAGAGATGAAGAGATTTGGAATTCTTCGTTAACGACTTGGTGTTCATCAAGGTCTCTCCGTTGATGAATGTGATTCGTTGTGGTGGGAAAGGTAAGTTAGCACCAAGGTTTGTTGGTCCATTTTCAGTTCTCGAGCAAGATGGGAATTTGGCATATAAAGTTGAGTTACCGGACAAGACGGCGGGAGTTCACAACGTATTTCATGTTTCACAGTTAAGGAAGTTTGTGCAAGACCCTAATGTGGCTATTTCACCAGATCAGTTGGACAATATTGAGGTTGAACCCGAGGCGGTTGGGAACCGCAAGCCTATGCGTATTGTTGGGAACGATACGAAGCAACTTCGAAGGAAGGTGGTGAAATTAGTCAAAGTTCAGTGGGGCGAGAATGAGAATGACTGTACTTGTGAGAATTAGGAGAGCATTAGGAAAACATATCCAGAACTCTTCGCCTAGTAAGAATTCAGTTTTGATTTAGTCTTTCCGCATGCTAGAATTGGTTTGTTTTGTTTGTTTTGTATGTTTGATTGTTGTAAGTGATTGGTAGTCATGCGGGATCCATTGTATGTTTTGGGTTAAGTAATTTCGGGGACGAAATTTCCTAAGAGGGGGAGAATGTAACGACCCGCATTCTACGCATCATAGGATCGTAGAATATTTATTTCATCGCCATAGAGGGTCGTATGGTCGTGTAACTTTGGGGGACCACTATTAGGGTCATTTCCCATGTTCATGATTTTTGCCTATTTGTAAATGACCGTTTTACCCTTAGTTGATCTTGTTTCGGCCATAATTTTTTACTGGAAAGAAATTTTGACTTGAAACCACTTCCATTGGATTCGGATGAAGGTTTACAATTCCGTAGAGTGGTCACATTTGCCAAACAGACTCACCGTTTGGGAGATATGGCTGAAACAAGTTTCAGATGGAGAAAAACAGCTTAATTGGGCTTAACCGGGTGATTAACAGCCAGGCCCATTGGGGGTATTTCGGGATTACGGGTATACAGGGGCTGATTAGGGTTAGAAAACATTTCTTTAGACATTTTTTCAGCCGCCGCTTTCATTCTTGGAACCCTAGTAATGGCCTCCAACCTCTAAAACGCCTCCAAATCATCTTCTAATCAAGGATTAAGCTTAGCAATGTCAAATCAAGGCAAATTAACACCAAATCAAGGGTAGAGCTGCTGTGTAGCCTTGAGGATAGCGCCAAACAGAGGATAATTTCAGATTTGGTACTTTATTTGTGGCAAAGGTGAGTGATTAGCATTGTTTGGACACTAATTGTAGTTAATTAGGGTAATTAGTGTTAATTACCGAATTTACTCATGTTAAAATTTTGGAAAAATATTTATAAATTCTTAAATATTATGTTAGGCCTCTGTTAGAAATTTGGGCTGATTTGGTTAGTTTTTGTTAATCCTGCTGTTAGTTGTTAAACATGCTTAAGGGAAAATATGGGGTTTTGGCTATGTTTGATCCGTTTTAACCTATCAAATTATTGTTTTGGTGTTTGTGAACGATTATACATGTTGCTATGACTATATGGTATGGTTTGTGATTGCCTAGAAGTGTTAGATTGGTCTAAAACGCCGTCGAATGGCGTAAAATAGTCGTTGGAAAGAAGTGCAGGAAATTGTACAGGATCCGGATCGCCCCCTTGTGCCACGAGCCGCTTCTCTGAATCGATCCCGAATGGTGCTCCCGACCTGGAGTTGAAGTCATAAACTAACTCGGAGCTTGGCCACGATCCGAAGGGAGAGCACGACCCAAACCGATTAGCGCCACGACCTGATGCTTTTGAGCATGCGCGACCCGAACCCAGTGGGTGCTCATGATCCGAACCGAAGGAGGCATGGGTGAACCGATCTGAAGCATGGTGGTTATCATGAACTGAACCAACTTGGATGGAACCCGACCCGATCCGATGTTGATGACCACGACCTGAAGCAAAGTGAAATGGAGAAGACCAAAACCCAAGATGTAAAGGTAGTCCAATTGGGAAGTTTGTACTCAGGATCCAGTTGGGGACCAATGAGTTAACTTCATGATTGGACTTTGCTGCGGGACATGTGCTAAGGGGTTGTCGATGTCTATGACTTTGGATCACTATGTATGGGAGGTACGTGGATGGATTCAGGGCCACAGTGGCCCAGGTACGATTAGTGGGCTATAGACCAATGAAGTGGGGTCATTTGAAAAGGTTTGGTCATGATCCCATGGGATAAGCTTGGTAGTAGTAGTTGCACAAGTTGAACTCCGTCATTACCTCGATGGGTCTAGTGATCGAAGTGGTGGACATCATATGCTTTATGCACTATGTGAGAGATGTGAGGATGGTTGCTATGCTTGATTTGTTTACTATCACTATGACATGCACACCCCTCCCCCGTTATCTTTACACCATGTTTCGTGGCACCTTAGAGTATTGTACAATATGTAGTGCTAACTTTTTGGTTGCAGGTCCAGGTTCAGGTATGGTTTAGTATACCTGTTATTGTTCTGTTTTGCTGCTTATCGCTCATACCAAACTTTTTATCTGACCTAGAGTTTTATGTCTCTTCTTATTACTCTGGATGCTCACACGAGCAGACTAGAGATAGGTTAGTTGGAATGCACGAGTAGCTGATCCGGAGACGAGCAGGAGGCTTCCACGTATTAACTACATATATTCTCCCTGAGTTGTCGAAGGTCACTGTTTGGGCATTAGTGGTGTACCTTTTCCTTTGCTTTGCTTTAGAGACAGTTTGAAAAGTTGTAATAATGAAGATGTGGAACATAAGCTGTACTTGGATTTCCGCTGCTATGATGTTTAGTTTTAGTTTTTAGCTTATGCACTGTCTCTCCTGTTTTATGTCAAAGATATGTTTTATTATATTTTATCCCATGCGTTGTGAGACATTCTACAGGTTCTTGGTTATTTCATTCTCTTCTTTCTTTTCCTCCGACGACCGTCCCGAGCCGGTTGGACATCGGTACAGCGCATTACGGAGGAAATGTCGGCTGGTGCGGGGCGCCCCATCACACAATATATAAGAGAAGGCCAAGAGGGTTAGCAAGCCAAGATATTATGTCGGTCCGATTGCTCATACGCAAATGAACGACCTTATGTTCAGGCCAACAAATTCGGCACTCGAGCAATTGGAGGGTCATTCAAACGTATGCATACATATGAGCCTTGTAAAGACATTACTGCCATTTGACTTGGACCGCCAAATCATTTTGAAGTCCTATGTACTATTCTACAAATATTCATGATAAGCCAGTCAATTGCATACAGATAAGTAAATAAAAGGGAAGATTAAAAGACATACACCCAGAGCATTCTCGCCATGTCAACTCAGTGCTCGATTGCACATATAAGTGTTCCATCAAGATCCAGCTAGCATCCCACAATTCGGCTGTTTGCAACAAAGAAAAGATATATTAAGCATCTCACTCATGGAAAGGGATGATATCAATCATCCATAACTGAACAATCTTAAGTTATGCACGAATGACCCTTCGATGGGTCAGATCAAACATACCAAACAGTGTTGTGATCAATCATGTCGAAGCCAGTAACTTTTTGTCAGAAAATTACAAGCTTCGAGGGGAAAGTGTTGATCCAAAAAAAAACCATATGCACATTGAGCTACAAAATCTGAGCATAAACTATAGGGCGAGCGCCATCAGGATCGGTCATGCATATTGTTGTCCAAGGTATTTAAATGAGTTACAAAGAATTGGAAGCAACCATACAGAACAAGATTCAGGTGCTTATCTCTTAAACGACCGAGCCTGGGCTAGAATTACAAATCAAGTACTTGTAACAATTTATGAGCCCATGTCTTCAACCAGAGCCAGGTGCAAGTCGTAACTTGAGCACGGAAGCACAGGTCAGTCATTTGTATCAGAACAAGGCCACTCGAATACCAAAATATCATAACGAGGCCACTCGAATACCAGAGTCACTCGACCACAAGTACAATCCTAGTAACCTGCTCATTTTACAATCAATCAAATCAGATAACCGCTCACCAATTACTGAAGATAGCCACGCCCGAAGAACACTAGCTAAAGTCACCCACTTGACTATTTGAAACACTTGCTCCTACAAAGTCGCCCGCGCATGACAACTGGATACAGATGTCAATAGGTGGTTATAGTCAGGCAATGACATATTTGTAATTAATTGTATGAGGGACTCGTCGCCTGCATATACGAACTTCAGCTCACTTCTCCAAGAAGACACACCTATAAATAGGCCATAGCCGCCAACATAAGGGGGATCGTTTTTGGAACCACGAAGGATGGAAAAATTCTATCCTCAATCATTCCTTAAACAAATGGATCATCTTCTCCATTCAAAGGTTCATTGCCGATTTGGCCATGGCGTCCAGTACAACACCCACTTGACTATTTGAAACACTTTCAAAGGTTCATCACCGATTTGGCCATAGCATTCAGTACAACACCCACTTGACTTTTTGAAACACTCGCTCCTACAATGTCATCCGCGCATGACAACTAGATACAGATGTCAATAGGTGGTTATAGTCAGGCAATGACATATTTGTAATTAATGGGATGAGCGACCCGTCGCCTGCATATACGAACTTCAGCTTACTTCTCCAAGAAGACACACCTATAAATAGGACGTGGCCGCCAACATAAGGGGGATATTTTTTGGAACCACGAAGGATGGCAAAATTCTATCCTCGGTCATTCCTTAAACAGGTGGATCAACTTCTCCATTCGAAGGTTCATCACCGATTTGGCCATGGCGTCCAGTACAACCTTGTAATCGAAAAATCAAAGACATTTTCCATCTCAATCATCCATCCGTCATTCTCCTCCTCGAACTCTACCATTTTCTCATGAAATTCCAAGATTGATATGTATGAATGAGAGTGTGTTGAGTGAATATAAAGAAGTATGAGAAAAGGGAGTTGGTGTGCTTTGTAATTTCCATTTTAAGAATGCAAGTAATATTCATAGTTGATGTAGGCCTGGCACAAGGCTGAACCACTCTAAATATTGTCTCTATTTTTCCTTATTCACATTTTTACTTTTAACTATTATTAAGCACGGCTCCATTTATTTTCTTACCGTATCTGTGAAGTACAATTCTAGTACCTTTGGTGTTTGAGCCATTTTTTCGTGAAAATACATCCCAATCAAGACATCAGCAATCATCCAAGCGATGCGAAGATCTCTGGTCGTCAACCACCGTCTTCATATCATCGACATTTAGTCGCCTTATCAGTTATTCAGAATGGGTTAAACCTGGTCTTTCCGAATAACTCACGTATTTCATAATCAAGTGCTATAAAAACACATCATACGACTCATTCCAATTTAGAATATTCTTTTTTTTTTTAATATTCACATCTTTAGGGAAAGGTTCCCATTAATTTTATCAAAGATAAATTCTTTTAAATTTTCTCTTTAATTTTCCTTTTGATATCGCTTTCAAAAGATTTTGTTTTATCATTTAACCATACTAAACCAAATTAAGGTTTCTAAAACTAGTCGGGATTATCGAGCCTTACTGGAATAACCATTTATTTTATTTTCCAATCCCAACCTATTTATCACATGGAGCCAAACTGGTAGTACTCCATATCTAACACCCATCGTGTTATCAGTAAATTTAATTACCATTTCACGTTCAAATTTTAATAAAGATTTAATTATCGCCTGGAGTAAAACTGGTGGTACTCCATTCTCGATCATTTCATGAATTCGATAAATTTAATTATCCCTTTCTCATTCCAATCTAATAATAGATTCATTAAATCTCCAACTTGGTTTTAATATCATAAATCATTTCTTTATGATTATTCAACTTTAAGAAATTAATCTTGTCTTTAGTTGGGTTAAACAACCAATGTTATTAAAAACGCAGTTCACAATAAATCCAAATCAACTTCCATTAAATATGGAATCTTTACGGGAAACACATCAATATATAATCGGTATAAATTTCTGTATTAGACTAATAATATAAATGGAATAACGGCAAAGTCTTTTAAATTCCATAATAGTAACGGTCTTCATTTACAGAAGCTCGTCTGGATTATAACCAAATCGAATTCCATTCAATTCCAATTTAATGTATTAAATTGCAAAACTATATTTTGGAAAATTTTCATTAAAGCTAAGTTAAAAGATTTATAAATTCCAAATCATAACTTCACTGTAATTAGGTTAAAGAACAAATGTTATCTAAAACACATTTCATGACCAACCCAAAATCCAATTTGATATTAAATATAAGGCTCTGAATAGAAATTAAACCGACTTATATTTAGTATCAAATTCTGAAACTAACTGATATCGTATTGGGAATAACGATATTTATATCTTTCAAATTCCTCATCAATATCCGTATAATCACAGAATCCGATATCGACACATTCCAAAGATTGTTTCCATTTAAATCAATTCCAATTCATACGTTGGAAAATTCTGGTTATAAAACCATTTCAAATCCAATTTATTTATTTAAAAATCATTCTATTATTATTCTAGTTAATAACTAGTTCATTTGGATAAAAATATCTTTTATCTTTACAAATTTGGAATTTCCTTATCCAAAATCTTTCCAAATCCATAATTATGATTTTACATAATTTTTCCATATTTTTAATAATTTTAGTAAGGGCTTTACAATCGGTTTCTGATAACAGCCACCGAACTACATCCATAGTGACCTTTTCTGAAATTGATTGGGTATAATTTGAAATCTAACCATTCAAATTTAAATATTTTATATTCATTGGAAAGATCTTTTCGATACGAACCCAAAAGGTTCCGATTTTAGGAGAATCCAAGGTCAGATCTCCTGTTACATCAATTTGAAGTTAATGGTAGAAATTCGAGAACGGTCGCTGTGCAGTGCATTCTATTCAAGCCATTATATATATGTGTATGTATGTATGTATATTTATATATAATATCGTCAATATCCATTTAAAACACATTTTGTTAATCGTTTATAAATTAATTTTAAAACGGTTTTGTTAATCCCTCAAAAAATCCATTTTACAAAGACTAAGTGGAAAATACGGAACGGATACCATCAGGGTCGGTCGTACACAGTGCTATCCGAGGCACTTAAATGACTCATGAAGGATAGGAAGCAACTGCGCAAAACAAGGTCCAAACATCAAATCCAAGACAAGTCAATTGCCCATGAGTAGTGCGACTCAGTAAAGATGAAGGTTGTATATCCTATAAAGATCGCCCACAACAATAGAAGACGCTTGACCTAATATCAAAGTTCAGTCGCATATATCAGAGCAGGAGTCAAGGTCGCGCGTGCAATTAGCAACCGCTCATGAATTGCAACTCCTATCACTCTTTTGTTCCTGCTGGTAGAACGCCAATATTTTAGTCAGATACCACCTATCGGTAGGTCGTACACCAGTTTCTTAGAAAGAGCGCACTTACATCTCAAGTCACAAGCCTCGGTCAATCACCTCTAGACTAAAAAGGTCATCGTCTACTCACTCAGGATCAGACATAGTCGCATCAGAAAATCATGATCGTCCGTCTACCCAAAACGCTCTCTCCTATAAAGTCGCCCGCACATGATAACTGGATATAGCTATGGACAGCTAGTTACAGCTAAGCGATGGCATGTTTGTATAAGGGGATGAACGACCCGTGGCCTGCTTATACAGATTTCAGATCACTTGCTCAAGGGAACTCACCTATAAATACGCCATGGTTGCCAGCGTAAAAGGGATCCAATCTTTCTAGCCACAAAGTGCTACTAAATTCTATCTTCAGTGACTCCTCAAACACTTGGAAGTAATGATCATCTTCTCCACTCGAAGTTCCATCATCCATTTGGCCATGGCGTCAAGTACAACCTTGTAATTGGGGGAAACAAAGACATCTTCCTTCTTAATCTTCACCCATCCGTCTCCTCCTCAAACTCTACCATTCTCTCATAAAATCCCAGGATTGAAATGTATGATTGAGATTATATTAAGTGGGTATAGAGATGTATGAAAAAAGAGAGTTTATGTATTTTGTAATCCCCATTACAAGAATGCAAGCTATCTTCATAGTGGATGTAGGCCTAATATAAGGCTGAACCACTCTAAATCTTGTCTCTATTTTATCTTCCTCGCATTTTCATTTTCAGTTATTGTTAAGTATGACTCCATTTACTTCCCTACCATATTGGTGAAGTACAATTTTAGTACCTTTGGTATTTAAGCCATTTTTTGGTGTAAACATTTTGATGCCCACCGTGGGGCCGTATTTGTTTTTTTCCCCATTAATGTTCGATGAGATTTTCTGAGAAAAACTGTGCCTGGAGTCATGGAAATGCTGAGGGGAGTCATAGACAAAGTCAACAACCCCAACAACAGTGTTAACACCATCACGTCGCCCACTACCCATTCTGGGGCAGAAGAGCTGCCTAAAATTGAAGAAACTATAACCAGGAAAGAATTGGAAGAAGCATTGACAAGATTAACGAGTCGAATAACTATTGCGAACAATGCGATGATAAAGAAACTCTAGTCAATACTCACTATTCAAGCCGCCACCGCAAAAGCCACGCTGAGTGCCATTTGTTCTTCGTTCGCTCGAACGAATTGCGAGCTAGAGGCATAATTCTCTACTTCAAGCTCAAAACAGCAGAATTCCATTCATAAAGTTGCGCATCACGCTGATATGGATTATGGAAAAAACAAAGCGCCTATGCCTGACCACACTGACGACACAATCGCGAAATGTATAGTTAGTCCCACCATAAGAAGGGTGTCCCTTCCAAAAGAATGCCCAAATTCCTTGATTCTAGGTCACAAGAACACATCTAGACCAAAAATTGGTGAAGAGGAAGGCACTCTATCCATTGATCAAAGCAGGGAGCTGAAATACATTTTAGTAATGGCGCATTTAATTGTGAAGGAAAGTCTGAAGAAGAAGGATGATAAAAAAGAATGGGAATCCTTCCCGACTAAAACCCCACTCATTGAAAGGATCAAGAAGACTATATATCCACAAAAATTCGAGCCTCCAACGTTGCAGTCCTATAATTGGACAACCGACCCTAATATATTCCTATATAAATACGACCAGTATATGAATGGGTCATGCGCTATCGATGAAATTAAGTGCTTATATTTCCTAACTTATCTAGAAGGGGTAGCTTACCAATGGTTCGCAAAGCTGCCGCCGCAGTCTGTGGACGACTTCACTACCCTGGCAAAACTATTTAGCAAGCAATTCAAATCTCAGGCACCCAGAGTTCGGTATGTAATGTAGCTAAGTGAATTACAACAAAGACCAAGAGAGTCCATCAAAGCTTTTCTCACTCGCTTTGATGCGGTAGTGGCTGAAGTCGAGAGTTTCGAGCCCGGTCTAGTCCTAATGGCTCTGAAAGGGGGCATATGTAAAGAAACCGAATTAGGGCGGTGGATCAAGAAGAAGAAACTAAGTACACTCGAACAATACTCAACAATGCTGAAAAATACATAAGTATTGAATAAAAATCGAAATACAGACGAATAGAGAAGAAAGGAAATGTGCAAAGTAGCACTAATAGTCAGAAAAGGAGCAGCGAAGGGAAAGACAGTCGGGCAAAAAAGAAATTACGCTTTTTCAAGAATTCCGAATTTACTCCCTTTAATTATACTATTGGAAATATCTTCATGGCAACTAAGAACACCGAGAGATACCCGGTCTTGAAACAAAGACAGGTCAAAGATGTCGCTATGAAGTCCGGAAGATTTTGTCAATTCCATAAACAGGCAGGACACGATACCAACGAATATAGGCACTTGAAGTCAGTAATCGAGGGACTAATCAGAAAAAAACCATTTACAACAATATGTACAAGGCTATGAATGTTGTTCCGGCTCTCCATAAATAAGGGGCAACAAGCTTTAAAGAAAAAAGGCCTAAATTAATCCGAAGCGAACGCTCGCTTGAAGATCAGTAACTGGTGTCTTGATCAGGGAACTTTGAACTAGAACCCCCATTACCTTGCTTCACTACTCTGGTTTTATCTTATTACTTAAATCGCTTTTCCCTTCTTTGTTATTTGCTATCTTTATATTTAGTGATGGTCTACTTACAAATGCCTTGTATAAAGGAAATTATTATGTGCTTACCTGATTAACATATTTATTAGTCCATGCTAAAAAAACCGTCTCTTGGAATGTAGGCATGGTAAAAGCAATTGATCATATACAGCTGAACTTTGACGAGAAGAGTCTCAAGGCACATCTTAAACAAAGCGGCTTGAGAACCACTAACATCAGGCAAAATCAAATAGGATGAATATACACATCGCCTCAAGAGAGCAGGCTACTTTAAGACAAACGGCGAGTCAAAAAGCCGCACTTCTCGCTATGGAATATGCCGAATTCTTAGCAAACATCTATTCGAGGGATTGGCATCAGGCTTCGTTGGAAATGCAAGAATATTACAAAATCTGTCCCATAGATAAAAATTGCTAGTCCCAAAGAGTCGCCTTGTCAGGTGCAGGACACGAACTCCTTAAAACCAAAATCAAATTTGGTAGCAAGGACTAATGTCCGCCTCCTAGCGGCAATGCAATAAAAAAAATCTAGGCTGGAAAACACCAGTCCTAGTATCGGAAAGACCTGTAAACATGCTGAAAAGACCTGCGCAATCAGAAATCCTAGCCGCAAGGGGGTAACAGAAATCCTAGCCGCAATGGGGTAACAGAAATCCTAGCCGAAAGCGGGTATCCATTTTCGGATCTTTTTGAATAACTAAAATAATCTTATCAAACAGGGCCTAGAATGGATCGAAAATTTATAACCCAAGACCTCCCCAGGGGGCATGTATTCAAAACCAGTCTCCGAAGAGCTTGGTCCACAAGGTCAGTCAGGCACGGGGTTGAATTCAACTTAATAAAAGATACTAAACACATTTATAATAATAAAAACGCGTAATAACTTACGATGAATAACGAACTTCGGGACTTGAGTAAATCTTGTCAAAAAAAAATCGGTGCAACCATACGATTAACAAAGCGCCCAAGCAAACATATAAATCAAAATAAAGGTGCAGCGTGCAACGCACTAACGCAAAGATAGCTGGGTTACATAACAAAACCACAGCGCATTAAAGTCCAAAGCAGGCAATAAAAGTTACTAATATAAACGTACGATAATAAGCGAGGCTGGCTCCCGCATACACAAGCCAGACTAAAATTATCACCTTAAATTAAAACCAAAATAAAAAAGGTAAAACACCACCAAGACACAACATTTAGATGAGATAAGCAATGATCTTCTCCCTGGATTCAAGAGCCTTGATGAGTTCGAGCCTATCTTTTTCCAAAGCATTGAGTCGATCAACATTCTCTTTATTTGCCTTCTGAAGACCTTCAACAAGAGAATGTCAAGCACCTAATTTCTTTACAATGTAATCCCTGGAATTTATGATAAGGTCTTCGACCAAATTCAGACGTGCCTCCAGCTGATTGAACTCAGCCAATATGCAGTCCTTCATAGCATCCATTTTGCCTGCAATAATCCATCTATCAAAATGGATCTATATACACATCAAAACGCGTGCTAGCTAGGCACCAACCCTCAAACTGCTCAGCAAGTTCAGGATGGCAAGGATTAGAAACACAAAGAGGTCTCTGGATAGTTGTAGTATTTGGAGTGATGCACGAAGAAACCGCAAGTGGACGACCAAGAGCAATCTGAACATCTCGAACAGGGAGTTCATTTAATGAACGATGAGTTTGAATATCAGTTGCACCCAGGTCCTTTTACCTTGAAGCCTCTTTTTGCTACCAGCCATTCCCATTGACTTCTTCCTAAGTTTCTTAGACATGAAGAACTCAATCTTGAGCGACCTATTTGAAAAGAAAAATCAATATAGACTTAGACACGAATTGAAGCATTCCAACCACAGAATCGTGGTGTATTCCATCAAACAACTTATAAGCAATACTGACATCAAGATTTCAAAGAAAACCACCAGACGGTTCAGATTCTTCAAGATAATTACTGAAACGACATCTTTGCTATACAAAACTTGACTATTGCAAAATCCCAAGTTTGTAATCCTAAGTTCGTGTTTAACTCAATCAGGCCGCACTCAGAACATCCTGGCTTGGAAATGTATAAATGCTCTAAAAAACGAGGCAAAATAAAGGGAAAACTCACCCAAAAAGATCATGATGCTTCGGATCCAAAAGGAAGTTGCTCGAGGCAAACAGGTGCTACTATAAGCGCTAAGCAAAATAATGAGATAAGGAATTCAAAACCTTTTAAAGAAGAGCCAATGCAGGAATAACACACATGGATTACCATGTAAAACCCTCGGGGGAGCACGACTACAGTCAAAAGAATTTCTCGAAAAGAAAAGGTAAAAAAAAAGAAGGTTTAAAGTAAATAAGGGGGAAGATTAAAAGGCATGCATCCAGAGCATTCTCACAACGTCAACTTAGTATTCGATTGCACAAATAAGTGTCCCGTCAAATTCTAGCTAGCATCCCACAATTCGACCGTTCGCATAATTATGATAAAACACATCAGACTTCTCACTCACAGAAAGGGATGATACTAGTCCACCATAATGGAACAATCCTAAGTTTTGCATGAATGACCCTTCGATCAGCCAGGTTAGACCTACCAATCAATTTTATGATCAATTATGTCGAAGCCAGTAATTCTTTGCCAAAAGAAATTACGAACTTTGTGGAGAAAGTGTTAATCCCTCAAAAAATCCATATACACATTGAGTTACAAAGACTAAGCGGAAGATATGGAATGGACACCATCAGGGTCAGTCATACACAATGCTATCCGAGGCACTTAAACGACTCACGAAGGACAGGAAGCAACTGCGCAAAAGGGAGCTCACCTATGAATATGCCATTGCTGCCAGCGTAAAAGGGATCCGATCTTTCTAGCCACAAAGTGCTGCTAAATTCTATCCTCAGTGACTCCTAAAACACTTGGAAGTAATGATCATATTCTCCACACGAAGTTCCATCATCCATTTTGCCACGGCGTCAAGTACTACCTTGTAATTGGGGGAACAAAGATATCTTCCTTCTCAATCATTCACCCATCCTTCTCCTCCTCAAACTCTACCATTCTCTCATAAAATCCCAGGAGTGAATTGTATGAATGAGAGTATATTGAGTTGGTATAGAGATGTATGAAAAAGAGAGTGCATGTACTTTGTAATCCCCATTAAAGAATGCAAACTATCTTCATAGTGGATGTGGGCCTAATATAAGGCTGAACCACTCTAAACTCTGTCTCTATTTTATCTTCCTCGCATTTTCATTTTCAATTATTGTTAAGTACGACTCCATTTATTTCCCTACTATATTGGTGAAGTACAATTTTAGTACCTTTGGTGTTTAAGCCCTTTTTTGGTGTAAATAGATTTCAACTTCCATTTCAATTTTAAATCAAAATTGAATATTCCATTTCATTATAATATTAAAATGATAATATTTTCATAATTCTAATTTTAAAATCCATTTCACTTTCGTATCCATTTACAAAATGAATAAAATTGATATAAAAATCCGTTCATGTTAAAATGGCGCAAATCTACTTAACTCGGCTCCATTCACTATAATATTTTTGTGTCCATCCAAAATCGGACATCAAAACCCTATTTTGATTATTCACTGAATATTATTTTAAAATATTCATTCATATTTCTGAATTGGAATCAAACTCAATCAATTACCATATAATTTTATTTATATGGATTTCATACATCGCATGTATTCAACAATAATGATAAACAATCATTAAACATTCGAACATCATCTAGAGTGCATTCTACAACTGTATAAGCATTAAAATAAATAAGTAGTGCTCACCACAGTCTATCAACCAATCGATTGAAATACCAACCAAGCAACTGGGATTATGTATGTCAAATATCATCCCAATACCTGTGCGGAGTCTTCATCCAACAAATATCGATTATTATTTGTTCATTTGAGCGATGTGTAAAAATTATCGTCCCAATCAAGATCAGTTAAATAGGTGTACATAAAAAACTCGTCCGACTTGTTAATGAATATTTATTCCATTTCAACTACCATAAATATATAAAAAAAATTCTAACATGTTAGATACCACAAAATCACCATCACAACACACAAATCACCAAATCATCCATATAAATAAATACTCAACTACCCAATGCCATTTATGGCGCCACAAGTGGCCATCAATGGAGTATGAAATGCGAGTGTCACTAATATCCATACATCGCTTCCAATTTAAATGATTTGTGGGAGTTCAAGTGTTGAACTCCAAAAATAACTACATGATAAAATATTGAGTGAGAAGGAGTTCTCACTTTGGTGTCCACTCCGTCAGTCTTTAATTGGCGATTTTGGTACCGTCTGGGTTTGTAATTGCCCCCAAATTCAAATAAGCTCAAAATTGAACCAAGCCAGTTTTTTTGTGAAGTCTCGACTCCATGATCACAACGGATCCAGTTCCATGCAATTTAGAATTCGTAGCAAAAAGTTATGGACTTACGAAGTTTAAAAAAACAATTAAATAATTAATTAATTCAAATAAACCCTAAATTCACCTTCCATTTCATTCACCCCTACACTAGCCTTACCGCCGACGATCTGGGCCACCGGTGGTCTGGCCAACTATCCCCAGGTCGTCGCCGTTGCACTGCGCCGCTCCACCACCAACGGCGTTGCCCCCTCGCCGTCATTCGCCGGAAATCAGCCTCGCCCCCAAATTCACCTCGACTGAAAATTCTCCACCATCGCCGAGCTTCAGCGTCGCGCACCACCACCAATCGGATCGCCTCACCACCGCCGACCATCCACCTTCTGACCCCATGGCCTAACTGTGCATGTGGCGCCGCCTATGAGGAAAAATCCGATCGCTGCTGTCGGAAAAACCATATCGACGTTCATCTTTGATTTCCAACCACCACAGGCCGTATTAGGCTAAGAACTTAAAGACAAACTTGTCAAGCATCCTCCCCTCTACCACTTTCCCTTTGGTGCCATCATCCAATTCCTCTTCATTTGATCTGAAAACCCCCAAAACCGAAGTTAATTTTCTACCTTTGACCATCGATTTCGACGAATCTGTGGGACGATAGGTCCTCAGATTTTTGTGGAAGGTAGAGATCATCCTGATCTACAATATTGCTTTCATGTGTTTAGGCTAATTGTTTATAGATTGGAAGATATAAATTATTTTACATTTGGGCCCTTTTTTGAAAAATATTTTTAGGGGAAGGAAGGGGCTGCTGCCAATTTTCAAAGAAGAGGAAGAAATAGGGGATTGGGAAGAGGAAAAGACCTTATATAGTGGGATGTGTTATTTTTTATTATTTCTTTAGTTAGCGTTGTCTCTAATCAACATTTATCGATGCCACCGTCACACACGAAATCCGTTGGCGATGAAAATTGACATGATGCTATGTCTTGACGATACGTTCCTAACAAAACCGGTTTCGTCGAATTCCGAGTACGTTTGCTCAAAAAGTCCTATTTTTGGCTTAAATAATTAATCGATTCACAAATTATTGTGTACGGCCACATACTAGCTCTAAAAATTACGAAAATTGGAATCTTTTAATAATTTGACATTCTGGATCCAACAAAAGTTGTTTCATCGAAAACAGAGGTCGTTTGCAAAATGGTTATTTTTAAGGGCTATATATATTTAATATATATAAATTTCATAGCGACTATTCTAAATTTTAAACTGGACATAACTAACAATTTATAAAGTGAAATATCAGATTCTTACATTCGTTAGAAAATTACATTTCAAAATATTCCAACATTTCTTGTTTTATCCAATTCTGATTTATACTGAATTCTGTACATTCATTCAAAGTTTAAAATCGAATTTTCAATCTACCAAGCCATTTCAGGCTTGTTTTATAATTAAAATAAATTTATACGTTTTAACTTTGATCTAAATAAATTTTAAATCATTATTATTTAAAATAAATCATTTTAAATATTCAAAATCCATAAAAATAGCTAAAACTAAAATTTTAAATTTGTTCAGAAATTCCGGTTTGTTACATTATTGCTTTGATTCGGCAGGGGATGAAGGCTTCCAAGAACCGGTAGAAGTTGTACGTGGATAAGAGGAGGAAAGAACAAGAATTAGTGTTGGAGGTTTGGTATTTTAAAGTTTCCCCTCTTAAGAAGACAGATCGGTTTGGAAAGACTGAGAAGTTGTCTCCTAGATTTATTGGGCCGTTTAGGATCGTGGATAGGATTGGGGAATTGGCTCATTGTGTGGATCTTCCCGAGCGCTTATTGAGGGTCCATAACGTTTTCCGTGTTTCTCATCTTCGGTAATGCCTTCATGATTCAACTGTTAGACTTGAGAAAGAAGATATTGGGGACATAAGGAGATTTGAGTTAGAGTTTAGGGTGTCCCATGCCAGCGCAAAGGTCATGGAGCACGGAATCAAAAGACTCCACAACAAATCTATTCGCCTTGTCCGAAAGCAATGGAGGGATAACCTAATGGAAATCACTTGGAAACTGAGGAGAAGATTAAGCTAATTAATTCAGATCTTTTTTTAGGTAATTATTTCCTCTCGAGTTTTTGTTTATGATTGCATTGAGGTTGCTAGATTGGATGGCAAGAGATGGTTGCAACACAAATACACGGCGCACTCATATATATTAGGGTGATTTGCATACATATAGCATCACTTACTACACATACACACTAGGACTGAGCTCACTATTAGCAAGTCTATAGTCCATAACCACTACGAGTTATGGGTTCTTATAAAATAACACGGTGTACAACACGGTTGTTTAGAGCTCTTCGCCCCTTCAAAATATTTCGGGACGAAATCTCTTATAAGAGAAAGAATGTAACGCCCCGTAAAATAAAACTAAAATAGACGTAGGTAATTCAATTTAAAATAATAATAATAATAATAATAATAATAATAATAATAATAATAATAGGTTAAGGGACTGAAAATGGAACTCTGGATAATTGGGAATTGGGTCACGAAAGTATTGCTATTGCGTTAATGGCAAGATTCTGATCCGTTTTCATATTTTATTTACTGACAACGGACCTGTATGTAAAAGGTATTAATAAAACAAGTTATGCGTAAATATTAACACACAAGATTTGAAATCCAAATAGAATACAAATCCGACCTATATTTAAAAGGGGGTCGACCCCCCTGTAGGAGGTGTGTCGACTTAGCGGTCGGCCGCCCTCCTACATTGTAGGTCGACCTCCTTCCTGGGTAAGGTGGTGGTGGATATGTGTTTTGTTAGGAAGGTTTAACTTGCATCAGTTGGATCATCCAAATTAAATCTAAATTATCCAACGATCTATACTTACACTTTCAACTATAAATATGACTCCCTAAACTCACTCTAAACCACATTTGTAACTCCATACTACCCTTCTGCCATGGCTAATTCCATAGATAAGGTTAGGATTCTCTTCTATTCCTATAGCCTTAATTCTATCTTATCCATTCTAAGATTATTTCAAGGTCTTGAATTTAGTTCGTATATATATAAGATTCTAATATATATATATATATATATATATATATATATATATATATATATATATATTAATAGAAGGATTGGAGCATAATTTCAAAGGCTAGATTCAAATCTAATTCTACACATATCTTGTTGTTCTTCATTCCCAAATCACCACGAGTGTAAACCCTATAAGTTTCTATTTTCTATATTTTGTAGTTTAGAATTAGAATATTATGCTTATATGGGATTTAGATTGAACGAATATAAATTTTATAAACCCTCCAAATCATATATTTTATTTATCGTCAAAATGATCAATAAAAATTAACGTATTTAGGTTTGCTTCATTTTGATAATGGAAATTTAGGCTTAGGGTGTTGTGAAATTCTTAGTTTCTGGTTTTGATTCACTTGATTCCTATTTTAATGTTCATATATGGTTGTGTGCTAAATCCATGAGATTTTTATATTGTGAATTAATAGGTTTAAACGTCTATTTCAAATAGATTGGTTTGAACGTATTACTTACAATATATTATCTTAAGTATTTGTATGCAATATAAATATAAAAGTGAAGTAATACCAAAAGTAAATTTTTTGCATATGTAATTAGATTTATATCACCTTGTCCATATTTATATTATTTAAATAACTATTCAAGCTTGAAAAATTGTATAATTAGATCATGTGTAGGCAAGTATGAATGTATATATTTAGAGTGATATAGTACAGTAAATGGTAGTGAGAAAAATGCACACCAGAGTTTTTATACTGATTCGGACTTCCCGTCCACGTCTAGTCCCGAAGCTCCCCTTCGATAATCTACAATCACAAACCCTCGCTTCGCCAGGAGGAATAGGCTTAATTATAATAGAGTTTCTTGTCAAATGTGTGTTCTAGTATGTAACACCCCACGTCCATTAATGTCACTCACAAACGGAATGCATTAACTTCGACGGAGCATATTTAGTGTATAGAACCGAATATAACAAGACAAATATAAATAATGGTACTTGAAAATTTTAAAACAACTTTTATTGCAGCGGAGAAATAGTTTGATTACAACAACTTCATAAACCAAATACACTTAATATCCATGTTGATAAATTGTTTCAGAGTACATAAAATAAAAAGCATAAACCCCAACACAAGTAGCCATAAAAAAGTTGAGCTGATCTTTACTTTTAGCAATCCAAGCACTACCAAAAGAGAGAAAAAGAGATCCGAGATCATGCTCCATTAGTACTAGTCCCACCCTGGGAACCTTGGGGGGGAGGAAAAAAAGAGATGAAAATAAGGGGGTCAGACATAAAGTCTGGCGAGTATAATAACTTTAACAATATAATTATTAAAGTAACTAAGATAAGGCATAAACAGGTAAGATAAGATATGACCATGAAATAAGTGGGCATGACAAAGCAAATAAGAGGAATATTCTGGCGTTAATCTCGTTCCTAATCACTATAGGATAACTACTATACTGCGCCACCACTAGTCACCCAAAAAGTTGATCCCACCTAAAGAACTTAATAATGATAATGGTAGTTTCGTGTACACCTAGCTACCTTCATAGGTGCCGTCTGCCCCTATCTCAACTAGTTGTACCCACAACCCCCATTCGATCGGCTCCCTAACTCGTAGATATCCGTGTTGGTCCCACAGTAGGGTGTATCACTCCCCAAAGTGGCAATCCGATACCACCAAAGATGCACGACTTATATCTACATGATGCAACAACGTCTTACCTACCAGCCTGGGCCTACGCACACACATGACCCCGTTGGACTCGCGTTGCCACCGCTAACCCGTTTTGACCTCTTACAATCAAATCCAGTAAGCGTGTCCCGTCCTCGACTTGGGTCGAGCTCACAAAGATACTTAATGGGTTACTGGTTTGAAAAGGCCCCCCGTGCTTGACACAAGACTTCTACATATGCTTGGTTCCCACTAAGGTTTCCCCACTTAACCCCATTCTTATTATTGTCTTCTTACATGCTTCAATCTTGGTTAAGTGCATCTAATTGTATTTCACATGCCACCCAAGGCACCCACTTAATTTCACATGCCACCCAAGGCACCCACTTAATCCCCCATGTCCCACCACATGTTTATCTGGTTAAGTGTTAATTAATTCATTAGAACCGTAACCCTGTAAAGACCCCCCACATTAGGCTGACATTTGCGGTTGCTGGATTTGCCGGGCGGGTCCGGGCTGTCTTATACCGCAAACGAACCTAACCTCATGTCTTTACAATTGTTACGCATTTAATTCGTGCCTTTGACCTCTCACATTAGACTGGCATTTGTGGCTGCTAGATTTGCCGAGCGGGTCCGGGCAGTCTTAGGCGGTTAATTATCACACATTTTTATTTAATCCCAAATTGGATTAATATCCCTATTCAAATTTGTCAATATATTCCAAATTTATTTATGTCCATAATTGTCTCTTAAAATTATGTCCATAAATACCAATTATGCCAATTAATGTCTCAAATTAATTATATTCCCTTTAAGGCCATTTTATGCCAATTCACAGTTTATGTATATTCAATATTATCCCATCATCCGCACGCTGTTCGTACGTTTTCATATGACATATGTTAGACTCGCAAATAGTCTAACTTATAAAAAAAAACATAACATAACACATAAAATAGATCTAAGGATCATGATATAAGATTACATAGCCAATAACTTGCATATGAATTTCATTCAAACTAGCATATGATACAAAACTAGTATAGGATATGGGCATAACTTGCATAACTTATGTATTGCTATAGTTCCAAACATAAAGGTGTGAACTTGCATATGGATCTAAACATAAAGATGTAAACTTGCATATAGATCTAAACATAAAGATGTAAACTTGCATATAGATCTAAACATAAAGATGTAAACTTGCATATGGGTCTAAACATAAAGATGTAAGCTTGCATATGGATCTAGACATAAAGGTTAATGTCACATAAACTAGCATATGCATATACATGTCTCACATATATTTTAACAACCCAAACTTGCGTAAGATTCATACATGAATATATGATCCAATCATCACAAACTTGCATAAGATATATGATTCAACTTGCATAAGATTCACATAAGAACTAACATATGATCCAACTTGCATAAGACTAACATATGATTCAACACCACAAACATACATATAATTTACATCACATGATTCAAAATCATATTCTCATAATCCCAATTATATCTTATCATAACTAAATTAATTAATTAATTTGTGAATGCTATCATACTCACTATTAAAAAAATAGTCTTGTCTTTCTGGTATCTGTATTCTAAAACTGATTTTCTCGCCTTTGATGTAGAGTAATCATTATTTAGATTTGATTTGATTTTGATTCAAGCTTCTATCTTGCTTTAGGGTTGAAAGTGTATGGTGGTTACTCTAGGTTCTCCATTGAAGGCATGGAGGCTCTTGTTATGAATTAATGTGATTTGGGTTAGGGGTTTAGGAGCGTTTTTATAGAAGTTTAATTTAATAAGAGCTGTCGGATTAACCTAGGGATAACCAGAACCATCAGGACCACTCAGATGCCACATCAGCCCTTAGGGCGAATCGGGCCACGGGTTGACAGCCAAACACCCTGGATCGACCCCTAGTCGGCCCAGCAAGGCTGGGTCAACTCCAAAAATGGTGCGATTCGGCTATTCCCCCTCCCGATTCCTTGTTTTGGACTTTTTTTTGAATATATATATATATATATATATATATATTTCTCTCATATGCATACAGACATCAAGGCTTAATAACTTCTTCATAAGTTATCCGTTTTATGGAAACCAAATGTCTATCTTGACACAAAATTTTGAGAGGAACATAATAGCGCAACCCATCTCACTTAATTCTTCTTCTAAAAATTAAGTATACTTTAATTTGTTAATTTTAATGTTATAAAATTACGGGGTGTTACATTCTCCCCTCCTTAAAGGATTTCGTCCCCGAAATCTCTAAGTTAAGAAGAATGTATCCTACCAACCAATCATCCATCTACTCAACCATTCTCCATAAGCATCCATTGTCCTTAAAGAAATTTCTAATGCTATATGAACTTATGCATAAATGCGTGTATATGTTCCTTATCTAATGCAAAGATCAAGCGGTCCACTGATTCAATTGACCTCCTTAATGCAAATCATGATAGTTCCATGTGTCCATTATGTATGCGAAAGAAACCTATCGTACGTATTATTTCTACATGTTTGCACAACCATACATTAAAATGCTGCATCCATATGATAACACAACCATTATACATCCATTAATTTAGATATGCCCGCGCATTTATATGCAACATGAAGGTGATTGAGCCGATTTAGTGCCTAACGTGTGTGTACATGCATCCACTAGCAACTACTTGCATCCATTTGCATCCACCAAACATAACATGTCTCAAACACATGGTTGCAACCATAGGGTTCTTCCAAACTAAAGATCGAAGATGTCATCGCAAAGATAATACTAAAATATAGGACAAGTGTGAGCAAAGCAGTAGAAAAAGGATAAATTAAAACATACCCTCAAAAAGGAAGGGTACAGCGTACGCATCTTATCTTCCGTCTCCTAAGTCGCGTCTCTTTGATCATCTCCCCATTGCACTTTGACCAACTTGACCACTTTATTGCGAAGCTTTTTGACCTCCGATCCCAGATTGCATGTAGGAGCACATCTGATCGTGGCATACCGCTCTACTTCCACTTCTTCGAGCGTGCTCGGCTCTGCCACTTCCGCCGTATCATGCAAACACTTACACAAATGCGAAACGTGAAACACGTCATGAACTCCGCTGAGCTTCTCTGGTAACTTTACTCTATATGCCATCTTCTCAATCCTCTATGTAATTGGAAAGGGTCCTACGAACCTTGGTTCCAACTTCCCTACTGATCCAAAGCGGACTACGTTTCTCAACGGTGACACCTTAACAAAAACCATGTCCCCAACATCGAACTCAAGATCAGTTCGTCTCCTATCAGCATATGACTTATGTCGGTCCTGTGCCGTCTTCATCCGTCGTCGAATCAGGTCTATCGTCTCTGAAGTCTCCCTAATCACGTCGGGTCCAAGCAAAACCTTGTCCGTGGATTCCCACCAACAAGTAGGTAATCGGCACGGTCATCCATAAAGAGCCTCAAAAGGTGCCATGACAATGCTAGCCTGAAAACTATTATTATAGGCGAACTCCACTAATGGAAGATGTTCTTCCCATGTTCCTCCAAAGTCTAGAATGCATAGCCTTGGAACGTCTTCTAGAATCCGATTTACTCTCTCGGTCTGGCCGTCTGTCTGAGGATGATAAGCAGTACTTAAGCATAATTGCGTTCCAGCCGCCTCTTGATAGCTTTTCCAAAATTCACTCGTGAAAATGGGATCTATATCGCTCACAATGCTAGAGGGTATGTCATGCAAATGGACTATCTCTCGAAGGTAAACGGATGCTAACCATGTGGCGGTCCTTCTACTTTCAACGGGAATAAAATGGGACTTTTAGTATGTCGGTCTACAATTACCCAAATCCCCGTATTACCCTTCCTTGATCTTGGTAACCCATCTACAAAATCCATGGAAACGCTTTCCCGTTTCCAAAGCGGAATCTCTAAAGGATGGAGCAAACCTCTGGGCTTCTTTTGCTCCGCCTTGACTTGCTGGCACACTAAGCATCTAGCAACGAACTCGGCCTCCTTCTTCATTCCGGCCTAAAAGAAAACTCGCTTCATATCCCTATACATCTTATAACCACTGGGATGTATGGTCATCTCAGAGCGATGTGAGTCTTCAAGAATTGGCTTCTTCAAACTCTAGTCTTGTGGTTCGCAAAGTCTTCCATCTCTATGTAGCCAACCTCTCTCATCTATAGCATACCTATTCAGATGACTCGAGGACTCCCCTCCTATAAGCTTGCATACTATCTCAACCAATTGTGGGTCGTTTCGCTGTGCCTCTCCAACTCGACCCAAAAGTGTAGGTTGCACCTCTAACGATGCCAATAATCCGGGTACATTATTGACAGAGGGTCTGAAGTCAAAGGAAGATATATACTCCAAACTCTACCGCTCTACGAACAAAGGACTTAAAGTTAACTTCTTTCTACTTAAGGCGTCAGCTACAGCGTTACCCTGGCTAGGGGTATATCAGATCTCAAAATCGTGGGATGCCAAAAACTCCATCCATCTCTGTTGCCTCAAGTTTAGGTCCTTCTGAGAGAATAAGTACTTTAGCGACTTATGGTTTGTATACAACTCAAACCTCTCGCCAAGCAAATAATGACGCCACGACTTAAGCACAAAAACTATGGCCGCCAACTCTAAATCGTAGGTAGGGTAATTTTTCTCGTGGGCTTTCAACTGCCTTCACTATAGCATATCACCCTTCCCTCTTGCATTAAAACTGCACCAAGCCCTGTCCCGCAAGCATCGGTATATACAGTGAATGTCTTACTCCCATCTGGAAAAACTAAAACTGGAGCGGTCGTCAAAGCCCTCTTCAGATGTTGGAAAGCATCGTCACAGTCAACGTCCCAAGTAAAAGTCAAATTCTTCTTCATTAATCGAGTGAGAGGGGCTGATATCTTCACGAAGTCCTTAATGAACTTCCTATAATAGCTAGCCATCCCTAAAAAGCTTATTAACTTTGTGCGTTCTTAGGAGTTTTCCAATCTTGGATTGCCACCACCTTGGCGGGATTCACAGCTATCCCTTCCTTAGAGACCACATGTCCTAAGAACCTCACTTCTTTTCTCCAAAAATGGCACTTGGAGAACTTAGCTTTTAGCTGATGTGCCATTATTGTTCATCCTGCCTTTCTTGTTTTGTTGTTGTGGTTTCTTTTGGTCCCCTTTCTTCTCCGGTGCCTTATTAGCATTAGCACATTTCTCTTCCTCATGCATAAGCGCCACGTCAACCAATCTCTCAAAGGTAGCCCCCATAGGAATATGGGTTATAGCTAACCCATGTAGTGGCTCACTCAAACCCTTAACGAACCTTAGGGCCTTCTTCTCAGGTGTGTTTACCAATTCCAAGGCAAATCTCGCCAACTGATTAAACTTGTTGACGTATTTTTTACTAATAAGTCCCCTTGCTTTAATGCCAAGAATCTTTCCATATATAAATTCTCTTCTGCTCGTGAGAGAAACTTCATTTCGAATCTACGCTTGAAATCCATCCATGTCCCCACCGGACGCTCTCCGTTCGTGACCTCCCACCAAAACGAGGCTTTGTCTTTCATTAACCAAGCAGCCAATTGGACCTTCCTTCCATCTTCTACTTCGAAAATACCAAATAGATCTTCCACCTCCTTAAGCCAATTTCGAGCTTCAACAAACGTCTCTGATCCGTGAAAAGATTTCCCACCCGTTGCTCTAAAATCTTTGCATATCTTTGCAAAAGTATCAACACGGGGAGGAGAAGGAGGAGGAGGAGCATTTGTTGGGCCTGCGACATTGGCCCTAGCTTCCAGATACCTTCTAAACCATCCTGGTATTGGTATCCCCTCGGGTATCTCTGGAATTCTAGACATGCTGAAAAGAAAATGAAGAGATTCCAAATGAAGAGTTCGAAAGAAAGATATATGGCTCTTGGGGGTTATGTTTTTAAAACAAATTTTTCTCTTGAAAATACTTCCCTTAAAACATACTTTTGAAAGTATTTCTTTATAAAATGCTTTTTGAAAAATAGTTTTTCAAAATTCATATCTAGTCTGGTAACCTTCAGCTCTAATACCACGTGTAACACCCCACGTCCATTAATGTCACTCACAAAGGGAATGCATTAACTTCCATGGAGCTTATTTAGTGTAAAAAACATAATATAACAAGACAAATATAAATAATGGTACTTGAAAATTTTAAAACAACTTTTATTGCAGTGGAGAAATAGTTTGACTACAATAACTTCATAAACCAAGTACACTTAATATCCATCTTGATAAATTGTTTCAGAGTACATGAAATAAAAAGCATAAACCCCAACACAAGTAGCCATAAAAGAGATGAGCTGAACTTTACTTTCAGCAATCCAAGCACTTCCAAAAGAGAGAGAAAGAGATCTGAGATCAAGCTCCACTAGTACTAGTCCCACCCTGAGAACCAAGGGGTGGGGGAGTGGAGGAAGAAAAGAGGCGAAAACAAGGGGGTCAGACATAAAGTCTGGCAGGTATAATAACTTTAACAATATAATTATTAAAGTAACTAGGATAAGACAGAAACTGGTAAGATAAGATATGACCATGAAACAAGTGGGCATGACAAAGCAAATAAGAAAAAATATTCTGACGTTAATCTCGTTCCTAATCACTATAGGATAATTACTATACTTCACCACCACTAGTCACCCTAAAAGTTGATCCTACCTACAGAACTTAATAATGATAATGGTAGTTTCGTGTACCACTAGCTGCCTTCATAGGTGTCGTCTTCCCATATCTCCACTAGTTGTACCAACTACCCTCATTCGATCGGCTCCCTAACTCGTAGATATCCGTGTTGGTCCCAAAGTGGCAACCCGATACCACCAAAGATGCACGGCTGATGCAAAAATGTCTTACCTACCCGCCAGGCCCGCGCATGCACATGACCCCGTTGGACTTGTGTTGCCACCTCTAACTCGTTTTGACCTCTTACAATCAAATCCAGTAAGCGTGTCCCGTCCTCGACTTGGGTCGAGCTCACAAAGATACTTAATTGGTTACTGTTTTGAAAAGGGCCCCCATGCTTGACACAAGACTTCCACCTATGCTTGGTCCCCACTAAGGTTTCCCCACTTAAACTCATTCTTATTCATGTCTTCTTACATGTTTCAATCTTGGTTAAGTGCATCTAATCGTATTTCACATGCCACCCAAGGCACCCACTTAATTTCACATGCCACCCATGGCACCCACTTAATTTCACATGCCACCCAAGGCACCCACTTAATTCCACATGCCACCCAAGGCACCCACTTAACCCCCCATGTCACACCACATGTTTATCTGGTCAAGTGTTACTTAATTCATTAGAACCATAACCTTGTGAAGACCTCCCACATTAGGCTGACATTTGCGGTTCTTGGATTTGTCGGGCGGGTCCGGGCAGTATTATGCCGCAAATGAGCCTAACTTCATGTCTTTACAATTGTTATGCATTTAATTCGTACCTTTGACCTCTCACATTAGACTGGCATTTGTGGCTGCTAGATTTGTCGGGCGGGTCCGGGCAGTCTTACACCACAAAAGAGTCTAACCTCGTGTCTTAGGCGGTTAATTATTACACATCTTTATTTAACCCCAAATTGGATTAATATCCCTATTCAAATTTGTCAATAAATTCCAAATTTATTTGTGTCCATACTTGTCTCTTAAAATTATGTCCATAAATACCAATTATGCCAATTAATGTCTCAAATTAATTATATGCCTTTTAAGGCCATTTTATGCCAATTCACAATTTGTGTATATTCAATATTATCCCATCATCCCCATGCTGTTCGTATGTTTTCATATGACATATGTAAGACTCGAAAATAGTCTAACTTATAAAAAGAAAAACAACACCACATAACACATAAAATAGATCTAAGGATCATGACATAAGATTACATAGCCAATAACTTGCATATGCATTTCATTCAAACTAGCATATGATACAAAACTAGCACAGGTAATGAGCATAACTTGCATAACTTATGTACTGCTATAGATCCAAGCATAAAGGTGTGAACTTGAATATGGATCTAAACATAAAGATGTAAACTTGCATATAGATCTAAACATGAAGATGTAAACCTGCATATAGATCTGAACATAAAGATGTAAACTTGCATATGGGTCTAAACATAAAGATGTAAGCTTGCATATGGATCTAGACATAAAGGTTAATGTCACATAAACTAGCATATACATGTCTCACATATATTTTAACAACCCAAACTTGCATAAGATTCATACATGAATATATGATCCAGTCATCACAAACTTGCATAAGATATATGATTCAACTTGCATAAGATTCACATAAGAACTAACATATGATCCAACTTGCATAAGACTAACATATGACTCAACACCACAAACATACATATAATTTACATCACATGATTCAAAATCATATTCTCATAATCCCAATTATATCTTATCATAATTGAATTAATTAATTATTTTGTGAAAGCTATCATACTCACTATTAAAAATAATAGTCTTTTCTTTCTAGGATCTGTATTCTGAAACTGATTTTCTCACCTTTGATGTAGACTAATCGTTATTTAGATTTGATTTGATTTTGATTCAAGCTTCTATCTTGCTTTAGGGTTGAAAGTGTATGGCGGCTACTCTAGGGTCTCCATTGACGGCATGTCGGTTCTTGTTATGAATTAATGTGATTAGGGTTAGGGATTTAGGAGTGTTTTTATAGAAGTTTAATTTAATAAGAGCCGTCGGATTAACCTAGGGATAACCAGAACCATCAGCACCACTCAGATGCCACATCAGCCCTTAGTGCGAATCGGGCCACGGGTTGACAGCCAAACACCCTGGATCGACCCCCAGTCGACCCAGCAGGGCTTGGGTCGACTCCAAAATGGTGCGGTTCGGCTATTCCCCCTCCCGATTCGCTGTTTTGATCTTTTTTTTAATATATATATATATATATATATATATATATTTCTCTCATATACATACAAACTTCAAGGCTTAATAACTTCTTCATAAGTTATCCGTTTTATGCAAACTAAATGTCTATCTTGACCCAAAATTTTGAGAAGAACATAATAGCGCAACCCATTTCACTTAATTCTTCTTCTAAAAATTAAGTATACTTTAATTTGTGAATTTTAATGTTATAAAATTACGGGGTGTTACATTCTCCCCTCCTTAAAGGATTTCGTCCCTAAAATCTCTAAGTTAAGAAGAATGTATCCTACCAACCAATTATCCATCTACTCAACCATCATCCACAAGCATCTATTGTCCTTAAAGAATTTTATAAATGCTATATGAACTTATGCAAAAATTTGTGTATATGTTCCTTATCTAATGCAAAGATCAGGCGGTCCACTGATTCAGTTGACCTCCTTAATGCTAATCATGATAGTGTCATGCGTCCATTATGTATGCGAAAGAATCCTATTGATACATATTATTTCTACATGTGTGCACAACCATTCATCAAAATGCAGCATTCATATGATAACACAACCATTATACATCCATTAATTTAGATATGCACATGCATTTATATGCAACATGAAGGTGATTGAGCCGATCTAGTGCCTAATGAGCGTGTACATGCATCCATGAGCAACCACTAGCAACCACTTGCATCCACCAAACATAACATGTCTCAAACACTTGTTTGCAACCATAGGGTTCTTCCTAACTAACGATCGAAGATGTCATCGCAAAGATAATACTAAAAGATAGGACAAGTGTCAACAAAGCGGTAGAAAAAGGAGAAATTAAAACATACCCTCAAAAATGAAAGGATACAGCGTACGCATCTTATCTTCCGTCTCCCAAGTCGCGTCTCTTTGATCATCTCCCCATTGCATTTTGACCAACTTGACCTCTTTGTGGCGAAGCTTTTTGACCTCCGACCCGAGAATGCGTGTAGGAGCTCGTCTGATCAAGGCATTGCGCTCTACTTCCACTTCTTCGAGCATGCTCGGCTCTACCACATCCGCCGTATCATGCAAACACTTACACAAATGCGAAACATGAAACACGTCATGAACTCCGCTGAGCTTCTCTGGTAATTTTGCTCTATACGCCATCTGCTCAAACCTCTCTGTAATTGGAAAGGGTCCTACGAACCTTGGTGCCAACTTCCCTACTGATCCAAAGCGGACTACGTTTCTCAACGGTGACACCTTAACAAAAACCATGTCCCCAACATCGAACTCAAGATCAGTTCGTCTCCTATCAGCATATGACTTATGTCGGTCCTGTGCCGTCTTCGTTCGCCATCGAATCAGGTCTATCTTCTCCGAAGTCTCCCTAATCATGTCGGTTCCAAGCAAAACCTTGTCCGTGGATTCCCACCAACAAGTAGGTGATCGGCACAGTCGTCCATAAAGAGCCTCAAAAGGTGCCATGCCAATGCTAGCCTGAAAACTATTATTATAGGCGAACTCCACTAGTGGAAGATGTTCTTCCTATGTTCCACCAAAGTCTAGAATGCATAGCCTTAGAAGGTCTTTTAGAATCCGATTTACTCTCTCGGTCTGGCCGTCTGTCTGAGGATGATAAGCTGTACTTAAGCATAATTGCGTTCCAGTCGCCTCTTGTAAGCTTTTCCAAAATTCGCTCGTGAAAATGGGATCTCTATCGCTCACAACGCTAGAGGGTATGCCATGCAAATAGACTATCTCTCAAAGGTAAACGGATGCTAACCATGCGGCGGTCCTTCTACTTTTAACGGGAATAAAATGGGCACTTTTAGTAAGTCTGTCTACAATTACCCAAATCCCCGTATTACCCTTCCTTGATCTTGGTAACCCATCTACAAAATCCATGGAAACGCTTTCCCATTTTCAAAGTGGAATCTCTAAAAGATGGAGCAAATCTTCGGGCTTCTTTTGCTCCGCCTTGACTTGCTGGCACACTAAGCATCTAGCAACGAACTCGGCCACGTCCTTCTTCATTCCGACCTAAAAGAAAACTTGCTTCATATCCCTATACATCTTATCACCACCGGGATGTATGGTCATCTTAGAGAGATGTGAGTCTTCAAGAATTGCCTTCTTCAAACTCTCATCTTGTGGTTCGTAAAGTCTTCCATCTCTACGTAGCCAATCTCTCTCATCTATAGCATATCTATTCAGATGACTCGAGGACTCCCCTCCTATAAGCTTGCATACTATCTCAACCAATTGTGGGTCGTTTCGCTGTGCCTCTCCAACTCGACCCAAAAGTGTAGGTTGCACCTCTAACGATGCCAATAATCCGGGTACATTATTGATAGAGGGTCTGAAGTCAAAGGAAGATATATACTCCAAGCTTTGCCGCTCTACAAACAAAGGACTTAAAGTTAACTTATTTCTACTTAAGGTGTCAGCTACAACGTTACCCTTGCCTGGGGTATATGAGATCTCAAAATCATAGGATGCCAAAAACTCCTTCCGTCTCTGTTGCCTCAAGTTTAGGTCATTCTGAGAGAATAAGTACTTTAGCGACTTATGGTATGTATACAACTCAAACCTCTCGCCAAGCAAATAATGATGCCATGACTTAAGCGCAAAAACTATGGCCGCCAACTCTAAATCGTGGGTAGGGTAATTTTTGTCGTGGGCTTTCAACTGCCTTCCACCAAAGCATATCACCCTTCCCTCTTGCATTAAAACTGCGTCAAGCCATGTCCCGCAAGCATCGGTATATACAGTGAATGTCTTACTCCCGTCTGGAAAAACTAAAACTGGAGCGGTCATCAAAGCCCTCTTCAGACGTTGGAAAGCATCGTCACATTCAACATCCCAAGTAAAAGTCAAATTCTTCTTTGTTAATCAAGTGAGAGGGGCTGATATCTTAGCGAAGTCCTTAATGAACTTCCTATAATAGCCAGCCATCCCTAAAAATCTTATTACTTCTGTTGCGTTCTTAGGAGTTTTCCAATCTTGGATTGCCACCACCTTGGCGGGATTCATAGCTATCCCTTCCTTAGAGACCACGTGTCCTAAGAGCCTCACTTCTTTTCTCCAAAAATGGCACTTGGAAAACTTAGCTTTTAGCTGATGCGCTTGTAGGGTCTCTAAGACTTCCCTAAGATGTAGGGCATGCTCTTCTTCATTTTTAGAGAAAATCAGAATATCATCTACAAAGACTACCACAAACTTGTTTAGAAACTCCCTAAACATCCTACTCATTAAGTCAACAAAGTATGTAGGTGCATTCATTAAACCAAAAGGCATGACGAGCCACTCAAAGAAACCGTCAGGAGTTCTAAATGCAATCTTATCGATGCTATCTTCAGCCACCCTTAGCTGATGAAACCCTATAGCTAAATCAAGTTGCAAGAAAACTGAAGCACCCACCAACTGATTGTATAAATCGTCTATCCTCGGCAATGGGTGCCTATACTTCTTTGTTAGCTTATTCATCTCTCTATAGTCCATGCAATATCTAAGTGAACCATCCGCTTTTGTAGCAAAAACGACTGGAGCACCCCACTCCGAAATACTTCTTCTTATGAACCCCTTCTCAAGCAATTCTTTCACTTGCTTACTGAGTTCTCTTCTCTCTCTCGGAGCCATGTGGCGCACTGGTAATGCAACTGGCTTTGCTTTATCTACTAGATATATTCGAAAGTCTATCTCGCGCCTCGGGGGTAAACCTCGAACTTCATCAAAGACGTCACTTATTCATGGACCACACGAACAGATTTCAAATCATCATTTGATGCGTCTAGGGATTCTAGGTAGTTAAGCATTACCGGACCTCTAGGGTCACAAGAAATATCAAGGGTCATTCCACAACGAGTCAACAATCTGACTACCCTTCTTTCACAATCTAGGATGGCACCGTATCTAGTTAGCCAATCCATACCTAGAATCAAGCCGTAGCCTATGAAGCCAAGAACAAAGGCATTGCATTCAAACCCAACGCCCAAGATAGACACTCTCAAATCTCGACAAATCATAGAAAGATGAGCCGAACCACCAATAGGATTTGTGACTACTATGGGATCTGTAACTAGACTACTATTTAGGTGCAGTATTTGAAATAATGAAGCAGATACAAACAAGTGTGAAGCGCCAGAGTCAAACAAGTGTGAAGCGCCAGAGTCAAACAAAGTACGAACAGGATGATCAAACAGAAAAACTAAACTTTCAATGGAAATGTTTCTATCTCTCTCCTGTCCTGGTGCCGTGAGAGCCTGAATCTGCCCTCTCGCCTGCCCTGGTGCCATGAGAGCCTAAAGCTGGCCTCCAGAAGTTCTTTGCCCTTGCCCTTGTTTCCTTGGGCAGTCCTTAACTAGATGACCTACCTCTCCACAGTGGAAATAGCCAGTCTTCTTCTTTTTCCTACAGTCTTTACTCAGATGGCTTGGTGTCCCACAATTAAAGCACTTCTTCTTTCCTTTTCCATTATTGTTCTTCCCGCCTTTCTTGTTTTGTAGTTGTGGTTTCTTTTGGTCCACTTTCTTCTCCGGTGCCTTATTATCATTAGCACCTTTCTCTTCCTCATGCACAAGCGCCATGTTAACCAATTTCTCAGTGGTAGCCCCCACAGGAATGTGGGTCATAGCTAACCCATGTAGTGGCTCATTCAAACCCTTAACAAACCGTAGGGCCTTCTTCTCAGGTGTGTTTACCAATCCCAAGGCAAATCTTCCCAACTGATTGAACTTGTTGACGTACTCCTTTACTGATAAATCCCTTGCTTCAACGCCAAGAATCTTTCCATATATAAATTCTCTTCTTCTCATGAGAGAAACTTCATTTCGAACCTACGCTTGAAATCCATCCATGTCCCCACTGGACGCTCTCCATTCGTGACCTCCCACCAAAATGAGGCTTCGTCTTTCATTAACCAAGCAGCCAAATGGACCTTCCTTCCATCTTCTACTTCGAAAATACCAAATATATCTTCCACCTCCTTAAGCCAATTTTGAGCTTCAACAAACGTCTCTGATCCGTGAGAAGATTTCCCGCCCATTGCTATAAAATATTTGCATCTCTTTGCGAAAGTATCAACATGGGGGGGGGGAGGAGGAGCATTTGCTGGGCCTGCGACATTGGCCCTAGCTTCCAGATACCTTCTAAACCATCCTGGTATTGGTATCCCCTCGGGTATCTCGGGGATTCTAGACATGCTGAAAAGAAAATGAAGAATTTGAAAGAAAGATATATGGCTCTTGGGGGTTATGTTTTTAAAACAAACTTTTCTTTTGAAAATACTTTCCTTAAAACATACTTTTGAAAGTATTTCTTTATAAAATGCTTTTTGAAAAATAGCTTTTCAAAATTCATATCTGGTAACCTTCAGCTCTAATACCACGTGTAACACCCCACGTCCATTAATGTCACTCACAAAGGGAATGCATTAACTTCCATGGAGCGTATTTAGTGTATAGAACATAATATAACAAGACAGATATAAATAATGGTACTTGAAAATTTTAAAACAACTTTTATTGCAGTGGAGAAATAGTTTGATTACAAGAACTTCATAAACCAAGTACACTTAATATCCATCTTGATAAATTGTTTCAGAGTACATAAAATAAAAAGCATAAACCCCAACACAAGTAGCCATAAAAGAGATGAGCTGAACTTTACTTTTAGCAATCCAAGCACTTCCAAAAGAGAGAGAAAGAGATCCGAGATCAAGCTCCACTAGTACTAGTCCCACCCTGAGAACCTAAGGGGGAGGAAGAAAAGAGGCGAAAACAAGGGGGTCATACATAAAGTCTGGCGGGTATAATAACTTTAACAATATAATTATTAAAGTAACTAGGATAAGGCATAAACTGGTAAGATAAGATATGACCATGAAACAAGTAGGCATGAGAAAGAAAATAAGAAAAAATATACTGGCGTTAATCTCATTCCTAATCACTATAGGATAATTACTATACTGCACCACCACTAGTCACCCTAAAAGTTGATCCCGTCTACAGAACTTATGATAATGGTAGTTTTGTGTACCACTAGCTGCCTTCATAGGTGTGGTCTGCCCCTATCTCCACTAGTTGTACCGACTACCCTCATTCGATCGGCTCCCTAACTCGTAGATACCCGTGTTGGTCCCACAGTGGGGTGTATCACTCCCCAAAGTGGCAACCCGATACCACCAAAGATGCATGGCTGATGCAACAACGTCTTACGTACCCGCCCGGGCCCACGCATGCACATGACCCCTTTGGACTTGTGTTGCCACCGCTAACCCGTTTTGACCTCTTACAATCAAATCCAGTAAGCATGTCCCGTCCTCGACTTGGGTCGAGCTCACAAAGATACTTAATGGGTTACTGGTTTGAAAAGGGCCCCCATGCTTGACACAAGACTTCCACCTATGCTTGGTCCCCACTAAGGTTTCCCTACTTCATCCTATTCTTATTCATGTCTTCTTACATGTTTCAATCTTGGTTAAGTGCATCTAATCGTATTTCACATGCCACCCAAGGCACTCACTTAATTTCACATGCCACCCAAGGCACCCACTTAACCCCCCATGTCCTACCACATGTTTATCTGGTTAAGTGTTACTTAATTCATTAGAACCGTAACCTTGTAAAGACCTCCCACATTAGGCTGACATTTGCGGTTGCTGGATTTGCCGGGCGGGTCCGGGTAGTCTTATACCGCAAATGAGCCTAACCTCGTGTCTTTACAATTGTTACGCATTTAATTTGTGCCTTTGACCTCTCACATTAGACTGACATTTGTGGCTGCTGGATTTGCCGGGCAGGTCCGGGCAGTCTTACACCACAAAAGAGTCTAACCTTGTGTCTTATGCGGTTAATTATTACACATCTTTATTTAACCCCAAATTGGATTAATATCCCTATTCAAATTTGTCAATAAATTCCAAATTTATTTATGTCCATAATTGTCTCTTAAAATTATGTCCATAAATACCAATTATGTTGTAACACCCCACCTCCGCCAGGGTGTCTCTTGCAAGCACTCTGACTTTGGAGGGGCGTTTGAATCAGGTAAACATTCATAATGATATATCAAGGCAGAACAAGAACATATGTATATATGTAAACAGAGTAAATAACATAGATAAAACAGCGGAAGATTTCAAACCATTTCAAAACAAGTCTGGTACAACATAATGTCAACTTTCCAAATACACAAGTCTAGATAAAAACAACATTGCTGAAAAACTGAAATACATAAGTACTATCCCCAAAATAAGTGATAACCATAGCTAGCTTCATGTCAAGACCGTACATGAGCTAAAATCCCACAAGCAAGCGATCAGAAATCCAAGCTAAGCTCCAATATTCCCACCCTGAGAACCTAGGGGGGGGGGAGGAAGAAAAGAGGCGAAAGAAAACAGGTCAGTCAAAAAGACTGAGTAAGCCCTACTACAATCAATGTAAACTGATAAAGTTAACTGGCATGATGAAAGCTGAGATGAACATATGGATAACTACATACTGGCATGATGATTAACTAACAAGGTAGATAAAGGTGTCATCGCATAATCAGGTTTAAGGTTTTGCACCACAGGTGTACTAGCAAACTAACATGACTTGAATAAACAAGTATTGATCCCTTGGCCCAAGCTTTGGCCCAATAACATGAGGTGACCCTAATACGAGGTCCAATAACATGAAGTGACCCTAATACGAGGTCCAATAACATGAAGTGACCCTAATACGAGGTCCAACCAAACGGTCTAGTCGATCGGCTCCCTATAAGCCTAACTCGTCGCGTGTTGGTGTCAATGCGGCCCAAACATAATTGTAGTCAGACTGTGCCGGGTCTCCCGTCGGGTGTATCAAGCACTAGGGTGGCAACCCCTGGACACCATAAACATAAGTGCACAGTCTCGATCTACTGGTACCCGTGCATGTTTTCCCCGGCTTCGGACTATGTGCACGACCATGGTCCGCCCGGAACTACACCGGCGTACCACTCTGCCGTCGTTTTTGGTCACTTACCTCCAGTCCAGTAATCGTGCCCCCACCCTAGCCTAGTCCCTAGGGTCATAATGATACAAACTTGGGATTACTGCTGGAGTGGACCCCCATTGCTAGGATTTTTCTAGTGGGTTAAGTACGGTTTAACCCTCTTGCTAATCATGGATTAACTTGGTTTAGTGTAACGATGAGTTCACGAATTAACCCTGATTAATCTACCAAGCCCAAATTGGTTGAGTATTAAGTGGACCATGACTTAACCCTAATCATGAGGCATTAATTAATTAATTTAATGCGCCTTAACCTCTCACATTAGACCTTGTTGTGGTTACTAGTTAAGCCGGGCGGGTCCGGGTAGCTTTACACCACGACTTGGTCTAACCTCGGGTTCAAGGTACAACATGACCAACTTCTCACATTGGGTCCTATTGTTTGTAGCAACTAGTTAAACCGGTCGGTTCCGGGTAGGTTTACGCTACAAACTCAACCCAACCTCGAGTTGGTCACACTTATATTTTCTAAGTGTCATGTCCATCATGTTTCCAAAACATGTTACAAATTTTAAAGCATTTGGGTAGACCTAACTTAATAGGTAAACTCCCAAAGGGTAGACCTAACTTAATAGGTAAATTCCCAAGCTTATGTTTTTATGTCTTTTAAGTTTACCCAACCCCAAACGCAATCCCATCGCTTACATATCGCAATAGTGCATAAAGGATAGAAAGAGGGAACTTGGCATAATCATGACATAAAGGTGTTGAAGCCACAAGTTCAACATGGTGGCATATGAAATGTACATGTGTTCATATACTTGCATATTACATTTTTAGGCCTCAAAAGCATGCATAAAACCAAACTTAGCATATTGGTGATACATGGTGATAAATGATATGTAGAAATGGCCATAAGTTCGCATTTAGCCTCACATGCAAGTTATCATAAGAGATATGATAACTTACATGTTGCCAAAATGCATCTTTTAGCATAAAGCTTGAAGCTTTAAGCTCATAAACCCAAGATAAGCTTGCATAACATGATAACCTGAACAAAAGGATCAACCCAAACTTGCATAACATAACTTGCATATCATATGACAAACTTGCATATCATAACATAGCAAACTTGCATAACATAACATGATGAACTTGCATATCATAACATAGCAAACTTGCATAACATAACATGATAAACTTGCATATCATAACATAGCAAACTTGCATAACATGATAAACTTGCATATCATATCATAATGATCAAACACAACTTGCATCATTCATTAACTTTAGAGTTTAAATATGAAAGTAGAAAAGGGCTTACAATGCTTATGAAGGCACAAAAAATATGACAAAGCCCTTATGCAATCAAATAGACCCAAAATGCAAATTCTAATAGAAAAACCCTTGAGCCAAAATGATCAAAACTCTTTCTTTATGATGCAAATATAGAAACTTGACTTGAATGCAAGCTAATGATGCTCATACAAGCTTGAAAACACTTGTATGCATGGAAAATCTCATAGAAATTTATTTAGGAATTTTATGAAGAGAGTGGAGGCCATGAGAGGAATGATTTTGCCATAGTTTAGTTGTATGAATGAATAATGATGATTTAGGGTTAGGTTAGGGTCTTATTTATAGAGATTAGGACTAGTTTCAACCTTAGGATTAAACCCTAGTTCCAATCTCAGCCCTCAAAACCGAATCTGGCCCCCAAACTCAACACAACCCCAAAATGGTGCACCAGGCAAAACTGCCCGGCTGGACCAAGTCGACAGCCAAGTCGACAGGGCTGTCGACTTGGGTCCAACCAAGTCGACTCCCAAGTCGACAGGGCTGTCGACTTGGGTGCTCTGGCAGGAATTTTCCCGCCTGGCCCAATCTTACATAATTTTCCAAATTCAAACTCGAATTTGAAATCTGTTTTTACTTTGAAATTTTCTGAAAACTTCGTTGGGCCTTAGTCGGGTCATACGGACTCCGATTTTCGAAAACTCGGACTCTATTTCGCGTATTTTTCCAACACGAACGCAATGGCATAGCCCGTTTCCCTTGATTCAGATTTTACAATTAAATTCTGCCTCGATTTATGTTATAACAGGTTATTGAAAATATGGGTTGTTACATTCTCCCCTCCTTAAAGGATTTCGTCCCCGAAATCTTCAAGTTAGGAAGAACGTATCCTATCATCCAACATCCATCTACTCAAAACATCATCCACGAGTAATCATTGTCCTTACAAGATTCTAAATGTTGTATGAACATATGCAAAGGTGTGTGTATATGTACTTATCTAATGCAAATATCATCAATGCAAATTATGTTAGTGAAATGAATCCATATGTATGCAATTCCTAACATAATGTATAACATCTATATGTGTGCACATAACATACATCCATATGCAACATCCATGTGATAACACAAAAATTTTCATCCATGAATAAGCATAAACACTCATGCATATGCAATATGAGGAGTGTGTGAGCCGATCTAGTGCCTAATGTGTATAATGCATCCACGAGTAACCACTTGCAAACACTTGCAACCACTTGCAAACATCAAGCATAACATGTTTCAAACACATGTTTCATCCAAAAAGGTTTCTACCTAAGGTTCTCATGACAAGATTAACATGATAAACTAGATAATCAAGACTAACATGGATAGCAAAAGATATGCTACAAAGAGATCGGGAAGATAAGCAGGATATACTCCTTTCGGATTACAAGAAATCCCTTCCTAACCCAACCCATATTCTATAAAAGCCCAAAAGGTTTAGTCAACCTAACGGACCCCCTTCAAACCCTGACATGTATTACTAGCCAATAAGTCATACCTCCCGACAGAAATAGGACCGAAAATGGGACCGAGAGGATATACATAAAAAGATAACATGCGAGTAAGTTCCACAGGAAAACAAGGATCAAGGATATGCTCTTAAAAAGAGATATGATGCGCGTATCTAGCCTTGAGCTTAACTCCACTGTGCTTTGACCGTCTTTTACTTCATGATTCCTTGGCTTCTTAACTCTTATTTCCAAATATGAGTTGGAACCCATTTCATTGTCGCCTCTCGTCTTCCTTTTTCACTTACCCTTCTATCATTCTTGGCTTAAACATAACTATGACCTCATGATTTCATGCAAGCTCTCCAAAATTCACTAGTGAATCCTGGATCTCGTTTACTTACTATAAAGTATTCCACGCAGCAGAATTTTTCTTGAAAATACCAATCCACGTTGCCAATTGCTCTTACTAACGTGATTTTCTATAACTCATGCTTGAACGAAATGAACCATCCGCCTGTGAATGATAGGCCGTACTTAAATTTAGTCGCTTGCCCATGACTTCCCGTAGACTATTCCAAAACTGGCTAGTGAAAATTGAGTCATGGTTACTAACTATCCTTTAGGGAACCCCGTGCAACCGCTTTATTTCTTGAAAGTAAACTGTCGCTAGTTATGATGCAGTCCTTTCGCTCTTTACCAGAGTGAAATGAGTACTCTTCGTGAGTCTACCTACTATGACCCACATGCTCTTATTCCCTTTCTTGATCTAGGCAGTCCATCCACGAAATCCTTCGTGATGCTTTTCCCTCTTCCATCGCGGGGACCTCCAATGGATATAATAGCCCACCGGGCTTCTATGACTCGGTCTTTAACCTGTTGGCACAACATGCACCTTAGGACAAACTCGGCCACCTCCTCGGGTGATGTGCATCTTCAAGAACCTTCTTTCTCTCATCGCGTCTTAGCCATCCCTTGTCATCTATAGCGAGGTGTCTTAACATCTCGCCTCGAATCAACTTGTCCATGATCTCGACTAACTGCGGGTCTTCTTTCTGTGAAGCCCCAACTTGATCAAGAAGGGTAGGTCTGAGCTCCAGAGATGCTAAAGAACCGGTCATCGACTTAATCGCCAAAGAGAAATCAAAGGTTGCCACATACTCTAAATTCTTCATCTCAACGAATAGAGGACTCAGAGTCAACCTTTTTCTACTAAATGCATCTGCTACCACATTCCCCTTGCCAGGGGTATAAGCTATCTCAAAATCGTAGGACGCCAAGAATTCCATCCATCTTTGTTGCCTCAGATTCAGATCCTTCTGAGAAAAGAGATACTTCAATGACTTGTGATCGGTATAAAGCTCAAATCTTTCTCCCAGAAGATAATGGCGCCAAGCCTTGAGTGCATATACTATTGCTGCCAACTCTAAGTCATGAGTGGGATAATTCTTCTCATGCACTTTGAGTTGTCTACCGCCAAAGCATATCACTCTTCCTTCTTGCATCAGAACAACTCCTAACCCCGTGCCACATGCATCGGTGTATACTGTAAATAACTTCCCTCCATCGGGCAAAGCTAGAACAGGTGCTGATGTGAGAGCTCTCTTGAGCTTCTGAAAAGCAAGCTCGCATTCTATGCTCCAAGCAAAGACTAAATTTTTCTTCGTCAATTTAGTGAGAGGAGCGGAAATCTTCGCGAAGTCCTTGATAAACTTCCGGTAAAAGCCAGCAAGACCTAGAAAACTTCTCACTTCGGTTGCATTCCTTGGAGTCTTCCAATCCTGAACTGCAACTACCTTAGCGGGATCCACCGCTAAGCCTTGCTTAGATACTATATGCCCAAGGAATCTAACTTCCCTTCTCCAAAAGTGACACTTGGAGAACTTGGCCTTCAACTGATGCGCTCTAAGCGTATCCATCACCTCCACGAGATGCCTTGCGTGCTCTTCCTCATCCTTAGAGAAGATCAGAATATCATCTACGAAGACCACGACAAACTTGTTCAAGAACTCCCTGAACACCCTACTCATCAAGTCCACGAAATATGCAGGTGCATTAGTCAAGCCGAACGGCATGACAAGCCATTTGAAGAATCCATCTGGAGTTCTGAATGCAGTCTTGTCTATACTATCTTCAGCTACCCTGAGCTGATGGAATCCAGTAGCAAGATCAAGCCGAGAGAAAACGGTAGCACCGACAAGCTGGTCAAAGAGATCATCAATCCTCGGTAACGGGTGTCTGTTCTTCTTAGTCAGCTTATTCAACTCTCGATAATCAACACAAAGTCGGAGAGAACCATCTGCCTTGATAGCAAATACCACAGGCGCTCCCCATTCAGATATACTTCGTCTAATGAAGTTCTTCTCAAGAAACTCCTTCACTTGCTTACTTAGCTCCCGCCTTTCACGCGGAGCCATGTGCCGAATGGGCAAAGAAACCGGCTTTGCATTATCCACCAGATAAATGCGGAAATCAATCTCTCGCTTAGGGGGCAACCCCCTAACTTCATCGAAAAATCCGGATACTCTCGAACCACTCTCACAGACTGAAGAGTTTCCATTGACGAGTCGAGTGATTCAAGATAGCACAACATGACGGGACCTCTCGGATTACAAGAAATTTCTAGGGTGTTTCCGAGGCGAGTCACGAGCCTCACAACCCTATGCTCATAGTCAAGGATGGCTCCATATCTGGACAACCAATCCATGCCCAATATCAATCCGTATCCCCTAAAACCAAGAACAAAAGCACTACACAAGAACTTTACACTCAGTATAGAGATCCTCAAATCCCCAGATATCATAGACAGATGGGCGGAACCCCCAACAGGATTTGAGACACAGACGGGATCATCTACCAAGCTAGTACTAAGGTGCAAACTATCAACAAGATCAGATGAGATAAAGCTATGCGATGCACCAGAATCAAACAAGGTACGAACTGGAAAATCAGAAATATATACAAGGCTCTCAACAGAAATACTACCTCGATCGGGAACTGGAGCGGTATTGAGAGCATGAACTTGCCCTCCTGAAGGTCCAACACGCTGGGTCTGACCCTGGCCTTGCCCTTGCTTCTTCGGGCAATCCTTACTGAAATGTCCAGTCTCACCGCAGAAAAAGCATTCACCATTCTTCCTTTTCCTCTTCTTACAATCCTTAATAAGATGCCCAACTGAACCGCAATAATGGCACTTCCCCTTGTTGTTCTTGCCCTTGTTGTTGTTCCCCTTGTTGCCTTGACTCTTGTTCTTGTTCTTGTTCTGATTGCCTTGACCGCTCTGACCACTTGGATTACCCTGATTTCCTTTCCACTGGGAATCAGTCTTCTTGGCTTGAGTATCATTTATCTTGATCTCTTTCTTGACATCTCCCTGAAGTAATGCCATATCAACCAAGCTCTAAAACGTGGCCCCATGGGGAATATGTGACATAGCCAATCCCTGCAACGGCTCATTCAATCCTCTAGCAAAACGAAGAGCCTTCTTCTGAGGAGTATTCACCATATCCAAGCCAAAACGAGCTAACTGATTGAACTTGTTCACATATTCTTTGACAGACATATCTCCTTGTTTCAAAGTTATGAACCTCTCCATTTGCAGATTCTCCTCAGCAGAAGATAGAAACTTAAGCACGAACCTTGCCCTGAGATCGGCCCAAGTCTCAACAGGCCTAGTACCATTGGTGACTTCCCACCAATAAGCGGCTTCATCCTTCATAAGCCAAACCGCCAACAAGATCTTCCTCTGATCGTCTAACCCAAAGATAGCAAATAAATCCTCGGTCTCTTTCAACCAATTTCTGGCCTCTACAAAAGTCTCGGTGCCTTGAAAGTTCTTGCCACCCATTGCTTTGAAATCTTTGCAAATCTTTGCGAAGTCAGCTTGAGGATGCTGAGGGGGAGGCGGAAGAGGAACCTCAGCGACAGGAGGAGGAGGAACATTAACTACTGGAGGAGGAGGAGGAACATCTGCGGGGCCGGCTTCGGTCGCCCTAGCCTCCAAAAGTCTCCTATACCAAACAGGTACGTGTACTCCCTCCGGGATAGCAAAGTTATCGGCCATACTGAAAATGAAGAAAAAGACAGATTCAGAATGGAGATAAACGAAGGAATTTTTTCTAATGGCTTTTTGGGGAATAGCCTTTAAAATAAACTAGACTTTTCTTTGGAAAATACTTTATACTTGATTTTGAAAATAGTTTTCCAAAAGTTTTAAAAACCTTTTTGTTCCTTCTCGTAAACCATATGCTCTGATACCAAATGTAACACCCCACCTCCGCCAGGATGTCTCTTGCAAGCACTCTGACTTTGGAGGGGCGTTTGAATCAGGTAAACATGCATAATGATATATCAAGGCAGAACAAGAACATATGTATATATGTAAACAGAGTAAATAACATAGATAAAACAGCGGAAGATTTCAAACCATTTCAAAACAAGTTTGGTACAACATAATGTCAACTTTCCAAATACACAAGTCTAGATAAAAACAACATTGCTGAAAAACTGAAATACATAAGTACTATCCCCAAAATAAGTGATAACCATAGCTAGCTTCATGTCAAGACAGTACATGAGCTAAAATCCCACAAGCAAGCGATCAGAAATCCAAGCTAAGCTCCAATATTCCCACCCTGAGAACCTAAGGGGGGGGAGGAAGAAAAGAGGCGAAAGACAACAGGTCAGTCAAAAAGACTGAGTAAGCCCTACTACAATCAATGTAAACTGATAAAGTTAACTGGCATGATGAAAGCTGAGATGAACATATGGATAACTACATACTTGGCCTTCAACTGATGCGCTCTAAGCGTATCCATCACCTCCACGAGATGCCTTGCGTGCTCTTCCTCATCCTTAGAGAAGATCAGAATATCATCTACGAAGACCACGACAAACTTGTTCAAGAACTCCCTGAACACCCTACTCATCAAGTCCACGAAATATGCAGGTGCATTAGTCAAGCCGAACGGCATGACAAGCCATTTGAAGAATCCATCTGGAGTTCTGAATGCAGTCTTGTCTATACTATCTTCAGCTACCCTGAGCTGATGGAATCCAGTAGCAAGATCAAGCTGAGAGAAAACGGTAGCACCGACAAGCTGGTCAAAGAGATCATCAATCCTCGGTAACGGGTGTCTGTTCTTCTTAGTCAGCTTATTCAACTCTCGATAATCAACACAAAGTCGGAGAGAACCATCTGCCTTGATAGCAAATACCACAGGCGCTCCCCATTCAGATATACTTCGTCTAATGAAGTTCTTCTCAAGAAACTCCTTCACTTGCTTACTTAGCTCCCGCCTTTCACGCGGAGCCATGTGCCGAATGGGCAAAGAAACCGGCTTTGCATTATCCACCAGATAAATGCGGAAATCAATCTCTCGCTTAGGGGGCAACCCCCTAACTTCATCGAAAACATCCGGATACTCTCGAACCACTCTCACAGACTGAAGAGTTTCCATTGACGAGTCGAGTGATTCAAGATAGCACAACATGACGGGACCTCTCGGATTACAAGAAATTTCTAGGGTGTTTCCGAGGCGAGTCACGAGCCTCACAACCCTATGCTCACAGTCAAGGATGGCTCCATATCTGGACAACCAATCCATGCCCAATATCAATCCGTATCCCCTAAAACCAAGAACAAAAGCACTACACAAGAACTTTACACTCAGTATAGAGATCCTCAAATCCCCACATATCATAGACAGATGGGCGGAACCCCCAACAGGATTTGAGACACAGACGGGATCATCTACCAAGCTAGTACTAAGGTGCAAACTATCAACAAGATCAGATGAGATAAAGCTATGCGATGCACCAGAATCAAACAAGGTACGAACTGGAAAATCAGAAATATATACAAGGCTCTCAACAGAAATACTACCTCGATCGGGAACTGGAGCGGTATTGAGAGCATGAACTTGCCCTCCTGAAGGTCCAACACGCTGGGTCTGACCCTGGCCTTGCCCTTGCTTCTTCGGGCAATCCTTACTGAAATGTCCAGTCTCACGCAGAAAAAGCATTCACCATTCTTCCTTTTCCTCTTCTTACAATCCTTAATAAGATGCCCAACTGAACCGCAATAATGGCACTTCCCCTTGTTGTTCTTGCCCTTGTTGTTGTTCCCCTTGTTGCCTTGACTCTTGTTCTTGTTCTTGTTCTGATTGCCTTGACCGCTCTGACCACTTGGATTACCCTGATTTCCTTTCCACTGGGAATCAGTCTTCTTGGCTTGAGTATCATTTATCTTGATCTCTTTCTTGACATCTCCCTGAAGTAATGCCATATCAACCAAGCTCTCAAACGTGGCCCCATGGGGAATATGTGACATAGCCAATCCCTACAACGGCTCATTCAATCCTCTAGAAAAACGAAGAGCCTTCTTCTGAGGAGTATTCACCATATCCAAGCCAAAACGAGCTAACTGATTGAACTTGTTCACATATTCTTTGACAGACATATCTCCTTGTTTCAAAGTTATGAACCTCTCCATTTGCAGATTCTCCTCAGCAGAAGATAGAAACTTAAGCACGAACCTTGCCCTGAGATCGGCCCAAGTCTCAACAGGCCTAGTACCATTGGTGACTTCCCACCAATAAGCGGCTTCATCCTTCATAAGCCAAACCGCCAACAAGATCTTCCTCTGATCGTCTAACCCAAAGATAGCAAATAAATCCTCGGTCTCTTTCAACCAATTTCTGGCCTCTACAAAAGTCTCGGTGCCTTGAAAGTTCTTGCCACCCATTGCTTTGAAATCTTTGCAAATCTTTGCGAAGTCAGCTTGAGGATGCTGAGGGGGAGGCGGAAGAGGAACCTCAGCGACAGGAGGAGGAGGAACATTAACTACTGGAGGAGGAGGAGGAACATCTGCGGGGCCGGCTTCGGTCGCCCTAGCCTCCAAAAGTCTCCTATACCAAACAGGTACGTGTACTCCCTCCGGGATAGCAAAGTTATCGGCCATACTGAAAATGAAGAAAAAGACAGATTCAGAATGGAGATAAACGAAGGAATTTTTTCTAATGGCTTTTTGGGGAATAGCCTTTAAAATAAACTAGACTTTTCTTTGGAAAATACTTTATACTTGATTTTGAAAATAGTTTTCCAAAAGTTTTAAAAACCTTTTTGTTCCTTCTCGTAAACCATATGCTCTGATACCAAATGTAACACCCCACCTCCGCCAGGATGTCTCTTGCAAGCACTCTGACTTTGGAGGGGCGTTTGAATCAGGTAAACATGCATAATGATATATCAAGGCAGAACAAGAACATATGTATATATGTAAACAGAGTAAATAACATAGATAAAACAGCGGAAGATTTCAAACCATTTCAAAACAAGTTTGGTACAACATAATGTCAACTTTCCAAATACACAAGTCTAGATAAAAACAACATTGCTGAAAAACTGAAATACATAAGTACTATCCCCAAAATAAGTGATAACCATAGCTAGCTTCATGTCAAGACCGTACATGAGCTAAAATCCCACAAGCAAGCGATCAGAAATCCAAGCTAAGCTCCAATATTCCCACCCTGAGAACCTAAGGGGGGGGGGAGGAAGAAAAGAGGCGAAAGACAACAGGTCAGTCAAAAAGACTGAGTAAGCCCTACTACAATCAATGTAAACTGATAAAGTTAACTGGCATGATGAAAGCTGAGATGAACATATGGATAACTACATACTGGCATGGTGATTAACTAACAAGGTAGATAAAGGTGTCATCGCATAATCAGGTTTACGGTTTTGCACCACAGGTGTACTAGCAAACTAACATGACTTGAATAAACAAGTATTGATCCCTTGGCCCAAGCTTTGGCCCAATAACATGAGGTGACCCTAATACGAGGTCCAATAACATGAAGTGACCCTAATACGAGGTCTAATAACATGAAGTGACCCTAATACGAGGTCCAACCAAACGGTCTAGTCGATCGGCTCCCTATAAGCCTAACTCGTCACGTGTTGGTGTCAATGCGGCCCAAACATAATTATAGTCAGACTGTGCCGGGTCTCCCGTCGGGTGTACCAAGCCCTAGGGTGGCAACCCCTGGACACCATAAACATAAGTGCACAGCCTCGATCTACTGGTACCCGTGCATGTTTTCCCTGACTTCGGACTATGTGCACGACCATGGTCCGCCCGGAACTACACCGGCGTACCACTCTGCCGTCGTTTTTGGTCACTTACCTCCAGTCCAGTAATCGTGCCCCCACCCTAGCCTAGTCCCTAGGGTCATAATGATACAAACTTGGGATTACTGCTGGAGTGGACCCCCGTTGCTAGGATTTTTCTAGTGGGTTAAGTACAGTTTAACCCTCTTGCTAATCATGGATTAACTTGGCTATGTGTAACGATGAGTTCACGACTTAACCCTGATTAATCTACCAAGCCCAAATTGGTTAAGTATTAAGTGGACCATGACTTAACCCTAATCATGAGGCATTAATTAATTTAATGCGCCTTAACCTCTCACATTAGACCTTGTTGTGGTTACTAGTTAAGCCGGGCGGGTCCGGGTAGCTTTACACCACGACTTGGTCTAACCTCGGGTTCAAGGTACAACATGACCAACTTCTCACATTGGGTCCTATTGTTTGTAGCAACTAGTTAAGCCGGTCGGTTCCGGGTAGGTTTACGCTACAAACTCAACCCAACCTTGAGTTGGTCACACTTATATTTTCTAAGTGTCATGTCCATCATGTTTCCAAAACATGTTACAAATTTTCAAGCATTTTGGTAGACCTAACTTAATAGGTAAATTCCCAAAGGGTAGACCTAACTTAATAGGTAAATTCCCAAGATTATGTTTTTGTCTTTTAAGTTTACCCAACCCCAAACGCAATCCCATCGCTTACATATCGCAATAGCGCATAAAGGATAGAAAGAGGGAACTTGGCATAATCATGACATAAAGGTGTTGAAGCCACAAGTTCAACATGGTGGCATATGAAATGTACATGTGTTCATATACTTGCATATTACATTTTTAGGCCTCAAAAGCATGCATAAAACCAAACTTAGCATATTGGTGATACTTGGTGATAAATGACATGTAGAAATGGCCATAAGTTCGCATTTAGCCTCACATGCAAGTTATCATAAGAGATATGATAACTTACATGTTGCCAAAATGCAACCTTTAGCATAAAGCTTGAAGCTTTAAGCTCATAAACCCAAGATAAGCTTGCATAACATGATAACATGAACAAAAGGATCAACCCAAACTTGCATATTATATGACAAACTTGCATATCATAACATAGCAAACTTGCATAACATAACATGATGAACTTGCATATCATAACATAGCAAACTTGCATAACATAACATGATGAACTTGCATATCATAACATAGTAAACTTGCATAACATAACATGATAAACTTGCATATCATAACATAGCAAACTTGCATAACATGATAAACTTGCATATCATATCATAATGATCAAACACAACTTGCATCATTCATTAACTTTAGAGTTTAAATATGAAAGTAGAAAAGGGCTTACAATGCTTATGAAGGCACAAAAAATATGACAAAGCCCTTATGCAATCAAATAGACCCAAAATGCAAATTCTAATAGAAAAACCCTTGAGCCAAAATGATCAAAACTCTTTCTTTATGATGCAAATATAGAAACTTGACTTGAATGCAAGCTAATGATGCTCATACAAGCTTGAAAACACTTGTATGCACGGAAAATCTCATAGAAATTTATTTAGGAATTTTATGAAGAGAGTGGAGGCCATGAGAGGAATGATTTTGCCATAGTTTAGTTGTATGAATGAATAATGATGATTTAGGGTTAGGTTAGGGTCTTATTTATAGAGATTAGGACTAGTTTCAACCTTAGGATTAAACCCTAGTTCCAATCTCAGCCCTCAAAACCGAATCTGGCCCCCAAGCTCAACACAACCCCAAAATGGTGCACCAGGCAAAACTGCCCGGCTGGACCAAGTCGACAGCCAAGTCGACAGGGCTGTCGACTTGGGTCCAACCAAGTCGACTCCCAAGTCGACAGGGCTGTCGACTTGGGTGCTCTGGCGGGAATTTTCCCGCCTGGCCCAATCTTACCTAATTTTCCAAATTCAAACTTGAATTTGAAATCTGTTTTTACTTTGAAATTTTCTGAAAACTTCGTTGGGCCTTAGTCGGGTCATACGGACTCCGATTTTCGAAAAATCGGACTCTATTTCGCGTATTTTTCCGAGACGAACGCAATGGCATAGCCCGTTTCCCTTGATTCATATTTTACAATTAAATTTTCCCTTGATTCAGAATTTACATTTGTGGCTGCTGGATTTGCCGGGCAGGTCCGGGCAGTCTTACACCACAAAAGAGTCTAACCTTGTGTCTTATGCGGTTAATTATTACACATCTTTATTTAACCCCAAATTGGATTAATATCCCTATTCAAATTTGTCAATAAATTCCAAATTTATTTATGTCCATAATTGTCTCTTAAAATTATGTCCATAAATACCAATTATGCCAATTGATGTCTCAAATTAATTATATGCCTTTTAAGGCCATTTTATGCCAATTCACTATTTATGTATATTCAATATTATCCCATCATCCCCACGCTGTTCGTACGTTTTCATATGACATATGTTAGACTCGAAAATAGTCTAAATTATCAAAAGAAAAACAACATCACATAACACATAAAATAGATCTAAGGATCATGACATAAGATTACATAGCCAATAACTTGCATATGAATTTCATTCAAACTAGCATATAACACAAAACTAGCATAGGTAATGGGCATAACTTGCATAACTTATGTACTGCTATAGATCCAAACATAAAGGTGTGAACTTGCATATGGATCTAAACATAAAGATGTAAACTTGCATATGGATCTAAACATAAAGATGTAAACTTGCATATATATCTAAACATAAAGATGTAAACTTGCATATGGGTCTAAACATAAAGATGTAAGCTTGCATATGGATCTAGACATAAAGGTTAATGTCACATAAACTAGCATATGCATATACATGTCTCACATATATTATAACAACCCAAACTTGCATTAGATTCATACATGAATATATGATCCGATCATCACAAACTTGCATAAGATATATGATTCAACTTGCATAAGATTCACATAAGAACTAACATATGATCCAACTTGCATAAGACTAACATATGATTCAACACCACAAACATACATATAATTTACATCACATGATTTAGAATCATATTCTCATAATCCCAATTATATCTTATCATAACTAAATCAATTAATTATTTTGTGAAAGCTATCATACTCACTATTAAAAAGAATAGTCTTGTCTTTCTGGGATCTGTATTTTGAAACTGATTTGCTCGCCTTTGATGTAGACTAATCGTTATTTAGATTTGATTTGATTTTGATTCAAGCTTCTATCTTTCTTTAGGGTTGAAAGTGTATGGCGGCTACTCTAGGTTGTCCATTAACGGTATGGCGGCTCTTGTTATGAATTATTGTGATTAGGGTTAGGGGTTTAGGAGTGTTTTTATATAAGTTTAATTTAATAAGAGATGTCGGATTAACCTAGGGATAACCAGAACCATCAGGACCACTCAGATGCCACATCAGCCCTTAGGGCGAATCGGGCCACGGGTTGACAGCCAAACACCCTGGATCGACCCCCAGTCGACCCAGCAGGGCTTGGGTCGACTCCAAAAATGGTGCGGTTCGACTATTCCCCCTCCCGATTTGTTGCTTTGAACTTCTTTTTTGAATATATTTTTTATATATCTATATATATATATATATATATATATATTTCTCATATGCATACAAACTTTAAGGCTTAATAACTTCTTCATAAATTATCCATTTTATGCAAACCAAATGTCTATCTTAACCCCAAATTTTGAGATGAACATAATAGCGCGACCCATTTCACTTAATTCTTCTTCTAAAAAATAAGTATACTTTAATTTGTGAATTTTAATGTTATAAAATTACAGGGTGTTACATAGTATAACACGAATGTTGACTAATCAGTACACGATCTTCCAAAGTATCCTTGAATAATAGTTGCTTTGAAGTGCATATGTTTATGGAAGAGTAGTATATTGTTGTGAGTGACTTGAATTGCTTGATTGTTGATAGAGTATAGAATATATATTGTAGAATGCAGAGAAAGGTGATCTTTTCTTTGAGTTTGGATGCTTTTAATGGTGTTGAGAAGTAATACTTGAAGAGTAGTGGCCATTGATCTTTATCCAAGAGTTGTTATAATTGGTATTGAAGAGTTGTGTTGAAGAGGAATGAAAGTTCCTTTTCGAAATATGACAGTTGCTCTTTATTTTTTCGGCTGACCTTCAGGTCAGTTGTCTGGTGTTTGTTCCAGATATCTGATAGCTCTTCAGTCATATATATTTTTAAGCCGAGGGAAAATCCACATGTCTAGAACACGTATCAGACATTTGATTGCCATAAAGATGGTTTCCTTATTCTGAAATCAGATGTTTGATGATGTATCCAGACATCTAACATGCTTGTATCAGTTACGCATGTCTTGACTTCTCTTTCTTCTTTCTATGTGCATATCCTGCTTCCTTCTTGTACCCTTTTCCTTATTGTCGAGCCAGGTTTTATGCTTTATGTTGAGTCGATCTTGGACATTTTTCTGCATAAACCTATTATATATATATATATATGATTTCCATTGTGTAGTTGTCATCATCGAAATCAAAGAATGGATTTCCTAACATTCTCCTTATTTTCGATGATGACAACAACACAATGTACTTAAGAATACAAGTTCTACAAAACTCCCCCTTTATATATGATCTCCCCTGAAAGCATTCTCCCCTTTTGTCATTGTCAAGAAAGAAAATACAAAGTATTTGATTTAGATATCATGTACACAATATGTTTAAAAAAATTAGTAAACTATTGTCATGCTTTAGATAGCATGTAAACACCAATATAAAATGTTGTAACCAAGTATATCACAAGGAAAATACAATAAAGACAGAAAAAAATTAAACTACCATATTCACAGCACATAACAAAATAATATCACCAAGTTTTCACAACCATAACCCACAACAACGTCATACCTACAATATTACAACCATATCACAAAATAGAGTTTTAATATTAGTTTCCAGAATGTGTTTATAATTGAGTGTTGGCATCTTTTAGTTTGCTTTTCACCTCCTTATATTCCACTTTTTCTTCCTTATCACCAGATTCCTTAGGATGTTCTTCTTTAGAAGTTTTTTTTGGTGAGGAGAATGATGATGGTGGAGATAATGATGGAGTTCAAGTGTGGCATAGGAGTCCCTTCAAAGATAACGCAACCATACTCCTTGCTTTTTCAACCGTCGTGAGACAAGACGGTAGAGTAAATTCCATATTTGCGATGTGATTTCCCAAAGCAACCTGATTTTGGTACAAAATTCGTTGATAATGGATCACAATTTCACATAGTGATTCGTTTGGAAGTATTTGCATCTTAAGAGAAGTCGTACCTTCGAATGTTTAGTGTTGAGAAGCATGCTGAGAGGGAGATTCCGGTATATCCTGAATTTGTTCTTCTTGTTGGTGCTCTTGTAGCTGGACTTGTTTCCCTTGATGGCTTTCTCTCCATTCATCAAGTGTTTAAAAAAATGGTTGTTCTAGTGGAAGATGCATTAATGAAAAGAATTTTTAGCTGGAATTTCCTCAAATGTTGATAAATAGGTAGGAACTTCTTTTGCCTTCAGTAATAGCATAATAAAAGGTGCATATATGATTGATTGTAGAGGCCAATTCCAAAATTCTTTTTGTTCGTCAAAGATAAACTGAGCCCAATTAACTTGAACACCACCGAAAATAGCATATAAGGCTCTATATTCAAGATCAAAAAAAAGATTCATGACTCCTAAGACGAGAAAAAAACTGTATTTATTAGGATTTGAGTAAGAAGTCTCGCTTTTGGCCTTAAGTACTTAGTAAGAAGTCTCGCTTTTGGACTTAAGTACTTAGTAGAAAATTGAGGCATATGATCTTCCCAAATCTGGTGGATGATGTTATCTCTTGGCTTATATCACACGTTAGGTATGTCATCGATATTTGTTTCAGTATTAGAACATTGCAATATTTCCCTTACTTTTTTAGCAGTAAATCTAACTATAACCCTACATCCACAAGTCTAAACCCGATCATTTTCAACTTGAGGATTCTGAAAACGATTACTATCTAGATTTTTGTAGAATATAATATACATAGTTAGTCTATTGGTAAATTGTTAGACAAAAATTAGACAAGTGACACATGCCAAGCATCTTGACATAAATTATTAAGTTCATAAAGCGGAAAATCAAGAAGATTATAGAATGGACCGATATGTAGAATCTTCTTCTATATCAATCCATATCTTTTTATTGCCAAAGGGACTTTATTCATCCATTTGTTGATTCGAGATTGTGAAACAACTCGAGGTGTTTCTTCGGTAGTTGAGGATTTGATGATTCTTCTTCTTGTCTTATTCGTTTTGATGAAGATTTTGATTTAGGGGCCATGATTTTGAACGAAATTGAGGTTTTAGGGTTAGGGAAATCTCGATTCAGTGAAATGAGAGAATGGGGAAGAAATATAGTGGTTAAACTTATAAAAAAACTTGACGTTTTGTACTCTAGACATTTGGATTTGAATCAGATGGCTGATTTAGAATCATATGCAATCCGAGAAAATAATCAGACTTCTGGTCTATATTTCAGACGTCTATTTGGGATCCTAAGTAAACTCCTGAAATACTTTTCAGACGTTTGGGAATAGTTTCAGATGTCTGTTTTAGGTGTATTCTGAAACCGAGAGTATTATCAAATGTCTGGGATAGTTTATCAGATGTCTGCTATTTATTAAGCTTGTTTTTTATTTAATCGGGTCTAATTTCAGACGTCTGCCTTATTACTTCAGATGTTTGTTTTGTGAGTTTTCTGTGAATTTAATGGTGAGAAAAATAGTTTCTATTTTAAGAATTTTTTGGGAGAAACATATCTTACTTATAAAAACATAAACATATTTATAATATCTCTTATTATTGAATAATAAAATAACCTTTTGTAATCAATTCTTATTTTATTGGTGACCATGATGGACATTTTGGAGAAGGAGATGAAGGTCCGTCTTTACACATTTTCTCTAACATTCGCTCCTTTTCAGGAGTTTCAATAATACAAGGAGATTTTTTAGTCAAGCACCTTTTTGAGGAAAGTGATTGCACATAGCATGAAGTGCTCATTTAAAAATTTTAGAAGTCGCATAGTACTTTCTTGCTTGTAATAAATTTCTCTTTGTACATCCATTATTTCACATTGATAGTGAGATATTTCATCTAGCTTCTCATCGATCGTCATCTAATCATTCCTTTTTAATCATCTGAGTAGTGGAGAAAAACCCCATTTTGCTTTGGGAAATCCGAAGTTGGAAGGAATCGTCGAGGTAATGGAGTCTTTTGGGATTGAATCGGGTGAAGTATTTGTTTAGAATTCATGATGCATAAGAAGATTGATTACTTTGAATTTTATTGCTATTTATAACATTCAAATTTGATAAAATTTGTGGAGTAGAATTTCCTGGAATATTGAATGGTTATTAGAATTTAGTTATCCATGTGATAATGATGCTTTATTTTTTAGATAATTAAATTTTGTTATATCAATTCGGAGTAGGAGCAAACTCCTAAGTCGCATCATAATTTAACGAATGTTTGTTCGTTTAAAGGTTAAGTAAAGATATCTGCAATTTGATTTTCGGTATTTACATATTCTAGAGTTATAGTGCCTTTTTCTACAATGTCTCGTAAAAAGTGGTGATGTATATCAATGTTTTTAGTTCTAGAGTGATTGACCAGATTTTTAGACAAGTTGATGGCATTTGTACTGTCACAATAAATTGGTGATTTATTAGTGATCTTTTTGTAATCTCTAAGCATTTGTTGCATTTACATTACTTGTGCACATGCTTGGGCAGTTGAAATATATTCATCTTCGCATGTTGATAATGGTACACAATTTTTTTTACTAAACCATGATATTAATGATTGTAATATAAATTGACATGTACCGCTAGTACTTTTGTGATCTGCTTTACATCCGCCAAAACTAGCATCGCTATAGGATACCAATTCGAAAGATGAACCCTTGGGAAAAAAACAAACCATGGTATCTTGTATTAGATAAATATCGAAGAATTCTTTTAACCGCACGTTGTTGAGATTCCTTTGGTTTTGCTTATAATCTAGCACATAAACATACACTCGTCATAATGTCTGGTTTACTAGCCGTTAAGCATAATAGAGAACCTGTCATACTTCGATAAAAAAACTCACCAAAATTGCATCTTTTTCTAAATGAACACTAGTACTCATGGGTGTCGATTTCCTTGACGTTTTCTCCATACTAAAACATTGTAATAAACTGTTATATTATTTTTCTTGATGAATAAAAAATCCATTTCCAAGTTGTTGTTTTTGTAAACCTAAGAAAAAATTTAATTCACCCATATGTGACATTTCAAATTCGTTTTTCAATATTTTTGATAATTCGATACATAGATTTTCATTTTTAGACCCAAAAATAATGTCGCCAGCGTATATTTATACAACCAAAGATATCACTATTTTCTCGTTTAATAAAAAGAGTAGTGTCTATTTTTCCTATTTTAAAACCAGATGATATTAAACGGTTCTTAAGTCTTTCATACCAAGCTCAAGGAGCTTGTTTTAAACCACAAAGAGCTTTATTAAGTTTGAAAACATAATCGGGATATTTTTATGAACAAAAAGTGATGGTTGTTCTACATAGACATTTTCTTTAATAAAACTATTTAAAAATGCACTTTTAACATCCATTTGATATAATTTAAATTCATGATTAAATGCAAATGCTAATAAAGTCCGTATTGCTTCTAACCTAGCTACAGGAGCAAATGTTTTGTCATAATCGATCCATACTTCTTGGTTATGTCCTTGAACTACTAAGAGTGCTTTATCTCTAACTATATTACCATTTCCATCAGTTTTTTTATATACCAATTTTGTTCTAATAATGGATTGATTATCCGGTTGTGGTACTAATTCCCATATGTTATTACATTCAAACTGATTTAGTTCTTCTTGTATTGCTAATATCCAAAAATCTTCATTAGCTGCTTCTTTATAATTTTTAGGTTCAAATGTTGAAATAAATGTAGTGTGACTCATTTGTATCGTGTCGATACTCTTGCACTTAGATCTCCAATAATATTATTTGAAGGATGATTTTTAAAATACGAGGAGTTGACCTTAAAGTATTTGTTGGCTCATTATTTGAAATTGTATTATTCTCAGTAGATTGTAATCATAACTTCTTCTTCATCATTATTTTTATTAGTCAAAAAAATTTCATCAAAAGAAACATGTAAACTTTCTTCTATAATGTTAGTTCGTTTACTAAAAATTCTCTATGCTTTACTATGATCCGAATATCCAACAAATATTCCTTCGTCGACTTTTGAATCAAATTTTCCTGGTTATCTTTAGTATTTAATATGAAAAACATAGATCTGAAAGTTCGAAAATATGAAACTTTGGGTTTTCTTCCAAAAAACAGTTCATAACAAGTGTTTTACTCATAGGTTGTGTTGTTATTCGATTCAAAATATAGCAAGCTATTGCAGTGGCTTCAGAAAATTGTTTTCTTAAGTTAGTACTATTTAATAGTGTATGAGCATATTCTTGTAATGTTTGATTTCTCCTTTCTACTCCACTATTTTGTTTGGTGTGCGAGGAAAAGAAAAATTATAACTTATTCCTTTATTTTCACAAAAATTAGTGAATAATTCATTTTCGAATTCGTTGCCATCATCACTCCTAATATTTTTAATTTTCAAATCCATTTGAGTTTTGACTCGTTTGGAAAATATTTTAAACATACTAAAGGTATCACTTTTATGTTTTAAGAATAATGTCCATGTATATCTAGAAAAATTGTCGACTATTACAAAAACATACTTATTATGATTTATTGATCATACGTGAGTTGGGCCGAATAAATCCAAATGTAAAAGTTCTAAAGGTTGTTTTGTAGAAATATTTTTCTTAGATTTAAATGAACTTTTCTTTAATTTTCCAATATGACAAGCATCACATAAATTTTTAACATTATAATTTATTTTTGGTAATCCTTTGACTAGTTCATCTTTTGCTAACTTATTAATATATTTGAAATTAACATGACAAATACGTTTATGCCATAACCAATGATCATCATGATTTACGGCTAAGCATAAATCAGAATTTAGTTTAACTTTCATATTTAAGATATACATGTTTTTATTTCTTAATCCTTCGAAACTAAATTTTTATTATTATCGAGTATGTTGCATTTATCCTTTTCGAAATCAATTTGAAACCTTTTATCGCATAAATGACTAATACTTAAAAGATTATGCTTTAATTTTTTAACTAATAGAACATTAGGGATAATAGAAGAATTAGATATACCGATATTGATGACTTTACCAATGCAAATAACATATCCTTTTGAGTTATCACCAAAAGTTATTGTGCCACCATCCATGTATATGACATTCGATAACATGCTTTTTGTTTCCCGTCATGTGTTTGGAGCATCCACTATCTAATATACATTTCTCTTTTTGTTTTGTTTTGTTTTGGATACTTGCAAGATAAGAAAATTTGATTGGTACCCACTTCCTCCATTAGAGTCCTATATGTTAGGCGGAGAAGGTAGTTATACCCTGGTGGGTTTGGGGCCTTTAAAAACACTAGCGCGTACCCGTGCTTCGCACATGGCTGTTGCAATGTAAATGTAGTTTATATGTACTATGTTATTTGTTAAGATGTGCAACATAAAAGTATTTATTAGAATAGTCATGATATTTTAAATTCTAAAAATACTTAAAAAAAAAATATTACCACGCACACCATAAGATCAGACTAAAGCAACCACACAACCAATCACATGGAATACTAATATAAAAATGTCCCAGTAAGAAGTAAATAACAACTTGGTCACTATATTCAAGCATCTACACATATAAACTGCCAAAGAACCACATAGAAGATTGAAAATATAAAATGATCATTGAATTAAACTATAACCAATACAAAGGATATTTCAAAATCTCCTTTATCAGACATGCATGTGTTACTTCCTCCACCTAGGATATTAAATCTCATTGTGAATCTAGCAAAAGAACAGATGTTAGAAGTGGAATAAATTGAGTAAGCAATAACTTAAAAGAATATTATAGACTTAAGAGCAGCTTGCATAATTTATATGGTGAGAGGATAAAAAATCATTCTTGAAATAGACCCATGTTTTACGTACATTACCATTACTTATATTTTAAGAGAACGCCAATTTTTTTACAGTGATAACTTGTTATGCTGAAAGATTTTGTTAGAGAGCTGCGAAATTTTTTTGCTTATCAAATATTCCATTCAATAGAACCATTGACACATAATACATGGTTTACATCATGCAGAGGACCATATACGTTGGACACTGTCAACTCTGTCACCATCGGAATAAATCCCAGACATTAAATCTGAGGATACAAATCAATATTTCATATACATTATGAGATCAAAATGTGGAGACATTCAAAAGTTCTAGTAAGTTTGGGAATATTGTTTATTTATAAGCGAAATGATGATATAACCTAGACAAAACAAATGATACCAAAGTGTCATTTCCTTCAACAAAGTCCATTATTGGAAAATGCATTTGATCAATAAGCATGCAAATGTAAACATACATTAAAGAACATATAAAAAATTAAAAAAGCAAAAACACGGCATGATGCCTTGAAGAGGAATGGTGGGGAATTTACTGCAGTTGGTAGATAAAGGTTGGTACAAAGAAAGTTTTGATTTGCACGGTCAGACATGTAGAATTTATTCATGGTTAATTAATTTCCAGTGTATAGACCAATATAAATGCATGAAAGAGTCCAATAAAATTTAGGCTCGAACAGCAAAACGGATACTGTGGATTAATTGCAAGATAAGCATACAAAACTCTCATGACCATGCAACACCTTTTTGTTTTTTTAGGTAAAAAAATATAGATCTATTGAACATCTTCCATGATGAAATTAGCGAATGGGTGATTCAAGAGCAATGCAAACTCCGGAAATGAAGTATCTTAATTAATTATATAAATGTTTACTCCATTAAACTTCTCTCAGTAGTCGACAACGCCTCACACAAACTTGCATACCATTTGGAGCAAATTAGCTTATCCTACTTTCAACTTAAAACATAAAATGAAATCCTAAGCCTACTTGCAACCTAAAAAAATAATGAAATGTGATATGAACTGTCACCTGCCTTGAACTTAATGGTGGTATAATCATTTGCTTATGTTTTCATTAAGCTTAGGATTACACAACAGATGGAACAAAAATTCAATATTCAAACAAACGAATGAATATGTCCCAACTATTGGCCACTGCCTTATATTAAGAATTAACCAAACTAATTGATGACACAGAAACGTAAACAAAAACATAACAATTTTAATAAGATCTTAAATTATAAATTACAAAAAGTAATAACACACCTTTCAATTTAAGGTCCACGAACAAAAAAATACCAATTGTTGGTTGCTTCCCTCCTCCACCTGCTTCCCGCGAGTGAATCATCTGAAGTCCAATTGGAACAACTGTTGTGGTCTTGTCTCGGTAGCTTATTGGGTGTGGGGTACCGCAGTTCTGGAGTCATCGCCACTTCCCTCGGACTTGCCGTACCTACTATGTTGTAGCCACTCTACAGTGCCTTCATTTTGGATTTTGAGTTCCACGTTCGATATCTTTGTTATGTTTGGCTGCACAAGAACTGCTGCTGGTGCCCTGGATTTCAACACCGCCCAAAGCGGACGCTTTCCATGCTTTACCCAAAAGGCCAGCCCTGAACCTATCGACATAAATTTGTAATCTATACTATATTATAATAATTGAGTTTGGTTTGGAGAGCTCAGAGCAGCTCTTAGCTTATTTAAAGCTCAAACTTCGCACGCATGCTTTCGTCCGCATCTTCTATATATGACAACCAAAAAAGGGGAATAAACCATGGATCTTTCAAGTCAGTAATAACCATATGTATGACAACCAACTTGAGAAATTTAATAGATTCCTTTGTTAACAGAATATGCTAACCCAGATTTATTGCTCACTTTTGTTTTTAATCAATATTTGTTGATAACATTATTAGGGATGCTATTGGAAGATTTTATTCTCCTACTTTAACAATTCATTAATTTGGTGGCAAACTGCTTGGAGCACTTGAATTCAAGAAATAAAGAGCTACAAATAGAAAGAGTAGAAGGAAGTTTTTCTTGGAAGAAGCAAAAAAGAACAGTTCGGACTCAAAAGAAAAATGTTAGTACCTTTTCTATGGAAACATGATATTAGCAAGGAGCAGCTGGATACATTACTCCTGAGAACTTTCCAGTTAGCTCTTTAGGGTTTTTGAATTGGCTTTCTGCATATTATAATTGGTAATATTTAGACCTAAAGCTTATGTATACATATCTCAAATGGGAAATATCATTTAGTTTAATTGAAATAGAAAGATGCAATCCTAAATTGATGAACCGTAGGCGAAGAGGCAAATTATCAAGAGCAACGACTGAATATGCACATTTCAAAACTTTTCATATGTGCAATATGCTAATGAATAAAGTTCCAAAAAATTGCTGAAAACCAATGCCAAAACCTTCAATACAGACCTTAATACACTATTAAAAAATTGGATCAGTAGACTCTAATCATTTGACAGTTATAATAAATGGAGAACTATAAGACATAATTAGTATACCATTATTAAGCAGAACTAAGAAACTATTTTCAATATGTGCTGCAAGGATATCCAGTCCTTCGAAACCACTTGAAGCTCAGTTAGAAAGTTCTACCACCTAAACCCTAAACGTTTGAAAATAATTAATTCTGTACATGTGATTAAAATAACATGTAGTCTTTACATTTTAAATTTTATTATGAGTTACGTTCGCACATGGGGATTTTTGAGGTATGGAGGCAGTAATAGCTGAATGAATGAAAAGGAATCAAGTGGACTTTATTCTCAAAATTGAATAAATATGAATTTGAGATGGCTAATGAAATGATGTAGAACCGTTGAATTTAATTGATAAACACTATTCTCTATTAGTCATGAAAAGGCGACCATCGTCGATGTGAATAAATATCACAGTAAAAGCGTGGACCCTTCTAGAAAATACAAAGCGAAGACTATAGCTTGTGTAAAAAATGTTTCTACTCGAGTGTGTGTCTGTGTATATAATTAAATTTGCAGCTTACACATCAATATAAAGAGCAATGACAGTTAGAATATAGCTAACATTCGTGTTCTGTTGTCACTTTTGTAGTATTCATAGTTCATAATGGGTATCCTTTAGGTATCACATCTATTTCAAATCACATGTACTATGTGCTTGCGGGATTAAGTTATCAATCAGTCAAAAAATTTTCTTTCTTTCTTGCTGGTATTTTAAACACTACATAATGGGTATCCTTTAGGTATCACATCTATTTCAAATCACATGTACTATGTGCTTGCGGGATTAAGTTATCAATCAGTCAGAAAATTTTCTTTCTTTCTCGCTGGTATTTTAAACACTAAAGACACCTTCGATAGTACTACAATGATTTACTATAATAAGAAACAATGAATTAAAATAGAAAAAATTGATTTTCACATGTGATAAATTCATGTAATTTTTTAGAAACATGAAATGCTTTTCAGAGAGAACCCTACTTTTAGCCTTTTCCAATAAGCTATTTGTCAAGCCGCCATTGCCAATCATGACCATCTATCCAAAGCAAACTTTCATGTTGTCATTAGGATGTAAATAAAACATGCTTAAGATTATAATAAAATAATAGGACACAGTCAGTGGGTAGAATTCCATACATAAATTGATGATACTGATACACACAAAAAAAATTTAAACAACGGTTTTCATGACTTTTTTCCAAAATTTTGTCAATTGGGTAGACATAATAAAAATGGACTCTGCAACAGGGTCCGGAAATTTGAATGCGGGAATATGCGGAAACAAATCCGACACTTGTAAATCAGGAGGGTATAATATTTTTGCGCTTCAGATTATTTTCGCACTGTTGGGCCACCTTTTTGTTCGGGCCTCGTAGCAAAATTGAATAAAAATGAATCTGAATGAAATAATAATCATTAACTTTGGAAAATTAACGAATTAACAAACTATATAAGGTATAATTTTATCAAAGCAGAAGATTACAGTTCATTGCAGAGAAAATAACTTTTTGCTGATCCACACAATATGCATTTACTAAACATGTTTTAACTGTAAAAAATGTTAATCCATTCTAAAAATAGAAAGCACAGCTGAGAAATAAATATACAGATAAATGTTTTGGTATTGTCGAGTGGAAGAGGTTTACTGAGTCGGTAACTATGTTAGCATTCTGTCTTGAGTTCAAGTAGAACTGTAGAAGTTCTTTAGTAATTCCATAACTATGCTAGCATTTTCCCTTGTAGCTACCGTTGGGCAAAAATGCATGATGTTTTGGTGTTATTTGACAAATACGTTGTGCACATTCTGCTTTACCCTATTTGGAGAAAGAGAAAAGAATCGTTTTTTCCTTATATTTGAATCAACTAAATTAGAATGGACATCAAGTGGGAAAATAATAATATCTGTGTTAGTTTCAAAAAATACTGTCATATATTATTTAAATTTTATTCTTTAAATTGATATTGTATCTGTTACTCATGCTAGTTGTTACCTTGAATTGATTTGTACCGTGTAACAACAAAATTCGAGTCCTATGGAAATCATAAATTGGTACGTTTCAATCTACTTCTAAAAAAATCCAAACAGTTAAAACTGAATTCCCTGTTATGATAGTTTAGTGAAATATCATTTATGCTCTTGTCTGGTAACTGTAACATGATTCAACATTACAAACTCCAACATAAAGTTACAAATGGTACGCAAAATATATTAATTTTTTACTTCATGGATTGAGTAATGAAGATCGAATATTCTAATTAGTGCACTGCATATACTAAAATGTAACAATTAAAGGCATGTATTTTGAAATAACTCCAATGTATAACTTAAACATATCAAGGAAGGCAGATTGGTCACTTATATATTGGCTTGGGATAATATACAGCGATATACAAAGATGTTTCAAAGTGGGAAGAGTCGGTTAAAGCATTAGCACTCGGCAAAATACCCAAACACTAATGGATGAAAAAACATAGTAAGCAAGTCGCCGACTTATGGGGAAAAGGCAAACAATGTCAAAACAATTATCATGAAGGTTGTGCGCGCTTGCAGCCCCTGAAAAATATAGTAGGGAAGTTGAAATGCAATAACAACATTTGTTAACAATCAAAGTCAGTAAGATATTGTAGATAATTCGCATGTATATTTCAAAAATTACACCTGCCAAAAGCATGTAATAAGAAGGCAAATTAAAATATTTACCATACAATGAACTAATTGGCGGCCTTAATTTTCAGATGATTAACAGTTTTCAAATCTTTGATTCCCAAGCAATACGGTATCATAGAATTTACCACTTAATCATTAGCGAAGAACAAATAAAATTACTTTTTACAATGGTAAGGTGAAGATAACAAACTTACTAAATGTAGAGTTGAATATGACCAACCAACGCTTTGTTCCATGACATGCAGTTCGAAATAGACCCAGCACAATATAGAATTTAAAGCAAATGTTAAACTAAAAAAACATTGAATTCCTACTTATAAATAAATAAAATACTAAAATTTACATATACAACCTAACCGAAAACAGACCGAAACAATAATATACAACCTAAAATGAAGTCTTGTACCTCAGTGAGATGAATCTTAGTACCTCATGAGTTAGTTTGCCTTTCAGATGATGGAAAAGCACAATCACACTCGGGACCTAAAGGAAAGAACGTAAAAAACAACATATTATGTATTTACATTAAAAAAACATAAAAAGGAAGAGGAATACCAGTTAGAAGGAAGAAACGAAGAACGAAACCCCTAAAAACATGAGATCCATAACGAATAATAAAATCCATAAGAGCAGGAGAAATTCCTGATAGAGCTGCAATGATGCAGTAATTATATAGAATCAATATTATGATTCTATAGACCACCAATAATATATTACCAACAATATATATTTAACAACATATATCATATAATATATAACATATAATATGATATATGATATGTGGTATTTAAATATGGAAATATCATATTTAATATATGATATTGTTATCTAGAATCATATATCATATAATATGATATATGATATCAATTAAATTGCTATCAAATATTTTAGATTGTGTATTATATTTTGTTCTTTTTTGAATTGAAATATAATTAATATATGTTATAAAAGAGTACACATTTTAGCATACATTTAGCTCTTGAATATAATAAAGGCGTTCATAATAATATGATGGGAAGCCTCGTTGTTTAATTTTTTTTAACGCATGATGCCAAGAGAAGATCATTGATTTTCAACTTTTTCCCTAATCTAGGTTCTGCCATGCTTACACCAATTAAATAACATACATCTTTTTGTCATATGATTGTTTTGTTTAAAAGCAAACACGATAATAAGTTTTGCCAAAGGTGGTATTTAAGAATATGGCAATAAGATTATTTGACACATATGCTTACCGAAGCCATGGATTTTTCGTCTGCTTTTTATTCGATTTAAATTGTTAGCTCTCTACAAATTGTCACATGCAGAAGGGAGAGAACAGGATTCTTTTGCCTTTTTTGTTTTTAATAGAAAGAACTAAATACAAAACCATGAAATTTCTTCTTCTTCTTCTTCTAAACGGGATGAAATATAAAATTTCAATTCGGTCCACAATCAAGCGGTCTATGATGTGTACACGTAAACTAACTTTTTTACAGATTCTATCAATTATAGTAATATGTTTTGATAATAGAGATTTAAATTATAATTTAATAGAAACTGTGGCATTAAATTTTGTTCAGCATAATGTTTATCTAATGAAGGTGTTTCTTATTTTTGGAGTTTCAATCATCTAGAATTGTAAGAGCATACGTTAAAAAGTAAACAAACTGAAAAATAAACAAATTTATGATCGCTTGTAAACTTTATCCCATGTGAATACATGGTAGCAGTAGAAACATTTAAATTTATACTAAGTTTACCACAATTGTAAATTAAAGAAAGAGGAAAAAAACTACGTTTGAATTTTGAAATAGAATCATGCTACCTTTGGGTTTAAAAATAATAATAATAATAATTAACAAACATAGTAGTCAAGGCGCTAAGGCGTAAGCATTGAGCCCGGGACTTTTTTGAGCCTTGGGCTTTTTTGTGTGCCTTTTATATGAGTTTGATCTGCTATTTTATTAACTACAAATTAATTTTTAAACCATATTTTATAATTCATTCAATTATTTACATATTTTATTAATGAGATTTAAATTTTAAATCATATTTTATAATTTATTGAACAATTAATTTTTTATTTAACTATTTATAAACAAAATTTTGAATTTAGCAAAAAAAAAAAGCCTCAAACTGCAAAAAGGCGCATTCAAACTGCAAAAAGGCGCAAGCCCTGAGCCTTGGGCTTTTCTACGCTTAGGCGTGCCTAAGCGCGCGCCTTGATAACTATGTTAACAAACATGTAGAAAGAAATTTTTATAGTTTTAAAGAAGGCCTGTTATACAACTGAGAACCACTTGATTATGGTTACCAGTAGCATAAATTTAATTCAAATTTGTCTTCTCGAATAGTATATAGCAGTCATAGTTTTACTTCTTTTTTGGGCTAGAAATCATATTTCTTGTAGGAAAACAAATTTTTTAATTCAAAACTAAAATGAAATGTGTAAATTAGAAAGCATCAACAGATATAAATTATAGTCTAAGGTATATTTCAAGTAGAATATTTTTAATTTATATACTGGTAAAACAGTAAAATGTGCTTTCCAATTCAGATATAAATTTATGGCCCAAACTATTCTATGCGTTATATAAGACAAATACACACATACACGCACTACAAAAAATAATCCATTTGAATAACAATAAGCATTACTCGTTACAATCAAACATCACCTAGAAAAACATTCGGTGCTTTTTAAATTAGTTATATTGCAATTTGCTTGTATTGCATATTATGGGAAGTTACCGATAACATTTATGGAAAGCCTATTTGAATGAAAAAAATGGCATGAAACAAATGTTGCCAAAAGAAATATTTATTTTATCTCCCTTACACAATCAATGAGCCTTAATCCTATGAGGTGATGTTTTCTAGAGAATAACGGATAACCACAGTGGAACCCCCCATTGTGAAATTATGCACTAAAATTCTTTAAAGATTAGCAAATGGAAGAAGAGAAAGTTACCGTTAAATCAGAATTTTATAGGATTTCATTATATATAATTTATTTCTAAATTCAGAAATGAAAAAAAGAATGACTGGTAAGATCAATGCTTTACATACGAACATGTGAGTTGTAACATAAAAGTATTGATGAATAGCATCATTAGAATATTATAAATATATTCTTTATAAACACAGTCCGTATTGCACCTTTCATATCCGGTAAGAATGCAATATGAAACATACATACGTATAATTGTTCAGTTCAAAATGGCTAAGCTTGCCAGCATGCAATGGATATTAGTGCTATAGAAAGTCTATGCCAGTATGGCAAACCATCTATCTAAATTTTTCATATATATCATAATCGATGAAATGGAGGCATTTTCATACCTGAAGTCAACCAAGATTGGATTGGCTACTTTACCTTTTAAAAAGTTTCAACAATTATTTTTCAACTTACTCGATTTACAATCAATATCCCTACATTAAGTTAAACTCACCGTTGAAAATGGACCCAATTACATATTCAAATCTATGCTATTTATACAGTTCTAAATATGAAAATTCAGTCTAGTAAATGAAATTAGATAGGAAATTCAATGAAATCAATACGTGAAAATTAAGATAGAAGTATAGCCAAGGATAAAAATTGACCTAGATATATTTCTTATCAAATATCGAGTTTCTGAAATAAGAACGAACAGATAACAGGATCATTAAATAATTAAAATTAAAATAAATCAAATAATTGGATTTGTAATATTGTAGCAATGGTGAACATCGGCAATTTTCAAATTAAACCGTAGATGGTTCGACTGCGAAGAAATTGAAAAAACTGTTAGAAGAAGATGAATAAAACTTGTTACAATCAAATAAATCATTAAATTTTCACATGAATCAAGCAAGATAGCATCAGGTTTTCCATATCCAAGATGGGTACTAAAAATTGACAAAATAATCAACAGCCCTTACCTTTCACTTCGGAAAACTGAATTTTATGTTATTGTGTACATCAAATTTTACTTCTCTCAACCTAAATAATTTCATATATGAAAGTTAAGAAAAATAGTAGAATTAAAGATTGGGCTTAAACAATTCAGATGATATTTGACATGTATACCTGAAAACCTAGACGATGGTAGAAAAAATCCCGATTCACGTGAAACCAATTGGCGGAAGTTATCTGAACAGAAGAAATCAACCAATTGAAAGTCCAGAGGTGGAGGGAGATGGGAGGAAGAGATGCGAGTAGTGGAAAAAGGAAATCTTGGTTTGTTTGTTCCTTTCGATCTGAAGGAGATATAGAAGGGGCACGGCTAAAGAGGAAACGAACTTAAAAAGGGAAAGGAAGCGATTCCTGAGTTTTAAGAAATCTTAGAATGCCTGTGCGCTCTGGAAGGGGAAAGATGGAAATAGGGTAAGATCTGGAATGCGTAGGGATCAGTTAAGTGGTAGGTATCGAGAAGAAACAATCGGGAAAGGGCAATTGAGACGGTACAGCTTTAGATAAGCGCCGAAAATTCAGGATGGCTTGTGAGAGCTCCGTTGCTAACTTAGTAATTATAATATAGTATAGATATTTTGTATTATAAACTACATCTTATAGAAAATCTTTGACATATTTTTGTCTAATAAGTTTTTTATTGGATTTTGAAATCCATATTTTCACCTTTTTAGATTTTAATACCTTTTTATTAAAACTTTTATCTTTTTAACCTTTTTCATAAAGAAAATTATATTTTTTAGATTTCAAATTCTTTTTACAACCTAATCTGTATTTATTCCCAAAAGGTTTGGAGTTTCTAATAATATTTCCAAATTTTGTTTTCCTTTGTTGAATTTTGAAACATTTGTAGTAATCTTTTCTAACTCTAGTTTTGAAATTTCAGAAAGTGAAACTTATATATTACAATTCAAAGTCATGTTTTTATTCAAAATATCATTATTTCTAGTTTAACTTCTCCTAACTCTTTTGATAATAAATCATTTTTAGAAGCCAATTTTTTATAATCATTTTACACATTTTCGATTTCTTCTTCTAAAATGACCTTTTCATCTTTTAATAAACCTATTTCGATTTTCAATCTATTAATTCTAGCAATACGATTTTTGTTCAATCTTTTTTGCCCCCTATAATTATCATCTGATTCCATCCTAATTTCTGAAATTTCATTATAAGTAAGTTTAGGACATACCTTATCGGTATCTTCCATAAAACATACATTTGCTTGTTCCATATCATTTTTCTCTCGAATTCTGATGAGGAAGAATTGGAATCATCCAAAGTGACTTGAAAAGCTCTTCTTTTATTTTTTGAATTTTTCATTTCCATTTTTCTTCTTTTCATTAAGAATCTTTGGGTAATCTTTCTTCATATGACCACATTCGTCACATTCAAAGCACATGATTGATGTTTGATTTGCTAAAGTTAATTTCCCATCTTTTTGAAACCTGGTCATTTTATTGAACTTCTTAAACTTGTTATAATTTTTTGCTATGAAGACAATTCATCTTCGTCTAAGTCAAAATCTTCTTTATTTGCTTGAAAAGCTATATTTTTCTTTTCAGTATTTTGTTCCTTGCTAGCATGCGGATTAACATCATAGAATGACAAATTTCTAATTAACTCTTCAATTTTTAGTTGAGAAAGATCGTTTGCCTCTTCTATGTCATAAACTTTTCTTTCCTAATCATTCATTAAAAAAATTTAAATTCATGTAACTAAATCAAAATCAGTGAACTTGACTTCTAATGCCATAAGATCATGTTGTATAGTTTGGAATTTAGTGTACATATCACTATTGTACTCACTTTCTTTCATTTTAAAGATGAAAAATTATTTTGTAAAATTGAGATTTTAGTTTGTTTAACTTTTGTGGTACGTTCGCGAGTGATTTGCTAGGTAGCCATATATCATAGGCAATTGTGCACATCATGACACATGAAAATTCATTTTATGCAAAGCACAAAATAAGACATTCATTGCTTTTGAATTTTTAGAAGATGTTGTTTTTTTAGCATCAGTCCATGCACTTATTTCAGTTGTTGGGGCTCCATATTTGTTTTGAATGGCGGATCTAATTTCCAAGCCATTTGCTTTCATAAAAATCATCAAACGAATTGACAAATATTCACAATTTGACCCATTAAAAAGTGGAGGACTTTGTGTGGACTGATCTTCCTAAAATATACTTGCCATATTAAGAGATGCAAATACAAGTTACTGTAATTTGATCAAACCTTGCTCTGATACCAATTGAAAATCTATATTAGTGGATCTTGTGCAGGCAAGTATGAATGCATATACTTAGAGTGATATAGTAAAGTAAATTCTAGAAAGAAAAATGCACACCAGAGTTTTATACTGGTTCAGACTTCTCATCCTATGTCCAGTTCCGAAACCCCCTTCGGTATTCTACTATCACGAACCCTCGCTTTGCCCGGAGGAATAGGCATAATTACAATAGAGTTTCTTGTCAAATGTATGTTCTAGTATAACACAAATGTTGACTAATCAATACACGATCTTCCAAAGTATTCTTGAATTATATTTGCTTTGAAATGTAGATGTTTATCGAAGAGTAGTATATGGTTGTGAGTGACTTGAATTGCTTGATTGTTGATAGAGTATTGAATATATATAATAGAATGCAAAGAGTGTAGAAAGGTGATCTTCTCTTCGAGCGTTGATTCATTAAATAGTGTTGAGAAGTAGTAATGGAAGAGTAGTGGCCATTGATCTTTATCCAAGGGTTGTTTTGATTTGTGTTGAAGAATTGTGGTGAAGAGGAGTGAAAGTGCCCTTTCAAAATATGATAGTTTCTCTTTATTTTCTCGGCCGACCTTTAGGCCATACATTTGGTTTTTGTTCCATACTTCTGAAAGCTCTTCAGACATATATATTTTTCAAGCCAAGAGAAAATCCAAACGTCTAAAACACATATTAGATGTTGGATTTACATACAGATGGTTTCCTGATTCTAGAATCAGACGTCTGATAATATATCCAGACATCTAACATGCTTGTATCAGCTGTGCATGTCTTGACTTCTCTTTGTTCTTTCTATATGCATATTCTGCTTGCTTCTTGTATACTTTTCCTTGTTGTGGAGCCAGGTTTTTTGCTTTATGTTGAGTCGATCTCGGACATTTTTCTATATGAACTTATTATATACATGTATTCATATATATATATATATATACATGATTTCCATTGTGTAGTTGTCATCGGAATCAAAGAATGGATTTCCATACAAAGCCTAGGTTGCAAGACTATTTATATATGTTCTTGTTTCCCTTTTATCATTAATTGTGAATATACATGTTAGAGGTCAATTGGTATGGAAATTAACTTACATACCTTAATTGTGATTGTTTGGATTGATATTTCAAACGTGGTTAGGTGATTATTCATAATTCACGCCTATCTATTATATATATTTATAGCGTTATTAAATGTAATATTAATGCCGATTAAGTGTGTAATAAATACGTTAAATTTAGAAATAGAATTTGTATGTCCTTACAGGAATTTGTATGCATGTGTGTGAATTAATAGCTTTAGTTAAAATTAATGACATATAAACACGAGGTTAACCATTACTTGTAGTAAAAGTCTGCCCGGAACTGACCGGCGTATCCAAGATCTACAAGTAAGACAGGTTAATATGAGATGTCAAGGTGTCATGGGCCATTATAGTTAGTAAACTAAGACGTGGGGTTGAAGTTAACTTATAGTAAAAGCCTGCTCGGAACCACCCAACAAATCCAGCATCTACAAGTGGTCAGTTTAATGTGAGATGTCTAGTGTGCATGTGTGTGTATATATATATGTGTTGATGTCAAAAGTTGGTCTAACGACAATCAACTCCCAACATGTGTTAACCACACACGAAAAGTAATTATAGAAATGTGAGAAAATGTAAATAAATGCAGCAGACATAATATTTTATAGTTGTCGGCTTAATCCAAGCCTACGTCCACTTATAATCTTTGTTTATACTGTCGATTACAGGTTACAGTAGTTTTCCGGTGGAAGAAAGTAGAGAGAAGAGTGAGTTTATACACAAAATCCTTGTGTTGAATCTAGTGTATATGACATACTATTTTTAGATGTTAAAATACTAAAATTTGAGTAGTGGATTTCAGATGATTTTTCATTTCGAGGAAAGGTTGTATATATAGGCGAGGATCCATGCTAAGGTGGTATGCGGTGTGGCATATCTTCTTTTCAGGCCTGGACGCGTGTAGCCCAACCCAGAAATGTAGTTGTAGGCAGCGGGACCCTGTACTACTCATGAATAGTTCTTCCTTGAAATAAGCGATATATGTGGAATTGAATACTTGGCATATAAAAAGGAGCACTGGTCAAAGCTTATCCGTTGCGCTCGCCTTGGGAATAGAACTTTGTTTGTTAGCGTATAACTTGCCTTGATAGTTATGTTAACCCGTTATTGTAGGAGATAATTTTACATGGACACTTCTGCTCTGGTATTCCAGCCTGATCCAATCTTATAGGAATATGTCGGTCGATCCATTGATGACTCGTCCAACTGGTTTGGTCTCTTCTTTAGACGGATGCTGACAATATATGTTGCGACATAGCTTCGGGTCGACCCATGGTCGGTCAACCCATGGTCGGCCGACCTAAGGCAAAAATTCTCTCTTATGGCCTGGAATGGGTCAATATCTGGTTTTAGGTTTCGACTTCGGGTTGGGACGGCTTTTTCCAAAAAGGTGGTCAAAACTTTTCCCCCCAAAACATATCTTATTAGGAAAAGTAGATGTGTTTTGGATCTTTGAGTAATAGAAATCCAGTAAATCATGTTTGCACCGAACCATATTACGGCCGGAAAACCGATGATCAGTGATTGTATTAAGGCCAGAAAACCGACGATCGATGATTATATTAAGGCCAGAAAAAAGACGACCGCTGAGGATCGTATTAAAGCTGGAAAACCGACAATCATCCAGGTGATCGTTTTAAGGCCGGAAGCTTGCGAATGCCAGAAAATAAGTCAACAATTTTGAGTCAACCTTGGTAGAAGCAGAAGAACCGGGATCTCGCCAATCAAATGATACATGCAAAGTACTGAAGTACGGGCATAAACCATGCTCGCTTTTATAAATTGGGGGTACAAACTATACCCGGAAGACGAGTATAAACCATATTTGGTTTTGCTTGGTAAGACGGTATAGTCCTTTATACCAAGGTTTAAGGTCGAACATTAATCATGTCCGGGGAATGAGCAGAAGATTCGAGTATAGGCCACACTCTTGAATTAATACTAGTTACTTGTCAAATCCTGACATGGTTTGGTTCGAGTACCATCCATGCTCATACTAGGAAAGAGAACTTTTTCATATCCTGACATTTGAGTGTTAGCATTGGTATTATCCATACCTGAAGGACGAGAATAAGCTATGCTTAGTTTTGTAAAGTTGGCGAGTATCAACCATACTCAGTTAACAAAAGGGGCGAGTATTAACCATACCCGGCTTAAAAGCTTTGGTAAGTATTAACCATACTCAATTCAAAAGTTTTGGCGAGTATTTACCATACTCTGCTTAATATAGTGGCATAGGTATGACGGCGAGCATTGACCATTCTCGGTCCGGAGATGCTGGCTAGCACTAACCGTACCCGGATAGGCGAACATTAACCATGCTCATCTTAGATTTGAGGATCCTACAAAATTCTGACAAGATGTTCGAATCGATCAAACATAATCCATGTTGAGAAAGAAAGTTTATTGCTGCTAACGAGCTATTACATAAACTAAAACAAAACCTAACAGGTTTGTAATTGAATCCAGAGCACGCCTAGGGATTATATCCTAAACCCGTATGTGTATACTTCAACACAACCACATTATTGAAAAAAAGTACATTTCTTATATCTTAAGAAATGAGAAATATCCACAATGATCTTAACCAGATCAGTTGATGATAACGCCGCAATTGATGGGCTTAGGGTCCTTTTTGTTTCGAGGAGCTCGGGGACCGAACTGAGGAGCATGGGCAGAAGGTTGTAGCGGCATTTCCTATACAATTTTTTAAGCATATTCCGGTAGCTCACCATGTCTGACCCTTTCTTTGATGACATAGCGTAAATTCTTGAATTCATTGGTGTCATGACCTGTCATGTTATGATACGTGCAGTGCTTTCCAGACTTGAGTTCTCTTTGGGTCGGCTCCCTCCTAGGAGGCTTTGGGAAAGGTGGAGAACCTCGAACGTCGAGGTAGATGTCTAGAAGGGATGAGTTTATCTCAGTGTATCGGTCGTACTTATCTTCTCTCTAGGATTGTACGTTTCGATTGTTCTTCTCCGAGGCTTTTCCTTTGTTCTGGCCATTGGTATTGGATGGGCCGCCGTCTTTTGTAGCAAGTACTCTGAGATTTTCCATCTCGATGTTGGCATCTTCTTGACGGAGGAATATATCTGCTTTAGCATAGAAGTCTTTGATATCTTGGGGGGATCTTGAATTAGAAAGATCATAAATTCAATCGGCTTTGGACACTGGCTATGGCGGCCATAAGAAACATCGATGGCTCAGGTCGATCGACTGATGCTACGGCAGCGTTGAATCTTTCTAAGAAGGAGCGTAGGGTCTCGCCAGACCGCTGCTTGATGGATGTGAGGAACATGACACTCTTCATTCGAGAGACATGACCTCTAAATTGCTTGATAAAGCGAGTGACAAGCATGTTCCAACTGCTTATTGATTCAGTTGTTAGTTGTTCAAACCACAAGCCAGCTATGTCGGTGAGAAACAAGGGAAGAACTTGGCATGCCATTGGTCGATGTAGAAAGTACTTCCATATGACACATGTATCGCATGAGATGTATGGTCGGGTCGGTCATGCTGCTGTAGGGTTCCAGGACCAGAAGCTTGAAGTCTGGCGGATTTTGGGAGTTTCTGATCTCCCATGTGAATGGACTGCGGTGGATGTTATCGGCATCCTACTGAGAAGTGTTTCCTCTGGTGAAGCGTTTGATGATGCTAGCAATCTGGCTTCCATCTCCAAGGGGTTGTTGCCACAAATCCAATTCTGCACTGGGGGCATTGGTGAGAATCCCAGTACTAGGCCTAGGTGGAAGCATACCCCGAGTCCCTAGGTTCCGTTCGGTTCAACCTCCGAGAGTTGAGTGAATGTGATCCCCTAACATGGGTGCTGGGCCAGGATTGTCCAATTTCGCTTGGTTAAACTGAGTATTAGCCTGAACCATACTCATAGTAGAAGGATCAAATTGTTCTAAGTGAGTGGTATCCATTCGGTGCTCGGTATTGCATCCGCTCGGAGTGACGCTGGAGTGATTTACAGTAGTGTTTCCCTTTGTCACGTTAGGGACCGGTAGAGTGGCCTTGGTGACACATAGGGTTGCTACCGCCATCTTGGTCTAGATTGGAAAGCTGGGAAGGATGTGGGCGAGGCTGCATAAGATGGGTGTTGGGTCGAATCGGATGTTCCAACGTTCCTGGTTTTGGTCGACCCAAATATTGCACTAGTTCAAGAGCTGTTTGTCCAGGGAGTTGAATCGAACCTTGGAGTGGAGCCAAAATGGTCGACTGGTCCACAACTTGGCCATGACCGACCTGAAAATCTACAGGTACCAAAGCTTCATTCGATGCTAGAAATGATGATCCTAGCATTGGTATATCAGGAAGTAAAGTTGAACTAGAAGGAAGCAAAGGAGTGAACCTATCTGGGGCTTGGATCTCGGCGGACCGAAGATCAGTTGTTGCCCTAGCTTTGCCTGATGCAGGAAATGAACAGGAATGTGAAGCCCCTTTTCCATCCAAGCGATGAGGTTGTTCATCACTTCCTGCTGATGTTTGAGAAGTTTACACTGGTATGTCATCTGATTTCTGAACTCGGCCATGTCTTTATCCATGTCGTCCCTAGTTAGGTATTGGGATGGGTCTTTGTAGGAGGAAGCCTCATGGCTTGCCTCTGTTGCTGTTGTTCCTACTGCATTAGCAGATCAAGATTGAGAGAGAAGGTGTTGTATCCTTCTTCCATTTTGTCATTGCTTCCTTAAGAGTTGCTGAAGGTCGTAGATTATATCTATGTTCCCCTAACTAGCGCGCCAAAGCGTTGACGTTAAAAGTTGGTATAATGACAATCAACTCCCAATGTGTATTAACCACACATGAAAAGTAATCACAGAAATGCGAGAAAATGTAAATAAATGCAGAAGACACAAAATTGTATAGTGGTTCGAGTTAATCAAAAACTACGTCCACTTATAATCTTTATTTATACTATCGACTACAGGTTACAGTAGTTTTCAATGGAAGAAAGCAGAGAGAGGAGTGAGTTTATACACAAAATACTTGTGTTGTATCTAGAGTATATAAAATGCTATTTTTAGATGCCTAAATAGTAAACTTTGAGTAGCGGATTTCAGACGATTTTCTATTTCGGGGAAGGGCTATATATATAAGCGAGGATCCATGCAGAGGTGGTATGCTATGTGGCATATCTTCTTTTCTAGCCTGGACATGTGTAGCCCGACCTAGGAATGTAGCTGTAGGCAGCGGGACCAGGTACTGCTCATGAATAGTTCTTCCTTGAAATATGCAGTATACGTGGAACTGAATACTTGGCATATAAAAAGGAGCGCTGGTCAAATCTTATCCGCTGCGCTGGCCTTGGGAATAGAACTTCGTTTGATACCTTATAACTCGCCTTGATAGTTATGCTGACCCAGTATTATAGGTGATAATTTTTCTTAGATACTTCTGCTTCGATATTCCAGCCCGATCCGATCTTCTAGGAACAGGTCAGCCAATCCGTTGATGACTCGTCCAATTGGTTTGATCTCTTCTTCAGAAGGATGCTATTTTTATTTGTTACAGCATAGCTTCGGGTCTACCCGTAGTTGGTCAACCTAGGGCGAAAATTCTCTCCTAAGGCCTAGAATGGGTCGATATCTGGTTTCGACTTTGGGCTGGTCCATTATAATTAGTACACTAAGACGCAATGATAAGCCTAACTTGTAGTAGAAGCCTGCCTGTAACCACCCAACAAATCCAGCATCTACAAATGGTCAGTTTAATGTGAGATGTCTAGTGTGCGTGTGTGTGTATGTGTGTGTGTGTGTGTGTGTATATATATATATATGTGTGTGTGTGTGTGTGTGTGTGTGTGTGTAAATTTGTGTGTGAAGTAGGCCTGTCTTGGAAAAGGTATTAAGTGGATGACCTACCTTTGGTTGGGTATTAAGTGGTTAGTACTAGGTCTAATCCTAAGATTCACTCCTTAGTTCTTTACCAAAGTAATGTGACCCGCCCTTCTAATTCTCAAGTGGTCTTAGGTCAGCCTTTCTCTTATATGGTATTAAATGGTCCTAATAAATGATAGCGTATGAGTTGGGTAGTTCTCCAAGTAATGTCCGCTTCTTATCTGGGGGCTTAGTGAGGGATGACCTAGGGACGGTTTATATAAATGGTAAAGGAACCACCGTCTAAGGGAAGTATCAAGTGGCTAGGAGTTAACTCGTAAGGAAAGATAAATAGCAACAAGATGGTCCGCAAGGTGGTTCTTAAATGAAGTTGTGTTCCTACCTAAACCTGGTATTAAGTAGCAATTATTATTTCTCGACCTGCAAGGAGGGTATATATTCTGTATAGCGTTGACGTGAAAGACGAGGTCTTAAGTAGTTAGGAGTCTGCTATGGGGTATTAAGTGATTGTAAGAATGTATGCCCTTAATAAATTCGGAAATGGCCTTAAGTGACTAGGTATAACACACCTCGTAGGGTATTAAGTGACTGTAAAGATGTCAGCCCTTAAATCTACATGTGGGGTATTAAGTGACTGTAAGGATGTTTGCCCTTAGATTTACATGCGGGCCTTAAGCGACTGTAAGGATTTCCGCCATTAGATTTACAAGTCGGCCTGAAGTGGTTGTAAGGATGTCAGCCTCATATGTTTAGTTGTGTATTTTTGTTCGCATAGACATAGCATGAAGAATTTACACTGCCAAATATAGGAAATAGTCATTCCTAAACTTTTATGTTTTTCATTCACCAAAACTTTATGTTCAGACCGCCCTCCTCTTTACATGAACAGGTTAGTAGGTAAGGACACTTGGATCAGTGATGATTAGTGATTTCTTAGAGGTGGAGCCTTACAATGGAGGCTTTGTTATTTGTGGCAGTATTATTATTATCATCATCATCATGTGTTTAGGATAAATACTGATGTACCTTTTTATCTTATGAGACTCGTTGTATCTGACAGTGTTGATGGTTTTATTTATGGTACATCTATTTTGAGATATTATAATTTATCCCTTTCGTTGTGTGAGACTCGGATTTTGTTTAGATTGCCCAGTTATATCTATTTTTAGCGCTTCTTGATAGGAACCAATAATCCGTTTAGAATGATTCTAAGTTTCGATGGGTCATTTCCTAAGTTGGAATTTAGGCCCATTCCAGGCGGGTTGTTACAAATGCATTCTCTGCTGAACCTGAATTCTTATTAGGATCCACTCGTCCTTCCTTTCTTTTTATATTTAATTTGAAGAAGAGTTTAGATTTTAGTATTTGAATCGAAAGAGATTGCACCTTTTTTCTCAGTATCTTTCAGAAAAAGGCAGGTGGAAGGAGATAATGGTTCTCATAGATATGTACCTTCTCTATCCCTTAGTTTCCATATCTTTCTTCTGATAAAATAATTAGTTAATGGGCTTGATTAAAGCCTGGCTAGTTTAAGTATAGTTAGATTTGGCTTAATTTCCCCATTAACCATGAGATGGTCACATCTAACACACAGTTATGTGTTTTAAATCATTTCAACACATTTTTGTGTAATTTTAAACCATTTTAAACCAAATATTCATAACTTCACACTTTATAAACATTATACATATGTTTTAAAGTTTATTTGAATAAGTACCAAAAATTTAAAAATTTAAACGCAACTTAGAAATTTCCTTTTCATTTAATTTGAATTTTCATTTTAAACAAAAAAAGTTTTCCACGAAATTCATTGTTTTAGTAAAACAAATATATAAACTTCCTTAAATACTTTTAGCATTGAAATATTGATTCTCAATTAATATTCGCATTCTTTATTTTAGAAACAACCCAAACGAATTCACAAATACTGTGGTTATTCCAAAATAATCACTTTTAACAACAACTGCAAATTATACATCGCGACACAACCAAATATTATACTATCACTCAATTTTTTTAACCATTTTCAAATACGATTTTTAATTTAAACTCAACTTTTCATCTCATATTTTAATTACTTTAAGTTTTACATTGTTAATCAGAAAATTGCCCAAACGCTTATTGTTCATTTTGAACAACTTACAAATCATATTAAAAATATGTTAATTATTGATTTCAAACCAATACTTCATATTTTAACATCACTTTAACAACTAAATTATTGTTTAGCAATAATTTACAAAATTATTGCATTGGATAAAATAATACATACTATAGGATTTCCACTTTCATTTTATGCATATTAAAATTTATTCAACAAACATATGTTGAATTAATCTTTTTATCTCAAAAAATGTATTCAACTTTTATCATTTTAGCATAGTTACTTACAAAATCCCCAAATTTTATCATTGTACCCTTGATGGTAATACGAGTTCTTACTTTGAATCTATTTTCTATCCCATTCTTAGATTACAAAATATTATTAAAATATATTTTCTCTGGTACCTAATACCAGGGTTGTTACAAACTGCCACCTTAAAGAAATTGCATCCCTGCAATTTCTATTATAATAACACATTAAAATTTCATACTCTAACTATTATTTTCAAGTTTTCTTCCTTTAGAAGAATGTAGTTCAAATCTTTAATTAACATTTCACTAATCATTCTTTTTTAAATAAACATAGCTTCAACTCTTGGATATAAAGTTTCCTAGAATTTTAGCATCCATCTCAAGATTATAGGAAGTAATAAATACAACAGATTAAATTATTACATATTATACTTCGCACAGTATACATTTAGGAAAATACACAATCATCTTTTCCAATCTCAAATTAGTACATAACGCTATGTCACCATCCATTTTCACCAGTTACTTAAACAATGGCTGCCATTTTTATTACAAAATCAAAATGGCCTTACCATTTTCTCCACTTATTACTAATAACTCAATGGTTACATGCGTCTGTTAAACTTACACATAAGAGTGTATTTCTAAACTATATTGTTTTTTTTCAAGATAATTACTCTTTTATACTTCTCTTTACACAAGCATACCCATATTTCTTCTTTTATATTGCAAAACACGATTTTATCTTAAAATCACTACTTTAATTTGCATCAAAGAATATTAAACCGCCTATCTCTATAATAACTCATCATTATTTGGCTACAAAGTCGATATGGAATCAATATTTCCTTTCCATTATTTTAACTTTTATCATCTTATTTAGTGGTTTAACAATATTTAAGTACAAATATTCTTATCTCATTCACTTATAATTATTTATTTATTACCCCAAAATTCTATTTTCAAACATCTCGTGCCAGTATTTAAGAAATTCTTATCAATAATGTTGATCGGATATACCAACCAGAATTCTTTAAGTACCCAACGGGAAATTCAACTCAATGCATAATCACAAGTTTCAGTTTACTCATAGAGATATTTTGTAACAACCCGGAAATCCTGAACCAACTTAAATTTTTTATTTTAGCTATTTTAATGGTTTTGAATATTTAAAATGATTTATAATGAATAATAATTACTAAAAATTTATTTAAACCGTAGTTAGAAAATATAAATTTATTTTAATTATAAATAGAGTTTGGAATGGCGCGGTAGTTTGAAAATTCGATTTCTAATTTCAATTGACTATACATAGTTCAATATAAATTGGATTTCAGTAAAACTAGAAACATTTGAACCTGTTTAGCTATATCTTTCTAACGAATGTAAGAAATTGAGATTTCACTTTATAAATAGTAAGTAATGTCCAGTTTAAAATTCAAAATAGTCGCTATGGAATTTATAAATATTTTAATATAATATATAGCCCTTAAAAATAGTCATTTGGCAAACGACCTCTGTATTTGATGAAACCACTTTTGTTGGATCCGGAATGTCACACTATTGTTATGTTTCAAATTTCATAATTTTTTGATTTAATATTTGAGCATGGTAGATTTAAATGTGTTTTGACAGTTTCAGTTTGAATTGGATCGACTAGAAAATGACCATTTTTCAAATTATCTCCAAATTCAGCGAAATTGGTTTTATTTGGACTATATTGTCAAAACATAGCTCGATTTATTTTTATGGAATTTTTGGAGTCAGTATGTGGCCCCGATAAATTAAAATATACATTTAAATTCAATATATATTTAATTTATATTTTAATTTTGACAAAAACTAATCGAAACAGTCAAATAGGCTTATGGGACATATTCCATTGTGTCCGGAATATGGGTATTTAGCTGGGGGCAACAGTCGTTGGGATTATTTTTTAGAGTTTGAATGCAAATTCTAAAATTTTGGAAATTAAATAAATTAAATATAAATAGCCGGCCAATCAGATTTTTCCTAAAACCTAAATTCATTTTCCGCTGCCGTCATTCTGGGATAAACGAATGAAATCATTCGTTTCTTTTCTCCCTTTTTTCTCTTAATCTACACAATAAAATTCAGAAACTATAAAGCGAATATCGTAGATCCTTTTTTGCTCTTTCCATTCATGCCAAGCTGGATACATTTCATGGAGAATTAGGCTCAATATTGGCGCACAAATCGCTGTCGTTCGCATTTGTTTTCCGGTGGCAGAAGACCGCCGAGCTGGCTGTAGTGACGGCTGTAGGGAGCTGTGGTGTAGGCGGTCATAGTGGAAGCTTCAGATCGAATGTCGATGAACTGTGGGAGGCGCAGTTTCGAGCCCTAGTTTCGAAGACGGTTGCGCAACCTAGAATGAGTATACGAAGAAGGTAGATGAAATAATAGTGGATTAATGAAAATAAGGTTTAATTAATTTATTAGTTATAATAACTATGTAATTAAAGTGTTTAAATGTTTAAACTCTTATATCTTGTGCATGCCACATCTGAATGCAGTGATTTCAGATATGTTACGATCGTAGGGACGAGAGCTTCACATTAAGACTAACTGGGTCAAATTTAGAGCTTGTTAGAATTTAGGGCAGATTTAAATCCAAACCGTCCAATAAAGAATGACGGAGTGGAAACCGATGGTGAGAACTCTTTCTCATTTAAATTATATTCCACTTACTATATAATAGGTTGCAGATGGGGCTTAGTAGCTCCTGACACTATTTTTTTGTACAAACCATGGTTGATTGTGTGGATTGTGATTGGGATTGTGATGATTTGATATTATTGTATATAAAGTTATCTATATAAAATGTATATGAAAATTATCATGAAAAAAAATTAAAAAAAATATTCATTTACAAATCGGACGGTTTGTTTATGTCCACCCATTTAATTGACATTGATTGGGACGATAATATTTTACATATCGCCCAACTGCACAAATAATAAACAGTATTTGTTGTTTGAAACCCCACACAGGTATTGGGATGATATTTGACATACACTAATCCCAATTGTTTAATAGTATGTCAATCGATGGGTAGACAGACTTTATAAGCGTTATTTATTTAGTTTAATGCTTATACCATTGTAAAATGCACTTTGGATGCTGTATGAATTTTTAATGATTGTTTATCATTATTGTTGTATACATGCAATGTATGAAATCCATATAACTAAAATTATATGGTAATTGATTGAGTCTGATTCCAGTTCAGAACTAAAGAAAATATTAAAATAAAGAATATTTTAAAATAACGAATATTTTAAAATAATATTCAATGAATAATCAAAATGTTATTTTGATGTCCGATTTGGGATGGATACGAAAATATTGAAATATGGAAGCCGAGTTAAGTATACCCGCCATTTTTAGGCCGAACTGATTGGTTTATCGATTTTATTCATTTTATAATGAATATCAAAAATTGATTTCAAAATCTAATATTTTCAAAATATTATCATTTTAATATTATAATGATATAAAGTATTCTATTTTGATTTAAAATTGAAAATGAAGTTGGAATCGTTTTCAAACGAATTTATAAACAATTTATGAAATACATTTTGAACGGAAATCGATGAAGTATATATTATATATATTAATGGACTGAATAGAACGCACCGCGTAGCAACCATTCGCGAATTTCAACCATTAACTTCAAATGGATATATGGGAGATCCGACCGTCGGATTCTCCTAAAACCGGAACTGTTCGGTTCATATCGAAAAGAGCTTTCCAATGAGTATAAGAGATTTGAAATCTAACGGTTGGATTTGGAATTATTCTAAATCAATTTCAGAAAAGGTCGCTATGGATGCAATTCGGTGGTCGATATTGAAAACCGACTGTACGGGCGATATTAAAATTATTAAATATATTGAAAAAATTGTGTAAATTCATAATAAATGATTTAGAAAGATTTTGGATGAAAAATTCCAAGTTTGAAAAGATAAAAATATATTTTTATCAAAATGAACTAGTTAATAACTAAAAAAATAATCCAATTATTTTTAGAAATAAATAAATTGGACATTGAAAATGGTTTTAAAATAACTAGAATTTTCCAAAGAATAAATTGGAATGGAAATAATCTTCGGAATATTTCGATATTGGATTCCATGATTATATGAACATTGTAGGGAAATTTGGAAGATACAGATATTGTTATTCCTAATACGATATCCATTGGTTTCGGAATTTGATATTGAATATAAGCCGATATAATTTATTTTCAGGGCCTTATATTAATATTAAATTGGATTTTGGGTTTGTCATGAATGGTGTCTTTACTAACACCATTCTTAAACCCAGTTGAGAAAAGAATAAATCTTTAAATTAAGGTTTAATGAAGTTTTCCAATTAATTAATATTTAATTGCCACTGAATAAAAAAAATTAGATTTTGGGTTTGTCGTGAATGGTGTCTTTACTAACACTGTTCTTAAACCCAGTTGAGAAAAGAATAAATCTTTAAATCAAGATTTAGTGAAGTTTTCGAATTAATTAATATTTGATTAGAATTGAATAAAAGAATTAGATTTTTAGGTTTATCGTGAACGGTGTTTTAAATAACATTTGTTCTTTAACCCAATTAACAGTGAAGTTAAGATTTGGAATATGTAAATCTTTATTCTAGGATTTAATGGACATTTTCCAATGTAAAGTTTTTCAGTTTCATATATTAAATTGGAATTGAATGGAATTCGATTTGATAATAATCGAGATAAGCTTCTGTGAAGGAAGACTGTTACTATATATGGAATTTAAAAGGCTTCATCGTTCTTCCGATTATATTATTAGTCTGATACGGGAATTTATATCGATTATAGACTGTGATGATTTCCGCGTAGATTCCACTTTAATATATAAAATATATGGAGTATTACCAGTTTGCTCCATAGGATGAATAGGTTGGGATGGGATAATGAAATGAATAATTACGTTGGTAAGGCGTTAATCCCGACTAGTTTGATAAACCTTAATTTTGGTTAAACTGTGAAAAGATACCATAAAAATCTTTTGAAATGATTTGTAAAGAAATGGGTCAAACCGTGTGTTTAAAAGTGATAATCTTTGATAAGATTAATGAGAACCTTTCCAGAATAAAGAAATATGAATAAAAGAATATTCTGGATTGGAATGAGGCATATGCTGTGTTGTTATAGCACTTGATTATAAGATACGCGAGTTATTCGGAAACACCGGGTTTAACCCATTCTGAATAATTGATACGACGACTAACAATCGATGAGATTGAAGACGGTGCAAGACCGACGATCTTCACATTGAATGGATGGGTTGCTACTAATGCCCATGATTGGAGTAGCTACCTTGAAGGGGCTTTGTAGCCGTCCGGACGTATTTATTGATTCTTCGGATATGTGAGGGTCTCTCTCCTGTATTGGACATATGAGAGGAGGAATAAGGTGCCTCAGATTTCGTTCAGACCCAGAACATACTAGCAAATGGATGGTGTGTCTGGCATTATATTTCTTTATGTTGTATTAGTTCTTCTTTGCTAAATATATATCTGTTTATCTCTTTGTTTACACAATAGTCATATTTTTTGTTTCTCTCTTCATCTTTGTATTCTTATCTAATGACCCGGGCCGTAATCCTGGACGTGAGGAATAAAAAAAAGATTTTGAAAGTCTGAAACAATCGAGGGGAGCGGAGAGAGAGGGATTCAAACCCTCGGTACAAATAACTCATACAACGGATTAGCAATCTGTCGCTTTTGGGGGTGGAGAATTTATTCTCTTGCTTAACACCCTTCTCTCAGACGTGCAAACTTATAAGTTATATATTGGTAGAAATCAATCGTATGACATGGATTGATAGTGTAGCATGCTGAGATGCAGTGATTCAAACTTTTGTTGAAAAGAAAACCATTATGGATGATGATCAAAGCACAGCTTTAAGTAGCACAGCTTTGTGTAGCGTTAGTTCGCGAGCCTCACACATCTGTATGATGGTGAACTGAAGGTTAGATCAGTATACTTTCAATATGAGGATTGATTTGGTCGACCGAGATAGGCTGGGTGTGGTCGCTACACACCTGTTAGGGATATGGCATACCCCCCGATTCCCAGAAGGATAGAGTATACGGCGTTTTATCATGCACGGGATGTAAGCCGTTGAGATACTTGATATTTTCATGTAGTGCTAATGTGCATTACGGCGTTTTCTCATGCACGGGACGTAAGCCATTGAGTATTGCACTATGCGATAACTCTTTCGAATCAGGAGCCATCATGATGGACATCCAACTTCCAATACGACATTTTATGGTTTTAGTTGTATACAATTGGCGGCATAGTGGTATGGGACATTCATGTCGTCTATGATTGATGCAATTATATTTGAAGTTGATTTCTTCACTTACAATAGTAATAAAAGATGAAATTTAATGTATCAAACATATTTGGCTATTATAAGGGAAAACTCTATCCTCGACTGCGTTCATTGTGTGATGGGACCTAAGTCTTATGATAGCTTCATTTTTCTCTTTAACATTAAGCTGTTATTTTTATGCACTGGTATTCATGGGGAATAAACTCGTTTCGTGTTATACAGCGTGGTTCCGTGATTTACCTAACTTTAAAATAAAAGCTAATAACTGTTTTAGTTCTCATACCTGTGATGACCCGGAATTTCGACCTTCAAAATTGACATTTAATACCCACTTGTTTTCAAATGTCGGATTCCTAGTTGTTTGGGGATATAACACATTAGAACAATCACAAAATGAAACAAAACAACTTCTCATTTATACAACAAGAGATTATATCAGAGTTTACAACAGATACAACATCAAGGTGCAACACTATTTACAATAACAAGATAACACAGAAGCAGCAGAAACAACTAATCAAGATGAATCCAAAACCAAACTTCATCTTTACCTAGATAGCTCCAAATCACAGAAGCCCACAAAAACCAAACGCTCCACAGAAATAGCTAAAGACGCTCCACGGCAACAGCAACTCCACCAAAGCAAAGACACACTATAAAAGGCTCTAAGATGTAGGCTCCAAACACAGCTACTAAACCTAACACTAGGCTGCCCATATGGAAAATTATGGGCACCCAGAATTTTATAAGAAAATAAATAAACTTCAGGTCAGTCATGTTACTGGTGTGAGAATTCAATATATATTTTTTATGTGCAATAAAATTCGCAATGCTTTCTAGAAAATGAAACTAACACAAGGTCTTCAGGCACACATACAAGGTAAATGCACACATGGACGAGGTTTCTCCTTATGATAGTCAAACATGCTTGATACGCAGAAACCATTTTCCATATTATTATTAGTGCATAGTGTTAAAACAATTTCGTAAATAAATTTATCAATCTTAGCCAACATAATGCCCCATCCCACTATGTTAACTTATTCCTACTGGTAACCAGTAGGCTATACAAATGAAATCGTAAAAGCTCGTGGTGGATAATGAATTTCCAACAAATGACCCGGCAAAGGAACTTCCTCACCAAACCGATGGGTACGCCTCTACAGGGATGCCCCGAGAACCAAATCGGGCTCTCTGCTAACACGAGGCTAGGTTACCCCTTAACTGGGTAACTTAGAGTACGTCTGAGTATATCACTGCCCGATCATTACAACCTTTGAATTGAGGCCTCGCAACATCAACATCCATATAAAATAGAAGTTATCCACATAGGTTAATACTTGGGCTCCACACCATAGTAACCCTTTATCGAGAAGGAAATGACTACCCTTAACCTCACTGCATCTTTCGTATTTTAGCCATTTATCGGGTTATAAGGCTTGTTGAGGTCATGATATACAGAAAGCTATGCTTAAACAAACCATGCTTTGATCATCCATAGCTCGACACATAACTTAAGTATGCCACATTGTCTATTCACAACGCATCACTTATTTCTGTCGATATATAACCTCTAAGCTCATACGTCTTAGAGAAGGATGTTAAGCAAGAGAATAAATTCTAGGCCACCAAGAAGATATATATTTAACAGAGATCAGTGCTACGCAGTCAATTACAATGTCAGGCACACAATCCATAAAAGTATGTTCTGGGTCTGAACGAAACCACTCCTTCACATACGTTTGGGCTTCTTGCCACTTAGCTGATATTAAATCCATCTGCAAATGGGAGCTACCCATTTGAGACATTCAGCAAGTTGTCCATACGATATGAAGGGTCCCGATCTTCAATATCGCCTTCAATTTCTCCACAACGTCATATTATTACTTGGAATGATTTTCAGACATAAATCCAATCCCGGTCTTTCCAGATAATAACCGCAACTTTAAAACCATGTTGATATATAGGACATCAAGTCTCAACTCATACTTCATGTTTACAAACTCAAATTATAGTTCAAAATACTTTATTACTTGTTAGGAATCATTTACTAAGGTTTGGAAAAGATTTATAAAGCTAGATCACTTAAAACTCAATATTTAACAAACTACGTTACAAAAGCGTTTCAAAGTGTTTCAAAATACTAATATCGGCTAGTTTAAGTAAAATGACTTTTGTGTTATCCAAAAGTTTTACCATAAATCATTTTTAAATAATTAATTATGATTTGACAATTTTTTTCCATATTTTTAAATAATTTGTAGTAGCCATTTTATAATTATAGTTAACTACCTCCATTTATAACGACCTTTTCTAAATTATTTTAAACATAACTTGAAAATTATAAGTCTAAATTAAAATCTTCTTTCGCTCATGAAAATCAAACGTTTTTCGTTCCGCGGAAATCTGATCTAAGTTGCAAAAGTTATAAGCATTTAAATTTTTTAACAAAAGTATGCTAAATTCTACTATAAATTCAAATATTTTCAACTTGAATTTTGATTTAACCATCCCGTCCGTTGGATCAGTTAGGGATAGCTAGGGAGAGCAGGAAGCTATATTAGACACTATCCTTCTATTATCCTAGAACGTTCCGGTATTTATTTTGACAAGTTCTATTTATAATATAAATTTCTTCAAAACAATTTAGAAAACCGTTTACAATTATCAAATTGAATAAAATATTCATTTTGTTCGAAACTTATTTGATATCCATATAAATCAACATATATGTGTATAACAAGTATAATGCACATATTATCACTAATAACAACCACGAAGCATCCATTCATCCATCACATGAGCATATATGGGTATATACAACAGTGTATGTACAAGCGTTTTCCACTAAACGCTTATATTGCAATAATTACTAATTAACCATATCATCAATAACAATTCACATAGCATAGAAAGTGAATAAATACAAGTGTCGAGTTCTCACCTTGTGGTTCCACTCCACCAATCTTTATTATAGGACCACTAGACCGACTATAGCTATCCCGGACTAACATAATTTCCTTGCCAACTCTTTATAAAATAAAATAATTATTATGCTTCGTTTTCTTTTCCTTTTTAAGAGGAGGAAAGGTCATAATTTTGGAGGAGGAGGAGAAGGCAACTTTGGCTGAATTTAGGTAGAAAGAGGGAGGAGAACAAGGAGAGGAATAAGGAAGAAAGGCTCAGGAAGCCATGGATTTAAGATAAAGAAGGAGGAGAAACGGAAAAGAAGAGTGGAATGGTGTTTAAGGGAGGAAAGGAGGTATATTTATACATGGAATGGAAGAATATGGTAATGACACCTCTTAGGACATGAATAAATCATGCATGGAATGTTAGATGCAAAATTACAAGTGTCTTAACACTTGTAATAAAGAGAAGGGAGGTGCTTTTAGTAGCATTTTCCTTAAAACGTTATGGAAACTAAGAGCAATGCTTAATTCTAGTGTTACTAATTCATGTTATCATTGACAAATCCGATCGAACAACAAATAGTGTTAACAAATCACAACCTTAATAATCATTGGAATATATAAAATCTATCATTTAACTTGTCAAAATTTCTAGACCGTCACAATAGTAGTCCCATAAATGACTTGGAGTTTACTGTTTTAACCTAAACTCTGGGTGCCTATATTTTCCACACGGGCAGATAGTAGTTTTGTTTTTCGCAGATACTTCTTTTCCCAGGATCCTGGATTACCGCTAGAGCTATATTTGGAAAGCTTTGTATCCATGTATTTCATTCAGTTGTGTTAGTCATTGTATTTATACATTTAAATTTTCGTTGCTTTGTATTATAAATCTCTGATATTTTTCTGTTGTATAATTATTCATACTCTGATGTAAATTATTGTAATAACAATGAAATGTTCTATTGTTTGTGTTATGATTTGTCATGTTCTCAATTCAATCCGGGCTTTCCCGTAAGGGCGAGTTTGGGTTGTCTCATATTTATTTCATTGTCTCTAGTATACATGGTTTGTTTTTAAATAAAATACAACCTAACAGTTAGTTCACCATAGCTATCAGCTCTTTATTTGTAGCTTTCAATTAATTTTTAACAGCAATTTGAGTAGTTATTCACCGTCCTTTTAATCCCACTTATAAAATGATTAATCTTTGTGCTTAGTATAAACATTCTGCTCGTTTCCCTGTGAAACTCTAATTAATTTAAACCATTCACATTTATTATCTCAATATAAGTTTCAACTTTAGATTTTTTTAATTCATTTTTCATCCCATTTTAGTTATTTAACTCGACAAACACCCATGCATACGGGGACAAGATTCGAAATCATATAAAAAACTAGAACCAAGATATAGTACACAAAAGGATTAAATAGATAGAAAGTTCTTCTTAAGGATGTAAAATTGATGATAGGATTCAATGGATGAAATACTATGAAACTGAAAACAATCCTTGATGTATTCCCAATCCTATTATTAACTCCAAAGACCCAGAAAATTAAGAGACACTGGTTAAGGATAACGATGAAAAGTGATAGGACTAGACATGAATGTTATCCTTCATTGTAGTGACACTAGCACTGTCCGGTTCTATTATGTATTCATTGTTCTTTGTTCTGAATTTTGCTCCGATAACAATTTGTAACCAACTTTAGGCCCACACTAAAAAAGAGCATTAACGAGTAATGTCGTTTGCTAATGCAAAAAATAGGGTGAATTAGGAGTGACCATCCATAAGCCTTACATTAAACGAGTATTGAATATGACAATTGGGTGTATATATTTTTCTTCTTACTTCAAGTGAATCGATGTACCCAATTCATGTTCAATACAAAACTATGGCAGCAAAGGTTCTTATTCAGAACACAATATAACATCAAAATGAATAACATATCACATAATAGAATACATATAAGTATAAACATCATTGTATGACATATGCTGCCATAAACTCAATTGTTCTTAGGAACCATAAATAATACAACACGTCTAAAATACAAATATGCAAATGATTCTACCACTCGATTAATCAACTCTAGTCCATGTTTCAAGAGAGATGATCCAAGTTGGAAGTAGCTAAACATTCTTAGGGACTGAGATGCTGGTGATGATGGTTTTGAAGACAACAACAACCTATTTTAATTATTATAAAATATATACTAACACTCTTATCTACAAATATATATATATATATATATATATATATTAGATGCTGGTATTGATTATTGAAGACAATATAGTTTAGTGATTCAAAGATGAAAAAGAAAAAGAAGAGTTCAAGATTGAAGACTCATGAGTAAAGAGAGTTCAAGAAAACATGATAAGTTTCACAGTCTTGATTTTGTTGTTAAAACTCCATAATAACACTGAATCTCTATTTCAAATGTTTGATCATTTTTACCTTTCTTTAAATCTTCTTATTATCAAACTAATTTCAAAATTACTTCCTATTTAATATATATATATATCTTTATAATTTATTAGACTTTAAATCTAAATCCTAATTAAAATATTTTTTACTTATATTTTGAATTTTAATTATATATGATTACTTAAGTTTTATTATTTTTTTACATTCTTCTTATTTATATCTATTGCTTTGTATATTAAGTTTTAATTTTTTTATATCTATATCTATAATTGAAATTAACTTTTATATCACTTTATTAAATTATAATTATATGTATTTAATTTATATTTTTACTATATTATACTATTTTATTATATTGAACAATAATATGTTTAAACTCTAGAATTACATTGATTTATTTAGACATCATTTACATTATTCTAAAAAGAATTCAAAGTTCATTTTTTGTCTAAGGCATGTCGACATAGGGTACCCCACATGTCGACATGGTTACCATTATTTTTAAATCTTGAATTTCAAAAGTTGTGTTTATTGGTTAAAATCTTTTCCTAAAAGGGTACGATTGTTGAACCATTATAAATAGGCTTCTAAACAAAATTTTATAACTAACTTCGTTTATCTTTTTCTCTCCTTTCTCCTTTCTATTTCTACTATTAATTTTCTAATTATATAATCAAACTCTACCGAATTTCAAAGAGAATTAAACCACTTCAATTCTAGTTTGATTCTCTATAAAACTCTATCAAGATTTCAAGTGCTATTTAAAGTTATAGGAGTTTTCTGTAATCAAAGATCACAAGATCAAAGTGCTGTCGAGTCTTCCATCCGAACTGAATCTAAAAAGGTGTGGTTGTAGCCTATATAAATCAATTGGATTTGATTGTATCCCGAAATTAGTTGAGTATCATTGTACTTCAAAAACAGGTAAGATGTACCTCGTGGCTTGTAAAATCGAGGATTGTATTTGAATATTATATTGAAAAAGATATCTGCATCGACCCAGTGTTGTGTGGGACCGAATGTAGGGTAACTCCGAACCAGTATAAAAATCCTTATGTTTTTTTGCGTTACTAGTTTTACTTTTTATTCTGCATTTGTTTTTGATTCTGTGAATGTTATATATTAATGATTTGCATCAATTTCTGATTAATTCAAAGGGATTTCATAAATACTATAAAATTCCACTAAACACTATTCACCCCCTCTAGTGTTAAGTTCTCATTAAGATCCTTAATCCACATTTCCCAACAATTGGTATCGGAGCATTGGTTTTTAAAGTTTTCATAATTTGATTTTTGAAAAGTTTAAATGACAATTTTCATATTTTTTTAATACTATTTCAAAAATATTCAATTCATCATTATTTCAAGATTTGCATTTAACTATTTTGAAAAATCAAGTTATCTACTGAATTGGTGTATTGTACAGGAACAGATGTGTTATATGGCTCTTGACGACTCAACACTCAATGGACAAATGGTGCAAATCAAGAAAGATAAATGGATACTTAATAGTGGCTATTCAAGGCTTATGACTGGAAATCCACAGATACAAAATGATATAGTTTATGAAGATGGAGGAATGGTTAATTTTGGTGATAACTCTAAAGGATATGTGATTGGTGGTAATTCGAAAACTTCTACTATTTCTGATGTTTTATTAATTAGAAATTTGAAACAAAGCATATTTAGTATAAGTCAATTATGTGATAAAGGTTATAAAATTAAATACGAAATAGATAAATGTTACATCAAAGATAATAATCCAAATATAATATTCAAAGGAATTAGAAAGCAAGTTATTTCTGTTTTATGTATGAGAATTTCAAATGAGAACATATGTCTTTTGTCTAATACAAATGATCCTTGAATTTGGCAAAAAAAATTCGAACACCAAAATTTTAAACTCCTTTCTGAAATTTCCAAACCGGATTTAGTAAGAGGTCTCCTAAATATGAATTTTAATCAACTAGATAAATTAAGAAAAAATTCGTTTAAACCTAAAGATGAAATTTCAATGACAAAAACTTTAGAATTACTCTATATGGATTTATTTGGCCCATATCAAGTCCAGTCAATAAATCATAGTAAATATGTTATTTTAATTGCCGATGATTACTATAGATACACCTGGACTTTATTTCCTAAACATAGAAGTGATGCTTTTGAATTATTCGAATCTTTGTTAAAGGAATTCAAAATTTATTTCTTTAAAAATCAAAACTATACGTAGTGAGCACGAAGGAGAATTTGAAAATGAAAATTTTGAGAAATTATGTAGTAAAAAGGGAATTGCTCATCATTTGTCCTTTCCAATAACTCCATAATAAAATGATGTAGTTGAACGTAAGAATAGAACAACTCAAGAGTGTGCGAGAGCAATCGTGTTTTCTGATAATAATTTACCAAGAAATATTTCGGTTGAAGCAGTTGCTACAGAATGTTATGTTTTGAATAGAATCATAAATTAGACCATTAACTAATAAAACACCATACAAACTTCTTCACAATAAGAAACAAAATTATATTGTTTTTATACTTTTTAAAAGTAATTTTTTATTTTAAGCACTAATTTTTTTTCAATAAATTTGATTCCAATCAGAGAAAGGAATTTTTATTAGTTATTCAAATTGAAGTAAATCATACAGAGTTTTTAATTTAAAACCAACTCTATCGAAGAAACTATAAATGTATCTTTTAATGAAGATGAATCTTATAATGAAAACAATGAATCAAATGAAATAAATAGTGAGATCAATCAACGTAATAAAAGAATTTGACTTTTGAGAGATTATCCTGTAGAAAATATACTAGGGGATATTGAGTCTATGCGTAATGTATTTTTATATCAACTATCGAACTTAAAAATCCAAAGGAAGCATCAACTGATGATTCATGGATACTTGCTATGCAAGAAGAATTGAATTAGTTTACTATAAATGATGTATAGGAACTTATTCCTAGACCTGAGAATAAACTATAATAGAAACTAAATGGTTTTATAAAAATATGATGAATGAACTTAGTGAGACTATTAGAAATAAAGCTCGATTAGTTGCAAAATTATATTGTCAAGAAAAAGGAATAGATTACCATAAAACCGTTGCCCACGTAGCAAATTTGAAGCTATTAGAATTTTACTTGCTTTTTCTAATTATAATAATTTCAAATTATTTCAAAGGGATGCTAAAAGTGCCTTTCTAAATGGTTTTGCTAAATAAGATGTTTATGTTGAACAACCTTTATTATTTGTATACGAAAATTTTCTAACCATGTTTATAAATTAAAGAAAGCCCTATACAATTTAAAACAAGCTCCTAGAGCCTGGTATGATAAACTAAGTGCTTATTCTTTACAAAAAAATTTTGAAATTGGTAAAGTAGATAATATTCTTTTTATTAAAAGATACAAAAATGATATTCAATTAGTACATATTTATGTAGATTTATTGTTTTTGGATCAACAAATAATGAAATGAATCAAGAATTTTCTGAAATTATGACAAAAGAGTTTGAAATGAGTCATATGCGAGAACTTGCCACCTTTTGAGAATTACAAATAAGACAATTAGATAATGGTATATTCATTAATCAAGAAAAAAAATGTTTGAGACGTAGTTAATAAAATTTAATATGATAATACTAAAGAAAAACCCACGCTTATGGCAACCAATGAGGGATTAAGCAAAGACGACTAATTAAAGGATGTAGATCAAAATTATATAGAGATATGATAGGTTCTCTATTATATATAACTTCAAGTAGACCAGATATAATGCGTAGAATTTGTCTTTGCATAAGATATCAGTCTCAACCTAAGGAAAAGCACTTGAAAGCCGTAAAACGAATTCTACAATATGTCAAACACACATTTGATTTTGGATTATTATATCCTAGGGGCAATTCATTTGATTTAATTTCAAATTGCAATGCTATCTATGCCAGTTGTAAATCAGACATAAAAAGTACAAGTGGAACTTGTCACTTTTTGGGACATTCCCTAGTTCTCTCGTTTAGTAAAAAAGCAGAACATTGTTTTCTTATCAACAATTGAGGCAGAATATATCTCTGTTGCTTTGGTTTATTCTTAGGTAATTTATATGCAACAAACTCTAAAAGATTTTGGATTAAATATAACTAAATCACCAATCTACTGTGATAATACTAATGATAAATTTATCTAAAAATCCTACTCATCATGCTAGAACAAAACATATTGATGTTGGACTTGGAGATCATATTCTAAGAGATAATGTAAGTAAAGAAAATATTTCACTAAAATTCATTAAAACATAGAATTAACTTGCAGATATTTTAACTAAACCCTTAAATGAAGCTACGTTTACTAAATTAAGAAGGGAACTAGTTATTTTCTCATTAACCGAAATATAATTTCTAGATATATTAGTGTATGTATGTATATATATATATATATTAAAAAATAGTAAAATTCAAAATTTTCAAAATTATAGGAGACAAGTCGACATGTACTACCTCGCATGTCGACATATAATAGTACAATTACAAAATTTAAATTCCCTCTAAAACCAGTTTTGCTACTTATTTAAACTCTCAGTTTTGAAAATTCTTGTCTCTTCACTCATTCTTCTCTGTAATAAACTTATGAAATAAAATAACAATGGCCTCCTCAACAAATACCAATCAAAACAACACCTTCTCCTTTCCTACTTCTCCTCAAGGCCCATTCCAACAAACTACGCTTGCACGAGTAATTGAATTGGAAGAATCGGTTAAGGATACACTGCAAATGCTAGCCAAAATCCAATAGACGCAACTTCGTATGGCAAGAGAACAAGAGAAATAAGGGAAAATCATTAGGAATCTGCAAAAATTCTTAATGGATAACCATTCTAATTCAATCGTTATCCAAATGATTTGTCTAATATTCAAATTCATAATCTTGTGGAAGATAAAGAAGAAGAAGTAGAAGAAGAGGAGGAAGAAGAACAAGAAGTTCAAATGAATGAAGATGAACGTGTCATTTGTATTGGTGAGGTATGTTTTGATAAGGATGGAAATGTAGTAGGAAAAAGTGGAGAATGTTTCAACATTATCCAAATTTTCCAATTCATAAGTCTCCAATTATCAAAAACACTCAGTAGATAGGTTTCGTCCGTTTGTAAATATTTGTTAACTAGTTTAATTACGTATATTCACTGATATTTGTGTATTCACTGTGCAGTTACGTATACTATATAAACGTTATAATAGAAAAATAGTTTGATTATAGTATCGTGTTTAGTGGTACTACATTTTTTGATAGAATAGTAGATATTAAGATTCTATAATTTAAGATTATGTTACATAACAGTCTTAAGGGGAGAATTACACGTCATATCATAGTTTTTAGAGTATTAGAGTTAGTTCTTAGACTATATTTAGTCTTATATTAGTTTAAGAAGGTGTATTGTAGAATAATTACGGGAATATAGGTTTTTTGTGGATGACAAAGGGGGAGAATTAGAAAATAAGCTTAGAGTAAGGGGAGTTAGTAGTTTCAGAAGGAGTTATTGGAGTAAGGGAAAGTAATTGAAGTATCTAGACATTAGGTAAATATATTTTAGAAACAAAGGCTGTCATCATCAAAAAAAGGGAGATTTTAAGCACTAAGATGTTGATGATAATGGTTTTGATGACAGTGACCTTGTTTTAATTGCTATAAAATATATACTAACACTTCGTATAGAAATATATACATATATATATATATATGTGTATATGTATATTAGTTGCAAGCATTGATTGTTGAAGACCGTACAGTATAGAGATTCAAAGATTACATAGGAGAAGAGTTCAAGATTGAAGACTCGTGAGTAACAAAAGTTCAAGAAAACAAGATAAATTATAGAGTCTAGATTTTATTGTTAAAATTCCAAAATAGTGTTAAATCTCTATTTCATATATCTTATCATTTTTTAGAGGAAGAGGGGCGTGTAGCATGCCACTACACAACCGGCTACATGTAGAAGCATATAAAGCTAATAATAATATCTGGTTGACAGGCCCAACCAGTAGCAAGCATAGTTTAGACCAAGAAGGTCATAATAGATAGTCTAAAGAGTACTGATAATATATACATTAAGCATCTACTTCACATATTAGTGAATAATACACATCCAAAATAAAACAACTTGCTAAGCACCATGCCACATCAGTAAGGGGACAACGAACTGCTACCCTAAGTACCTGGCGAATGAGGCCTAGGGAGAGAGAGTCTGAATCTCGCATGCCTGCCATTGCCTGTCCATAGTTCGAATAGATGCAAGATTTGATAACAAGTTCCCATCAAAAGGTTTTTGGGTTTGCCGAAGATATAAGCATTACGGTCTAACCAGATACACCATGAAAAGATTGCCACCAAGGAATCCATAGATGGATCAGGGGGGTTATGCTGCCAATAATCGAAGAAAGAATGAAATGAAGGGACAAAGCCGAGAATGAATGAGCTAACAGCAGCCCAGACAACAAAAGAAAAGTAACATTCAAAGAAGAGGTGGGTTAGGGATGCATTATTAAGATCGCAAAGGACGTAGGTTGGATCGACATTAATATTGATGCGGCGAAGTCTGTCCTTTGTGTTGATGCGGTTCTGGATTAGTAACCATTGAAAGAAGAGTTTGCGAGGAGGAAGATGACATTTCCAGATTTTGGAGTAAGAATAGCAACGACCAGGATGGATAAGATGGTTATAGGAAGCTCCAACTGAGAATTTATCTGAATGGCCTAAAGCCCAATAAAATGTGTCTGGCCCATCTGAAAGTTGGAAAGAGTTGATGATGTCTCCGATTTTAACAAGTTCTTGAAGGGTGTTATGCCTAAACAACGACTGGGGTAACAGGCCCAATGGGCACAAATTAAATACTTCAGCAACTGTTTGTGGGCTAGAAATGTTGAGTGAACCAAGATTAGGTAATAAAGAGGATAATGGAATCTCTCCATTCCAAATGCCTTGCCAAAACAAACACGATTCTCCACTGTTTACCTTTACATGGAAAAGAGGTTTAACCCTAGCGAGCAAGGCCAGAATGCCTCTCCGGAATGGCAATAGTCTTGAGGATGGATTGAAGTGGAGGATAGAGAATTGATTTGCATTATATAGTCGCAACAAGATCCAATCTTTCCAAATGAATTGAAGCGGCGAGAGGGAACGCCAGATCCATTTAGCTAAAAGTGCGAGGTTGAAAGAGGCTAGCTGAGGGACATTCAGACCACCATGAGAGTAGGGAAGGCATACTATTTGCCAATTAACTAATCTTTTCAGCTTATCCCCATTACAAAGAAAAGAACTCCTAATAGAGTTAATTTTATTGATAACCCAGATGGGTAGTTTATCGAAATACATCCAGTAGGTTGGCATTGTTAAGAGTACATTCTTGAGAAGAACAAGGCGGCCAGCTGAAGACAAGGAATTTGCCTTCTAATTAGCGAGTCTAGATTCAATTTTTGAGTCTTATCGTTTTTACCTTGTTTTAAATATTCTTATTTTCAAAATTGATTTCAAAATTACTTCCTATTTAATATATACTTATATATCTTTTAATTTATTAGATTTTAAATCTAACTCCTAATTTTAATATTTTTTACTTATATTTTAAGTTTTAGTTATATATGATTACATAATTTTTATTATTTTCTTATATTTGTATATTAAGTTTTAAGTTTCTTATTTATATCTATAGCTTTGTATACTAAGTTTTAAAGTTTTTATATCTATATTTGTAATTTAAATTAAATTCTATATCACTTTTATAAATTTATATGTTTTATTTGTATTTTTACTTTATTATTTTTACCTTGTTTTAAGTATTCTTATTTTCAAATTGATTTAAAAATTACTTCCTATTTAATATATACTTATATATCTTTTAATTTATTAGATTTTAAATCTAACTCCTAATTTTAATATTTTTTACTTATATTTTAAGTTTTAGTTATATATGATTACATAATTTTTATTATTTTCTTATATTTATATATTAAGTTTTAAGTTTCTTATTTATATCTATAGCTTTGTATACTAAGTTTTAAAGTTTATATACTTATATTTGTAATTTAAATTAAATTCTATATCACTTTTATAAATTCGTATGTTTTATTTATATTTTTACTCTATTATACTATTTAATATATAGAACAATAGTATGTTTAAACTCAAGAATTACCTTGATTTATTTGAACATCATTTACATTATTTTGAAAAGAATTCAAAATTCAATTTTTGCCTAACGCATATCGAAACGGGTACCCCACAAGTCGACATGGTTACCGTTATTTTAAAAAATTGAATTTCAAAAGTTGTGTCTATTGTTTTGAACTTTTTCCTGAAAAGATATAACTGTTGAACCACTATAAATTGATTTCTAAACTCGAAATTATATAAATAATTTCATTTATCTTCTTCTATCCTTTCTCCTCTCTATTTCTACTCTTAATTTCTAAATTCTATAATCAAACTCTACCGAATTTCAAAGAGGATTCGACTAATTGAATTCTATTTTGATAATCTATAAAACGCTCTCAAGATTTCAAGTTCTATTCAGAGTTCTACGTGTTTTCTGTAATCATAGATTGCAAGATCAAAGTTCTATCGAGTCTTCCATCCAGGCTAAATTCGAAAAGCTGTGGTCGTAGCCCATATAAATCAACTGGGTATGATTGTAGCTTAGAAAATCGATTGACTCTTACTGTACTCTGGGAACAAGTACATTGTAACTCGTGGCCTGTGAAATCAAGGATTGTATTCACATAGTATATCGAAAAGGAATCCGCATCAACCGAGAGTTTTGTGGGACTGTTGTGTATAACAATTCTATGATTTTTGTTTTATGATGACAAACAAATATATATTATTATAAATGTGTTTGTTGTTGTACTATTCTACTACACCACAGAAAGAATTAAATATTTATATTTAAATAGAATACTACTGCATAAGAATTTAAATATTCAAGCAATATTTTATTGATATATAATAATTTATTTCTACATTTGAATAGTACAGATTTATAACTCCACTATTTGTACATCTCAGTGTAAATCAATTTCATATACACAGTTACTCATTATAATAGTCACTCGGTTATACAACTCATATACAATTTACTGATATACATTGACACACACTCTCATATATACAGTTATACTCATTATCCCTCGCTGGTCTTCTGTTTGCCAACACAGTCAGTCCAGTCTTCTCCTTACCCGTCACAAGAAACACACAAAGTAATCTAGAACAAAATATTTTTAAATTCTAGAAAATATAGTTATTATTTTAAAAATTTATTTGCCTCAGAATTTTGGTGTGTTTCTCATCATTTTTCATGACTTGATCTGATTTATATGGACATCCATCTATTTCTAGACAGTTTGTGATATTCACGGTGATACACAGTAAATACCACATGGTAGACGGTATTTCTTTTTGAAACCAAAAACGTGTGATCTTCTAAAAAGAAGAGAGAGAGAGAGAGAGTGCACACAAACACACACACACACACACACACACACACACACATATATATATATATATATAAGGAAACAAGAAGTCTACACATGCTGCTAACATGCCTAGCAGGTAACCTATAATATATATATAACCATATCAGACTATAACCAACTGTATAGGAAAATAATATTTCTTGTGCTCACATATACATACATACATACATATAGATGTATATATATATATTCTACACATACATGTGTATGTATATACACATTTATTTTGTGCAGAGGCAACATGGTCAAATCAGTGAAGGGGCATGAACCAAGAAATCCAGTATAAATGCAGACACAAACACATATATATACACACCCGTGCACACACACACACACACATATATATATATATATATAATAAAATTGCCCCATAAGACAAACCAGGAGACAAACATGGAGACAAAGAGCGGCTGAGATTTATTCTTAGTTTGGACAAAGGACGGCCTGGATTTGTACACACATCGTTTCATTTATTCTTAGCTTACCAAAATCAGCGCACATCATCCCTTTTATAAGTAAATCTATTTAATCGCTATATATATAAGGAATGACTTATGTATAATTGTTAATTACAGCCAAGTAAAATTAATTGTATATAGTATATACAATTAATTTTTTCATATATGCTTATTTCAGATTTGAAATATTGAATTTTTTGTTAAAATTCATTATCTCACATATGATTCAATCCCTTTTACAAGTAAAGCTATTTAATCGCTATATATATAAGGAATGACTTATGTATAATTGTTAATTAGAGCCAAGTAAAATTAATTGTATATAGTATATACAATTAATTTTTTCATTTATGCTTATTTCAGATTTCAAATATTGAATTTTTTGTTAAAATTCATTATCTCACATATGATTCAATCCCTTTTATAAGTAAAGCTATTATACGGTTGTATTCATGATATGATTTCTTAATTAATATTTACTATCATTTAAACATGATTATTTTACTCTTTTATGGTATATACGGTCGTATTCATGATATGATTTCTTAATTAACATTTACTATCATTTAAACATGGTTATTTTACTCTTTTATGGTATATACGGTCGTATTCATGATATGATTTCTTAAAAATATTTACTATCATTTAAACATGGTTAATTTACTCTTTTATGGTATATACGGTCGTATTCATGATATGATTTCTTAATTAATATTTACTATCATTTAAACATAGTTATTTTACTTTTTTATGGTATATACGGTCGTATTCATGATACGATTTCTTAATTAACATTTACTATCGTTTAAACATTTTTTCTCCCTCTTTCTTAACGTGGGTAGCATCCACGTACGATTGTTCACAGCTGTCCCTCCCTCTTTATGTCCGCTCCCACGATCTATTTCTCTTCCTCATAAATCATTTTCTCTAATCAATTCTTTTTCACTACTTCAGATCGTCAACACAATCAAGCCGCGGATCAACGTGCTCTTGATGATGCCACCGAAACACAATCAACCCGCGGATGAACATGCATTTGATGGTGCCACCTTCTTCTTCTTACAATCCAGATCTCCGAAGTATGAACAGGTTTTCTATCGATATTTCAATTCGCTATATTTACGTCAGTGTAATGTTTCCTTCTTCAATTTCAATCTCGCTTATTTGAGGTGATGTTATATAAAGTAACATTTATTACTTTTAAGCGGTTTTTGGTGCATTAATTAATTCGATTTTTGAAACATAAGAATGTCATCTTCAGCCTAAAAGGGCCATATTTGCAGATCTTTGATGTAATTAGTTTGATTTTTTTTTTTTTTGTTAATGATGTTCTGTTGCACAATTTAATCCGACTGTGGTTGAAGCTTTAGCATCTACCAAGTTGTTCATCACATCTACTATTTCTAAAAATGGAAGACCTAAGAGTCACTTTTTTTATTAATGGAGTCTAAATTTTTTTTTAAAAAAAAAAAAATCATTTGTGCTATTTGTAAAACCCATTTCTTTGACTGCATGAAGGAAAACATGCGTTGACCTGAAAATTTTAAAAGGCTAATATAAATCACTATCAAAGTCATTTGGACTTCATAACCTTTTACATCCCATTTCTTGCATTGACATTTTTGTCTTCTACCTTTAACGAATAGTTTTTTGTTTTGGCTGCTACTCTCTGGTTATACCAATTGATGAAGTGCACAAGCTCTTCGAGTCAGTGTAAGCAGATGATCCAAATTGGTAAGCTGAATTTCTCATTTATTTTGGAAATCAATTTTTTATACTTTTGTAGTAAAGATCAGAAATGCTACTGTTATCTTCATTTCCGTACACCGGTTTCATTAAAATATCTTAGTCTTATTACTGGAAAATTCGGTTGGCCACTTCAGTTTTGTATCTTGATACACTTAGGATCTATAGCACAACGCCGTTTTTTCTTACGAAAGACAAATTAGTTATAAAAATAGAATTCAGCTTTAATGGCAAGGCGTAGTGATATTATAAAGTAACATTTATTACTTTTAAGCGGTTTTTGGTGCATTAATTAATTCGATTTTTGAAACGTAAGAATGTCATCTTCAGCCTAAAAGGGCCATATTTGCAGATCTTTGATGTAATTAGTTTGATTTTTTTTTTTTTTTTTTTGTTAATGATGTTCTGTTGCACAATTTAATCCGACTGTGGTTGAAGCTTTAGCATCTACCAAGTTGTTCATCACATCTACTATTTCTAAAAATGGAAGACCTAAGAGTCACTTTTTTTATTAATGGAGTCTAAAATTTTTTTTTAAAAAAAAAAAAATCATTTGTGCTATTTGTAAAACCCATTTCTTTGACTGCATGAAGGAAAACATGCGTTGACCTGAAAATTTTAAAAGGCTAATATAAATCACTATCAAAGTCATTTGGACTTCATAACCTTTTACATCCCATTTCTTGCATTGACATTTTTGTCTTCTACCTTTAACGAATAGTTTTTTGTTTTGGCTGCTACTCTCTGGTTATACCAATTGATGAAGTGCACAAGCTCTTCGAGTCAGTGTAAGCAGATGATCCAAATTGGTAAGCTGAATTTCTCATTTATTTTGGAAATCAATTTTTTATACTTTTGTAGTAAAGATCAGAAATGCTACTGTTATCTTCATTTCCGTACACCGGTTTCATTAAAATATCTTAGTCTTATTACTGGAAAATTCGGTTGGCCACTTCAGTTTTGTATCTTGATACACTTAGGATCTATAGCACAACGCCGTTTTTTCTTACGAAAGACAAATTAGTTATAAAAATAGAATTCAGCTTTAATGGCAAGGCGTAGTGATATGTCTCTTACAGTCTTACTTATACAGTTGTTGGTATTACTGCTACTCCTAATAGCTGGCTGGGGTCTTGATAACTCACTTACGATGGGCTGCTGCTAACTCGGGTTAGTGAGGATCCCATTTATGGATTTTCTTTTTCCCAACTAAAGTTTATTTATGTGTTAAGAAGTTTGAAATGAATTGTATCAATTGTTAAGTTAGATGTTGATAAATTTTCAATTTTATAAGATGTTTGCAATGCAGGATGCAACTTTGTACCAACTGAAATGTTTAATATTGTTTATTTTGTAATTTTCTGATGTTGTGTTAGTGAAGGTAGGTTGATGAGTGGTGTTGTATATGATGTGTCAGATAATTGCACAAGCAGGTGGAGAAGCAAACCATATGTATTTATGTATGTGTTTGTGATATGCATATATGAAAAGTGATAATTTAGTAATTTTAAAAAGAGTACATAATAGTCAAGGATCTCTAACTGAAATGGTAGAGATATGGCGCTTTAAAGAGATGTTCTGGAGGTAATGGGTTAGACCCCATGAGACTTAAAAAAAATGTTGTGGATTTCATTTTTTAATTATTTTCCTCAAAGGAAACTTGCTGTTTTACTATATTTGTTATGCTTTAATAGGGTACTTGAAGAATAAATTTTATGTAATAAATTTTTGCTCTTATATGGTATCTACTTTCCTTGAGCAATAAATTTAAAAACAGATCTATTTAGTCGTGAGTTGCTTCAAAGAAATTAATAATTTGATTTAATTTTTTTAAATTAATTTTACAGTAATCTAGAAGGTGGGTCAAGGTCCAAAATTTATCGATGAGCTAAAAATGGATGAAAAAGAGTTTGAAAAAGAAAGGATCATATTATGATAAGTATAAAACAAGAAAACGAAAGGTTGGTATTGCCTATTCTTATTTATTTTTTACTTTGTTAGAACTTATTCATTATTCTACTACATTTTCCTTTCTGAATTTTTGGCAAGTTTGATGTGGTTGTGTTTTGTCAATGGAGTTGATCTTTCCATACATTATGACATGTATTTTTTTTCCTTAGTATAATAATTTTAGCCATTAATTATGAAATGTGATATGAACAAATAGAGATTACATTACTGCATGCGCTTTTGGCTCTTGCATGGATATCCATTTCTCAAGTAGAAATTTAAGCCATTAATTATTCATCATTTAACCATTCTTAAGCCAAGTATTCAATTATTATTTAATCCTTTAATGTTGATCTCATGATACATTCAGGTATGTCTGTTTTATGCACTAATTACCACTCATATTTTGTTTCCATTTTTAATCCATTATCCTTGAGCAATAAATTTATAAACATATCTGTTTAGTCGTCAACTGCTTCAAAGCAATTAATAATTTGATTTAATTTTTTTAAATTAATTTTACAGTAATCTAGAAGGTGGGTCAAGCTCCAAAATTTATTGATGAGCTAGAAATGGATGAAAAAGAGTTTGAAAAGGAAAGGATATAAGTATATAACAAGAAAAGGAAAGGTATGTATTGCCTATTCTTATTTTTTTTATTCTGTTAGAATTTATTCATTATTATACTACAATTTTTTTTCTAAATTTTTAGCAAGTTTGATGTGGTTGTGTTTTGTCAATGGAGTTGATCTTTCCATACATGATGACATGTATTTTGTTGAATTTCTCGACAAAAAAAGGTTTATAAAGTTTATTTAAATTATGTTTTATTCATTATAGAAAGATTTACAAATTTTTAAATCGTTCATCAATGATATATCGTATATGCCTTAATTTTTTGAAAGAAATTGGAAAATACATCTGTATAATATCCTGAGTATGATAACAGATATGTGTTCATAATTTTTGCCATGGGTTTGTATATTTTCGATTTTAAGTACCTTTTACGATAGTTATACAGAAAGCTTAGCTTTTAACATTGTAAAAGTCATTTTGAGCATCTTCAATTTTTATTGCTTTTCCGATGATTATGTAGCTGACAGTATTTTATATAAGATTTATATTTTCTACCACAAAAGGCCATTTAGTTAGCAGTTGATTTATCTATGAGTTAAACAGCAACTATTCATGTGCGGTTTATTGTGCTTTATATAAGATATAATTTTCAACCAGTAAAGGCTATGTATTTTATAGCTTTACTGCTCTGTACATCTTTAGAATTTGAAGTTGTAGTAAATTTGGAAGAAAGCAATGGTGAGAGGCGGAGAAATGGTACTATAATGAAGTGCTTTGAACAGACAATGAAAGAATTAAATGCCGGGCGGCAGTAATTAGGTGGGTATCATGGAGTAGCATTTTCTTTTTCCGTTTGTCTTCTCACCTGTTTACCATACAATATAACACAAAATTTCATGTGTTATTAAATGCGTTGTTTTGTACATCTTAGAATCTATGGATGTATTTAATTCAATATTGTTCTATAATGAAGCCTAAATTTGTTTACTTCCATATAACATTAAAATTCATCTTCCAAATTTTGTACAATGTTAACTTTGTCCTTTTAATACAAATCAGTTGGAATTTTACTTTTGTTGTGACTATAAAGTATAACAGCTTTAAATATTTGTTCTATATAATGCTTCCACAAAGATGCTCCCATCCATGAATACAAAGCCACCCACAAACAAACACTTCAGAGCTATTAGTTTTACATGTAAGCACAATAATATTGTTACAACATGACTCTCTTCTAATATAAATGATTACCTTTTTGCTTAACTGCAAACAACATTTTATTTTTCTATTATAATATATCAATCAACTGAGATCTTCCTGTTGCAACTGCTATTTGGTACTCAAACATACACATAAAATTAATTTCATTAAACTACACATTTTACATGCATGTCAACACGCCACCACAGTACCCAGTTTAGCTTATGATGGAAAAACAAGATTGATTCCATCTCATCGTTTCCTTTTTTCTTCAAAAACTAAATTTTAGACTTGAATGTGATATTCGTATCTACATATCGCTGTTGTAACAGATAACAATTTTTTTCTTCTTTTTCATGCTGGATGATGATATAACCTACAGTACATCATTTACTTTATGAAAAATTTACTTTCTACATTTCAATCGTAACAAATACATATGTTAGTTACATTATATATATCACTAAAATATTCTATCCGCTTATACATGCAAACTACAACACCCGTAGTCTATGCTCCCTTGCAAACTACAACACCCTATAGTCTATGCTTCCGTGCAACGCACGGGTTTCCACTTGTATATATATATATATATATGTGTGTGTGTGTGTGTGTGTGTGTATACACACACACATAGTAGGAACAATGGTTTAGCAAAATCAAAATAGCTCAAAATACTCAAGATCACATATGTGCACAGCCCAAACAAGTTCAAGACAGCAAATGGCATGCAACATGCTTTTCATGTCAATCCAAAGTTTCAAGCGAAGTTCAAGCCCACACAGCAAACAAGCCTCAAGTATGTCATGTACAAGGCATTTTTTCTTCAAGGCCAAACTGGAATAACATTGCAGTGAAATGCAAATTTTCTGTATGGCCAAGCATAATACATGTTTCCTTGAGCATATGGAAATATACAAAGCAGTGAACAATACAAGTACAACACGACATGCAAACACAAATGGATAACAAAAACATATGTCATAGCTTAGGTCAACTAGTAGATCAGCTCAAGCATGTACACAAGCTCAAAGTGACACAAACGTAAGCATACAAAGAAAAATGGTCGAGCAACAATGAAGTTTGAAACTGGGGGCAACATGATTGAAGAACAAGCACTATGCATGTGTACAATGAAGTTCGAGCGGCAATGAAGTTTGAAACTAGGAGCAGCATGATTGAAGAACAAACACTGTGCATGTGTACAATGAAGTTCGAGCAGCTAAAATAAAACAGCTTGGTCTGCAATTTTCAAGCACCCAGACATGACACACAAGTGTGCATAGAAAAGTCAATTTTGCATGGTATATATGGCATATGTATACATAATCAAAATGATGCAACTGTTCGTATCAATAAACATACAGTGGGTTATGTACATATGAATGTACATACATGCATGTCAGTGAAACGATTCATGTAACAACAAAGCAAAGATTCAAGTAAATGAGCATGACCAGCAACTCAACAGTTCAAAGAATGGAGAGCAACCAAATACAAACACAGTTCAAAATGGAACAAGTTTTAAAGCAAAAAACGCAAGTATGGCATCATTTCTTTTTTGTTGCAGTTCAAGGGGAATATCTATTTAAGTTTTGGTCAACAGGATCATGCATGCTCAAGAATAAATGCAATTTCATATATCAAGTATAAAAGCAGCAGTGTTCACAAGAGAAATAAAACAGAGCAAAGAATCATTCCATCTTTCAGCATTCACTGTTTTAGTTCTAGAAAATCACAAATATTTTCTTGGCCTCAAATACATTTCCAGTAAACACCATGTGGCAAGAAACATTTTAATTTGTTTCCAAATACTATGCTAGAACAAACAGGTTTTTAATCAGGCAAGAAATCGCAGTTTTTTTTGGGCAACAAATAATTACAGATTTGAATGGGAAGAAAATCACTCATTCTAGAAATGGAAAATATCACGAATTGTCATCCAGGATACACAATGATATTTTTGGCAAGAAATCAGTTTCACATTTCAAATTTGTTTCCAGTTGTTTCCAGAAATAAGCATGCGAGTTTAGGCATGTGAAAAATTAATTTGTTTAAGGAAATTAACAAATCAATCACGCTATTTTCATTCTAGGAAACAACCGAGAATTCAAGGCATATATTTCATTAAAATAATCACGCAATAGCCAAATCATCCAAGACCGATTCAATCCAATCAATATGGCAACAAAATCACGTAGCAAATCGGATGAGTCATATTATGAAATCAAAGTTATGTTATAGGGTTTTTATAATACACCGTTTTCATCATAGTCAAGACATCAAAATTGAACAACAAAGAAACTCGAGAGCATGAAATAAACAACTCACAAGATTTCGATCGCAAGGAACTCCCAAATCAGAGAACGAACGATGGGGAGCAACAACTATCGATCATCAGAGATCTAAGTTCCAGAATTCCCAGAAATCGCGATTTGGGGAAAACAAAGAAAACCTAATTTCATTTGGAGTCGACCGACATTTTTGAATAGAGGATTTTGCAACGGAATAAACAAAGGGGCTGGCTAACTTTAATTATAAAGGTTTTTTTTATTGTATTAGTATAATTCATTTATTACCGATTCAAACAGTTTTCTAGTTTGTCGGTAAAACTAGGAGTTTACTAATTTATCTGTAAAAACTAGGATTTACTAGCTAAAGGTTTTATAGTTAGGATTTACAGACTACAGGTTTGTAATTCGGGGAAAATCAGATCCTGGGGATAATGATCAGTCTAGGGTTGTCAACGTAGGATTAGAATATGAGCATGGTTAGCGAGTTTACATGGTTTTGTAAGCGATATCTATTTCAATACCTAGTAGAAATTTTGAGAATGCAGCAGTGGGCAGGGTTTATCGAAGCTTGGTAAAATCGATATTAGTTACTTTCTATAATTATTTCATTTGTTATAATCTGTCTTGTGATTATTTTTAATATATCATAAAAATCCAATAAACCCTACTCACCCCCCTCTTGGGTTAATCTAGATCCAAAGTGGTATGAGAGCTTGGTTTATCCATTAACTCTAGTGTAATGGTGTTCCCTAGTTGTCAGTATAGAAAGAGTTTGTCCAGTGATATTCCAATTACTTTTAATGGGACAGATTTTTTAGTTTGGAAATTGAAAAATAAATTCTATTTAAAATCTGTTAATTTTGAATGTTGGAATATTATTGAAAATATTGGAGATATGCTAGATAAGAGGAATAAGGTTTTCAATGCTCATGCTACGCATATTAATTATTCCTATCTTAGTAATGATCAATTAAAATTTATCTCCCATTGTTTAACTGTGCAGGACATCTGGAAAACTCTCGAAGCGTTGTATGGAAAATACAAAACTGTTAAAACCCCAGAAGGACAATTTAGATTCAGAAATATGTATGAACGGAGAAACTGATGAAAACTCAAATTGTAACGACCTGTATTTTCTGCTAATTTGTTTGGATTATTTAAATATTTTAATTATTTAAAATATTGGTTTGAATTTGAATAATCGAATTTAACGATTTATTTGGAATATATTATTTAAATAAATAATAAAATAATATTTTAATTTCGAAAATATTTGCGAAAATATAGAATTTGCCATATATTGTGACCGGGTAGTTTAAAGTGGTCAAATATTGGTTATATTGAAAATATAGTGACGATTTCGATTCGAAAATGACGGTTGAGTGATATGGTTTATAATTTAATTAAATAACGAGCTACAGCGGCGCGGCAGTTCGCGATTTGGCGTTTTGAACTTCAACTGGTCGTACCGGGTTCAAAATAAGTCGGATTTCCTCGAAATAAGAAAGTCGAGACCGGTTTGACGATATCTTTCCAATGGCGGAGAAAAATCCAGTTTTCATCGCGTAGATTTTATTTTATGTCCAAATCAAATTTTGGAAATAACTATATGGAATTTCCTTTATATATATATATAGTGCTGTGTTTATATAAAATGAGGGTTTTTAAATATTTTATATATCGATTTGGCTTGGAATTCAGCCCGGGATATTTTATTGTGGTAGTATACGATATTCTAGTCATGTTTGGCCAATTTAAATATTTTAATATTATTATATTGAGGTATTTTAAAATTGGTTTATTTTATTTGAATTGGGCAGTTATAAAAGGGCCTTTATTCAAACGACCTCAGTTTTCGACGAAATAAATTTTATTGAGACCGTAACGGCAAATTATTGCTAGATTTCAAGTGGCGCGTCAATTGGGGTTAATTTGTGAGCGTGGAAAAATAAAATACAAATAAAAATGACCATTTGAACGAACAAACTCGGAATTCGATGAAACAAGTTTCATTAGGACCGTATCATCAAAATATACTATGCCGTCCATTCGCGTCTCGAACGTGGTTTGTATGTGAGCACAGCAGCGAATAAACGGTGTTCGAAACGTAATAGACACGAAATAAAATATCGTTCGTCACATCGAGTTAAATAAATATAATTTTTCTTTTATAAATGTAAACTTTCATCAGCCCAAGATCAGTTCATCCCGTCCACATCATTTCTCCAGCGATATTTTTGCAATAAATCCCCTATCCATGTTTTAATTTATTTCTTCCAATCCGTAATGAATTCGAGGGGGGGTTCCAAAGCGAAAGTGTTAGATCGTGATGTTATCTACCTACTGAGAAAAGATGGGGGTGATCGGGCGACGTGGTGGCCGGAATTCACGATGAACAGCGAAGAACAGTTTTCGTTTTTGGCCCAAATTACAAGGATTGGGTTGATTTGGGAGGCCGGGACCTTGGGGGTTTTGTAGAGGGGAGTTTCAGCTTCGATTTCGCCCTGGTCTCAGGTCTTATGGTGGCCTGTGGTCGGAGAAATTGGGAGATGAACGTGGGTGGTCATTTTTGGGTGTTTTTGAAAAGCTGGCGGCAGTTAAGTGGGTTTTCCAGCGAACTAGTGGCGTATGGGGGGTCGAGGCTGGGGTTCGATGAAGCGGTGGTGGAAGGGGCGTCGATTGGTGGTGGTCAGGCGTTGTCAGGTGGAGCGACGATGGTGAATTTGGGAGATGAACGGTTTTGGGGGAAATGGATAATTCCGGTGGGCGAGGCGATGTGGGGGGCCGGCGTTGGTGGCGAGGGACCCTGGCGGAGCGGCGGTTCTGGTGGGATGACTGGTGGGGGTTTCGGCGACTCCTTGTGGCAGCGTGGTCGATGGCAATTGGGGAAGCTCGGTGATAACTAGTAACAGAAGAAGAGAATACCATCGGGGTTGAGGAGCCAGAAAAGGTGAAACCGTGTTTTGTTCTGCCAAGGATGACGTGGCTAGGAATTAAGGTAAAAGGGTAATTTTGTTTTTAAATAATTAATTATTAATTTGGTTAATAATCGTATAATATTATCAATCTTTAAACGAGCGTATCTCTTTCATACGATAACGAAATCTGACGAAACTGGATCCGTTGAGATCGCAGGGACGAGACCTATCCGATGGCATTGACTAGGAATCGATCTGACGCAGTTGAAATTTCAGCAAATTTTGAATGCTCGACACAAATTAGATGAAATAAACGCGTCAACAGCCAACCGTATAAATCTGGTGAGTTAATTCTTACGCCTTCTGGAGTCCTTTGATGTGATAAATCCATAGAAAAATATTGTAACACCCCGTATTTTCTGTGAACGTATAAGTAACAAATCAGAGGATAATTAATTTTTAAAATAAGAATCAAGGGAAACGGGTTGCGCCATTGCGTTCGTCTCGGAATTCTGCTTGGAAAAGAGTCTGAGTTTGCAAGAATCGGAGTCCGTATGAGGGAGATATGACCCTCCGAATTTCAGGAATTTTCAGAATCGAAAACAGCTCAAAATTCGAATTCAAAATTCGAATTCAAACCCAGAAGCGGGCTGGGCGGGAAATTTCCCGCCCATGACCCAGGTCGACTGGGCAGTCGACCCCCCCCCCCGACCAGGTCGACTGGGGAGTCGACTGGGATGTCGACCCCCCCCCCCCCCGACCAGGTCGACTGGGCAGTCGACCTGGTCCCCGAACCTGGTTTTGGGCCTGGGTGCATTCTTATGTATCTGGTCTTGTTTTCTGCCTAGATTCGTCTGCCTAAACCTATTTAAACAGCCCCAAACCTAGCCTTCTCTACACACAATTCTATTCTGCTTCTACTCTGCCTCTGTTCTAAATAAAAATAAAAATGCCGTCGCTACTCTGCTGGAATCAGAACTAGAAGCTAATCAACATCAACCTAAGCAACTCAATTCAAGCTTGAAACTTCAACAACGGTTAAAGAAGATCAACTAACATCGCTACAACTATCTTTCTTTTAGAATCCAATCAAGGCAAGTGCAGTTATTTTCCGATATAAACTTTAATCATAATTGTGACATGATTGTAAATCTGAATTTGAGATCGTGTATGTTCTGTTCTGATCTATTTTATTATGTATCTCTTCTTCTTTCTGTTCTATAGCCAAGCTACTACGAGCCTGCGCCAATCTCCTAAGAGATTAACGCACGAACGCTAAAATGTTTGGGACAAATAATGAAAGTGGCATAATTGGACATGGCTAATATGTGACTGATTTAAGAAAAAGGACATAGGTTGTAAACTATATTTAGATCTATGCATATTCTGTGAATTGGAAGAAGAGGAACCATGGTATGTTAACATGTGACTTGAGACATTGGACATAACGCATATTTTGAATTAAGATCTGTTATAACTAGATTGTTGGGAATATTGTTTATATAACAATTCATGATTTGAAAGAGAATATGACTTAGGTGTGAAGATCTATATTAAGATTTGATAACTATCAAATGTGAATAACACCTAAGTAGGAGATTTTTGAATATATGACATGCATTGAAATCAATGGTTATATTTGGTATAATTTATATGTGAATCTTTTGTACTAGGCAAGACGAACTAAATTGGGACATGTAAATTATGACCATAATCTGTGACATGTAAATTCAATGCAAACGTGGGGTATATGATCATAATGTGAATCATGACAACTATTTAGGCATGCAAACTTAGGCCAAATTTATAATTAGGCAAGATATGTTTGTGAAACTTTAAGGAATGATTAAATCTGTTATATTTGCCTAATTTGCTAGTTCTGCTATATTTGCCTAATCTTCTAGTGCTGTTATATTGCCTAAATCTGCTAGTTCTGTTATATTGCTTAATCTGCTAGTTCTGCTCTACTGCCTAGTCTGCTAGATCTGTTCATCTTCCAAATCTGTCATCTGCTAAGTCTGCTGAAAATGCAAAATCTGTTATATGCTAATTCTGCTAAATTACTTAATCTGTTAAATCCGTTAAGTCGCCTAATCTGCGAAATCTGTTATCTGCTATATCTGTCAAGTTGATATAATTAGTCTGTTATTGACATAATCTGAATTGGCTATAGTCATGAATAATTGACATGTATATTAGGCGTGGGTATAAATGGTAAATCATTAATTAATTGGCCACAAAGATAAACATGGCTAACTCGAGGTTAGAATGAGTTTGCGGCGTAATTCTGCCCGGAACCGCCCGGCACATCCACTGGCCGCAAACAATAGGTTCTAATGTGAGAAGTTAGTCATAACGTGCTTGAAACCCGAGGTTAGACTCAGTTTGCGGCAGAAATCTACCCGGAACCAACCGGCCTAACCAGTAGCCGCAAACTGTCAGTCTAATGTGAGAGGTATGGGCATTAATATTTAATTAATAAAAATCTGAGATAAATATGATGACTAAAACATGTTGGGCGGATAGGGTTAAACCCACTAGACTGATGAATTTAATAAATCTGTTCCGTGAGTCTGTAGGCCCAATAACAAAGTTAGACAAATCTGTAAGTCTATTAATCTGTGACTGGTTAATCGGTAAGTCTGTTAAATCTGTATATCTGATCCGTTAGTCTGAAAACTTGTCTGTGAACTAGTTGATCTGAATTCGGTATGTCTGAACTTGTAAACAAGTTAATCTGAAATATGTTAGTCTAGGGACACAAGGATAGGAAGGCAATTACTTGTGTCATCTGTTGTTTGGGACCCATATTAGTCAGTAACCCTTTCTGGTATCAAAACTTTGACCCAACAGTAGGTAGGGTCCGGGCACGCTGACTGAACTAATTATAAGCGGTTCATTCTGATAATGGCGAGGGGTGTTGATGGTGCGTTCCAACCGGGTCATGTGCATGCATGGACCCCGGCCTGCCTCTGTGGATGTAAGACGCCGTGACATCTGTAAATAGGTCCGTGCCAATTGGTTGTCACTTTAGGGAGTGATACACCCTACTATGGGGCTGACACAGGGTATTTATGTATTAGGGAGCCGATCGCTTGGGGTAGGGTTTTAGGGTACACTTAGTTCTGTCTGTTTCTGTTGGTACCGTCTGTTTCTGTTGGGTGGCAACACCTGTCTGTTTCTGCGTGGTACCGTCTGTTCGGGTGGTAAAGGCCCAATTACTAGTGTACACCTAATTCTACATTCTGTTTCCATAGGGATTAATCTGACTGTTTTTGTTCGGGTGGTAAAGGCCCATTATTAATATTCTGTTTCTGTTCGAGTGGTAAAGGCCCATTGTTAATATTCTGTTTCTGTCTGTTTTTGTTTGGGTGGTAAAGGCCCATTATCAGCATTCTGCTTCTGTCTGTTTCTGTTCGGATCGTAAAGGCCCGTTACTAGCATTCTCTTCTGTGGAAAATTATTCTGTACCCGTTTCTGTTTCAGTTTAGACATTAGGGTGACACCTAATTCTGTTTTACTAGTATTAGTGCAGAGAAGTATAAAGAAATAGCTTATATCGTTCTGTTCTTCTGTTATATCTGCTACACCTGTTACAGTTATCTCTCATCCAATTTTATTTTCATGTCATGTTATTATTATCTGTTCATAACTGAAAATCACTGGACTTGCCACACTTTATGTCTGACCCTTGTTGTTTCTCATCTTTTCTTCCGTTCCCCCCCAGGTTTTCAAGGAGGGAATACTCTAGCTTGATCTGGATCTTTCTTCCTGCTTGAAGTGCTTAAAGTATGGCTTGCCTTTTTCTGGCATCTTTGGTGGGGATTATGATTTTAAAGTTTTGTACTCTGATGGCTTTTGAACAAGGCTGATATATATATGTACTTGAGTTTTTGGTAAAGTTGTAACCAAACTGATTTTTGTCCGCTGCAATAAAGTTATAAAGTTTTTCAAGTATTATTTTTATATCTGTCTTATAATATTCTGTTCTGTTTACTAATATGCTCCATCAAAGTTAAGGCATTCCCTTTGTGAGTGACCTTAACGGAGGTGGGGTGTTACACTTGGTATCAGAGCCGAAGGTTACCAGATTGGGTAAAGTTTTTGAAAACTATTTTCAAAAAGGTTTTGAAAGGAAGTATTTTCAAAAGGAAAGTTTATTTTGAAAAAAAAAACATAATCCCCAAAAGCCATAAATCTATCTTTTGATCCTCCGTTTGAATCTTTGTTTCCTTCTTTCTCCGGGACTCCCGGCTTTCTGGGAGGTAACCTCATTGCGGCATGGTTCTGTAGGCTTGATAAGACTACGACACTGGTCAAAGGGCAAATAAACACCCAACTTCCATCTGTAGCCGCAGTAGTCTCGCCTACGGCTAATTGTCTTTCGAGCTTTATAGGATTTTCCGGGCGATGGAGGCAGCTTTTGAGGGACTTGTCCACGTGTTACACACAGATAGTAAAGATGAGAATGAGGGAGTTTGGCTAAGAAGCACAACCCAAGGATGAGAAACTCATGGACATGGACTTGGTTCACAAAGGAGGAAAAAAGGAAACACAAAAGAAGGAAGAAAAGCCTAAAGATAAAGGAGGAGAAAAGTGCTTTACTTATGGAAGCTTGACTCAAGAGGAAGGACAGAGGACATGACCTACTTCGGGAAGGCAGGCGAATGCTCTCATAGTTGGTGGATAGGATAGAAGTAGGAAAATTTCCGTAGAGAGTTTAGTTTCCTTATCTGATTATTGAGTTAGAACTCTTTCCGATTATGGCATTCTGATTTTGTAGTCGAGTCTCTGCACTTTAATACTACTCTTGTTTCTGATCTGGTTATAGTCTCAAACCCCATAGGGGTTACGACTCATCTGTTGGTGATAGGTTGGGGTTTGAGAGATATCTGTGTTAGGCGTCAAGTGGGACGCATACATTCTGGGTTTTATCATGCTTAGTTTCCTAAGAATCATTCGGTAATCTGATCTGTACCAGTAATCTGTAAATATCTGAATATTTCTGATAAAATTTAAAATTTCCAGTTTTGACATTGTCTAAAGAGGGTAATCCTCTGAGTGTCAATCTGATGTTGGTTTCGGTCTTCGGGGCCGATACTTAGGACCTATGTCTAATGGGAACCAAGTTTTTGTTTTATCTGTACTCGCTTCCATCATTCGACTGTATCATATCGATCGAATCTTCGAACTTTAGGTAGAAACTAATGGGTGTAAACATGTCTTTGAGACATGTTATGTTTAATGGTTGCAAGTGGATGCAAGTGGTTACTAGTGGTTGCTCGTGGATGTATATACACACACTAGGCACTAGATCGGCTCGAAAACACTCCCATACTGCATATGGATGTGTGAGCATTTTCAATTTTTGTGGATGCAAAATGATTGACTCAGCACATGGATGTTGCATATGACTGAATGGTTGTGCACTCATATAGAAATGATATGTATCGGGTAGGAAAATTGCATACATGTTGGACTCATGGCACTAGCATAATTCGCATTAAGGAGGTCAACTGAATCAGTGGACCGCCTGATCTTTGCATTAGATAAGGAACATATACACACACTTTTGCATATGTTCATACAACATTAGAACTTTCTAAGGATAATGGACGCCAGTGATTGATGATTGAGTAGATGGATGTTGGATGGTAGGACACATTCTTCTTAACTTGAAGTTTTCGGGGACGAAATCCTTTAAGGAGGGGAGAATGTAACACCCCGTATTTTCTGTGAACGTATAAGTAACAAATCAGAGGATAATTAAATTTTAAATAAGAATCAAGGGAAATGGGTTGCTCCATTGCGTTCGTCTTGGAATTCTGCTTGGAAACGAGTCCGAGTTTGCAAGAATCGGAGTCCGTATGAGGGAGATATGACCCTCCGAAGTTTCAGGAATTTTCAGAATCCAAAACAGCTCGAATTTCGAATTCAAAATTCGAATTCAAACCCAGAAGCGGGCTGGACGGGAAATTTCCCGCCCATGACCCAGGTCGACTGGGGAGTCGACTGGGCAGTCGACCCCCCCCCCCCCCCCCCCCCGTCGACCAGGTCGACTGGGCAGTCGACCTGGGGGTCGACCTGGTCCCCAAACCTGGTTTTGGGCCTGGGTGCATTCTTATGTATCTGGTTTCATTTTCTGCCTAGATTCGTCTGCCTAAACCTATTTAAACAGCCCCAAACCTAGCCTTCTGTACACACAATTCTATTCTGCTTCTACTCTGCCTCTGTTCTAAATAAAAATAAAAATGGCATCGCTACTCTGTTGGAATCAAAACTAGAAGCTAATCAACATCAACCTAAGCAACTCAATTCAAGCTTGAAACTTCAACAACGGTTAAAGAAGATCAACTAACGTCACTACAAATATCTTTCTTTTAGAATCCAATCAAGGCAAGTGCAGTTATTTTCCGATATAAACTTTAATCATAATTGTGACATGATTGTAAATCTGAATTTGAGATCGTGTATGTTCTGTTCTGATCTATTTTATTTTGTATCTCTTCTTCTTTCTGTTCTATAGCCAGGCTACTACGAGCCTGTGCCAATCTCCTAAGAGATTAACGCACGAACGCTAAAATGTTTGGGACAAATAATGAATGTGGCATAATTGGACATGGCTAATCTGTGACTGATTTAAGAAAAAGGACATAGGTTGTAAACTAGATTTAGATCTATGCATATTCTGTGAATTGGAAGAAGAGGAACCATGGTATGTTAACATGTGACTTGAGACATTGGACATAACACATATTTTGAATTAAGATCTGTTATAACTAGATTGTTGGGAATATTGTTTACATAACAATTCATGATTTGAAAGAGAATATGACTTAGATGTGAAGAACTATATTAAGATTTGATAACTATCAAATGTGAATAACACCTAAGTAGGAGATTTTTGAATATATGACATGCATTGAAATCAATGGCTATATTTGGTATAATTTATATGTGAATCTTTTGTACTAGGCAAGATGAACTAAATTGGGATAAGTAAATTATGACCATAATCTGTGACATTTAAATTCAATGCAAACGTGGGTATATGATCATAGTGTGAATCATGACAACTATTTAGGCATGCAAACTTAGGCCAAATTTATAATTAGGCAAGATATGTTTGTGAAACTTTAAGGAATGATTAAATCTGTTATTTTTGCCTAATTTGATAGTTCTGCTATATTTTCCTAATCTGCTAGTGCTGTTATATTGCCTAAATCTGCTAGTTCTGTTATATTGCTTAATCTGCTAGTTCTGCTCTACTGCCTTGTTTGCTAGATCTGTTCATCTGCCAAATCTGTCATCTGCTAAGTCTACTGAAAATGCCAAATTTGTTATATGCTAAATCTGCTAAATTACTTGATCTGTTAAATCTGTTAAGTCGCCTAATCTGCGAAATCTGTTATCTGCTATATCTGTCAAGTTGATATAATTAGTCTATTATTGACATAATCTGAATTGGCTATAGTCATGAATAATTGACATGTTTATTAGGCGTGGGTATAAATGGTAAATCATTAATTAATTGGCCGCAAAGATAAACATGGCTAACTCGAGGTTAGAATGAGTTTGCAGCGTAATTCTGCCCGGAACCGCCCGACACATCCAGTGGCCGCAAAAAATGGGTTCTAATGTGAGAAGTTAGTCATAATGTGCTTGAAACCCGAGGTTAGACTCAGTTTGTGGTAGAAATCTTCCCGGAACCAACCGGCCTAACCAGTAGCCGCAAACTGTCAGTCTAATGTGAGAGGTCTGGGCATTAATATTTAATTAATAAAAATCTGAGATAAATATGATGAATAAAACGTGTTGGGCGGATAGGGTTAAACCCACTAGCCTGATGAATTTAATAAATCTGTTCCGTGAGTCTGTAGGCCCAATTACAAAGTTACACAAATCTGTAAGTCTATTAATCTGTAACTGGTTAATCGGTAAGTCTGTTAAATCTGTATATCTGATCCGTTAGTCTGAAAACTTGTCTGTGAACTAGTTTATCTGAATTCGATACGTTTGAACTTGTAAACAAGTTAATCTGAAATCGGTTAGTCTGGGGACACAAGGATAGGAAGGGAATTACTTGTGTCATCTGTTGTTTGGGACCCATATTAGTCAGTAACTCTTTCTGGTATCAAAACTTTGACCCAACAGTAGGTAGGGTACGGGCACACTTACTGAACTAATTATAAGCGGTTCATTCTGATAATGGCGAGGGGTGTTGATGGTGCGTTCCAACCGGGTCATGTGCGTGCATGGACCCCGGCCTGCCTCTGTGGATGTAAGACGCCGTGACATCTGTAAATAGGTCTGTGCCAATTGGTTGTCACTTTAGGGAGTGATACACCCTACTGTGGGGCCGACACAGGGTATTTATGTATTAGGGAGCCGATCGCTTGGGGTAGTGTTTTAGGGTACACTTAGTTCTGTCTGTTTCTGTTGGTACCGTCTGTTTCTGTTGGGTGGCAACACCCGTCTGTTTCTGCGTGGTACCGTCTGTTCGGGTGGTAAAGGCCCAATTACTAGTGTACACCTAATTCTACATTCTGTTTCCATAGGGATTAATCTGACTGTTTCTGTTCGGGTGGTAAAGGTCCATTATTAATATTCTGTTTCTGTTCGGGTGGTAAAGGCCCATTATTAATATTCTGTTTCTGTCTATTTCTGTTCGGGTGGTAAAGGCCCATTATCAGCATTCTGCTTCTGTCTGTTTCTGTTCGGATGGTAAAGGCCCATTACTAGCATTCTCTTCCGTGGAAAATTATTCTGTACCCGTTTCTGTTTCAGTTTAGACATTAGGGTGACACCTAATTCTGTTATACTAGTATTAGTGCAGAGAAGTATAAAGAAATAGCTTATATCATTCTGTTCTTCTGTTATATCTGCTACACATGTTACAGTTTTCTCTCATCCAATTTTATTTTCATGTCATGTTATTATTATCTGTTCATAACTGAAAATCACTGGACTTGCCAGACTTTATGTCTGACCCTTGTTGTTTCGCCTCTTTTCTTCCGTTCCCCCCAGGTTTTCAAGGAGGGAATACTCTAGATTGATCCAGATCTTTCTTCATGCTTGAAGTGCTTAAAGTATGGCTTGTCTTTTTCTGGCATCTTTGGTGGGGATTATGATTTTAAAGTTTTGTACTCTGATGGCTTTTGAATAAGGCTGATATATATGTACTTGAGTTTTTGGTAAAGTTGTAACCAAACTGATTTCTGTCTGCTGCAATAAAGTTATAAAGTTTTTTAAGTATTATTTTTATATCTGTCTTCTAATATTCTATTCTGTTTACTAAAATGCTCCATCAAAGTTAAGGCATTCCCTTTGTGAGTGACCTTAACGGAGGTGGGGTGTTACAAATATAAATCACAATTTATAGTATAAATTGGTTGATTGGATGCGATGGATGCAAATTGGTTGTTATGGTTTGATTGGTTGCAGTTATTTATATTCCGTCATTTATTTAATTCGTATATTTTTATCAACTGATATCTGTGATGCAGAGAAGGACAGGTTAGAGGGATCCGACCGGATTCCTCAAATAAACTGTATTTTTGTTTGTTGTGCATATATATGAACTGTTCACCCCGATTGACACCAAAACCTGTCTGTATGTTGATGGTTGAATAAATATTCACCTGTGTTGTGTTTAAAATCAACCGACAGTGCTGATTGGGTAATTGGCAGTGAATGGCCTAAAATATGTTGTTTCTGATGTTAGTTGACCATTCGGTGAATTGACGCGGTTAAAATTATAAATTCTTTTATAACTGAATTAAAGTTCTTCAATTATTTTGTGTAAATATTTAGATTTTGAAATTTACAAATATATGTTTTAAATCAATTTTATATAAGGAATTATATGAGTGGTTTATTCAGGATATAAAAGCAAGAAGTGCAAAGAAATTACCTACGGGTTAGTAAAATAGGATAATTGTTTTTATAATAATTAAATAGTGATTTTAAATTAATTAAATTGTTTAATTAATTTAAACGGGGAATGACAAATGTAAATCAGTTAATAGTTAACTGGTGTGTACGGTTGGTGGAATCAACCGTTTTTAACTGAAATAAATAATGGAATTAATTTAAATATTCGTTAAATGAATTGAATAGTATTAACATTAGTTAATCTTCGATTAACTATAAATTAAGGAATTATTGAAGTATTTAGTGTTAATAAAATTAATCTTTATTTGATAAGCTTTTTAAAGGCGTTAATTATTCTATTTATGATTAATAGCAAGGTTAAATGTTTTTAATATAGTTAATGTTAAAGTTAATCATTATTTGAATTAATAATAATTAAAGAAATGACCTTTAATTGAAATTCCATTTGAAGTAATTAAGTGGTGGTGAGTTCTATTGTAGTTAAATCAGGTTGTGGTAAAGGGATTTATAAACCAAGTGTCAAACGAAATTGGTAAAAGGAATTTAGAAGGGAATGCAAGGATTTAAATAAGGTTTTCCTTAATGTTTAATTCAAATTAAGTAAATTCAGTCGTATGAAATTGTTAGGGAAGATAGAAAATTGATTAGTAGAATAAAATCTAAGAAGCTGGGAAAAAGATGGTAAATGGATTATTCAAGCAAAGTTTTGAAATGAGGTCCTTAAGACCAAAATGATTACTTAAAAGTTGAAGAATTGAATTAAGCGAAGTACGGTAATTGAAATAAAAATTTCCAACACAAAGAGAAAATCAGACAATAGCTATGGTATTAAATAGTGTAAAATAGAATTTTGGAAGTAAAATCCAAGTTTTAAAAAAAAAGTCTTATTACAAAAGAGGGAAAAGCGGATTTTAAATTATAAAATCCAAGATAGAGTTTGTTATAGAAAGGCTCAATAGATGGAAGCAAAGTATTTGATAGAGGATTCTTACTATAAATCGAAATGTTATAAATGAAAAAATGATTTGAGTAAATGTTGTGTTTTAATGGATATTTACTTAATCAAATGAATTAAGTAAATTGAGCGAGGATTTCAAAGGTATGAAATGATTTATAAACCAGGAGTTGAAATCAAGGGGTAAACGAAATTTGAATATCAGTGGTTAAGTGTCAAACTATTATCTGTTCTGAGATAAGAACATTGTCGATCAAGGTCTGAGAGGTAACTAAAATACCCCAACTTGATTGGCTTCACTATTATCGAGGAATGGTATTAGTTTGGAGCGAGTAAAGGTGTTGAAATTGGTTTTACCCTATACGAGGAATATCAAACTCTATTGCAAGGTTTTGGGAAATATACAATATTACAATATTAGTTTCAAAAGAAATAAGAATATTGATTTCAAATTTTATTGAACATTTGTTATTCAATTTGAGTTGATCGAATATAGTATTTGAAATAGAGTTAGTCAAACATAGTTACTAAGGAACAGTTGCCATTGCGTACGACTGCTAGCGTAATTCGCAGGGCTGCATATAGCCTACGACGGTCGGATGTTTCCTGAGGGAACCAGGCGTAACCATTGTGATCGTTGCGATCTAGAGTCAAGCGAATGGAATAAGTTGAATATTAGTTAATCAATAGGAGTAATCAAGTCGAATATTAGTTAATCGATAGGAGTAATCAAGTCGAATATTAGTTAATCAATAGGAGTAATCAAGTCAAGTTAGTCCAGTTGAGTTAAAGAGGTCAAGTTATGTCATGTACTGAATTAGAAAAAGCTCATGTATTCACACTATTTTTATTTGATAGTTAAATCACCGACTATCAAATCTGAACAATACAATTGTTGGTACGGAAAGACAGGGATCGAATTATATTCGAAAACCATTCCGACCAACAAATACGTGAAGTCGTCGATTGAAGATGGAGCAAGTGAAGGCCGTGAATCTTCATAAGCGGAAGGATTACTTGACGAGTATTCTCTGTGTTGCAACGTAGAGGTATTCTGACGTGATTATGTCGTGGTTGAGATGTTACGGTTTGCAAGGACTACTCGCTACTGATCCATGGGTTGATTCCTATATGAGATGCGGTAGGAGAGTGCCTTCGGTTCATCCTGTTCCTGGATGACTTGTATGGACGGATGTCTTACAGAGTATTTCCAAAGGAATTACATGAGTTGATTTCTCCAAACGTGCCATAGATGATGGCGGAGAAATGGTTATTCTCTAGCCAAATAAACTAGAGTATTTTTGTGGATGTCAATCAAGTGTGATCTTACGGATCTGACGATGTGGCGATCAAAGTTAATGATGACCAGATGTTTGAAAAGGGAATTCTAGCCTCAAGCCTCATCAACCGGGAAATGACAAAAATCGGGCAGGCAGCATGGCTATGTGGGTCGCTTCCATTAGGGTGTATGATCATCTATCTAGAGAAATTCCAATTTCTTCTTTAATCTCAATTCGATGTTGTCCCTATTCGAGAAGGCGGTTGTTGATCCCAACTGTCTGTGATATACATTCGATACACTCAAGCGAAATGAGTGGTCGGTCATGTGTGGGCCGGGTTGCAAGACGTTCTTGCTGAACCCAGTGTATTCGCCTCTAGAGATACACGTACGGAAGGTGGTCCCATACCTTGTCAAGGTTGGAATCCAATATCCAATAAGCGCTCGCGGTTTTGGTTTGTATAATATATATGTGGAGCGTGAGATGCAAACGTTCCACTAAATTGTTATTTACTTGTATGTAGACATTATGATAATATCAGAATAAGTTATGATTTCAAAAACGTTTTGGCTTATAGTAAGGTAAAAACTGTCCATGTTTATGAGTGGGCTGGTCGTACTATTATCCTTTGATTTCATAAAGGATTTTCCAAAGTTAAACAAGATGTGTGTTCTGTGAATTTATCACCGATAGTATTCCAGACTGACCCGGTGTATTTTGCTTTGCTTCAAATGTTCTCGGGCCAGACAGAGTGTATTTACAGGTTATATTCGCTTGGAGTTTTAGGAGCTAGAAGCGGGAGGCTTCACCACTAGTTATATAAAGTATTTTTCCGCTGTGTTTGATATATGTTGTACTCTGATGATTGGTATGTATATACTGTTCTTTTGTATAAAGAGATTGGATATTATATTCGTTCCGCTGTGAGATTCTGATGTGTTCTTCTTCTTTCTTCTATTCTAATATTCTTTCTTTCTTTTCTCACCCTCTAAATTCTTTCTATTGACAATCCAGTGTTTCCGATGCTTGAATAGTCGACATGGTGATTTTATGTCGATTTTCGGGGTCGAAAACCGCTGAGTCGCTACACAAATAGATCACATAATGGAGACTCAACAGATGATGAGACACGAAATTTATTATAAGAAGATTTAGATTATATATGCGATGATTTAACTAAATCTATTGACAAACTCCAACGGAAAAATAAAAATCTGAAATCTAAAAATCTTGAGTTGACCACAAAAATCATGGTTTGGAATTAAAGCTTAAAAACGTCAGGAAATTTGAAATTTCTGATATTAAAAATTGTTTGAAATTAAAAACCGTTCTCGATCATCTCAATAAAAACATTCAAAAGTTTGAAGAGTAAAATCTGATTTTAAAAGATAACGAGAATGAGCTAAAAAGTACAAATAAATTTTTGCAAAAGGAATTTAAATTTTTTAAGGCTATCAAAAATTCCAAACATGAAACTACTGGAAAAGAAAGCTTACTGAAAACTGAATCAATCTTAAATGAGCTTGAAAAACAAATTAAAAAATTCAAGATTTTTAAAAAAACTTGAATCTGAAAAACAAAATCAATTTGAATCTGAAATTTTTGAATCCAAAACTAAAATCAAAATGCTTGAAGATGAAAAATTGTTTTTGAAGCAAAGGAATACTGAAAAAAGAGATTTTGTGATTATTCGTTGTTCAAAACTAATAATTGAGATTGATTCTTTAAAATCCAAAGTAAATGATCTTGAGTTGAGTTTGAATCATTTTTCAACCGGAGAAAAATCTTTGAATATGCTATTGAAAAATCAGTTTTCGCATGGAAATAAGAATGGCCTTGGTTTTGAGAAAACTGATGTTTTTGAAAATTTGAATTCTTGTGATTTTAAAAATCCCTCAAATTGTTTTAAGAAGGGATGCATTGGAAATTTGAACTCAAAAATTTCAAAGGATTTCTAAATCACAAACGAGATGAGAATTTGTTTTATAACAATTGATTTAAACAATCTTGGATCCCAAATGGAAATAAAACGATTTTGACTAAATTCAAAAATATTTGGGTACCTAAGGGTGTAAAGGTAAATTTGAATGGATTTTTATACAAATATGTTTGGGTACCTAAAGTTGTGAACACATTTCAGAGCGGTTTTTTGAATTTTGTTAGACCACTCGATCCCCTAAACCGTTAGGTACCAGAGGAGGCTAAGGATCTGCTTTGCAAAAGGAGATATGTATTCAGATTGCTTCATATCATTGAATTATTTAGGGTTCCTTAGCCAAGATTACTGAGTTGGAGATCCACAACATTTACTATAAGTCTGGTATAATCTCTAAACTCGTCTCTGTTTATATTCTTTGTTTTTATTCTTCTTTGTTTTTTCCTCCTCCTACCCCTTCTACTTATTTTCTTTTTATTATTCTTACTTGATTTGACACTAGCATATATTTTTTCCTTCTTGAGCATCCTTAACATCAAATTGCAGAATTCATGATTTTCTGGAAATTTGCTACATTTGTATAAAACTCGCATGTTTTTGATAATTTCCAAATCTTGAATTCAAAATTGTAAATTCTGCAATTATTTTGAAGTTTATTTTTGTTTATTGATTTCTGAGTTCCTAACAATGTTGAAGCATTCTTTTCATATCTTGAACACTATTAATTTGAATTCTAAAATTTTGAAGATCTTAAAATCAATTGAAACTTCATGCACCTTTGCTGTTTTGAGTTTCTTCAAATTCATTTTTGAAAGACTTGAAAATTATACTCATTACAACACACATCTATTTTTCAGTTGTGATAATTTCATTAGTTTTTGGATTGGCTTGATTATTTCTAAGTTGAAATACATTTGGCTTGAATCATTGTGTTACATCTTGAAATTCATTTTTATTCATGATAATTTTGGTTGGATATTTGATTGTTTGAAATCATTTGAAAATTTTGATATTTTGAATCTCACACACTTGTTAGATTTGATATTATTAGTCTTGTGCGATTGATTCATTGTATCTCAAAATTTATATCTGTTAAAGTGATTTCAAATAATTTTTTTTTAACCAAGGATCATGAATCATCTGTTGTGCTTGTTCAAAATTATTTTAAAAATTCTTTTGTATCTCTAATTTGAAATTTGTTGATTGCTGCTCTGATAAATGGTTCAAAATTGTTTTTTGATTGGCTTAACTAATTTGAAATGAATTTTTTTTGGCATAGATTCTTGTGCTACATCCTGAAATTCATTTGAAATAATGATCATTTACTAGGATATTGTTTTGTTTGAAATCATTTGAATTTTGTTTGATATCTATAATCTCACACTTCTTGGATCTGAAAATAATAATTTTGTGTGATTGGTTCTGCAATGACCCGAAAATCTGGTCCAATTTGAGCTGACCAAAAACACAAGTCCAACCCCAAATTAAACTGAAAATCAGGAAATTAATAGAAAGAAATTAGAGGGTGAGGAAAGATAAGATAGAAACTTAGAATAGAAGAAGAAGAACACAACATCAAAGTAACACGAATCTCACAGCGGAACGAATAACATATAATATATATAACATAACTTGAAATATACATCTGTACTGGAATATACATATCATTATCAAAGTACAACACTTACAACACAGCGGAAATAACTATAGCTATATAATCCTGAAGCCTCCTGCTCCAAGCTCTTCCAGTATATCTGTAAATCCCGACTACTTGACTGCCCGTACAAATTTAGGCACCCAAGAGTTTAGGGAAACAAACAAAATAAACTCCGGGTCAGTCATGGGACTAGTATGAGTAAAACAGTTTAAAACAGTTTGAACAAGTAAACGATATCTCATAAGACCACGCCCTATAACGGAATGGGTTTTTCCCTTTTGAGAATCCAAATTATCTTTATATCAAAAACCTTTTGATATTATAATAATGTCTATCAACCACAATATAATAATCATCTAGCAGAAACGCTTTCATCTCACGTTCTACATATATAGTATACAATCAAAACCGCAAGCACGTATTGGGTAATGGATTTCCAACTATGACAAGGTATGGAACCACCTTTCGCTAGTGTACCTCTAGAAAGGAATACACTGGGTTCAACAAGAACATCTTGCAACCCGGCCACACATGACCGACCACTCATTTCGCTTGGGTGTATCGAATGTATATTACCAACGGTTGGGATCAGCAACCGTTTCCCGAATGGGACAGCATCAACAATAGATTTTTAGAAGTAAATGAAACTATAGATCAGGTGATTATACACCCTACTTCGGAGCAACCGACTTAGCCATGCTGCCTGCCCGAATTCTGTCATTTACCGGATGTGAGGCTAGAAGCTACGCTTTATCATCACATCAGATTCACTTCGAATGCCACATCGTCAAATCCATCAAATCAGTGATTGACGCCCTCGACAATACATTATGTGTTAGCTAAAAGAAGTTTCCTTCTTCACTTCCACTCTTGGTATGGTTGGAGAAATCAATATACGTGATCGTCCGGAAATACACTGTCAGACATTCATCCATACAAGTCATCCAGGAACAGGATGAACTGAAGGCACTATTCTGTAAACAGGATAGCCCTTGCATAACTTCGTCTTCAATTTTCTTTGGCATATATGATTCGCAACGCTTATGCCAATACAGAGTGGTTCTTTGGATAATAATCCAACCGGTCTCTCCATATTAACAACGTTAAAATGGTCAAAACTTCGATAATCTGTGATTTAACTATCGAAGAAAAACACAGGTGCAAACAACGATATTATTTCCAGATGGAAATTCTATCGATCAAACATCATTTAACATTTATCTCCTTAGTTCATTTTTCATCTCCTGTTTCCCTATATTCAACATTTCTTATTTTCTAAATTTAGAAAATATATGTTATTACCCTTGGAAAACATTTCCATTTCTTGTTTTCTATATCAGAAAACAAGACTGGTTCTTATTTGGAAAACATTTCAAAACTCCTTCATTGGACTTAGACAAATGTTTAGATAAAACATTGCTATGCCAACTCAAACCATTTCTCTTATTAACTAAATTCCTTTAACCCACCTTCACTATCGAACCTTAATCATTCCTTAGTTAAAAATGAAGCCAATCAAGTTGGGGTAATACTACCTCTCAGACCTTAACTGAACAACGTTTCTAACCTTGAAATAGACAAATTCACTTTTTAATTCTTTAACAACTTCCTTACGTAACTCTCCTTCGAATCATCTCTTATTCGATAATTCTATTCAATTTACTCTATTCGATTAACCCTTATCAATTAACTCTATTGGACTAACGCTATTGATTTACTCGTTTCACTTAACTCCTTTCGAATAAACTATACTCGATAACTCCTTTTACTTTATTTGAATCACTAATATTCGATTAACTCCTTTTACTTTATTCGAATAAACTATATTCGATTAACTCCTTTTACTTTATTCGAATCACTAATATTCGATTAACTCCATTCGATTAGACTAACATCGATTAACTTCTTTTGATTACACTAACATCGATTAACTCCTTTTGATTAAACTAACATCGATTAACTCCTTTTGATTAAACTAACATCGATTAACTTCTTTCGATTAAACTAACATCAATTAACTTCATCGAATAACTAAATTTGATAACTCCTTCGAATAACCAATATACTATAACTCCTTTTCGAATAAACTATTCATTTATAAAGATTTACTTTTAGTAACGGTTCTTCACTTTACAAATGATCTCCTATCAATTCTATTTGTAAATGGTTTACAAAATCTTTCCTTTCCTATTATTCTATTTGCAAATGGTTTGCAAATATTCCCTTTTCAAATCTGTTCTTTGATTTTAAAATTTCACTTTTCTAAATATCTCCTATTTATAAATATTCCAATTTATAAATATTTCTTATTTATAAATATTCCATTTATAAATATTTTATTTTCAAACATCACTTTGAAAATATTCCCTTATCAACATTTCGGTATGTTATGGTATTCAACATATCAAATCACGATGATCAGTATCATCCAACACATATAATCAACCACATATTATAAACTACATCATATATCACAATATATGAAAACAATAAAATAACTGTTGAGGAATCCAGTCAGATTCCTCCAACCTGTTTCCCTGCATCCACAGATGTTACACAACAAAATCAACAATACTTTCAGTTCCATATGATATATTCTGTTAAACAGAATCAATATAGAAATTCAACTAACTGACTAGCAGTTCAATCAAACAGTCAACACACAGTCAATCAACCAATGTTTAACAGTTCTAAAAATACAACATGAAATTATAAACTGTTTAGAGTTAGTGAGATTTACTCACATTTGCAGTTCATCGTTAAAGAACGATGAACTGTTGTTTGATTTGAATCAAACAATTTATTTCGCCATAAATTCAAACTAGCTCCAATCCACCCCCAGTCAGTTCCATTGCGTAGTGTCCGTCCATACGATCCCATCGGATCTGACCGTTCGAAATTCTGACCATGTATGAGCGAGATACAATAATTATAAGTTCCAGCCATTATTTAGTTTAATTAAACAAAACAATTCATATACATTTTGGGGCTTCAACCTTTTATTTTTCTTCGGCCCATCTGCATACGTGAAGGCCCATTCCCAAACTTGAAGAACCACGCTCCCACTTTCTCCTCCAACAGTGTAAACTGAGCTTACAGTGAACCATGGCCATTCCGTAGCCTCTTACCTCACACTACTTCCTTTCTCTTCCATTAAAAATCAAATGAGGATAACCATTCACCTCCTCACCCAAAACTCAATCAACCCGTCTCCATCAGAACAACCCGCGAGCCCAATCATAAATCGCGACATCAAGATTTCGCAGCTCCACCACAGTAGTTCACCGATACTTTTTATCATGAATTCCCTCAAAATTTCCACCACCGAAACCAATTTCAACCCCGAACTCAAAGCAAACAACCACAATTCATATTATAGCCCCAAATTCCATATAAATGGAACCCTAGAAAATCGCTGTTACCAAAAACCGTGAACGAGAATCATTCGAACCCAAGAAAACCCACTCCAGAAAGAAGAGCACCTCACCAGAAACTGAATACACTTAGTTTTGGATTTTTACAACTTTCTTTTGATTTTATAGGATTTTATAAAGATTGAACAAAAAGGGTTTCCTGAATGGAAATGTTACGGCGCAAAAATTGTTGACCGTAAAAATGAATTTAGGGTTTAGGAACATTTGAGGGTATTATATAGGGAATTTTAAATATTTTTTTATTTTTGAATATTATATTAAATTATAAGCCAACGCTATTTTTCTCCGCCTTCTAAAATTCCTGAACTCACACACGATACCCAAAAATCACGAAACTGGACATGCAGCTACAATTCGACATTTCGGTCCCAACGAAACTAGTTTCGTCGAATTCTGGCTTCGTATGCTCACACATCATATTTTTAACCATTAAAATACTGACTGTTTCTCACTCTAAAAATCCATACGGCCACACAGTGACCCCAAAAATCACGGTAATTGAATTCTAGCAAAAAATTAATATTGCGGATCCAACAAAATTAGTTTCGTCAAATTCCGACTTCGTTTGCAAAAGTGGCTTAATTTTACAACTCTGAATAGCCTATTTAAATATATAAATATATTTAAATATAATTAAATTAAATATTTAAAATTAAATATTATCGCCTATATTCATAGAGAAATACCATACCGCTCAGAATAAATCCTATATGTATTTCTAACTCGATACTTCAATCTGGGTTGACCCGATAATTGATTTATATTGAAATTCCTTTTTAAAATATAAATAATTCCTTTATGATTTATAAAGGAATTCCACAATGACTTTTCTAAAATTTGATTTGGACGTAAATCAAAATCTACCCGATGAAATCCCGATTTTTCTCTTCCACTAGAAAGATATACTCCACCAGCTCCACACGTTTCTTATTTCACAGAAATCCGGCTTAAAATGAATCTTGTACCTTCGGTTGAAGTTCAAATCGCCAAATCGCGAACTGCTGCACCATTTCAAGCTCGATTTTAATTATAATATAATTATACGTTCAAACTGTCATGCATATAATATATTCGTTATTCAAATTAAATTCCAAGCTGAATTAAATATCACAGATGATCCAGTTCACACCATATCGCCATTTCAACCAGTTCTGATTATTTCAAAATTAAATATATTATTTAATTAATTATTTTAATTAAATATTTACCATTATTTTATTAACGACCATTAAATCCTTTTAATCACCTTTTAAATAATTAAATAAATTAATTATAATACCTCTGCCAATGCGGGTCATTACAATCTTTCCCACTTAAAATAATTCCGTCCACGAAATTGCTAAAAGGTAGAGAACGACCCTATCGACTGGTTAGAACATATTTGTTCACTTCTCAACTCCGGTTTCACTAAACCAATTTAATTTTAATTAAATATAAATTAATTCTTATCAACGAAAATTTTCAAAAACTCGGAGAATTTTCTAACTCCTTAACTTTTTGAAAAATTTCGCCAGCACCTCCTTTGTACTGGTCAATACGTCAAACCACCACTCGCCTCTCTGGGCCATCTCCATCCCAAAAGAAAATCAAACAGCCAAGCGGCTTGCCAATTCGGCTCATAAATCTTATATCCAATAGAAATATAAACTTGTACCTTTTGTCGGCATATCATTATATCCTTTCCACCTGTTATCAATTCAGCGGATACAAGGGTCATCCCAATCAAATTCCAATCTGCTTTTATCCACAACACAACCATTCGCTTATATCCGAGCCAAATATTATTTCAACTCGAGTTTCTTCTCGATTCCCAACTCTTAACTTGATTATCACATTACGCTTCAAATTTGAATCTCACAATCCAATTTGTCTTGATATCATTCTAATTCAATCTCAGTTACCACTATACTGGCTTTACTTTAATTCAATTTTGCTTTCACAAATTTATGTTAAATTTGTTTTTAATTCAAACAGTCTTTCCCTGAGAGTTTTTAAACAGTTTACTCTTTTCAAAATCAAATTTTCCTTTTGAACATGTCACTAAGCCCTTAATTAATATTTCATTAGTTAAATCACTTCTCTATTTCTTTATCAATATTTGTTAACCAAATATTTTCAATAACCATATTGGCTTTTTATGTTGTTTGGAAAACATTTCCGAATATCGCCTTCCTTTATTTTCTGAACTTTAGAAAATATATGCTATTTATAATTGGAAAATATTACAATTACTTATCTCTTTTCCGATCTCATTTATTTCTATACTTAGGAAATATTTATTATTCTATTTCCAAGTTTACACTTATTTGTGTTAAAACGGATGTTGTGTAAAACATCGTTACGACAACCCAAATACTATATTCAACTAACTCTTATTCAACATTGATCTTCGAGCCTGAAATCTTACTATTTATTTGTTAATAATGAAATCAATCAAGTTGGGTATAACTACCTCTCAGACCCTGACTGAATAACATTTATAACGTCAAAACAGATAAGACTACTTACTCGAATAATCAATACCATACAACTAATTCTTCACATTTAAACACGTATACGCTTCCCCTTTCTATTCTTACTAGATTTTATTCTTAGTCTTCCTTTTTGATTTTACTATTCTATTTCTAAGTTCGTTTCCTTATCGACTTATATATATATATATATATATATATATATATCGATACGTCGATTTCTAACTATCAAATTATCTTAAGAATATTCTAACTCCTTAAATTCCCAGAAAAAATCGCCATAACCTGCTTTGTACCGGGAGCATCGGGATATTTCAAATAGCCTCCCATGGCCCTCACCAATCCAAAAGAAAAAAGAAGCCAAGCAGCTAGCCGATACGGCGCATAAAATCTCATATATGAATTAAATACATGCTTTTTCGTCGAGCATTCTATTTATATACCTTCATACCTTATCCATACCTATCTCATGTATATTTATACCTGCCCAATCTATTTTAACTATACCTGATTGTTTTAACTCAATTCGTTAATTAATTTGTTAATTAGCTCTTTAGTCTATTTCACTTTTATATTTGAACATGACATGTTCAAATATATTTTAACTTGCTTATTAACTAATTTGAATCCAAATTTCAAATTTAAGTTCTATATTCGATTTCGAATATCCATTTACAAATCCAATTTACCTTTCAAAGTTCAATTTCTATTCAAATTTCATATCACTTCTATTATTCAAATCTATATATCAAATTCTATTATTCAAATTCTATATATCAAATTCTATTCAAATTCTATACATCAAATTCTATTCAAATTCTATATATCAAATTCTATATTATAAATCCCATTTTGAAATTCAATACAACTTGTCTTTCCCAAAACAAATTCAAAACAGTATCTTTGGTAGTAATTCGTCACTTACAACTCGAAAATGAATACTGATGATGCAGCTGTCATAATCGGAATCAATTTTCCAGCGATCGAAGTGAGTTCAATACTATAAAACCATTTTTAAACATTTCCACTTTTAAATTCATTTCAAAATATAATTCACACTGCTTGTAAAACAATTTAAAATCTCCCAGGATCTTAAATTTTCCTTATTTTTAATCCAAATCCATTTACAAACACTTATCCAATTTTCCAGAATTTTAATTCAATTTCTGGTTTAAATTTCAGATTTAACTCATCTGATTTCACGTATTTCACTTATATGAATTCTGATTGGTTATTTACATAACCATTTAATTTACAATCTTACTCGATTATAATAACAACCAATATATCCACTACATTATAATTTTTGATATATATATCTACTCTATATCAAGATATACCTTGGGTAAACTTATTTTAATTTACCCTCTTTTCAAAACATATCGTGTCGAGCCATCGTATTTGAGTGTTTATAAACTCCTACCGATACAGCGGATCAAACTGATTGACCAGAACTCATAAACAACTCAACCAATAAATCACCACAATATAAAACAAATTTTTATATCAATAACAAATACGTTCACTCGTATATATACACTCAACTCAATCTAGGGTGTTACAAACCCCATCTCTACTGAGTCACGCCACAGAGCCAAGGTAATTCTTAACTTAACCTTATGCTCTGATACCAACTGTAATGACCCGAAAATCCGGTCCAATTTGAGCTGACCAAAAACACAAGTCCAACCCCAAATTAAATTGAAAATCAGGAAATTTATAGAAAGAAATTAGAGGGTGAGGAAAGATAAGATAGAAACATAGAATAAAAGAAGAAGAAGAAGAACACAACATCAAAGTAACACGAATCTCATAGCGGAAAGAATAATGTAACAACCCGTATTTTTAAATAACATGTTATAACATAAACCAAGGCAGAATTAAATGATAGATTCTGAATCAAGGGAAACGGGCTAGGCCATTGCGTTCGTCTCGGAAAAATACGTGAAATAGAGTCTGAGTTTTCGAAAATCGGAGTCCGTATGACCAAGTTATGGCCCGTCAAAGTTTTCAGAAAATTTCAAGTTCAAAAACAGTTCAAATTTGAATTTAGAATTCAAATTCAGCCAAGCAGAATAGGCGGAAAAATTCCTACCACCCCCAAGTCGACTGGGGAGTCGACTTGGGAGTCGACACACCCCAGGTGGTGTCGACTACCCAGTCAACACCCCTGTCCACTTGGGTGGTCGGCCAGTTTGGCCTGGGTGCACCTGACTTGTTCCTCAAGACATGTTTGGAGGCTTGTGACGGATTTTAAAGGCTCAGATCTGAATTAGGGTTAATCCTATGGCCTAAACTGACCTAAACTTCTATAAAAGGACCCTAATACCTAGCCTAAATCATCATAAATCAATCCTACAACTAGATTATGCCAAAATGTTTAATCATGGCCTCCACCCTCTTGTCATAGCCTCCATCTTCATTCATATGAGAGTTTCTAAGCTTGTTTGAGAGTTTCTAAGTTTGATTCAAGGCCAAAGTTCAATATTTCTTCATTAAAACAAGGATCTTTCTTCATACAAATCAAAGGAGCCTCTTGTTTCTCAAGACAACTTGGAGCTTGTATTCATTTGGGGGTTTTAGAGTTGCTAGTGGCTTCGTCTCAATCTTATTTTATTTTATAAGTCTTCATAGCATTGTAAGCCCTATTCTACTCTTAGATTCTAACTATGAAGTTAAATATGACATGTTGCAAGTTTGAGTTTGGGCCTAAGTATGATTTGTGCTTTGATTCTATCATGTTATGCATAGATTTATTCTATGCATGTTTGTAAAGCTACCACCTTGACTTTGTGCATAGAAAGCTATGAGCTTTGATTTGAAATGTTGCATAAAGCAACATAGAAACTCTCATAAACCTTATGTTATCTTGCATATGATGTTATATACGAATCACTAGCTATCATCCTATGTCATTTATGACCATGTTTCACCTATTTTGCTAAAGTTGATATCATGCCTGTTTTGAGGCTTATAATATAATATGCAAGCTTATGGACACATTTGCCTCATATGCCACCATGTTTAACTTGTGGCCAAACCTTATTAGTTATGTCATGCTTCTAAAGTTCCCTCTTTGAGATCTATTTGCGTTTATGCGAACTTACATGCGATGGGGTTACGTTATGGGTAAACTAAAATGACATAAAATCATGACTTGAAAAATGACACGAAATATGACATGTGATCATGCTTGGAACATGAACATGAACTTGGACATGACTTCTATATACATTAGAATGGCCAACTCGAGGTTGGGTTGAGTTTGTAGCATAAATCTACCCGGAACCGACCGGCTTAACTAGTGGCTACAAGCAATAGGACCCAATGTGAGTAGTTGGTCATGTCGCACTTGAAACCCGAGGTTAGACTAAGTTGTGGTGTAAAGCTACCCGGACCCGCCCGGCTTAACTAGTAACCACAACAAGGTCTAATGTGAGAGGTTGGGTGCATTAAATTAATTAATGCCACATGATAGGGTTAAGTCATGGACCACTTGAATACTTAACCAATTAAACACGATGGGTTGATAGGGTTAAGTCATGAATCTTGGGTACACTTAACCAACTTGATACTTGATTGGATAGGGTTAACCACGCTTAACCCGTTAGAAACCCTAGTTACGTGGTCCTTTTCACCAGTAACCCTCTTGGTTGTATCATGATACCCTAGGGACTAGGCTAGGGTGGGGCACGATTACTGGGTTTACATGTAAGCGACCAAAATGACGGCTGAGTAGGTGCGCCGGTGTAGGTTCAGCCGGACTATGGTCGTGCACATAGTCCGGAGTTGAAAAAGCAGACACGGGCACCAGTAGGTTTAGACTGTGCATGCTTGATGTGTGTCCGTGGTTGGCACCTTAGGGCTTGATACACCCTAGGGTGGACCTAGCACAGTTTGACTACACTTCGTGATTGGGCCATATGACACCGACACTTGACGAGCTAGGCTTTTAGGGAGCCGATCGACTAGACCGTGTTGTTAGACCTTGATCTAGGTCATCTTGTGATATTGGGCCAAGATTGGGCCAAGGGATCATTTCTTGTTTATACTTGACATGGGTTAGAATACTAGTACACCTGGTGCAACTTAACCTTGTATATGTGATGCCACACTTGATCTATCTTGTTCACTTTTCACCATGCCAGTTATCACCCTATGTTTCATCTCTGCTTTACATGTCCAGTTAACTTTATTAGTTTTTATACTAATAGTAGGTAGGACTTACCAGTCTTTTTGACTGACCCGTTTTCTTTCGCCTCTTTCCTTCCGTTCCACCCCCCCCCCCCCCCCAGGTTTACAGGGTGGGAACACTGGTACCTAGCTTGGATCTTTAGCTGCTTTTCTGGATAGCTCATGTATGGTTTGGACTTGAACATGTTATGGCTTTATTCTACTTTGGGGATAGTTACTTTTTGTTGTTTCCAGTTTTCAGTTTATGTTTTCTAGACTTTGTTTTGTTGGGAAAATAATGACTCAGTACTTTGATGTAACTTAACTATGGTTTTGAAATGTTAGTTTTTACCCGCTGCTTTATTTACTCTGCTTTTACTTATATGTTCTGTCTTGTGATATCTGCATGCATGTTTACCTCGTTTAACGCCCCTCCAAAGCTAGTGTGCTTGCAAGAGTGACATTGGCGGAGGTGGGGCGTTACATTTGGTATCAGAGCATAAGGTTTACAAGATTTGAGCAAAAGGGTTTTTAAAACTTACCTTTTGGAAAACTATTTTCAAAACCAATTAAGTATTTTCCAAGAAAAGTCTAGTTTATTTTAAAAGGCTATTCCCCAAAAGCCATTAGCACTATCCTTTGCTTCCTCGTTCTAAATCTATCTTTTCTTTTTTCAGCATGGCCGATCTTAACCTTCCCGAGGGAGTAACCATACCCGGATGGTTCCGGAGGTACTTGGAAGCTAGGGCCAACGATGCGGGCCCAGCAAACACTCCCACCGTAACTGAGGTTCCTTCTCCTCCTCCTCAGCATCCACAAGCAGATTTCGCTAAGGTTTGCAAAGACTTTAAGGCGATGGGTGGCAAGAATTTTATTGGGACGGAGACTTTTGTTGAGGCGCGAAATTGGTTGAAAGAAACTGAAGATCTCTTCGCCATCTTTGATGTGGAAGACCGTAGAAAAGTTCTGTTGGCAGTATGGCTATTGAAAGAGGAAGCTGCTTATTGGTGGGAGGTCACCAATGCTACTAGGCCTATAGAGACTTGGGCCGACTTTAGGACAAGGTTTGGGCTTAAGTTTCTATCATCTGCTGAGGTGAATCTGCAATTGGAGAAGTTTATATCTTTGAAGCAAGGGGACATGACAGTGAGGGAGTATGTGAATAAGTTTAACCAGCTTGCTCGATTCGGTTTGGACATGGTTAATACTCCCCAGAAGAAGGCTTCACGCTTTCCACGAGGGTTGAATGAGCCATTACAAGGTTTAGCCATGTCTCATATACCCATGGGGGCCACTTTTGAAAGCCTAGTAGACATGGCATTGCTTCAGGGAGATGATAAGAATGGCAAGAAAGAAGTCAAGCCTAATGAGACTCAAACCAAGAAGACGGACTCCAAGTGGGGAGGCAATCAGAGCAACCAGAACAACAAGAACAACAAGGGTAACAAGGCCAAGGCAAGGGACACAAGGAAGTGCAACTACTGTGGGATCGTTGGACACATAGCCAAAGATTGTAGGAAGAAAAAGAGGAAGTTGGGCGAATGCTTCCATTGTGGAGAGACTGGACACTATAGCAAAGATTGCCCCAAGAAGCAAGGACAAGGGCAAGGGCAGACTCAGCGTGCAGGACCTTCTGGAGGGCAAGTGCATGCTCTCAACACTGTTCCAGTTTCGGACCGAGGTAGTATTTCGGTAGAAAGTCTTGTTTACATTTCTGATTTTCCTGTTCGCACTTTATTTGATTCTGGAGCATCGCATACTTTTATTTCATCTGACATTGTTGAAAGTTTGCACCTAAGTACTAGTCTTGTTGAGGATCCCGTTAGTGTTTCAAATCCAATTGGGGGTTCCGCCCATTTATCTATGATTTGTATGGATTTGAGGATTTCTATCTTGACCGTAGAATTCACGTGTAATGCTTACGTTCTCGGGTTCACGGGATACGGGTTGATTTTGGGCATGGATTGGTTGTCCAGTTATGGAGCCATTCTCGATTGTGAGCATAGGGTGGTGAGGCTCATGACTCGCCTCGGTAATACCGTAGAGATTTCTTGCAACCCGCTGGATCCCGTCATGTTATGTTATCTTGAATCTCTTGACTCGTCCATCGATGATCTGCAATCTGTAAGGGTGGTCCGAGAATATCCTGATGTCTTTGAAGAGGTTAAGGGGTTACCCCCTAAACGAGAGATAGATTTCCGCATTTATCTTGTTGATAATGCCAAGCCAGTTTCATTGCCCGTTAGGCACATGGCCCAGCGAGAAAGAAGAGAGCTCAGTAAGCAAACCAAGGAGTTGCTTGAGAAGAATTTTATTAGGCGAAGCATTTCTGAATGGGGTGCTCCTGTGGTGTTCGCTACTAAGGCGGATGGTTCGCTTCGTCTATGTGTTGATTATCGAGAGTTGAACAAGCTGACAAAGAAGAATAGGCACCCGTTACCGAGGATTGATGACCTCTTTGACCAGCTTGTTGGTGCTTCTGTTTTCTCCCAGCTCGATCTAGCCACCGGATTTCATCAGCTTAGAGTGGCTGAGGATAGTATTGATAAGGCTGCGTTTAGGACTCCAGATGGATTTTTGAATAGCTTGTCATGCCATTCGGTTTGACTAATGCACCCGCCTACTTCGTAGATTTGATGAGTAGGGTGTTCAGGGAGTTCCTTAACAAGTTTGTGGTTGTCTTCGTGGATGATATTCTGATCTTCTCAAAGGATGAGGAAGAACATGCTAGACATCTCAAGGAAGTGATGGATACGCTTAGTGCTCATTAGTTGAAAGCCAAGTTCTCCAAATGCCATTTTTGGAGAAAGGAAGTTCGGTTTCTTGGACATATAGTTTCTAAGCAAGGCATAGCGGTGGATCCAGCGAAAGTGGTTGCGGTTCAAGACTGGAAGACTCCTAGGAATGCAACCAAAGTAAGAAGATTTCTAGGTCTGGCAGGCTACTATAGGAAGTTCATCAGGGACTTCGCTAAGATTTCAGCCCCTCTTACTAAGTTGACAAAGAAGAACTTAGTCTTTGCATGGGACTTAGAGTGTGAGCTTGCTTTTCAAAGGCTCAAGAGGGCCCTTACTACAGCTCCAGTTTTGGCATTACTCGATGGCGGTAAGATGTTTACCGTATACACCGATGCATATGGCATGGGGTTAGGTGATGTTCTGATGCAAGAAGGAAGAGTGATATGTTATGGGGGTAGGCAACTTAAAGTTCATGAGAAAAACTATCCCACTCATGATTTGGAGTTGGCGGCGATCGTCGTTGCACTCAAATCCTGGCGCCACTATATTCTAGGCAAAAGGTTTGAGTTATATACTGATCACAAGTCGCTCAAGTACCTCTTCTCGTAGAAAGATCTGAATCTAAGGCAGCAAAGGTGGATGGAATTCTTGGCATCGTATGACTTCGAGATAGCTTATACCCCTGGCAAGGGTAATGTTGTAGTAGATGCGCTAAGCAGAAGATGATTGACTTTGAGTCCCTTGTTTGTTGAGATGAAGAGCCTAGAGTTCTTGGCAACCTTTGATTTCACACCGGCTGTTGAGTCGATGGCTGGTTCGTTAGCATCCCTTGAGCTTAGACCTATACTTCTTGATCAAGTTGGGGCTTCACAGAAGGAAGACCCGCAGATAGTCGAGGTCATGGACAAGTTGATTCGTGGTGATACGTCTAGTCACCTTGCTAGATATACTATTGATGACAAGGGTTGGCTAAGGCGTGATGGAAGGCTATGCGTTCCACAAGTGGGAGACTTGGTGCATAAAGTTCTCGAAGAAGCGCATCACTCAAAGTTGACTATGCATCCTGGAGGAGATAAGATGTATAGGGATATGAAGCGCATTTTCTTTTGGGCTGGAATGAAGAAGGATGTGGCAGAGTATGTTTCAAAGTGCATGGTGTGCCAACAAGTGAAAGCCGAGTCGAAGAAACCCGGTGGGCTATTACATCCATTGGAGGTCCCGCAATGGAAGTGGGAAAGTATCTCTATGGATTTTGTGGATGGATTGCCTAGGTCAAGGAAAGGGAATACGAGCATATGGGTCATAGTTGACAGACTTACGAAGAGTGCTCATTTCATTCCAGTGAAGAGCAAGAGGACCGCATCATGGCTAGCATCCGTTTATCTTCGAGAGATAGTGCGATTGCATGGAGTTCCTTCTAGCATAGTTAGCGATCGTGACCCAATCTTCACTAGCCAGTTCTGGAATAGCTTGCAAGAAGCGATGGGTACGCGATTAAATCTAAGTACAGCCTATCACCCCCAGACGGATGGCCAAACCGAAAGGGTGAATAGAGTGCTAGAAGATCTTTTGAGGCTTTGTGTGCTTGACTTTGGTGGTACTTGGGAAGACCACCTTCCTCTTGTAGAGTTTGCTTATAATAATAGCTATCAAGCTAGCATAGGAATGGCACCATTTGAAGCTTTGTATGGGAGGCCGTGTAGGTCACCATCTTGTTGGTGGGATACAACGGATAGACTTATGCTTGGGCCCGATATGATACGGGACACCTCCGAGAAAGTTGAATTGGTGAGAAGACGGATAAAAACGGCCCAAGACAGGCAGAAATCCTATGCTGACAAGCGAAGGACATATTTGGAATTCGAAGTTGGAGATATGGTTTTCGTGAAGGTTTCTCCTTTGCGTAATGTGGTTCGTTTTGGAGCAGTTGGGAAGCGGGCACCAAGGTTCGTAGGACCCTTCCCTATCATAGAGAGAATTGGGAAGATGGCTTATAAGGTGGAATTGCCCGAGAAGCTGGCCGGAGTGCATAATGTCTTTCATGTCTCGCATCTCCGAAAGTGCCTACATGAGTCCGCTGAGGTGGTTGAACCTAGCATTCTTGAAGACGTGGAGATAGAGAAAGAGGCAACCTTGAGGAGGGCACCGATTCGTATCTTGGGAATGAAGATCAAGAAGCTAAGAAATCGAGAAGTCAAGTTAGTAAAGGTCCAGTGGAGTGAAGCCGATGAAGATGCAACTTGGGAAACCGAGGAGAAGATGCGTGGGCTTTATCCATTTCTTTTTGAGGGTACATTCTCATTCTCTTTTCCTAGTTAGCATATCTTTCTTTTGCTATCCATGTTTATCTTGTTATCTCGTTAACCTTGTCATGAGAACCTTAGGTAGAAACCCTTTGGATGAAACATGTATTTGAAACATGTTATGCTTGATGTTTGCAAGTGGTTGCAAGTGTTTTCAAGTGGATACTCGTGGATGCATGATACACATTAGGCACTAAGATCGGCTCACACACTTTCATATTGCATATGCATGAGTGCTTATATTTATTCATGGCTGAAACTTGTTATGCTATCACGTGGATGTTGCATATGGATGAATGTTATGTGCACTCATATATAGATTATGAATTATGTTAGGAATTTACATACATATGGACTCATTTCACTAAATTACTTTGCATTAAGGAGGTTTACTGAATCAGTAACCGCCTGATTTTCGCATTAGATAAGTACATATACACACACCTTTGCATATGTTCATACAGAATTTAGAATCCTTTAAGGACAATGACTGCTCGTGGATGATGTTTTGAATAGATGGATAACGGATGGTAGGATACGTTCTTCCTAACTTGAAGATTTCAGGGACGAATTCCTTTAAGGAGGGGAGAATGTAACAACCCGTATTTTTAAATAACATGTTATAAGATAAACCAAGGCAGAATTAAATGATAGAATCTGAATCAAGGGAAACGGGCTAGGCCATTACGTTCGTCTCGGAAAAATACGCGAAATAGAGTCCGAGTTTTCGAAAATCGGAGTCCGTATGACCAAGTTATGGCCCGTCAAAGTTTTCAGAAAATTTCAAGTTCAAAAACAGTTCAAAATTGAATTTAGAATTCAAATTCAGCCAAGCAGAACAGGCGGGAAAAATTCCCGCCACCCCCAAGTCGAATGGGGAGTCGACTTGGGAGTCGACACACTCCAGGTGGTGTCGACTGCCCAGTCGACACCCCTGTCGACTTGGGTGGTCGGCCAGTTTGGCCTGGGTGCACCTGACTTGTTCCTCAAGACATGTTTGGAGGCTTGTGACGGATTTTAAAGGCTCAGATCTGAATTAGGGTTAATCCTATGGCCTAAACTAACCTAAACTTCTATAAAAGGACACTAATACCTAGCCTAAATCATCATAAATCAATCCTACAACTAGATTATGCCAAAATGTTTAATCATGGCCTCCACCCACTAGTCATAGCCTCCATCTTCATTCATATGAGAGTTTCTAAGCTTGTTTGAGAGTTTCTAAGTTTGATTCAAGGCCAAAATTCAATCTTTCTTCATTAAAACAAGGATCTTTCTTCATACAAATCAAAGGAGCCTCTTGTTTCTCAAGACAACTTGGAGCTTGTATTCATTTGGGGGTTTTAGAGTAGCTAGTGGCTTCGTCTCAATCTTATTTTATTTTATAAGTCTTCGTAGCATTGTAAGCCCTATTCTACTCTTAGATTCTAACTATGAAGTTAAATATGACATGTTGCAAGTTTGAGTTTGGGCCTAAGTATGATTTATGCTTTGATTCTATCATGTTATGCGTAGATTTATTCTATGCATGTTTGTAAAGCTACCACCTTGACTTTGTGCATAGAAAGCTATGAGCTTTGATTTGAAATGTTGCATAAAGCAACATAGAAACTCTCATAACCCTTATGTTATCTTGCATATGATGTTATATGCGAATCACTAGCTATCATCCTATGTCATTTATGACCATGTTTCACCTATTTTGCTAAAGTTGATATCATGCATGTTTTGAGGCTTATAATGTAATATGCAAGCTTATGGACACATTTGCCTCATATGCCACCATGTTTAACTTGTGTCCAAACCTCATTAGTTATGTCATGCTTCTAAAGTTCCCTCTTTGAGATCTATTTGCGTTTATGCGAACTTACATGCGATGGGGTTACGTTATGGGTAAACTAAAATGACATAAAATCATGACTTGAAAAATGACATGAAATATGACATGTGATCATGCTTGGAACATGAACATGAACTTGGACATGACTTCTAGAAAACATGAGAATGGCCAACTCGAGGTTGGGTTGAGTTTGTAGCATAAATCTACCCGGAACCGACCGGCTTAACTAGTGGCTACAAGCAATAGGACCCAATGTGAGTAGTTGGTCATGTCGCACTTGAAACCCGAGGTTAGACTAAGTTATGGTGTAAAGCTACCCGGACCCGCCCGGGTTAACTAGTAACCACAACAAGGTCTAATGTGAGAGGTTGGGTGCATTAAATTAATTAATGCCACATGATAGGGTTAAGTCATGGACCACTTGAATACTTAACCAATTAAACACGATGGGTTGATAAGGTTAAGTCATGAACCTTGGGTACACTTAACCAACTTGATACTTGATTGGATAGGTTAACCACGCTTAACCCGTTAGAAACCCTAGTTACGTGGTCCTTTTCACCAGTAACCCTCTTGGTTGTATCACGATACCCTAGGGACTAGGCTAGGGTGGGGCACGATTACTGGGTTGACATGTAAGCGACCAAAATGACGGCTGAGTAGGTGCGCCGGTGTAGGTTTAGGCGGACTATGGTCGTGCACATAATCCGGAGTTGAAAAAGCAGACACGGGCACCAGTAGGTTTAGACTGTGCGTGCTTGATGTGTGTCCGTGGTTGGCACCCTAGGGCTTGATACACCCTAGGGTGGACCTAGCACAGTTTGACTACACTTCGTGATTGGGCCGTATGACACCGACACTTGACGAGTTAGGCTTTTAGGGAGCCGATCGACTAGACCGTGTTATTGGACCTTAATCTAGGTCATCTCGTGATATTGGGCCAAGATTAGGCCAAGGGATCATTTCTTGTTTATACTTGACATGGGTTAGAATACTAGTACACCTGGTGCAACTTAACCTTGTATATGCGATGCCACACTTGATCTATCTTGTTCACTTTTCACCATGCCAGTTATCACCCTATGTTTCATCTCTGCTTTACATGTCCAGTTAACTTTATTAGTTTTTATACTAATAGTAGGTAGGACTTACCATTCTTTTTGACTGACCCGTTTTCTTTCGCCTCTTTTCTTCCGTTCTGCCCCCCCCCCCCCCCCAGGTTTACAGGGTGGGAACACTGGTACCTAGCTTGGATCTTTAGCTGCTTTTCTGGATAGCTCATGTACGGTTTGGACTTGAGCATGCTATGGCTTTATTCTACTTTGGGGATAGTTACTTTATGTTGTTTCCAGTTTTCAGTTTATGTTTTCTAGACTTTGTTTTGTTGGGAAAATAATGACTCAGTACTTTGATGTAACTTGACTATGGTTTTGAAATGTAAGTATTTACCCGCTGCTTTATTTACTCTGCTTTTACTTATATGTTCTGTCTTGTGATATCTGCATGCATGTTTACCTCATTTAACGCCCCTCCAAAGCTAGTGTGCTTGCAAGAGTGACATTGGCGGAGGTGGGGCGTTACAAATAACATATAATATATATAACATAACTTGAAATATACATCTGTACTGGAATATACATATCATTATCAAAGTACAGCACTTATAACACAGCGGAAATAACTATAGCTATATAATCCTGAAGCCTCCTGCTCCGAGCTCTTCCAGTATATCTGTAAATCCCGACTACTTGACTGCCCGTACAAATTTAGGCACCCAAGAGTTTAGGGAAACAAACAAAATAAACTCCGGGTTAGTCATGGAACTGGTATGAGTAAAACAGTTTGAACAAGTAAATGATATCTCATAAGACCACGCCGTATACGGGTTTTTCCCTTATGAGAATCCAAATTATCTTTATATCAAAAACCTTTTGATATTATAATAATGTCTATCAACCACAATATAATAATCATCTAGCAGAAACGCTTTCATCTCACGTTCTACATATATAGTATACAATCAAAACTGCAAGCACGTATTGGGTAATGGATTTCCAACTATGACAAGGTATGGAACCACGTTTCACTAGTGTACCTCTAGAAAGGAATACACTGGGTTCAACAAGAACATCTTGCAACCCGGCCACACATGACCGACCACTCATTTCGCTTGAGTGTATCGAATGTATATTACCAACGGTTGGGATCAGCAACCGTTTCCTGAATGGGACAACATCAACAATAGATTTTTAGAAGTAAATGAAACTCTAGATCAGGTGATTATACACCCTACTTCGGAGCGATCGACTTAGCCATGCTGCCTGCCCGATTTCTGTCATTTACCGGATGTGAAGCGAGAAGCTACGCTTTATCATCACATCAGATTCACTTTGAATGCCACATCGTCAAATCCATCAGATCACCGATTGATGCCCTCAACAATACATTATGTGTTAGCTAAAAGAAGTTTCCTTCTCCGCTTCCACTCTTGGTACGGTTGGAGAAATCAATATACGTGATCGTCTGGAAATACTCTGTCAGACATTCATCCATATAAGTCATCCAGGAACAGGATGAACCGAAGGCACTATTCTATAAACAGGATAGCCCTTGCATAACTCCGTCTTCAATTTTCTTTGTCATATATGATTCGCAACGCTTATGCCAATACAGAGTGGTTCTTTGGATAATAATCCAACCGGTCTCTCCATATTAACAACGTTAAAATGGTCAAAACTTCGATAGTCTGTGATTTAACTATCGAAGAAAAACACGTGTGCAAACAATGATATTATTTCCAGATGGAAATTCTATCGATCAAACATCATTTAACATTTATCTCCTTAGTTCATTTTTCATCTCCTGTTTCCCTATGTTCAACATTTCTTATTTTCTAAATTTAGAAAATATATGTTATTACCCTTGGAAAACATTTCCATTTCTTGTTTTCTATAACAGAAAACATTTCTAGTTCTTATTTGGAAAACATTTCAAAACTCCTTCATTGGACTTAGAAAGATGTTTAGATAAAACATTGTTATGCCAACTCAAACCATTTGGCTTATTAAATAAATTCCTTTAACCCACCTTCACTATCGAACCTTAACCATTCCTTAGTTAAAAATGAAGTCAATCAAGTTGGGTAATACTACCTCTCAGACCTTAACTGAACAACGTTTCTAACCTTGAAATAGACAAAGTTCACCTTTTAATTCTTTAACAACTTCCTTACGTAACTCTCCTTCGAATTATCTCTTATTCGATAATTCTATTCAATTTACTCTATTTGATTAACCCTTATCAATTAACTCTATTGGACTAACGCTATTGATTTACTCGTTTCACTTAACTCCTTTCGAATAAACTATATTTGATAACTCCTTTTACTTTATTTGAATCACTAATATTGTAACAACCCGGAAATGCGAGCCAATTAAATTTTTTTTTTTGGCAATTTTAATGAATGTTGAATATTTAAAATGGGTTATTTTAAATAATAATGACGAAAATTTATTTTGAATAGAATTATAACATATATATATTTATATACGTCATCGTTAGAATATAAATATTTATTTTAAATTATAAAAGGAATCGGAAATGGCGCGGTAATTCGATAATTCGATTTCAAACTTCAATTGAACATACCGGGTGCAAAACAAACCGGATTTTAACGAAACCAAAAATAATAGGATCTATTTGAGAATATCTTCCCAACGAATCTGAACAATCGAAATTTCATTGCGGGAATCAAAAGTTATGTCCAAATGAATTTTCAGAATAGTCGCTATGGAATTCAAGCCCTTAAAAATAGCCATTTTGCAAACGACCTCGGATTTCGACGAAACCACTTTTGTTGGATCCGTGATGTCAAGTTATTTCTAGGTTTCAAATTTTGTAATTATTCGAATCAATATGTGAGCGTGGCAAAGGAAAACGCGTTTGACCAGTTTCAGTTGATTTTAATCGACTGGAAAATGGCAATTTCTCCAACGGTCTCAGAATTCGATGAAATTAGTTTTGTTAGGACCGTATCGTCAATACGAAGCCAGAAAATATTTTTCTGGAATTTTTCGAGTTAATATGTGATCCCGGTAATTAGAAATGTATGTTTAAAATTCAATATAATGATATAAATGTAAATTTGACGAAAACAGATCGAAACGATCGAATCAGCTTACGGTACATATCCCATTGTGTTCGGAATGGGAGTAATTAGCTAAGGACGACAGTTAGTGGGTTCGATTTCGAGTCGAGAACAAAAAATTGCTTTTTGAAATTAAGTAATTAAATAAAAAAACCTTCTCTCTTATACCCTCCAGGCCCACCCCACCCCGTCAGTTGGTTTTAATCGAAAAAAAAAGGAGAAAGCGACAGGGGGGCGGAGCGCCGCCCCACCATCCATTGCGCCGCCAAGGGAGGACCACCGCCGCCGAGCTACCCCCCCTCTTCCTCGATCGACGCGAGCTACCCCCCCTTTTTTCCTCGATCGACGCAAGCACACGCCACCAGCCAACGACCGCCACACCCATACCGACCTCGCCCTCCGCCTGCGCCACCTCAGCGAGCCGCCCTGACCTCCCTCTCCCCTTTTCTGATGTAAGCCGCCCTCCCTACCTCCCTAATCCGCCTCTCCTCTCTCCCGGTTGGAAATCCCAGCGTCCGAGACCGCCAAATCCCTCCTTTTCTGTTGATCGATGTAAGTAAATTCCACTTTGATTTTGGTTCCAGATTTATAATGATCTAACATGATAAAAATCCAATTTTTATATATAAAATCGCTACATAAAAATTTGTTTCTTACTTAGATGATAGCTAGAAGATAATATGGGTTTTTGTATATACTTTAGTGTAGAAAAGGGGAGATTTTTAATGAGATTAGATTCTTAGATTTAGAAAGGAATGATTTTTATAAGGTAGAAGTATTGAAAATATGATTTTTATATAATAGAGGATATAAAAATTTGACCTTTATATATGTAGCGAAATAAAAATATGATTTTTATTAAATATATAGTGAAGTAAAAATGTGATTTTTATAGCAAAGCTATAAAAATTCGATCTTTATATATAAAGTAGAAGTATAAAAATATACATAGTAGGAATAAAAATATGATTCTTATTATATGTGTGTGGAAATAAAAATGTGATTTTTATAGCGTTGAAATAAAATTTCGATCTTTATATAAGAAGTAGAAATATAAAAATATATTTTTCATATAAAAATAAGTGTTGTAAAAATATATGAAATAAAAATATGATTATTATTTATTGAATGAAGCAATAAAAATATAATTTTTATTTGAACAGCGTGAAAAGAACTGCATTGGAATTTCAAAGGAATCCTGACGGTTCTGCAGTTCAAAAGCAAAGCACGGCGGAGTGGATCCCTCGGTGAGAACTTCTCACTTTAACTTTTCTTTTCTAGTTATATAAAGATATACTAGGATGCAGACGGTGTTTAGTAGCACCCGACACCATCGTCAACAGACCATGGACTTGTTTGTTTGGTTGTGCAGTTGGTTTGATTATTTGATTTGAATTTGATTGTTTGGTGAAATGGAATGGATTTGATTGATATGTGTATGGCATGGGCCATTATTAGATCGGGATAAGGCTAGGCCTTGTCCCGTTTCTAGTATCGTGTCGTTATGCCGCCGAAATTTTCTAAAATAAGTTAGAAAAATAAAGATATCATTGTATTTAATAAATGAACTGAATAGAATATTCATAGGTTGAATAAAATAATTTGGTCGTTAAAAATATAATTTTTAACGTGAATGTGAATAAATAAATATTCATTTACAAATCGGACGGTTTGTTTATGTACACCTATTTGAAGGACATTGATTGGAACGATAAATTTTACACATCGCCCAACTGCACAAAAATCTGTGTTTGTTGATTTGAAACCCCACACGGGTATTGGGATAATATATGAAATACACTAATCCCAATAATTAGTTGTATGTCGATCGATTGATTGACAGGCTGTTATAAGCGTTAGATATCTATATTTGATGCTTATACAGAGTAGTGCACTTTGGATGATGGTTGATTGGTTATCGTTGCTATTATATACATGTGTTGTTTGGAATCCATATAATTAACTTTGTATGGTAATAGATTGGGCCTCATTCCAATATAGAAAATAAAGAATATTATAAGATAAAGGTTCATGTGTTGACCGTACTCATCCGTTGAGATTAGTCATGTGTTGAACGAAATATTTTAACAATAAAATTTACATCTTTATCATATATAAAATTAGAAACTAACTGGAAAATAGATAAGATGAGTGGTCTCCTGGATATTGATCTGATGTTGGTTTCGGCCTTCGGGGTTAATATTCAGGGAATCGTTCTCTTACTAATTTACGGTTGGAGTCTGATTTGAAATCAAACGATAGATACCTTAATTTTTATAAAATATATTAAATAACAAAAATAGTCACACGTGGACAGTACTCATTCGTTGAGATTAGTCATGTGTTGACAAAAATATAGATTCATGTATTGAATAGGATAAATATTCATTTGTTGAATAGAATAACGAAGTTATTGAAAAATATAAAGTCGTGTTGATTAGAGATGCGCTATTTTGACGCGAAAGATATTTATATCGATTATATTCGTTTTTATAATGAATATTGAAAAGAGATAAAAATCAAAATTGAATTGAATAGAAAACGAATTTGAATTGAATTGAATTCAATTGAAAACGAACTGAAATAGAATTGAAATCGAATTTGAATTGAAATCAAATAGAAATGAAGGTAAAACGAATTTATAAGAAAAATTCCATTTTGATTTGAATTTGAAATGGAAGTTGAAATTGTTTCGAAACGAATTTAAAACGATTTATAAAATACATTTTAAAAGGGAAATCGACGAAATATATTATATATATATATATAATATAATGGCCTGAATAGAACGCGCCGCGTCGCGGCAGTTCGTGAATTTCGACCATTTATTTCGAACGGACATTACGGGAGATCCGACCGTCGGATTCTCCTAAAACTGGAACCGTTGGGTTCGTATCGAAAAGAGCTTTCTAACGAATATTAGAAATTTGAAATCTAATGGTTGGATTTGGAGATACGTCCAAATCAAATTTGGAAAAGGTCGTTGTAAGTGCAGTTCGATGGCCGCTGTTGGAAATCGACTGTATGGGCCTTGATAAAATTATTAAAAATAACAATAATTTGTGTAAAATCATAAGAAACGATTTGGGAAAAATTGGGATGAAAAACTCCATATTTGAAAAGATAAAAATAGATTTTTATCGAAATGAACTAGTTTTGAACTAAATTTAAAACCCAATTATTTTTGAATAAATAAATTGGATTTAAAAGGGGTTTTAAATAATCGGAATTTCTAATACATTTGATTGGAATTGAATTAGAATTGATTTGTGGGTTTATCGGGAACGGTATTTTAAATAACACTTGTTCTTTAACCCGATAATAAATAGAATGTGATTTGGGTTTATCGTGAACTGTGTTTTAAATGACATTAGTTCTTTAACCCAGTAAAGGGAGTTTTAATGAATCTGCAATTGGATTGAAATGTGAATTGATAATTTAAATTATCAAATTTGGAAAGTGAGCAAGAATGGAGTATCACCTGTTTTTCTCCAAAGCGATAGTCAAATCTTTAATTAGATTTGAACGTGAAATGGTAATTAAATTTACCGATAACACTGTGGTGTTAGATATGGAGTATTACCAGTTTTGCTTCATGGGATGAATAGGTTGGGAGGGGGAAATAAAATAAAATAATTACTTCAGTGTGGTTCTCTAATCCCGACTAGTTTGGAAAACCATAATTCGGTTTGAAATGACATCCAATGGAAGATTAAAGAATAAATTTTAAAGAATTTATCTTTGATAAAATTTATGGGGGCCTTTCCCTAAGAATTGAAATCTAGAAACTAGCTGTAGGTTAGTTAAGAAGAATGGTTTCCTGGGTATTGATCTGATGTTGGTTTCGGCCTTCGGGGTTAATATTTGGGAAATTGCTCTCTTAATGATTTACGGTTAGTGACTAATGAATTGGAATGAGGCGTATGTTGTGTTTGTGTAACATTTGTTAATAATATACGCGGGTTGTTCGGAAAGGCCGGGTTTATACCCATTCTGAATAACCGATTCAACAATAAGTCGAAGATGATGACGGTGGTCGAAGACCGGAAGTCTTCACATCGTTTGGGTGATTACTGATGATCTTGATTGGGCTGTACACCCAAGATGAGGGAATCAGTTGGTGGTCGTCTAGACGTACTTGGAGATCGATGGATATGCGAGGAATGTGCCTCCGGTTTCGTTCAGACCCAGAACGAACTTGTAAATGGACTGTGTGTCTGACATTGGATTTTATTCTGTGTTGATTGATCTCCATTAAATATACATCTGTTTATCGGCGGAGAATTTATTCTCTTGCTTAACGCCCTTCTCTGAGACATACGAGCTCAGAGGTTGTATATCGATGGACATCAGTCGCATGGCATGAATTGCCTGTGTGGCACGCCTAAGTGGCAATTGATCAAGGCTTCTATTGAAAAGCAAAGTCTTGTGGTTGATGATCAAAGCACGATCTACGTGGCAGTTTTGTGTATAACGTGAATTAGCGAGCCTCACACCTCGGTATAAGTCAAAAATGGGATAGTGACTGTGGGGAGAGCACGACGTTTCTTTCTAGCTTTGGTGGTGTCAGTGACTTACCAGCCCTGACATTTATATACTTTTCACCTATGTGGTTGTCGGATGAGGCGCCTCGATTTTAGGTCTGTGAGGACCAGGAAACGTGTGTTCAGGAATAATTAATTCTCAAACGTAAGAGAGGACCAGCCCTGAAGAACCAGGGGTTACCCAGAGTGTGTAGTCCCGAGGCATTTGCTAGAGTGTCTCGAAGCGGAGAGGAGCTTGCCCCTTGCCTCGACTCATGACGGAAATCCAATTTCCAATACGAGATATTGCAGTTTTAATTGTAGAACTAGTATGGCGACTGTTGTATATAACGGTGTTGTATACACAATTATATGATTTTTGTTTGATGATAACAACCAAATAAATAATATTATTAATGTGTTTGAAATCGTACTGTTTTTCTACATCACATACAGGAATATTTTATTTATATTTAAATAGAATACGACTGTATAGATATTCATATTTTCCTACAGTATTTTATTTAAAATTAAATACAATATTTCAAACATTCAAACAGTACATCTATTTTAACTCCACTATTTAATCACTTCACATATTTGTACTTATAAATAAACAGAATAGAATAGACAAGTCTGTTTGACAATAATGAAATAATATTTTTATTTTCAAACAGATTTTGTTTATTACAAATAATCAGTACAATCACTTTTTCATATACATTAGCTCCTCACTATAACGCTCATACATTCAATCAGTTTGCATTTCATATATACAATTTCGTTTACACAGATTCTTGTATGTTTACACAGACACACTGACACTCTTCTTATTTTCACTGTCTTCTGTCTTTTATCTTTTGTCTTCACAACTTTCTGCTTTCAGTCCAGTCTTCATACCTGTCATATACAGAAACACACACACAGTACACTGCAATAGAAATAAAAACTGAATACATGCAGATTTGAATTTTATTTTTGAAATTTTATTTTCCTCAGTTTTCTGGTGTGTTTCTCATCATTTTTCATGAGTTGATCTGATCTGTGTCTAGCTAGTTTGTATATGTACAGGGACAGAAAATAATACTGAATGGCTGCATATACACACGTGTATATATACACGTGTGCACTGCCTCGCCAATTCAGTGTGCAACTGAGGAGTACCCGCGTGGACCATCTCGACTCAGTGCACAGTCAACAGTGGGAAAATCAAATACAAGGGACAGCTCAGACAAAATGACAAAGCAGCATGAAGTTCAAAAACAACTCAAGTGTAAGTGGAGATTCATGCATGTGTTCAACAACAAGTTCAATGCATGTGTGCACATTAAAATGATCAGTAAGTGCATATGAGTATGGTCAAGCTATTTCAAGTGTCGAACAGTAATGAAAAGTGGTCGAACTAAATTGGCAGTACACAACTTTTTTTAGCATGGTGGTACAAGTGTTCATAGCACATACACATGCACAAGATCAAAGCAGTGTGGCACAACATGGCATGAAGCAGCATATAGATGAACAAGTGCAAAATCAGTTCAAGTTCAGGAGCAACAAGCTAATGGTTCAGCAATTGAGCAGTTCAATAGGAGCATTCAGTGTTCAAGTTCAGGAGCAACGAGCTTTGAAAACGTTTTATGGGAAAGGTTTAATTGGTATGAAATTTTTCAAAAATCAATTTATTTAAATTACACAATATATTTCATGGATGATACTGCATGGATGTGAATACATAAAACATGAAAATAAGTTTAGCAGTACAAACTGAAATGAGACATGCAAATCTGGGCAACAGGCAGAGTATCAAATTCAAGGTCAAAGCAGTTTTAATATGGTCAATAATTCCAAGGTAGTTCAAAATCAATTCAGGTCAGTGAATTCCAGAATTTGTAGTCTGGATTTAAGGAATGCAATCAGAAATGCAGAGAAACAAGAGATCTTGTTGGGGCAAAATATCAAATTCATGTTTCTGATTTCAGAAATAAAACAGCTCAGGAAATTGCATATATGGCATATTCAACAAAATTTTGAATACATATAAGGCAAAACTTCTTTCCAGAAATGAACAATATTAAGCAAGGGAATAAGTGTTCTTGGCAAGTGATTAATCGTTTGCAGAAATCAACCATAAATGATCTTTTCTATGGAAATCACGCAAGCTTTTTTTAGGGAGCCAAAAGAGGAATTCTTGGCAACAATAATACAGAAATTCAAAAGGGGCAACAGATCATTATTCACACAAGGGGCCACAATAATATCCTCTCAAGATTTAATCAATTCAAGGCAACAAAAGGCAAATTTCAATTCGAGAATTTCAAAAGCCGGGAAACCAACTCAAATCAAGCCAAGTCACGTTATTGAAATCAGAGTAAAGTTAGGGTTTTTCTATAACCCTATATTAGCACACCCATATCATCATCGGCAAGATATCGAAAACCAACGAGACAATTCAAATAGAAAATCGAAGGAATCATTTCAGAAAACTCACAATTTCGATCGAGCCAGAGAGCAATCCCAAATCGAACGAGCAAAGCAATCGAAGAATCAAGCATCCATTGATTCGAAGGCGTCAGAGAAACAAATTCGATCAATCCAACAGCACAATTTGGGGAAGACTCAAAAACCCTAGTTTCAATTTCTTATTCCAGCCGCCATTTAATTTTCCAGAGACAAAGGAGATCGGAAGAGAAAATGGATAATGGGTCGGCCAAGTTTTAAACAAAAGGGCATAGTTTGTTTTTTAAATTAAAAAGGGGATGACCCTTTTAATTTAACTCCTAGGTTTTTCTAGTTTATTCTTGTTTTGTTTTTGTTTTTAATTTTTGTTGTTTATCTGTAAAAACAAGCGAACAGTTCTAGGTCTGTAAAATCTAGGGGGATTCAGTCAGGGTGTTGACTGACAGTTGACAGTGTCTGTAAAATCTGAGTTACTGGTTACAGTGTCATAAACAGGGAAATCTGATCGAGTGGATATCGACCAGTCTTTGGCTTTGAGCATAGGGTTAGAATAGGAGCAGGGTTTGCGAGTGTACATGATTTTGTATGCGGGATCTGTTCTATCACCTAGTAGAAACCTTAGAAATGCAGCAGTAGGCAGGGTTTTGCCGAAGCTGGGTATATCTGTGTGTGATTTATTTTCTGCATTTTTGTTTCTGCTATATTTTGTAATATGTTTATTATTATATATCTCGTTAGATTTTTAATTCAGTTAAAAACTGTGATAAACCCTATTCACCCCCCCCCCCCTCTAGGGTTAATCTAGATCCAACAAGTGGTATCAGAGCAGGTATTCTGTTAACTCTAGAGTAATGGTGGTTCCTAGTTGTCAGTTGATAGAGAGTCAGTCCAGTTCATCTCCAACTATTTTTAACGGAACAGATTTTTCAAACTGGAAATCCAAAATGGAACTTTATCTAAAATCTGTTAATATTAAATATTGGGATGTTGTTATCAATGGATTTGATAGTGTAGATATTACTTTCAATACCCGTGCTATGAAAATTATATTTGATTATCTTAGTACTGAACAGTTTAATCTTATCTGCCATTGTTCATCTGCCCAGGAAATCTGGGATACTCTCAATACGAAGTATGGAAGATCTGACAACGGTAGCTCAAAACTCGAGAAAGTCAACTCAGATTCAGAGTTCTGTTTAACAGGATTTACAAATGAAACTTCAGATGAATCAGATGATGGAGAATCAACAAATACTGAAACAGAGAATTTCTCATATGAAGATCTGCTTTACATGTGTCTTGATTTAATGAAATCTGTTGATAAACTCCAAATGAAAAATAAGTCTCTGAAATCTAAGAATTTTGAGTTGACCAGCAAAATTGATGATTTGGAATCACAACTTGAATATGTTAAAAATTCCTCAAATTCAGTTTGCAAAAAATGTTTGAAATTGAAAACCAATCTTGTTCATCTCAATAAAAATATTCAAAAGTTTAAAGAAGAAATTTTAATCTTAAATGAGAACAAGACTGAGTTATCAAATTTAAATAACCTTCTGCAAAAGGAATTTGAAAATTTTAAAACAGATATATATTCCAAATTTGAAATTGCTGAAAATGAAAATTTGGTGAAAAGTGGTTTGGTTTTGAAAGAACTTGAAAATGAGATTGAAAAATCCAAGAATTTTGAATCTGAAAAACAAAAACGATTTGAACTTGAAATTTCCGAAAGCCAAGCCAAAATTAAATTGCTTGAAAATGAGAATTTGGTTTTGAAACAGTCCAATGCTGAACAGAAGATCGCTATAAATAATTGCTCAAATTTATTAAAAGAAAATAGTGATCTAAAATTCAAAATTCAATGATTGGAATCAACTTTGGATAAATTTTCTAATGGGAAAAAATCGTTGAATATGCTGTTACAAAACCAAGTTTCTATTGGAAATAAATCTGGTATTGGCTTTGGGAAAAATGATGTTTTTGGAAAACAAAATTCAAATGATTTGAAAAATCCCTCAAACTCTTTGGAAATAATTGTTTTGATAATTTGAACTTTGATAATTCCAAAGGATTTTTGAACCAAAAGCAAAATGTGAGTTTGTTTTGTAATAAACCATTTAAACATTCTTGGAACCAAAAAGGAAATAAAATGGGCTTCGTTAAGTTCAAACAGATTTGGGTTCCTAAGGGTACAAAGGTTAATTCTGATGGTTTGTTATACAAACAGGTTTGGGTACCAAAAGTGGTAAACATATTTCAGAGTGCTTTTACAAATTTTGTTAAACCACTTGGTTCACTCAACTGCTAGGTACCGGTGAAGGTTGAGGAACTGCTATGCTGAAAAGAGGTTGATTTCAAGCTGTTCTATTTTTCTGTATTCTTTACAGTTCCTTGGCCAAGATCTATTGAGTTAGAGATTCTGATTTACATTGAATTCTGGCATGATCTCTAAACTCAACTTTGTAAATATTTTCTATTTTTATTTTTCTTTGTTTATTTCTCCTTCTGTCCCTTCTGTCTATTTTTCTTTTTTGTTTTATGTTTTGTCACTGTCATATCATTGTAACTTCTTCTGGGCTTCATTAACTTCCAATTGTAGAACTCATATTTTCTGGAAATTCGCTTCAGTTGAATAGAACTCTGATGTTTTTAATTATTTCCAGATCTTGAATTTAATCCTGTAAATATCTGCAATTGTTTTGAAGTTTATGTTTCTCTGAATTCATAACAGTGTTGATGTATTCTTGTCATATCTTGAACACTGTTAATTAGAATTCTAAATTTTTGAAGATCTGAATATTTAGTGAAATTTCACACACCTCTGCTGTTTTGAGGTTTTCTAATTCCTTTTAGAAAGGCTTGAAATAATATACTCATTATAGCACACCAATATTCATCAGTTATGATTATTTCATTATTTTTCAGATTGGCTTGGATATATTGATTTATCTTGAGTCACAGTGATACATCTTGAATTTCACCTTTATTCATGATTATTATGGTCGAAGTTTGTTTGTTTGAAATCATCTGAAATTTTTGATATTATGAATCTCACACACCTCTTTAATTTAAAAATATCAATCTTGTGTGATGGATTCATTATATCTCAAAACCCGACATTGATTGAAGTGATTTCAAATAAATTTTCTGGATCATGAATATCCTTCAAATTAGATGTAAATGGTCTGAATATTCTTCATACCTGTCAAAAATGTTTGTGAAAATTCTTTTGGAAATATGGTCATAAATATCATTGTTATTTTATGATTATTTGATTTGAATATATATTTGTTTAAAATCATTTGAAATTATTGATTTATTGAATCTCACACATAATTTTGAATCTGAAATATAACCTTGTGTGATTGATTCGTTAAATACTAATACTTTCACATTTCTTCAAATGATTTAAAATAAAGTATATTTTTAATCTGGGATTATGGAATATTTTTTGTGACCATCATCTTGACTTGTTTGCTTGGAAACTATCTTTGTACTGCTCTGATACTGTTCTTAGATAACTGCTTATTTTTGATCTGTCTACCGCTCTGTGTTAAATTTATCTGCTTGGGCTTTAAATTTCTTTTGCCAGTGATATCACAGTTTGTCTCCAGTGTCATGTTAAAATCCTCATTAATAGAGACACCAAGTGGTATCAGAAGTGCCTTATACTTGTCTCACTCATTTGTACTTAGATTCTAATCTTCAACTTGTATAGATCTACACACTCTTTTTGCCTTGTACAAATTAATCCCTCTTATGTTGTATAGATCTTTCCAAATTCCTCTTGTAATTGATTTTCATTTTTAAAATTATTTAATGATTATTCATTCAGAAATTGAAATCAATATCCAAATTGAACTATATTTATATTTCATCAAAATTATTATCAGATTTTGAAATTGTGATGAATTGTGACTGCAGTATATTTCACAACAAGAAGGGAATTTTATTTGATTTTTTCATGATGGTTGAACATTTATTATAATATCTTTGAATTGGCAATTATTTCATGACCACCTCCTTTATCTAGCATCTTTCTGCCATCCATGATAAATCTATATTAATGTAGAGAGTTTGATATTTTTTAAAAATCATCTTGAATAAACAGTGAACATATTTGTGATGGAATTGTGGTTATGTTATTATTATTCAGAATTAGTGATAATTGAAAATTTTCAATAATCCCGGTACAGTCGAGCATATTTCATAATATGATTAATTTAGAAATTTATTTCACAGTACATCTCTGTACCTACCACATTTCTATCATCCATATTGGTTTTGTATACCGAGGATTGTTTCTTTTTTTTAAAGTTGAAAATAATAAATATAATTAATGCATAAGAGACGACCCCAAACCCCGTACTGACGGCGACAAGGGTAATCCGTGGAATATAACACAGAACGGATAATAGCAGAACAGAATTAAATAAATACACCAGATAATGAAAAATAGAATATACTGGATAAAAGTAACCATCAGAGTTACACAATATACAGGATCATACTTAGCAAAAAAATACAGTTTAGCTATACATATATGTTTACAGCGGAAACAAACAAAATATGTACAATAGGAGCTGAACAGCATAAAAAGAGATAAATGATAGGATCCATCTTCAGCTCCAGCTATCCAGAAAGAACCAGCTAAACCTGAATACAAGGTTGCCCATGTAGAAAAAGGGGGCACCCGAGTTTGAAAGTGAAACAAACTACGAGTCAGTCATGGGACTGGTATGAGAAATCTACTCAACGCATATATAATTTGGCTAATCACAGGACCATGCCACTTTCGTGGAACGGGTTTACTCCATTGGATTGCCAGTGCTTTAAAACAAATCTTTCTTTTAAACATCGCTATGCTTTTTATAAAAATGAAGCCGTTATAAGACTCAGTTCCCATCACACAATGCAACGCAAACCGGAGGATAGAGTTTTTACCTTTTAACGACCAAAATATGCTTGATACGAATAAAACAAAGACATTTGATATTATTGCTAGTGTTTATATGTTTGAAAACAATTTCAAATCATAACTATCAATCATAGACGGCATTAATGCCCCATACCACTATGTCGCCATATATAGGTATACAATCAAATTCGCACGATGTCGTATTTGGAAATTGGATTTCCGTCATGAAACAAGGCAAAAGATAGTCCTTACTGAATTCGAGACTGCCTAGCCCGAGCCTCAGGAACAGCCGCAACTGCCCCTTGGATCGTCAGGGCCGGTCCACCGATGTGGATTATTATTCCTGAACACTACGTCTCCCCGCCCTTTGGGGCGTAAACGAGCCAACGAATGACTCCATCGGACCCGGATCGTCCGATCAAACCGAGGCGCCTCGCAACAGCAACAACCACATAGGTGAAAAGTATATAAATGTCAGGGCTGGTAGGTCACTGACACCACCCTAGCTAGGAAGAAACGCAGGCCCTCCCTGATGTCCTCTCCCGTTTCTGGTTCATACCGGGGTGTGAGGCTCGCGAATTCACGTTATACACAAAGCTACGCCACACAGGCGGTGCTTTGATCATCACCACAAGACTTTGCTTTTCAACAGAAGCCCTGATCACTACATCTTAGCATGCCACACAGGCAATTCATGCCATGCGACTGATGTCTATCGATACACAACCTCTGAGCTCGTGCGTTTCAGAGAAGGGAGTTAAGAAAAAGAATAAATTCTCCGCCGCCATACAGATGTATATTTAATAGAGATCAATCAACACAGAATAAAATCCAATGTCAGACACATAGTCCATTTACAAGTCCGTTCTGGGTCTGAACGAAACCGGAGGCACTAAATACCTCACAAACCCATCGATCACCACGTACGTCTGGACGATCTCCACTCATTATCCATATTTCGGGATGCCTCCCAATCAGGACCTCGGTTACCATCCAAACGAGGTGAAGATCTTCGGTCTTCGACCACCGTCTTCTTCTTCGACTTTCAATCGGCGGTCAATTATTTGAAATGAGAATCAACTCGGCCTTTTCAAACAATTCACGTATATTTAGAATTTTAAATCAATTTATTTCAATGGTTAAATCATTCGACAACACCAATTTTGTTCTTTAATGTAATTTTCACACCAAACACATTCAACCATCAAATACAACATAAATTGAGCAAATTCAGTTTATTTCCATTCCATATTGTTTATGATATTTTATAACGATTTATCGCTATTTTTATTTATTTAAAAATAGCCAATTTATTCAAAACGACGCTTCGGGCTATAGCGCGGTCGTGGCGCTGTTTTTCTTCAGATTTGATTTACACATATCTAAAAATCTAACCGTTGGATCTTCACAAAATTTACATCATTAGAAAGTTCTTTTCAAAACGAATCCAACGGTTCCAGTTTCGGGAAATTCCGACGGTCAGATCTCCCGGTACAATCGTTTGAAGTTTCGATTTCAAAATACGAACTGCAGCGTCGTTATTCGATTAAATATAATTATATATATATATATATATATATAATCGTTTCTGGCGCTATTTTTCTTCAGATTTGATTTACACATATCTAAAAATCTAACTGTTGGATATTCACAAAATTTACATCATTAGAAAGGTCTTTTCAAAACGAATCCAACGGTTCCAGTTTCGGGAAATTCCGACGGTCGGATCTCCCGGTACAACCGTTTGAAGTTTCGATTTCAAAATATGAACTACAGTGTCATTATTCGATTAAATATAATTATATTTATATATATATAAATATATAATCATTTCTGGCGCTGTTTTTCTTCAGATTTGAATTAAACATTCCAGACAATCCAACCGTTGGATTTTTACAAGGTTGGTGCCGTTGGAAAGATATTTCCAAGGCGAACCCGATGGTTGCGGTTTCGGGAAAAATCCAATGGTCGGATTTCCCGTACTAGTTGTTTGAAATCTCGGTTTCTAAACGCGAACAGCACGGCCACGTTTCGTTTTAATTTTATTTATATTTATATATTTATATAAATATAGTTCATTCAACAATTTCAATATCGTTTTTACTTCAAATATTTCACTAACGCCTTAAAATTTTGGAAAATTTCGCCATAACCTCCTTTGTACGGGAGGGGCTGGGAAAATTCCCAAATAGCCACACGGGCGTCTCATGTCGAAAAGAAAAAGAAAAAGCCAAGCGGCTAGCCAACATGCTCATAAAATCATCACCCAAACAAAGCAGTAAATGTGTACCTATTTGTCGGGCACAAAATTTTATTCCTCTTCTCTAGCCACTTTGCTATAACATGTTCAATAAATATGCATGTACATATATACAGTTCTTATCGCTTATCATTTTCTACTCAACCTTTTATTTGATTCCATTTGGTTTAAAAACACCATTCATTCTAATGTTGCATGCATAGGTAAAAATCATATCATTAGCTAATTAATGAATATCTCGACTCATGCATATTTATTTGAACGAGTTGCTATTTTTAACACTTCACATTTCAACAATTCATGTGTATAATAAAAATGTGATTTTTATTTTAAAACAATTCATTTCAAAACACTATTATTTTATATAGTTTATATCGGGGATAAAAATAGGATTTTTATTGTAAAGCAATTTATTTTAAAACAAGGTCAATTTACATAGTTCACATAGATGATAAAAAGGTGATTTTTATATTTAAAACACGAATACCATTCAACATATGAATTTCTAATCAACGAATGAATATCGATTCAACACTTCAATGAATAAATATAGTTGCAGCAAATGAAAATAGTTCAAACACATGAATGTTATTCAAAATTTCAGCAGCATAACGGCAGGGTAGTTAAAACCGGGACCGTCCCTAGTACGGCTCCTCGCTCTACCTTAAAATCTCACGGTTTTTGACAATGGGGATCATGCATCTAGTTCGCACGCAGGCGGCATGTATATATTTATTTCATTTCCACAAACTAATCCTATGTGGTTTCAGCCAAATATTTCTCAACCACAAACGGGTATTTTTCAACCACAATCAATCAATATCAACCACAAACAATCCCAAACAACCATTCGCTATCAATCAATTTTCACACCAATCACAACCAATAAATATCGTCCATGGTTTGTGGACGAGAGGCGTATGTATATATATATATATAGCAATTCACTTTTTTTCGACACATATATAATTTTTACAACGCATATATATAACTTATACATCAAACGTACAACTTATACAATGCTTATACAAGAGGTGTACAACGCTTATATAACTCATACATCGACTATATAATTTATACATCGTCGTTTTCCATATCGTTTATAAATTAGAAATCTCACAATGGGTTCCACTCCACCAAAAATAGCAGAAGGCTCAGAAAAATATGCGGTCTCTTCTAAAATGTAGAAGGTATCCACACGGTCACGATGTTTCCTGTTTCATCGAATTTCGTTAACATAGAAAAAAGATATGATTTTTCAAAGTTTGCAACGGTTTTAAACTGTTAAAATCAGTTTTAAATTAAAACAGCCGATACCTTTCAGAACTGTTCGAAACTAGGTTTCGATTTTTCGATCAATCCGTGCAATGGTTCCACGATCGGGTTGCGCAGGGTCGAAGAGCTACGTGAGGCGCACATGCACCAGGAAGGGGGGTCAACTCGGTGGCTTCTGGTGACGGCAGCGGCGGTTGGAAGCTCGGAACTTTCGAGCTCGATATCTCTTCGAATGATGCACGAAAAAAATACAAACTACATATGGATTTGAAGATCTTCTTGAGCTCTTCAAAATCTTCAACTGGGGGAGGGGCTAATTTTGCTTGTGGGAGGAGAAACGGAGGAGAGAAGACACGGGAGGTTTTTCGCCGTGCGCGATAAAGAATAGTCGGGGAGAGAGAAAGTAGTTTGACCAATAAGAATTTTCCATTTAATTTATATATTTTTAAAATTTCAAAAATACCCCTTACACAGATGAACACCAATTCAAACCCAACGACTGTCGTCCCTAGCGTTTTACCCCTATTCCGAACACAATGGGATATGTTTCATAGGCCCATTCGACTGTTTCAGTCAGTTTCCCTTCAAATTAAAATATAAAACATTCAATATTTGATTCGAACGTACATTTCAATTTGCCAGGGCCACAAACTGATTCGCAAAATTCCAGAAAAATAAATCTAGCTATGTTTTGACGATACGGTCCCATAAAAACAAGTTTCGTCAAATTCTGAGACCGTTTGCAAAAAGACCCATTTTTGGTCGATTCAATTTAACTGTAATTGACCAAATACATTTTCTTTTGCCACGCTCACACATTAGCTTCAAAAATTATGAAATTTGAAACCTGGCAATAACTTCTCATCCCAGATCCAACAAAAGTGGTTTCGTCGAATTCCGAGGTCGTATGCAAAATGGTCATTTTCACGGGCTATATAAATTCTATATCGACCCTTCTGAAAATTCATTTGGCCATAACTTTTGCTTTCCGCTATGAAAATTCGATTTTTCAGATTCGTTAGAAAGGTATTCACTAACAGATTTAAATATTTTTGGTTTCACTAAAATCCGGATTGGTTTGCACCCGGAACAGTCCGACAAAGTTTGAATTCAATTTTTGAAACTACAGCGCCTTTTCAGGCCTTGTTTATAATTAAAATTAATTATATTCGTTTCCAATTGTCGATTCAAACTCACTTTTCATCTTTATTATTTAAAATATTTATTTTAAATATTTAAAATTCGTTATTGTAGCCAATTTAAAAAATTTAAATTGGTTCAGATTTTCGGGGTCGTTACAATCTCCCCCACCTAAAACTTTTCGTCCCCGAAAAGGAACAAAGTCGAAAGTGGTTTGATAAATCTACAATCACCCAACACAACAACCAATCCAAGCGTTTTCAACCTTTCAAAAATATACTAATCACTTTCTATATTCTCCTTTAAACTTACTCAGACTATAGAATAAATAGTGCACATTCATGGGAAGAAACAATCAATAGAATAGAGAATTAAATGGTAATGCAAAGTATGGAAAACGTACCTTGCACCAGAGTCAATCAGAGATATCCACCCGACATCTAGGATAATCCTCCTGAATGCTCTCGCTAGTTTCCCAAGTACAATCTCGTGGATCTCCACTCCATTGCACTTTGACTAAGCGAACCTTCTTGTTCCTCAGCTCTTTGGTTTCTTTGCCGATGATCTTTAGCGGCTCTCGTCTCACAGCTAATTCAGGGGTAATTTCAATATCCTGCTGAGCTGCTTCTTCTACGATCAAGTCTGGATCATGAACGTGCTTTCGAAGTTGAGATATGTGGAATACATCATGAACTCCAGGCAACCAGTCAGGCAGTTTGACCCTATAAGCGAGAGTTCCGATCCGTTCCAGAATAGGAAACGGACCAATGAATTTGGGCGCTAACTTTCCAGTTTTACCGAACCGGATAACTCCTCTCATCGGCGATACTTTCAAATATACATAGTCACCAACGGCAAAGAATATATCTCTTCTTCTCCTATCGACATAGCTCTTTTGTCGGCTTTGAGCGGCGAGTAATCGCTTTTTAATAAAATCGACTTTGTCGGCTGCTTCTCGGATCATATTAGGACCCAACACAAGTCTATTACCGGGTTCGACCCAACAAGCAGGAGATCGGCACGGTCTACCATACAATGCTTCGAATGGCGACATTGTCAGGCTCGCCTGGTAGCTGTTGTTATAAAAGAATTCAGCCAAATGCAGATGGTCTTCCCATGATCCACCGAAATCTATAACACAAGCCCGTAATAGATCTTCCAAAATACGATTCACCCTCTCAGTCTGACCGTCTGTCTGAGGATGATAAGCGGTGCTCAAGTTCAATTTTGTTCCCAGTTCTACTTGAAATGCTTCCCAGAATTTGCAAGTGAATATTGTATCTCTATCACTGACTATACTGAGTGGCACTCCATGTAGTGTAATTATTTCCCTGAAGTATATCTGCGCCAGACTCTGAGCAGTTCTGTTTGATCTGACAGGTATAAAATGGGCGGTCTTCGTGAAGCGATCTACGATCACCCAAATACTGTCATTCCCTTTTCTGGTTCTGGGCAGACCATCAATGAAATCCATGGAAATATGCTCCCACTTCCAACCAGGAACTTCTAGTGGTTGTAACAATCCAGCCAGTTTCTGTTGGTCGCTTTTGACTAGCTGGCAAGTAGGGCACCGACTAACGTATATTGAAACGTCTCTTTTCATAGCCTTCCACCAGAATGTTCGTTTGAGATCGTTATACATTTTGGCCACACCAGGATGGATACTCAGCTTGGACTTGTGACACTCGTCTAACACTTCCCTTTTTAACTCTGGGATATCAGGAACACAAATCCTTCCTTTCAACCTCAAGGTCTCGTCGTTATCTATCTGAAAACACGAGGGTTCGCCTTTCTGAATCCTTTTAATCATATCCTTAATAAAGTTATCCTCCTTCTGAAGAATAGATATTTTGTCAATCAAGGAAGTCGTGATAATAAAGCTGGCGATCATCTCATTCTTTCGGCTTAACGCATCTGCCACGACATTGGCTTTCCCTGGAGTGTATACAATTTCAAAGTCATATGCTGCAAGAAACTCCAGCCAACGTTGCTGCCTCAGATTTAGGTCTTTCTGAGTGAACAGATACTTTAACGACTGGTGATCTGTAAACAGTTCAAATCTCTCACCCAGAAGATAGTGCCTCCAGATTTTCAAAGCGAAGACAATAGCCAATAACTCAGGATCATGAGTTACGTAGTTCTTCTCGTGTGGCTTCAGCTGACGACTATCATAAGCAATCACTTGACCCCTTTGCATTATCACTGCGCCAAGGCCTTCTCTAGAAGCATCAGTCCAGACTTTCAAATCCTGGTTGCCATCGATGATGGTTAACACTGGAGCAGTTGTTAATCTCAACTTTAGCTCTTCGAAAGCCTCCTCACTTTCTGGAGTCCATTTGAATTTAGAGTGCTTCTTCGTAAGCTTCGTTAAATGACCGGATATCTTCGAAAAGTTTTTAACGAACTTCCGGTAATAGCTAGCCAATCCGAGAAAACTGCGGACTTCAGTGGGGGTACTGGGCTGTTTCCAATTCTGAATGACTGTGATTTTGCTTGGATCCACAGCAATTCCTTCTTCCGATACGACGTGGCCCAGAAATTTCACTTCATCTTGCCAGAATATACATTCGGAAAATTTGGCTTTTAATAAATTCCGTCTCAGAATTACTAGAACCTGTTCCAGATGCTTTTCATGTTCGGCCTTTGATTTAAGGAAGATTAGAATATCGTCAATGAAAACCAGGACAAATTTATTCAAAACTCCTCTGAACACTCTATTCATCAGATCGACGAAGTAAGCAGGAGCGTTACATAAGCCGAACGGCATTACTAACCACTCATAGAATAAGTTGGGACCTCTGAATGCTGTCATTGGAACACACTCTTCGGCAATTCGAAGTTGATGGAAACCTGTAGCTAGGTCCATTCTTGAAAATACTTGTGCTCCATTCAATCGATCTAACAAATCATCAATCCGCGGCAATGGATATTTGTTCTTTATGGTCTGTTTGTTCAGATCACGATAATCCACACATAGCTGTAGAGTACCGTCAGATTTTGGGACAAAAACCACTGCTGCTCCCCAATCAGAGAAACTAGGTCTGATCAGACCTTTCCATACTAGCTGTGGTGTTTGATTGTCTAATTCCTCTTTCTCTTTCAAGGACATTCTTCGAATAGCGTGAACCACCGGCCTTGCATTCGGAATCAAAGAAATCTTGAAATCTATTTCTCTCTGCGGAGGTAAGCGAACAACTTCTTCGAATACATCCGTATAGTTCTCGACGACAGGAATGTCTTTAACGAGGTCAGGAATATTCTCAGTAACTTCAGGGTTATTTTCTATTTAGGCTGGAGAAACATCCAAAGCTGCCCAGAAGTCCTTTCTATTTGATGTCGGGCCTTCACACGGAATGGTTACATAATTCCCTGATTTTATCTTAGCCTTAACGACTCTGTCGGCGCATTTAACCTCAGCTTCATACTTGGTCAGCCAATCCAATCCGAGAATAAGATCGAATTCATTGAAATTCATGATGATAGAGATAATAGGGAATTTATAGCAGGAAAAAGAGACAGGTACTGCACAAATCCAACTGGGATTGATGGAACCCCCAACTGGATTTTGGACAGTCATTGGTTCCTTGAGCTTCCTCAAGTTCAAATCCAGCTTCTTAGCTGCACTCTTGGCAATAAAGCTTCGTGACGCGCCTGTGTCAAACAGTATTTTAACTGGAATATTTTTGACATTCAGCGTGCCTTCTAAAACATCTGCCCTTTCCTGGATAGCTGAGGGCTCAGAAGTTTCTGCCACTTCATTCACTCGAACAATTTCAGTCTTTTTTAACTGCCAGCAATCTTGCTTTACGTGACCATCCTGATGGCAGAGATTGCATTTTCTATTTTCTTTAACCTTGCTCTTTGACTTATATCCCTCCTTCTTTTGCAATTTCAAGGACTTACATTTCCTGGACAAGTGACCTTCTTGATTGCAGTTTAAGCACATAGCGATCATTACTGATTCTTTCTCAGGTCTGGCCCTTTTCCGATTTACTTCGGGCCCCTTACTGACTTCAGACATTGTACCAGCCTCAGGACGATCAGTTTCAGACTCAATTTTATTACTAGAGCTGACTTCCTCATCATACTGTAGCATACCTTTCTTGTCAAGATCTTCGTACTGATAAGCCATGTATATCATTTCAGAAAAAGGAAGCTTCACATGCCCCAATACTTTATTCTGGTATTTCCTTTGAAGTCCGTGAATAAATCTAAGATTCTTCCTCTTTGGGTCCTTAATCAGATGAGGAGAAAAATGAGAAAGTTCGTTGAATTTCTTATGATATTCTGGGATGGTCATATCACCTTGATTAAATAAGAAAATTCGTCGCATAATCGCTCAGTCGCTTCTGGAGGAGTAAATCTTTCTAGGAAAATCACTTTGAATCTGCCCCAGGTGATATCACCTTCTGGATTATCCTCTATAATTGAATCCCACCAGAACAAAGCTTCCTCTTTGAGTGCCCAGGAGGCCAGTAATCTTTTCTGGTCATCCCTCAGCTTTAAACCATCAAAGATCTTTTCAACCGAACGAATCCAAGCCTGTGTCTTCATAATGGATTCTTCACCAGAGAACGGTATCCCACCCATATTTCGATATTTGATTAATAGGGCCTCAATATCCGGTTCTGCATTCCTTCTGTTTCTGACACTCATTTTCTGATACTTCTGCAAACAGCAGATCAAGTGCCAGGTCATAGAAAAGATAATTTAAAATATAGAAACATATACTTCAATGTAAATGTGTCTATCGAGGTGTTATTTCATTCTACTACTCATATTAGGATATTATTGATCCTATCTGTATAGAGTTACCCGTCCTAGAACACTACTGGTTCTATTTCTGACGAGATCGTTCAAATGTTATATTCCAGAAATAAGCTTAACCTGGCTCTGATACCAAATGAGACGACCCCAAACCCCGTACTGACGGCGACAAGGGTAATCCGTGGAATATAACACAGAACGGATAATAGCAGAACAGAATTAAATAAATACACCAGATAATGAAAAATAGAATATACTGAATAAAAGTAATCATCAGAGTTACACAGTATACAGGATCATACTTAGCAAAAAAAATACAGTTCAGCTATACATATATGTTTACAGCGGAAACAAACAAAATATGTACAATAGGAGCTGAACAGCATAAAAAGAGATAAATGATAGGATCCATCTTCAGCTCCAGCTATCCAGAAAGAACCAGCTAAACCTGAATACAAGGCTGCCCGTGTAGAAAAAGGGGGCACCCGAGTTTGAAAGTGAAACAAACTACGAGTCAGTCATGGGACTGGTATGAGAAATCTACTCAACACATATATAATTTGGCTAATCACAGGACCACGCCACTTTCGTGGAACGGGTTTACTCCATTGGATTGCCAGTGTTTTAAAACAAATCTTTCTTTTAAACATCGCTATGCTTTTTATAAAAATGAAGCCGTTATAAGACTCAGTTCCCATCACACAATGCAATGCAAACCGGAGGATAGAGTTTTTACTTATAACGGCCAAAATATGCTTGATACGAATAAAACAAAGGCATTTGATATTATTGCTAGTGTTTATATGTTTGAAAACAATTTCAAATCATAACTATCAATCATAGACGACATTAATGCCCCATACCACTATGTCGCCATATATAGGTATACAATCAAATTCGCACGATGTCGTATTTGGAAATTGAATTTCCGTCATGAACCAAGGCAAAAGATAGTCCTTACCGAATTCGAGACTGCCTAGCCCGAGCCTCAGGAGCAGCCGCAACTGCCCCTTGGATCGTCAGGGCCGGTCCATCGATGTGGATTATTATGCCTGAACACTACGTCTCCCCGCCCTTTGGGGCGTAAACGAGCCAACGAATGACTCCATCGGACCCGGATCGTCCGATCAAACCAAGGCGGCTCGCAACAGCAACAACCACATAAGTGAAAAGTATATAAATGTCAAGGCCGGTAGGTCACTGACACCACCCTAGCTAGGAAGAAACGCAGGCCTTCCCTAATGTCCTCTTACGTTTCTGGTTCATACCGGGGTGTGAGGCTCGCGAATTCACGTTATACACAAAGCTACGCCACACAGGCGATGCTTTGATCATCACCACAAGACTTTGCTTTTCAACAGAAGCCCTGATCACTGCATCTTAGCATGCCATACAGGCAATTCATGCCATGCGACTGATGTCTATAGATACACAACCTCTGAGCTCGTGTGTTTCAGAGAAGGGCGTTAAGCAAAAGAATAAATTCTCCGCCGCCAAACAGATGTATATTTAATAGAGATCAATCAACACAGAATGAAATCCAATGTCAGACACAGTCCATTTACAAGTCCGTTCTGGGTCTGAACGAAACCGGAGGCACTAAATACCTCGCAAACCCATCGATCACCACGTACGTCTAGACGATCACCACTCATTATCCATATTTCGGGATACCTCCCAATCAGGACCTCGGTTACCATCCAAATGAGGTGAAGATCTTCGGTCTTCGACCACCGTCTTCATCTTCGACTTTCAATCGTCGGTCAATTATTTGAAATGAGAATCAACTTGGCCTTTTCAAACAATTCACGTATATTTAGAATTTTAAATCAATTTATTTCAATGGTTAAATCATTCGACAACACCAATTTTGTTCTTTAACGTAATTTTCACACCAAACACATTCAACCATCAAATACAACATAAATCGAGCAAATTCAGTTTATTTCCATTCCATATTGTTTATGATATTTTATAACGATTTATCGCTATTTTTATTTATTTAAAAATAGCCAATTTATTCAAAACAACGCTTCGGGCCATAGCGCGGCCGTGGCGCTGTTTTTCTTCAGATTTGATTTACACATATCTAAAAATCTAACCGTTGGATCTTCACAAAATTTACATCATTAGAAAGGTCTTTTCAAAACGAATCCAACGGTTCCAATTTCGGGAAATTCCGACGGTCGGATCTCCCGGTACAATCGTTTGATGTTTCTATTTCAAAATACGAACTACACAGCCACGTTTCGTTTTAATTTTATTTATATTTATATATTTATATAAATATAGTTCATTCAACAATTTCAATATCGTTTTTACTTCAAATATTTCACTAACTCCTTAAAATTTTGGAAAATTTCGCCATAACCTCCTTTGTACGGGAGGGGCTGGGAAAATTCCCAAATAGCCACACGGGCGTCTCATGTCGAAAAGAAAAAGAAAAAGCCAAGCGGCTAGCCAACAGGCTCATAAAATCATCACCCAAACAAAGCAGTAAATGTGTACCTATTTGTCGGGCACAAAATTTTATTCCTCTTCTCTAGCCACTTTGCTATAACCTGTTCAATAAATATGCATGTACATATATACAGTTCTTATCGCTTATCATTTTCTACTCAACCTCTTATTTGATTCCATTTGGTTTAAAAACACCATTCATTCTAATGTTGCATGCATAGGTAAAAATCATATCATTATCTAATTAATGAATATCTCGACTCATGCATATTTATTTGAATGAGTTGCTATTTTTAACACTTCACATTTCAACAATTCATGTGTATAATAAAAATGTGATTTTTATTTTAAAACAATTCATTTCAAAACACTATTATTTTATATAGTTTATATCGGGGATAAAAATAGGATTTTTATTGTAAAGCAATTTATTTTAAAACAAGGTAAATTTACATAGTTCACATAGATGATAAAAAGGTGATTTTTATATTTAAAACACGAATACCATTCAACATATGAATTTCTAATCAACGAATGAATATTGATTCAACACATGAAGGTTTTCTATTCAATGAATAAATATAGTTGCAGCAAATGAAAATAATTCAAACACATGAATGTTATTCAAAATTTCGGCAGCATAACGGCAGGGTAGTTAAAACCGGGACCGTCCCTAGTACGGCTCCTCGCTCTACCTTAAAATCTCGCGGTTTTTGACAATGGGGATAATGCATCTAGTTCGCATGCAGGCGGCATGTATATATTTATTTCATTTCCACAAACTAATCCTATGTGGTTTCAGCCAAATATTTCTCAACCACAAACGGGTATTTTTCAACCACAATCAATCAATATCAACCACAAACAATCCCAAACAACCATTCGCTATCAATCAATTTTCACACCAATCACAACCAATAAATATCGTCCATGGTTTGTGGACGAGAGGCGTATGTGTGTGTGTGTGTATATATATATATATATATATATATATATATATATATAGCAATTCACTTTTTTTCAACACATATATAATTTTAACAACGCATATATATATAACTTATACATCGAACGTACAACTTATACAACGCTTATACAAGAGGTGTACAACGCTTATATAACTCATACATCGACTATATAATTTATACATCGTCGTTTTCCATATCGTTTATAAATTAGAAATCTCACAATGGGTTCCACTCCACCAAAAATAGCAGAAGGCTCAGAAAAATATGCGGTCTCTTCTAAAATGTAGAAGGCGTCCACACGGTCACGATGTTTCCTGTTTCATCGAATTTCGTTAACATAGCAAAAAGATGTGATTTTTCAAAGTTTGCAACGGTTTTAAACTGTTAAAATCAGTTTTAAATTAAAACAGCCGATACCTTTCAGAACTGATCGAAACTAGGTTTCGATTTTTCGATCAATCCGTGCAATGGTTCCACAATCGGGTTGCGCAGGGTCAAAGAGCTACGTGAGACGCACGTGCGCCAGGAAGGGGGGGTCAACTCGGTGGCTTCTGGTGACGGCGGGGGCGGCGGCGGTTGGAAGCTCGGAACTTTCGAGCTCGATATCTCTTCTACTGATGCACGAAAAAAATACAAACTACATATGGATTTGAAGATCTTCTTGAGCTCTTCAAAATCTTCAACTGGGGGAGGGGCTAATTTTGCTTGTAGGAGGAGAAACGGAGGAGAGAAGACCCGGGAGGTTTTCCGCCGTGCGCGATAAAGAATAGTCGGGGAGAGAGAAAGTAGTTTGACCAATAAGAATTTTCCATTTAATTTATATATTTTTAAAATTTCAAAAATACCCCTTACACAGATGAGCACCAATTCAAACCTAACGACTGTCGTCCCTAGCGTTTTACCCCTATTCCGAACACAATGGGATATTTTTCATAGGCCCATTCGACGATTTCAGTCAGTTTCCCTTCAAATTAAAATATAAAACATTCAATATTTGATTCGAACGTACATTTCAATTTGCTAGGGCCACAAACTGATTCGAAAAATTCCAGAAAAATAAATCTAGCTATGTTTTGACGATACGGTCCCAAAAAAACTAGTTTCGTCAAATTCTGAGACCGTTTGCAAAAAGGCCCATTTTTGGTCGATCCAATTTAACTGTAATTGGCCAAACACATTTTCTTTTGCCACGCTCAAACATTAGCTTCAAAAATTATGAAATTTGAAACGTAGCAATAACTGCTCATCCCGGATCCTACAAAAGTGGTTTCGTCGAATTCCGAGGTCGTATGCAAAATGGTCATTTTCACGGGCTATATAAATTCCATATCGACCCTTTTGAAAATTCATTTGGCCATAACTTTTGCTTTCCGCTATGAAAATTTGATTTTTCAGATTCGTTAGAAAGGTATTCACTAACAGATTTAAATATTTTTGGTTTCACTAAAATCCGGATTGGTTTGCACCCGGTACAGTCCGACAAAGTTTGAATTCAACTTTTGAAACTGCAGCGCCTTTTCAGGCCTTGTTTATAATTAAAATTAATTATATTCGTTTCCAATTGTCGATTCAAACTCACTTTTCATCTTTATTATTTAAAATATTTATTTTAAATATTTAAAATTCGTTATTTTAGCCAATTTAAAAAATTTTAATTGGTTCAGATTTTCTGGGTCGTTACAATAAGTGTGTCTCTAATCTCATTTAAAAATCCAAGCTCTGGTCATGCATGGTTATGAGACAACTTATAATTTATGCTGCGACTGACCCCATTTAAAAATCCAAGCTCTAGTTATGCGTGGTCAGTGTGCTCTTAAATAAAAGAAAAAGATAATGGAAAATGTGCTATAAATTGAAATAAATTTGAAATTCTCCTCTGTGTATAAAAACCAGCCTATCAATCCATCTTCTAATTTGTGAAATGTGTTGAAATCTTATGACGTATTATGATTTGTTGATTGATAGGGATTGGGATTTGAGATTATACGATTTTATCACTTAAATTGAATTATTAATTATAGTCCAAATCCGTCACTGTTTTTGAGCTCCATTTTTTATAAAAACATTTTTTTTCGAAAATAATTGAAAAATATTCATATTTTTATAACTCTCCCCGTTTTATATAAATTTCATCGTAAATTCATCATTCTCTGCAATGTGAAATATGCCACCTGTTCTCAGTTTATTATGATTTTTGTTTGACTGATTGAGAGTTATGATGACCGTTCTTCCTCTTAGGCTGAAATTATATTTTTAGTCAATTTTCATCTGTATTTTAAACTCTGTATCCTTTTGATGATAACAAAAGGGGGAGAATGGATTAGATTTTGATTTATGAGTGAATACTTTATAAATATTTTTATTTTTGAAAATTCATTATCATTCAATTCAATTCACTCATGTATAGTTATAGGGGGAGTTGTCTGTTGTAGGAGGAGCTGATAAATAAGGGGAGTTCAATTTTCACTGTCAAACACATTTATTGTGCTTAAAATCTTTTATTTGTTTGTCATCATCAAAAGGGGGAGATTGTTGTATATAACGGTGTTGTATACACAATTATGTGTTTTTTGTTTGATGATAACAACCAAATAAATATTATTATTAATGTGTTTGAAATCGTACTGTTTTTCTACATCACATACAGGAATATTATATTTATATTTAAATAGAATACGACTGTATAGATATTCATATTTTCTTATAGTATTTTATTTAAAATTAAATATAATATTTCAAACATTCAAACAGTACATCTATTTTAACTCCACTATTTAATCACTTCACATATTTGTACTTATAAATAAACAGAATATAATAGACAAGTCTGTTTGAAAACAATGAAATAATATTTTTATTTTCAAACAGATTTTGTTTATTACAAATAATCAGTACAATCACTTTTTCATATACATTAGCTCCTCACTATAACACTCATACATTCACTCAATTTGCATTTCATATATACAATTTCATTTACACATATTCGTGTATGTTTACACAGACACACTAACACTCTTCTTATTTTCACTGTCTTCTGTCTTTTATCTTTTGTCTTCACAACTTTCTGCTTTCAGTCCAGTCTTCATACCTGTCATATACAGAAACACACACACAGTACACTGCAATAGAAATAAAAACTGAATACATGCAGATTTGAATTTTATTTTTGAAATTTTATTTGCCTCAGTTTTCTGGTGTGTTTCTCATCATTTTTCATGACTTGATCTGATCTGTGTCTAGCTAGTTTGTATATGTACAGGGACAGAAAATAATACTGAATGGTTGCATATACACACGTGTATATATACACGTGTGCACTGCCTCGCCAATTCAGCGTGCAACTGAGGAGTACCCGCGTGGACCATCTCGACTCAGTGCACAGTCAACAGTGGGAAAATCAAATACAAGGGACAGCTCAAACAAAATGACAAAGCAGCATGAAGTTTAAAAACAACTCAATTGTAAGTGGAGATTCATGCATGTGTTCAACAACAAGTTCAGTGCATGTGTGCACATTGAAATGATCAGCAAGTGCATATGAATATGGTCAAGCTACTTCAAGTGTCGAACAACAATGAAAAGTGGTCGAACTAAATTGGCAGTACACAACGTTTTTTAGCATGGCGGTACAAGTGTTCATAGCACATACACATGCACAAGATCAAAGCAGTGTGGCACAACATGGCGTGAAGCAGCATATAGATGAACAAGTGCAAAATCAGTTCAAGTTCAGGAGCAACAAGCTAATGGTTCAGCAATTGAGGAGTTCAATAGGAGCATTCAGTATTCAAGTGCAAGTCAAATAAAAATGCACAATGCAATAAGTCAGTACAGGGGGAGCTCGACACATGTGTGAATGGTTCAGCATATTCAAGTTCTTCATATACAAGATCAAAATGACAAGATCACACAATATTGAAAGCAAGATGTGTTCATGTTTCCAGCAAGTCCAAGATGCTCAAGCGCTCAAGCAAATTAATTACATGGCAGATCAATAGCATGATGAAGCAAGTTCAAAGAAATGGCATGGGATGATACAGCATGGTCGACTCAACATTAAACATGCCAGAAAAATTGACTCAGCTATTATAAAGTCAGTGCAGTTCTAAACATGGAACAAGCAAGATTAAAGCAGTGCACAGGTTCGATCAGGTACATGCAACTGTGTGGACAAGGGTATGTATATGATTATGTAATTTCAACATAATGGATGCAAGTACTCAAAGAGTTGGTGGCAAACACAGTTGACATCAGTTTTAATTATCATGGTTCATGTGCATTTATATAAATTGGCCGAGCACAACACAGGGAACAAACCAATTCGGCTTTGAAAACGTTTTATGGGAAAGGTTTAATTGGTATGAAATTTTTCAAAACTCAATTTATTTAAATTACACAATATATTTCATGGATGATACTGCATGGATGTGAATACATAAAACATGCAAATAAGTTTAGCAGTATAGACTGAAATGAGACATACAAATCTGGGCAATAGGCAGAGTATCAAATTCAAGATCAAAGCAGTTTTAATATGGTCAATAATTCCAAGGTAGTTCAAAATCAATTCAGGTCAATGAATTCCAGAATTTGTAGTCTGGATTTAAGGAATGCAATCAGAAATGCAGAGAAATAAGAGATCTTGTTGGGGCAAAATATCAAATTCATGTTTCTGATTTCAGAAATAAAACAGCTTAGGAAATTGCATATATGGCATATTCAACAAAATTTTGAATACATATAAGGCAAAACTTCTTTCCAGAAATGAACAATATTAAGCAAGGGAATAAGTGTTCTTGGCAGGTGATTAATCGTTTGCAGAAATCAACCATAAATGATCTTTTCTATGGAAATCACGCAAGCTTTTTTTAGGGAGCCAAAAGAGGAATTCGTGGCAGCAATAATACAGAAATTCAAAAGGGGCAACAAATCATTATTCACACAAGGGGCCACAATAATATCCTCTCAAGATTTAATCAATTCAAGGCAACAAAAGGCAAATTTCAATTTGAGAATTTCAAAAGCAGGGAAACCAACTCAAATCAAGCCAAGTCACGTTATTGAAATCAGAGTAAAGTTAGGGTTTTTCTATAACCCTATATTAGCACACCCATATCATCATCGGAAAGATATCGAAAACCAACGAGACAATTCAAATAGAAAATCGAAGGAATCATTTCAGAAAACTCACAATTTCGATCGAGCCAGAGAGCAATCCCAAATCGGACGAGCAAAGCAATCGAAGAATCAGGCATCCATTGATTCGAAGGCGTCAGAGAAACAAATTCGATCAATCCAGCAGCACAATTTGGGGAAGACTCAAAAACCCTAGTTTCAATTTCTTATTCCGGCCGCCATTTAATTTTCCAGAGACAAAGGAGATCGGAAGAGAAATGGATAATGGGCCGGCCAAGTTTTAAATAAAAGGGCATAGTTTGTTTTTTAAATTAAAAAGGGGATGACCCTTTTAATTTAACTCCTAGGTTTTTCTAGTTTATTCTTGTTTTGTTTTTGTTTTTAATTTGTGTTGTTTATCTGTAAAAACAAACGAACAGTTCTAGGTCTGTAAAATCTAGGGGGATTCAGGCAGGGTGTTGACTGACAGTTGACAGAGTCTGTAAAATCTGAGTTACTGATTACGTTGTCGTAAACAGGGAAATCTGATCGAGTGGATATCGATCAGTCTACGGTTTGGAGCGTAGGGTAAGAATAGGAGCAGGGTTTGCGAGTGTACATGGTCTTGTATGCGGGATCTGTTCTATCACCTAGTAGAAACCTTAGAAATGCAGCAGTAGGCAGGGTTTTGCCGAAGCTGGGTATATCTGTGTGTGATTTATTTTCTGCATTTTTGTTTCTGCTATATTCTGTAATCTGTTTATTATTATATATCTTGTTAGATTTTTAATTCAGTTAAAAACTGTGATAAACCCTATTCAGCCCCCTCTAGGGTTAATCTAGATCCAACAACGACATGATATATGGTACCCATGCCGTCTATGATTGATATTTATGATTTGAATTGTTTTGACACTATACACTTATCATAGTATCAAATGATTTGTTTTAAACGTACCAAGCATGTTTGGCTATTATAAGGGAAAACCCTATCCTCCGGCTTGCGTAGCATTGTGTGATGGGACCTGGGTCTTATAATAGCTTCATTTTTTCAAAAAGCATTGCGCTGTTTATTTATATGCACTGGTATTCTTGGGAGGAAACCCGTTCCGTGTTATACGGCGTGGTCCCTTGAATTACACTCTTTTAAAGTAAAGTTTTAAAAAACTTTTTTAGTTCTCACACTAGTCACATGACTGACCTGGAGTTTACTGTTTTAACCTAAACTCTGGGTGCCCCTATTTTCTACACGGGCAGCTAGTAGTTTTGGTTTTGCAGATTTATATTCACAGGATCCTGGTTTACAGCTGGAATGATATCCAGAAAGCTCTGTATCCGTATATCACCTTCAGTTGTGCTTTGTATTATTTTCCGCTGCTATGTAAATTATTGTAATCTCTGATATTTATCGAATGTAATTTATTCAGTTATACTCTGTATATTCTTGTATCTGATGGAATTGTTGTAATAGCAATGAAATGTTCTTCTGTTTGCGTTCTATTTTGTCGTGTTCTCAAGGTAATCCGGGCTTTCCTTCATGGTGAAATTACGGGCCATCACAGTTGGTATCAGAGCTTTGGTTTACAGAGCTCGAGAACATGACACATTAGAACCGAACGAGAGAATTCATCAGATATTGGATTAGTAATATCCAATTAGAATGACTCGTTAGAGATAGGATCAGTAGTATCTTAGAACGAGTGTGAAGAGTATATTTTTTTCAAATGAAAACCATATTGTTTTGAAAATTTAAACCAGTTTATACGTATTTGAATATTTATTTATATTGAATTTGGACAATCCACTATATAAAGATTTTTGCATATACGCGTCATGAACGTATATTCGAAGTTTTAATATACTGGATAGATGTAGAATCACATTCTAGACACCCGGAGATGATTCTGATGATTGATATATCATCATCAGAATTTGTTTTCGTGTTTCGAAGGTGTGCTTTCTATATATTTCCATAGAGTGGTGTGAGAACCAAAATTAGATAGATTTATTGTGTGATTTGGCATCAAAAACATAATTTTTGTACATATATCAAAATTATGAATTTGAAATTCTAATTCACTAATTGATTGATGTTTGTGTTGTTTGATTATTGTTTGTCTAATTAAATTTTTAAACATTTAGCCTAATTGAACCGAATATTGAACTGTATTGAAAATTAGTCACATTTTCTTGCATATACATGTACTTACATTGAACAGGTCATAGAAACGAGGCTAGATCAGAGAATAAAATTTGTTTGCCCGACAAATAGGTACATGTTTACCATAATTTACTGTTTTGTTTGGGTGATGATGATTTTATGAGCCGATTGGCTAGCCGCTTGGCTTTTTCTTTTTGAGATCAGAAGGCCTGTATGGCAATTTCGGGATTTTCCCGGTGCTCCCGGTGCAGGGGAGGTTATGGCAAAAAAATTCAAAAATTTAGGGTGTCAGCCAAATTTTTGAAAGATTTGAAAAGTTCTTAGAAACTGAAAAGTTGAAGAACTTAAGCCGTAATGAAAATAATGAAAGTTGAGTTGGTTTTTAAAACAACTTTCGGCTTCGTTCCTTTTCGGGGACGAAAATTTTTAAGTGGGGGAGATTGTAACAACCCGGAAATGCGAGCCAATTTAAAATTTTTATTTTGGCAATTTTAATGAATTTTGAATATTTAAAATGGGTTATTTTAAATAATAATGACAAAAAATTTATTTTGAATAGAATTATAATGTATATATTTATATACGTCGTCGTTAGAATATAAATATTTATTTTAAATTATAAAAGGAATCGAAAATGGCGCGGTAGTTCGATAATTTGATTTCAAACTTCAATTGAACATACCGGTTGCAAAACAAACCGGATTTTAACGAAACCAAAAATAATAGGATCTATTTGAGAATATCTTCCCAAGGAATCTGAACAATCGAAATTTCATAGCGAGAATCAAAAGTTATGTACAAATGAATTTTCAGAATAGTCGCTATGGAATTCAGGCCCTTAAAAATAGCCATTTTGCAAATGACCTCGGATTTCGACGAAACCACTTTTGTTGGATCTGTGATGTCAAGTTATTGCTAGGTTTCAAATTTCGTAATTTTTTGAATTAATATGTGAGCGTGGCAAAGGAAAACGCATTTGACCAGTTTCAGTTGATTTTAATCGACTGGAAAATGGCCATTTCTCCAACGGTCTCAGAATTCGATGAAATTAGTTTTGTTAGGACCGTATCGTCAATACAAAGCCAGAAAATATTTTTCTGGAATTTTTCGAGTTAATATGTGACCCCGGTAATTAGAAATGTACGTTTAAAATTCAATATAATGATATAAATGTAAATTTGACGAAAACAGATCGAAACGATCGAATCAGCTTACGGTACATATCCCATTGTGTTCGGAATGGGAGTAATTAGCTAAGGACGACAGTCGGTGGGTTCGATTTCGAGTCGAGAACAAAAAATTGCTTTTTGAAATTAAGTAATTAAATAAAAAAAATATAAACCCTTCTCTCCTATACCCTCCAGCCCCCTCCCCCCCCCCCTGCCAGTTAGTTTTAATCGAAAAAAATAAGAGAGAGAAAGCGACAGGGGGACATCGCGCCGCCCCACCATCCATCGCGCCGCCAAGGGAGGGGCCACCGCCGCCGAGCTACCCCCCTCTTCCTCGATCGACGCGAGCTACCCCCCCTTTTTTTCCTTGATCGACGCGAGCACTCCCCCCCAGCCAATGACCGCCACACCCATGCCGACCTCGCCCTCCACCTGCACCACCTCAGCGAGCCGCCCCGACCTCCCTCTCACCTTTTCTGATGTAAGCCGCCCTCCCTACCTCCCCAATCCGCCTCTCCTCTCTCCCGATTGGAAATCCCAGCGTTCGAGACCGCCAAATCCCTCCTTTTCTGTTGATCGATGTAAGTAAATTCCACTTTGATTTTGGTTTCAGATTTATAATGATCTAACATGATAAAAATCCAATTTTTATATATAAAATTGCTACATAAAAATTCGTTTTTTACTTAGATGATAGCTAGAAGATAATATGGGTTTTGGTATATACTTTAGTGTAGAAAAGGGGAAATTTTTAATGAGATTAGATTCTTAGATTTAGAAAGGTATGATTTTTATAAGGTAGAAGTATTGGAAATATGATTTTTATATAATAGAGAATATAAAAATTTGACCTTTATATACGTAGCGAAATAAAAATCTGATTTTTATTATATATATAGTGAAGTAAAAATGTGATTTTTATAGCGAAGCTATAAAAAATCGATCTTTATATATAAAGTAGAAGTATAAAAATATAGGAAGTAGGAATAAAAATATGATTCTTATTATATGTGTGTGGAAATAAAAATGTGATTTTTATAGCGTTGAAATAAAATTTCGATCTTTATATAAGAAGTAGAAATATAAAAATATATTTTTCATATAAAAATAAGTGTTGTAAAAATATATGAAATAAAATTATGATTTTTATTTATTGAATGAAGCAATAAAAATATAATTTTTATTTGAACAACGTGAAAAGAACTGCATTGGAATTTCAAAGGAATCCTGACGGTTCAGCAGTTCAAAAGCGAAGCACGGCGGAGTGGATCCCTCGGTGAGAACTTCTCACTTTAACTTTTCTTTTCTAGTTATATAAAGATATACTAGGATGCAGACGGTGTTTAGTAGCACCCGACACCATCGTCCACAGACCATGGACTTGTTTGTTTGGTTGTGTAGTTGGTTAGATTATTTGATTTGAATTTGATTGTTTGGTGAAATGGAATGGATTTGATTGATATGTGTATGGCGTGGGCCATTATTAGACCGGGGATAAGGCTAGGCCTTGTCCCGTTTCTAGTATCGTGTCGTTATGCCGCCGAAATTTTCTAAAATAAGTTAGAAAAATAAAGATATCATTTTATTTAATAAATGAACCGAATAGAATATTCATAGGTTGAATAAAATAATTTGGTCGTTAAAAATATAATTTTAACGTGAATGTGAATAAATAAATATTCATTTACAAACCGGACGGTTTGTTTATGTACACCTATTTGAAGGACATTGATTGGAACGATAAATTTTACACATCGCCCAACTGCACAAATAAAAATCTGTGTTTGTTGATTTGAAACCCCATACAGGTATTGGGATAATATATGAAATACACTAATCCCAATAATTAGTTGTATGTCGATTGATTGATTGACAGGCTGTTATAAGCGTTAGATATCTATATTTGATGCTTATACAGAGTAGTGCACTTTGGATGATGGTTGATTGTTTATCGTTGCTATTATATACATGTGTTGTATGGAATCCATATAATTAACTTTGTATGGTAATAGATTGGGCCTCATTCCAATTTAGAAAATAAAGAATATTATAAGATAAAGGTTCATGTGTTGACCGTACTCATCCGTTGAGATTAGTCATGTGTTGAACGAAATATTTTAACAATAAAATTTACATCTTTATCATATATAAAATTAGAAACTAACTGGAAAATAGATAAGATGAGTAGTCTCCTGGATATTGATCTGATGTTGGTTTCGGCCTTCGGGGTTAATATTCAGGGAATCGTTCTCTTACTAATTTACGGTTGGAGTCTGATTTGAAATCAAACGATAGATACCTTAATTTTATAAAATATATTAAATAACAAAAATAGTCACACGTGGACAGTACTCATTCGTTGAGATTAGTCATGTGTTGACAAAAATATAGATTCATGTATTGAATAGGATAAATATTCATTTGTTGAATAGAATAACGAAGTTATTGAAAAATATAAAGCCGTGTTGATTAGAGATGCGCTATTTTGACGTGAAAGATATTTATATCGATTATATTCGTTTTTATAATGAATATTGAAAAGAGATAAAAATCGAAATTGAATTGAATAGAAAACGAATTTGAATTGAATTGAATTCAATTGAAAACGAACTGAAATAGAATTGAAATCGAATTTGAATTGAAATCAAATAGAAATGAAGGTAAAACGAATTTATAAGAAAATTTCCATTTTGATTTGAATTTGAAATGGAAGTTGAAATTGTTCTGAAACGAATTTAAAACGATTTATAAAATAAGTTTTAAAAAAGAAATCGACGAAATATATATTATATATATTATATGTATAATATAATGGCCTGAATAGAACGCGTCGTGCCACGGCAGTTCGTGAATTTTGACCATTTATTTCTAACGGACATTACGGGAGATCCGACCGTCGGATTCTCCTAAAACCGGAACCGTTGGGTTCGTATCGAAATGATATTTCTAACGAATATTAGAAATTTGAAATCTAACGGTTGGATTTGGAGATACGCCCAAATCAAATTTGGAAAAGGTCGTTGTAATTGCAGTTCGATGGCCGCTGTTGGAAATCGACTATACGGGCCTTGATAAAATTATTAAAAATATCAATAATTTGTGTAAAATCATAAGAAATGATTTGGGAAAATTTGGGATGAAGAACTCCATATTTGAAAAGATAAAACTAGATTTTTATCAAAATGAACTAGTTTTGAACTAAATTTAAAACCCAATTATTTTTAAATAAATAAATTGGATTTAAAAGGGGTTTTAAATAATCGGAATTTCTAATACATTTGATTGGAATTGAATTAGAATTGATTTGCGGGTTTATCGGGAACGGTATTTTAAATAACACTTGTTCTTTAACCCGATAATAAATAGAATGTGATTTGGGTTTATCGTGAACTGTGTTTTAAATGACATTAGTTCTTTAACCCGGTAAAGGGAGTTTTAATGAATCTGCAATTGGATTGAAATGTGAATTGATAATTTAAATTATCAAATTTGGAAAGTGAGCGAGAATGGAGTATCACCAGTTCTGCACCAAAGAGATAGTCAAATCTTTAATTAGATTTGAACGTGAAATGGTAATTAAATTTACCAATAACACCGTGGTTTTAGATATGGAGTATTACCAGTTTTGCTTCATGGGATGAATAGGTTCGGAGGGGTAAATAAAATAAAATAATTACTTCGGTGTGGTTCGCTAATCCCGACTAGTTTGGAAAACCATAATTCAGTTTGAAATGACATCCAATGGAAGATTAAATTTTAAAGAATTTATCTTTGATAAAATTTATGGGGGCCTTTCCCTAAGAATTGAAATCTAGAAACTAGCTATAGGTTAGTTAAGAAGAATGGTTTCCTGGGTATTGATCTGATGTTGGTTTCGGCATTCGGGGTTAATATTTGGGAAATTGCTCTCTTAATGATTTACGGTTAGTGACTAATGAATTGGAATGAGGCGTATGTTGTGTTTGTGTAACATTTGTTTATAATATACGCGGGTTGTTCGGAAAGGCCGGGTTTATACCCATTCTGAATAACCGATTCGACGATAAGTCGAAGATGATGACGGTGGTCGAAGACCGGAAGTCTTCACATCGTTTGGGTGATTACTGATGATCTTGATTGGGCTGTACACCCAAGATGAGGGAATCAGTTGGTGGTCGTCCAGACGTACTTGGAGATCGATGGATATGCGAGGAAAGTGCCTCTGGTTTCGTTCAGACCTAGAACGAACTTGTAAATGGACTGTGTGTCTGACATTGGATTTTATTCTGTGTTGATTGAACTCCATTAAATATACATCTGTTTGGCGGTGCAGAATTAATTCTCTTGCTTAACGCCCTTCTCTGAGACGTACGAGCTCAGAGGTTGTATATCGATTGACATCAGTCGCATGGCATGAATTGCCTGTGTGGCACGCCTAAGTGGCAATTGATCAAGGCTTCTGTTGAAAAGCAAAGTCTTGTGGTTGATGATCAAAGCACGACCTACGTGGCAGCATTGTGTATAACGTGAATTCGCGAGCCTCACACCTCGGTATGAGTCAAAATCGGGATAGTGACTCTGGGGAGAGCACGACGTTTCTTTCTAGCTTTGGTGGTGTCAGTGACTTACCAACCCTGACATTTATATACTTTTCACCTATGTGGTTGTTGAATGAGGCGCCTCGATTTTAGGTCTGTAAGGACCAGGAAACGTGTGTTCAGGAATAATTAATCCTCAAACGTAAGAGAGGATCGGCCTTGAAGATCCAGGGGTTACCCAGAGTGTGTAGTCCCGAGGCATTTGCTAGAGTGTCTCGAAGCGGAGAGGAGCTTGCCCCTTGCCTCGACTCATGACGGAAATCCAATTTCCAATACGAGATATTGCAGCTTTAATTGTAGAACTAGTATGGCGACATGATATATGGTACCCATGCCGTCTATGATTGATATTTATGATTTGAATTATTTTGACACTATACACTTATCATAGTATCAAATAATTTGTTTTAAACGTACCAAGCATGTTTGGCTATTATAAGGGAAAACCCTATCCTCCGGCTTGCGTTGCATTGTGTGATGGGACCTGGGTCTTATAATAGCTTCATTTTTCCAAAAAGCATTGCGCTGTTTATTTATATGCACTGGTATTCTTGGAAGGAAACCCGTTCCGTGTTATACGGCGTGGTCCCTTGAATTACTCTCTTTTAAAGTAAAGTTTTAAATAACTGTTTTAGTTCTCACACCAGTCACATGACTGACCTGGAGTTTATTGTTTTAACCTAAACTCTGGGTGCCCCTATTTTCTACACGGGCAGCTAGTAGTTTTGGTTTTGCAGATTTATATTCACAGGATCCTGGTTTACAGCTGGAATGATATCCGGAAAGCTCTGTATCCGTATATCACCTTCAGTTGTACTTTGTATTATTTTCCGCTGCTATGTAAATTATTGTAATCTCTGATATTTATCGAATGTAATTTATTCAATTATACTTTGTATATTCTTGTATCTGATGGAATTGTTGTAATAGCAATGAAATGTTCTTCTGTTTGCGTTCTATTTTATCGTGTTCTTAAGGTAATCCGGGCTTTCCTTCACGGGGAAGTTACGGGCCATCACAAATATTTGATTAACTCCTTTTACTTTATTCGAATAAAATATATTCGATTAACTCCTTTTACTTTATTCGAATCACTAATATTCAATTAACTCAATTCGATTAGACTAACATCGATTAACTCCTTTTGATTAAACTAACATCGATTAACTCCTTTTGATTAAACTAACATCGATTAACTTCTTTTGATTAAACTAACATCGATTAACTTCATCGAATAACTAAATTTGATAACTCCTTCGAATAACCAATATACTATAACTCCTTTTCGAATAAACTATTCATTTATAAAGATTTACTTTTAGTAACGGTTCTTCACTTTACAAATGATCTCCTATCAATTCTATTTGTAAATGGTTTACAAATCTTTCCTTTGCTATTATTCTATTTGCAAATGGTTTGCAAATATTCCCTTTTCAAATCTATTCTTTGATTTTAAAATTTCCCTTTTCTAAATATCTTTTATTTATAAATATTCCAATTTATAAATATTTATTATTTATAAATATTCCATTTATAAATATTTTATTTTCAAACATCACTTTGAAAATATTCCCTTATCAACATTTCGGTATGTTATGGTATTCAACATATCAAATCATGATGATCAGTATCATCCAACACATATAATCAACCACAGATTATAAACTACATCATATATCACAATATATGAAAATAATAAATTAACTGTTGAGGAATCCAGTCGGATTCCTCCAACCTGTTTCCCTGCATCCACAGATGTTACACAACAAAATCAACATTACTTTCAGTTCCATATGATATATTCTGTTGAACAGAATCAATATAGAAATTCAACTAACTGACTAGCAGTTCAATCAAACTGTCAACACACAGTCAATCAGCCAATGTTTAATAGTTCTAAAAATACAACATGAAATTATAAACTATTCAGAGTTAGTGAGATTTACTCACATTTGCAGTTCATCGTTAAAGAAAGATAAACCGTTGTTTGATTTGAATCAAACAGTTTATTTCACCATAAATTCAAACTAGCTCCAATCCACCCTCAGCCAGTTCCATTGCGTAGTGTCCGTCCGTATGATCCCATCGGATCTGACCGTTCGAAATTCTAACCATGTATGAACGAGATACAATAATTATAAGTTCCACCCATTATTTAGTTTAATTAAACAAAACAATTCATATATATTTTGGGGCTTCAACCTTTTATTTTTCTTCGGCCTATCTGCATACGTGAAGGCCCATTCCCAAACTTGAAGAACCACGCTCCTACTTTCTCCTCCAACGGTGTAAACTGAACTTACAGTGAACCATGGCCATTCCGTAGCCTCTTACCTTACACTACTTCCTTTCTCTTCCATTAAAAATCAAATGAGGATAATCATTCAACTCCTCACCCAAAACTCAGTCAACCCGTCCCCATCAGAACAACCCGCGAGCCCAATCATAAATCGCGACATCAAGATTTCGCAGCTCCTCTACAGTAGTTCACCGATACTTTTTACCGTGAATTCCCTCAAAATTTCCACCATTGAAACCAATTTCAACCCCGAACTCAAAGCAAACAACCACAATTCATATTATAGCCCCAAATTCCATATAAATGGAACCCTAGAAAATCGCTGTTACAAAAAACCGCGAACGAGAATCATTCGAACCCAAGAAAACCCACTCCAGAAAGAAGAGCACCTCACCAGAAACTGAATACACTTAGTTTTGGATTTCTACAACTTTCTTTTGATATTATAGGATTTTACAAAGATCGAACAAAAAGGGTTTCCTGAATGGAAATGTTACGGCGTAAAAACGGTTGACCGTAAAATGAATTTAGTGTTTAGGAACATTTGAGGGTATTATATAGGGAATTTTAAATATTTTTTTATTACTGAATATTATATTAAATCATAAGCCAACCCTATTTTTCTCCGCCTTCTAAAATTCCTGAACTCACACACGATACCCAAAAATCACGAAACTGGACATGCAGCTACAGTTCGACATTACGGTCCCAACGAAACTAGTTTCGTCGAATTCTGACTTCGTATGCTCACACAGTATATTTTTAACCATCAAAATACTGACTGTTTCTCACTCTAAAAATCCGTACGGCCACACAGTGACCCCAAAAATCACGGAAATTGAAATCTAGCAAAAATTTAATATTGCGGATCCAACAAAATTAGTTTTGTCGAATTCCGACTTCGTTTGCAAAAGTGGCTTATTTTTACAGCTCTGAATAGCCTATTTAAATATATAAATATATTTAAATATAACTAAATTAAATATTTAAAATTAAATATTATCGTCTATATTCACAGAGAAATACCATACAGCTCAGAATAAATCCTATATGTATTTCTAACTCGATACTTCAATCTGGGTTGACCCGATAATTGATTTATATTGAAATTCCTTTTTAAAATATAAATAATTCCTTTATAATTTATAAAGGAATTCCACAGCGACTTTTCTAAAATTTGATTTCGACGTAAATCAAAATCTACCCGATGAAATCCCGATTTTTCTCTTCCACTAACGTTTCTTATTTCACAGAAATCTGGCTTAAAACGAATCCTGTACCTTCAGTTGAAGTTCAAATCGCCTAATCGCGAACTAAAGCGCCGTTTCAAGCTCGATTTTAATTATAATACAATTATACGTCCAAACTGTCGTTCATATAATATATTCGTTATTCAAATTAAATTCTAAGCTGAATTAAATATCACAGATGATCCAGTTCACACCATATTGCCATTTCAGCCAATTCTGATTATTTTAGGATTAAATATATTATTTAATTAATTATTTTAATTAAATATTCACCATTATTTTATTAACGACCATTAAATCCTTTTAACCACCTTTTAAATAATTAAATAAATTAATTATAATACCTCTGCCAATGCGGGTCATTATAGGTTCATTGGATCTTGAATTTTTCACATCCCTTCGAGTGATTTCAAATAAACCAATTTTTTGAATCTGGGATCATGATTTGTCTTCTTGGACTTGTTGTAAATTTTTTGAAATCTCTCTTGTGAAACGTGTTCTGAAATTGAGGTTTGCTGCTCTGATAAAAAAATCGTTTTTGAAAATGTTTTAATGGCTTCTTGTTTTGATTAAAACTGTTTGTTGCTCTGATAGATGGAAATAATATGCTTGATTTGTCAGTCTTGTCTGCTTGGGCTTGATGATTGGATATTGTTGTCTAAGATACCTTGTTAGCCACCATTGTAGTATTAAAATCCTCATTAATGGAGATAACAAGTGGTATCTGCCTTAAATTCTTTGAAATTTTCTAACTCATCAGTTTGATTCTTTATACCGATTCTCATCTTGTAATCGATTTTCAATTTTAAATCATTTATTGATTATCTATTCAGAAATTGAAATCTATAACCAAATTGAACTGTATTTAGATTCATAAAAATTATTATCAGAATGTTTGAAATTGTGATAAGTCATGACTACAATATATTTCACAACAAGAGGATATTTTATTTAAATTTTCATGATGATTGAACAATTTTTATAATATCTTTGAATAGGCGTTTATTTCATGACTGTCTCCTCTTTCTATCATCATTCTGCCATCCATCATGATTTTATATTAATGTGGAGAGTTTATTTTAAAAAATCATCTTATGAATATAAAGCTTCAAATTTGTGATGGAAATGTGACTATTATTTTTCAGAAATAAAGAAAATTGAAAATTTTCAAAGATTCCGGTACAGTTGAGTATGTTTCATAATATGATTAATTTAGCGATTTTTTTCACAACCATTTCTGTACCTACCATATTTCTATCATCCATATTGGTTTTATATACTGAGGAGTTTTACAAAAAAAAAAGATAAAAATTTAATATACATAAGTGTTTCTCTAACCTCATTTAAAAATCCAAGCTTTGGTCATGCATGATTAAGAGATTACTTACATTTAAGCTGCAACTGACCTCATTTAAAAATCCAAGATCTGGTTTTGTGTGGTCAGTGTGCTCTTAAATTAAAAGAAAAAGAAAAGAAAAAATTTGAATAAATAAAAATTTATATGAAATTCTTCTTGGTGTGTAGAATCCAGCCTATCAATACATTTTCTAATCTGTGAAATGTGTTAATATTTTATGTTATAATATGATTTATTGATTGATAGCTACTGGGATTTGAGATTTTTTGATTTTGTCACTTAAATTGAATTTATAATCGTAGTCCAAATCACATCACTGTTTTGTGCTCAATTTTAAAAATTTATTTGAAAATAATTAAAATCCACATTTTTTTAAACTCTCTCCATTTTTATAAATTTCATTGTAAATCTTTCATTGCACAATGTGAAATTTGCCACTAGTTCTTAGAACTTTATGATGATTATTCTCTCTCTTAAGCTGACTATATATTTCTAGTCAATTTTTCATCACATTTTTAATTTGTGTATTCTTTTGATGATAACAAAAGGGGGAGAATGGGTTAAGATTTTGATTTATGAGTGAATATTTTATAAATATTTTAATATTGAAATTTCATTTGATTTATTCTTTTCACTCATGCACATATCTAGGGGGAGTTTTGTTGTTGAGGGAGGATGCATATAGGGTCAACAATTCACTGTCAAACACATTTATTATAGTCAAAATCTTATTATTTGTTTGTCATCATCAAAAGGAGGAGATTGTTATGCATAACAATTCTATGATTTTTCTTTGATGATAACAAACAGATATATATTATTATAAATGTGTTTGCTATTATACTATTCTACTACATCACAGACAAAATTAAATATTTATATTTAAATAGAATACTACTGTACAAGAATTTAAATAGTCGAATATGTTTTATTTAAATATAAGGTTTATTTCTACATTTGAATAGTACAGATTTATGACTCCACTATTTGTACATCACACTGTAATACACTTTCATATACACAATTCCTCACTACAACAGTCACTCGGTTACATTTGACTCAGTTGTACAACTCATATACAATTTCACTAATATACATTGACCACACTCTCATATATATAGTTATACTCACTATCCCTCACTTGTCTTCTGTCTGTCTGCACAATCAATCCTCTCTTCTGCTTACCTGTCACAGGAAATACACAGAGTAATTTGGAACAAAATATTCTTTAAATTCTAGTAGATATAATTTTAATTTTAAAATTTTATTTGCCTCGGAATTTTGGTTTGATTCTCATCATTTTCATGACTTGATATGATTTATATGGACATCCATCTGCGTCTAGACAGCTTGTGATATTCACAGTGATACACTGTAAATACCACAAGGTTGACAGTATTTCTTGTGCTCATATATATATATATATATATATATATATATATATATATATATGTGTATGTATGTATGTACATGGAAGGAACTATGGTTCAGCAAGACTAAAATAGCTCAAAATACTCAAGAGCACATATGTGCACATCCCAAAAAAGTTCAATACAGCAAATAACATGCAACATGATTTTCATGTCAAGCCAAAGTTTCAACCCAAGTTCAAGTCCACACAGCAAACAAGCCTCAAGCATGTCATATACAAGGCATTATTTCTTTAAGGACAAACTAGAGTAACAATGTAGTGAAATACAAACTGTCTGTATGGCCAAGCACAATACACGTATCCTTGAGCATGTGGAAATACACAAAGCAGAGAACAATACAAGTACAACTTGACTTGCAAATAAAAATGGACAACAAAAACATATGCCACAGCCCAATCAACTAATACATCAGCTCGAGCATGTACGCAAGCCCAAAGTGACATAAATGCAAGCATACAAAGAAAAATGGTCAAGCAACAATGAAATTAGAGACTGGGGGTAACATGATTGAAGAACAAGCACAATGCATGTGCCCAATGAAGTTCGAGCAGCAATGAAGTTTGAAACTAGGTGCAATATGATTGATGAGCAAGCACTATGCATGTGTACAATGAAGTTTGAGCAGCTGAAATATAACAGCTTGGTCTGCAATTTTCATGCACCAGATATGACACACAAGTGTGCATAGAAAAGTCAATTTTGCGTGGTATATATGGCATGTGTATACATTATCAAAATGATGCAACTGTTCGTATCAATAAACATACAGTAGGTTGTGTACATATGAATGTACCTACATGCATGTTATTGAAACATGTAACGACCTGAATTTTGGACCGTTCATATTGCTTCAGCTCATATTGCATATTTCATAGTTGACAAATTTTCTTTACATTTAATTTTCTAAGTCTCAAATTCTCCAATTCTAACTCTTAACAAAGTTTAACTATTAAAACTTATTATCGCTCCACCATATTCATATTACGGCTGACCTTTTATTGCCTAAAAAATTCTATTTACTTCATCCATATTAAATTGAATGTCATTCCATTTATTCATATTCGATTGGCCATTCATTTAAATTAATCCCGATTTATATTTAATCTAATTAGTTAAATTTGATACTCAGCTCATTTTCGTTCATTTGTATTTGGTTCTAAATTGACCAATTTAATTTTCACGAGTTTACTTCCATCTATTCTAATCTATTTATCTTAATTAAATCCAATCAGATCCAATTTTTTTTCCATATTCTCATTTAATCACTTCAAACTTTTAGTTTTAAATTTCCTATATCCTTATTTCATATTTTCAATTCCTAATTTATTTCATTCCCTCATTCTATTTAGATAACTCCGAAACTATAATAATGAATTAATGCTAATTCTTGTTATTTAGATAGCCTGTTCCATCTTCTCCAATGCCCCCATCAACTTTTTTTTCCTAACTTGACCTTTGCCCCGCTCAATACCCACAACTTAATGAGTTTAAATTTTCATTCCCATTCATTTCCTAATTACTTTCCAAACTTAAAGTTTCTAATGATACCAGTTCTCTCTTAATTCAATTCACTTAGCACGACAAAACTATATTTCCATTTCATAACTGAATAACATTTTTAGTTCATAACTGAAACTATTAATTTATAGAGAACTTGAAAAATCATGATTCTAGGTTTATTTCAACTTGAAAATCAAATAGTCTATACTTATGTCATCATACATAAAATTATACCATGGAAATTTAAATTTCAAAATCTTTTATCGATCAAATTATGGAATTACTGAGTGGTCTCCCCACTAAGACTTTTCAAAATAAACATCGATAATGTATGCATTCATTACCGAGGCTATACCTAAGGTATGAGAAGGGATTACACTTTTATTCCATTGAAAATTATTTGAAATCATTTCCATTTTGAAAATACTTCTAATACTATATTATTTAAAAAAACTTGGCAGATCTATTTTCTAAAAGCACCAGAATCGAGTTCTCAAGTTATTTCCATTTTATTTGCAACCAGTTATATCGATTATATTCCATTTTCAAACTTTATTTCTAAAACCATTTAATTTTTCCCTATTAGATTTATTATCTAAGCATCTATAATCGATAATAACCTAATATTATCACCCTCCAACAATAAATACAAGTAAAATTTATAATTCATAACCAAATTTATATTTAAAATATAATCCAAAACCATATTGTATAGATCCATTATGTTCGAGTATTTAGAGACACCTATCAATACCATGGCGTCCTATATATCGACTAGAATTTATAAATATTCAACGGAACAAATCAACACAATGTAAAACAATTTTATATCAAAATACAAGTATTCTCTCTCATATATTCACTCAAACTTATTCTAGGGCATTACTAACCCTATCTCTAATGAGTTAATTCCCAAACAGAGCCAAGGTCATCGCTAACCAAAGCTCTGATACCACGTGTAATGACCGGGATTTTTGACCATTCAAATTGACAATGATCAACACATGCCAACCCCAAACCGATCGCAAATACAGGTACATATTGGAAAATAAAATAAAAGAAAAACAAGGCAGAAGAGAAAACAATAACATAATTTCATAGTGGGAGGATAACATATAATAACTATTAGCAGTTCAAAACAGTTTAAAAATATACATTTGACTATAATATACAATGGTGAACAGAGTTACATATACATATGTATATACAACAAGGCAGCGGAACAAAAGTGCAGTGAGAAATACATATATGTAATAGATGTATACCAAATCTTCGTCTTCGTTCTCCAAGGCAATGTAATCTTCCAACTGCAACTCATATCTGACCCGAGCATATTGCATAAAAACAAACACAACAAACACTCGAATCAAAACTAAATCATTCTTATACTAGTCAAATTAAAATATGAAATAACACGAGTGTTATGGGTGTAGTCATCAATAGAAAAGTCTTGGGAACTTCACCGAACCATACCACTAACGCGGAACGAGTTTACTCCATGTAAATTTTCGTGCATAAAAATCGCAAATGATTTTTTAGAAAATGAAGCTATCGTAAGCTCATCCCACATCACACAATGCAAGCGCACAACAAATGGGCTAGTTTTGTCTTATGATAACCAAAAATGCTTTCATACGTGAAATCCACTTTTTATTACTGGTATTAGTGCATAGTGTCAAAAATCATTTCACAAATATATATATATATATATATTAATCTTAGCAATCATGGTGACTATGCCCGCATATATAGTTTACAAACAAGCTGAACGGCTCGTATTGATTATTAGGTTTCCAACGTGATGGTTCCTGGCACGAAAGATCATTAGAGGACATGAAGCTAAGTATTATCGGTTAACATCCAAACAACGGACACCAAATACATAGCACGAAAGTATATATCCTAGATAACATCCAGACATCGGACACCGTATATACTTTATTCCCTCAGGATTCGAGGTATATCTACCGTCGCAGCTTTCGAATTCCACTAGAGATTATGTATACAGCCAAACCGCCAGTTTACCATCAATCTGGGGTGTGAGGTTTGACGACTTCATGATATACACAAAGCCACACTTTTATATGCCAAGCTTTGATCATCATTCGTTCATTTCATAACTCGAGTATTCCACATTGACAATTCATTGACGTGTCACTGATTTCCATCATTACACACCCTCTAATTCACATGACTTAGAGATGAGAATATTTAATTGCCACAAATTCAATATTTTTTAACAGAGATCAGTGCTGCATAGTTAATTTCAATGTCAGACACACAATCTATACAAGTCCGTTTTGGATCTGGCCAGAACCACAATCCGAAAATCTCTACATATATTCAGATTTCGTGCCACCGGTAACCTCGTATCGGGTGATCGGCCCAAATGAGACATCATCACTCAATCGAAATAATTCAAAGATTCTCGGTCTTTACTTATCGATTTCCAGGTCTTCAATTTCTTTATAACATCGTATCACTACTTGGAATGGTTTTCAAACAGATATTTGATCCCGGTCTTTCCAAGTAATAAGCACATTTTTAAATCAATAGTTATGGATCATTTTGATTTCCCATTCAAATCTCCTTTTGAATTGTTATCAATTTACTTAAAATCAAGGTTGGGTTTATTTTAGTTTCCATAAATCCCGTTATAGCTTTGACCCCTTTCGTGAAACCCAATATTCAATTTTAAATCTTATATTTCAACGTGGTCCTTTTATTCGTAGTTATTATTTACATAAGTTTCTAAAATTTACCAAATCTTAACTTGGTTGCGACTGCATTCCTAATAATTTAAACAATCCATATCTCAAAATAGAATGTATATCTTATATCAAATATCACAATCATTTCAAACCAGTTTATACTCGAAATATAATATATTTCATATTGAGATATCGTAATCATTTTCAAATCGATTTTTTTCAAAATAAAATAAAATTTTGTTTCTAGATATCACAATAATTTCAGAATCGATTCATATTTAAAATAGAATATAATTTCATATCAATATCATGTTTGTTTCAAAATCGGTTTATATTCAAAATAGAATATTATTTCAACCATAATACCATAGTCCTACCACAATCGGTTTATATTCAAAGGAGAATACATATTTCAACTCAATTTGAAATCAACAGTTTAAATCGAGAGCAATTTAAATTTTGGAAGAAATTTCAAGTATTTAACTAACTTGAAAATAGATAATTATAAATAAAACTCTTTTATGAAACTATATATATTTTAAAGAAATTATAGTACATAAAAATAATAATTTAAATCACTATGTATATATATGTATATTGAATGCTTTACTAAAATAATCTTTAAATAATAAATAACAAATAATATAATATGCTTTATTACAAATTATAGGTATATATATTAAATGCTTTACTAAAATAATTTTTTAAATAATAAATATAATAGAATATAATTAATTTTAAAACTATAGGTATATATATATATATATCTATGGTTAACTAAATTTAAAACCACAATTGTTTCTTTCTTTCAAATTTCAGTGACTTGAGATTTATCTCAGCTTCGATACATTTTTTCATTTCCATATTTCGATTTTAAAACAACATTCAAATCCGACCTTCAATTTAAAATCGATTCAAATTCATATTTAATACAAATCTCAAACACTCCAAAATCTTCAGATATTACTTATCCTAAATTAATCTAAAAAGAATTTTTAAATTCATCTTCAAACATATTAAATTTGGATGTCAAATCGTATTTAAATCACATTTCCAAGTTATTTTGAAATAATTGTTTAACAAATTCAATAAACATTTCGGAGTCGATATCAGTGCAACAACAGATTGCAAATCAAACATCAGTTACAACCATTTCATCCAAATGGTAAATATTATCTCATTTCAATAATTAGCAAAGGTCGGTAATATTTTTACTAGAAATTTGATTTAATTTAAATCACTAGTTATCGAATTCAAATTTGCACTTCAACTTGCATGCATGTCAATTTTTAGCAACCAATCAACAGTCAATTCCAACCATACAACCAAAATTATTTCATAATCTAACTTAACAAATATGGGAATAATTCAGTTAATTGTGAGCAAGAAATGCACTCACCTTTGGGTCTTTAATCGGACAAACGTCCAACCAAAGGCCAAAAATTTACAGTCTCCAAACGCAGCCAAATCAGTTCCAGAACGTCCGCAATTCCGCCCCGATCCCAACATAACAAACTGCGTCCAAAACCGAGTTCATATGTAAAAGTTATTAGCGTTAGAATATATGGTATATATATGTATAATTTGAATAAAATATTAATATAAAAATATATTATGTCAGCTTTATATTGTGATTCCCGCTCTCCCCCAAAACACGTGAACAGTAATCCAACGCGGAACCCATTCGAGCGTCCTACTTTAACCGCTGACCACCACCTCCACAAGCCATAATAGCCTCTCTGACCACCACCGCCGAGACCCATACCTCAAGCCGCGTCAACCAGTGTCGGAGTCGCCACCTCCGGTCGCCCCCCTTTCCACCGCCGAGTCCATGAACCAAATGGTTTTCGAACCCTAAAACACCATAATGGCACACCCCAATCACCTGCAGACATTGCCGCTACCACCGTTGAACTCTTATTGCCCTTCTCTACAAAACCCATAAGCCAATTTCTCCAATTGAATCCAAAATCGAAAACCCCAAACTGATTTCATGCGTTCCATGTTTTAGGACTTCGACAATCGATTATGACCAATCTGAGCATTGCACGAAATAAATAGTACAACCAGCTTCGTTTCGTCGAGGGCTTCGAATCGATATAAAATTTGCAAGGGTTTGAGGAGATTTGAATTTAAATTTGTATTTTTATTTGGACTAGGGTTATAAATTTATTTCTGCCATTGGAGAAAAAGAAATAGACAGATGGGAAAACTATACGTGAATGAGGAATGAGCTAGTTATGATTTGGAAATTTATTTAAATATATGGGCCAAGATTTGATAAGAGAATAAGCGAATATCCAATCACAATGATTTTCTTTACGTTTTATTCCATACGATCAATTGATAAGCCCAATTGTAACAAAATTTAAAATTCTACAATAATTCACCATTCCGGATCCGATTGAACTGGTTTCGTCAAATTTAACACAGTCGCCAAAATAGTTAAATTTCACAGTTAACTAGTTAATAAAACATTAAATTATTCACTTAACTGTTTTAATTTAATTTAAACATTTGTTTAATTCCATTTAAATCCAATTGCAGCTTAAATGAATTTTATAAATCGATTCCACAAATTTAAAATTCCCAAATTTGATTATTTCGAATTTTAAATTTGAATTGCAATTATAAATAAACAAACTTAATTAATCTACAATTATTCTAATATTGAATCAAAATTCCACCATTTAACAAATAAATTTGAATTTCAATAATGAATTAAACAACTCAAATTTATTTAGTTATTAAATTTCAAATACCAATATTTCTAAATATAAACTCAATTTAAAATCCGATTATACTCAAGTACAATAATCTTCATTACTATAATCAATCAAAATTTAATTTCTAAGCAATATTATTCAATTCACTAATTTAAATTTATGGAAAATTATGGGGCATTACATTCTTCCCCACTCAAATCTTTTCGTCCTCTTAAAGGGAACGAAACAAGGCATTGAGCGGATATATATTTTCAAATCTATAACTTTTAAAGTAACATTTATTAAATAAGTTATCGAGTTATAAAACCTCATAAATTTTCTAACTTCCGAAATCACAGAAAATATTCGGCAGCATCTCCCCTGTACGGAGAGGTCCGGAAAGTCACAATATATATATATATATATATATATATATAAAAACTCAAATATACATCTCATCAAACGTTGAGGCATCCAAAAATGGGGGAAACCATATATATAACCACAAAACTATATAACACAAATACATACCTTCTTTAGCGTTATTTGCAAATTTATTTAGTTAGCAATTTAACATTTAGCACAAAGCGAGCTCCAAAACGTAGTGCAAATTCCTTACACTTGCTATGTACTCAAACATACATAAGAATCAAACATATATACGATAAATAACAAATTTGTACACAAATACGTTCCTTCTTTAGCGTTATTTGCAAATTTAGTTAGTTAGCAATTTAACATTTAGCGCAAAGCGAGCTCCAAAGCGTAGCACAAATTCCTTACACCTGCTACATACTCAAATATACATAAGAATCAAACATATATACGATAAATAACAAATGTGTACAACTTGCACCATATATATTAAGCATTTCAACTACAAAACCAAAATATTAGGGACAGGCTAGCGAACAAATCGAGACCAGCGAACAAATCGAGATTTACCACCACTCAAATGATGGAATTTGCCTAAAACTTGAGGAAAAAGTTGTTGTATTCGTCTTAGGCATTTTGAATTGCCCAGATTCGTCGAATTCGGATAATCTGCACAGACATTACGACCATTTTAGCGAAAGCGAACGCTTCAGTCCAAACAAATAAAATGCAGGCCTGAATTGTTCAACCCAGTTTTTGACCTTTTAAACATTACAATATCACTAGGCATATTGAAGAGAAGTTTTAGTTTAGATTCTGAGTTTTCCGAATTGTACAAGTACATCGAAATCCGACGATCTGTTAGAAAGTTATGGTCAAAACAATATGGATATATGTTTTAGGTTTTTATTTCAGCGCATATAACTACAACAGCACTTGGATTTCAACCTACTAAACATGAAAATTTGACAAGGCCCTATTAACAAGAGTTTTAGTTAGTTAAGTTTCTAAGGTTTCCAAAAAGTCCGGAATCATCGGATTCCGATCATCCATTCAAAAATTATGTCATTTTGCTTCAGCTCATATTGCATATTTCATAGTTGACAAATTTATTTTACACTTAATTTTCTAAGTTTAAAATTCTCCAGTTCCAACTCTTGACAAAGTTTAACCATTAAAACTTATTATCGCTCCACCATGTTCGTATTATGGCTTACCCTTTTATTGCCTAAATATATTCTATTTACTTCATCCATATTAAATTGAATGTCGTTCCATTTATTCATATTCGATTGGCCATTCATTTAAATTAATCCCAATTTTTATTTATTTTAATTATATAAATTCGATACTCACCTCATTTTCGTTCATTTATATTTGGTTCTAAATCGCCCAATCTAATTTTCACGAGTTTACTTCCATCTATTCTAATCTATTTGACTTAATCTAATCCACTCAGATCCAAATTTTTTCCATACTCTCATTTAATCACTTCGAACTTTTAGTTTTAAATTTCCTATATCCTTATTTCATATTTTCAATTCCTAATTTATTTCATTCCCTCGTTCTATTTAGCTAACTACGAATCTATAATCATGAATTAATCTTATTTCTTTTATTTAGATAACCTATTCCATCTTCTCCAATACCCCATCGACTTTATTTAATTTTTTCCTAACTTAACCTTTGCCCCGTTCAATACCCACAACTTAATGAGTTTAAATTTTCATTCCCAGTAATTTCATAATTACTTTCCAAACTTAAAGTTTCTAATGGTACTGGTTCTTTCTTAATTCAATTTACTTAGCACAACAAAAATAAATTTCCATTTCATAACTTAATGACGTTTTTAGTTCACAACTAAAATTATTAATTTACAGAGAACTTGAAAAATCCCGATTCTGGGTTTATTTCAAACTTTAAAATCAAATAAACTATACTTATGTCATTGTATAGAAAATTATACCATGGAAATTTAAATTCCAAAAGCTTTTATCAATCAAATCATGGAATTACTGTGTGGTCTCCCCCACTCAGGACTTTTCAAAATAAACATTGTAATGTGTGCACTAATTATCGAGGCTATTCCTAGGGTCTAAGAAGGGACTACACTTTTATTCCATTGAAAATTGTTTGAAATTGTTTCCATTTTGAAAATACCTATAATACTATATTATTTAAAAATCCTGGCAAATCTATTTTTTAAAAACACCAGAATCGATTTCTCAAGTTATTTCCATTTTATTTGCAAAATATATTTTGCAACCAGTTATATCGAGTAGATTCCATTTTCAAACTTTATTCTAAAACCATTTAATTTTTCCCTATTAGATTTATTATCTAAGCAACTATAATCGATAATAACCTAATATTATTGTGACACCCTACGTCTGTTAATGTCACTCACAAAGTTAATGCATTAAGTTTCATGAGGTGTTATAGGTAAATGGAACATAAATATTACAAGACAGATATAAAAGCAACAGCGGAATTTAAATTTTTATTTCAAACATAAATCATAGCATAGTGGTACAAAATACCATAAGTCTGAAAACTACATAAAACCCATTACAATAATATAACTTCTGTCTTAAGCCTTCAAAGTACATAAGTAATTAAAAAAAACATAATTCCCCAGAAAGAGACAAAGCCATAGTGGAGATAAGAACTTGAGCAATACTTCGAAAGCAGCTCCTAGCAAGATGATGACCGAGTCTTGACTAAGCCTGAGTGTTCCCACCCTGAGAACCTGGGAGTGGGCCTATATATACTAATATTACCCACCTACCCAAGATTTACTTAACCCTCCCACTGATCCAAGCATTTTTATTTAACGGTAAAGTTTGTGGGCCTATATATACTAATATTACCCACCCCCTCCAGATTTGCTTAACCCATCCATCATCCAATCAATTTTACTTAACCCTAACTTTAGTTCAAATTCATACAATCCCTTATGGGTTAGTTTAGGTTAAATTTATTACCATGTCCATTTATGGTTTATAATGGGCTAGACCTCCCACATTAGTCCTACAACTTGTGGATGCTGGATATACCGGTCGGGACCTGGCAGTCTTATTCCACAGTTGGGCCTAACCTTGTGTCTTAACCCGATTCGTATTTGTACACTTAGACCTCTCACATTAGGTTCAACATTAGTGGCTGCTGGATATGCCGGTCGGGTCCGGGCAGACTTCCACCACTAATGCAACCTAACCTCGTGTCATAAGTGTAATTAAAATTTCTAATTGTAATTATTAAGCATTCTATTTTAATCCAATTCTTACCTATGTCTTTATAGGTAATTATGTCCTCACTTTCCCCCTTTTTGAATTATATGTCCAATTACTTGTACCTATGCCTTATTAGGTATTTATTCCCATTTACCCAATTATTGAATTATACGTCCAACTCATGTTTATATTCAAATTATGCCAATATTAACCTATTTCCCTCCCCGTTCCTTAACTAACGTGTTCACATAAATTACGGCATGTATAGGCTAAATAATAACCTATTCATAAATGATAAAAAGGGCAGGTAATGGAAATATGATAAAGGTGAATTTTCTAACATAACTGGCATAAACATACACTAACATGGATGACTATATAAGCATAGATCTAATGAACTTGTGGCAGTTAACTAGTTGTAACATAGCAAAGGTGATAAGATAAACATGACAAGATCTAAATATTATTTTAGATGTCCAACAGGTACAGATCTAATATGATAAGTACAAGTAGGGCCGTCAATTTTTAACACGACCCGAAACATGATTCGTAACCCACATGAAAAAACCCGACCCGACCCAATTATAAACAGGTCAATTTTGGGTCATCTCGGGTTGACCCGACCCGACCCATGAACCCGTTGCTGACCCATCATGCCACGTTTAACACAAAACATATTTTTATTACTCAACAATCTAAAAAACATAGGCCCAGCCCAGTCCATTACCCATTTGCCGCTTTACCCTAATTTACCAATTACCAAGCTGCCACTCATTTAGTCATTCTAATTTTTGCGGTTCTACCTCTTCATTGATTCACTCCTCCATGTTTTCTTGTTTATTCCCACATTAACAATATTTTACATTTTTATTCTCATCTCATCTTGCAACAAGTGAATGACGACAATACCCTTCTTTTATGTTTTCATCTTTTTATGCAAATATTTTTCTTAACGGGTTACACGAATCAAACCCGAAACCCACACGATTATAAGTGGCTCAACCCGAAACCGACCCGTTTAATAAACAGGTTGAGCCAACCCGATCCGAACTCAACCCGAACACGACTTGACCCGACCCGACCCATTGACAGCCCTAAGTACAAGGGGATCCAAATAATAAACTAGATCTGATTAACAATTTAGGAGTCAACATAATTCAAATCTAATGGGTAAAAGTAGATCTAACACAAATAAGGATTAAGATCTACATCATAGAATGTCCACATAATTCAGATCTAATGGGTAAAATAGATCTAACACAAATAAGGATAAAGATCTACACCATAGAATGCCCACATAATTCAGATCTAAAGTGGTAATGATAAAACTAAATCTAACATAATTAGGATGAACAGATCCAAATAAGAATTCATATGCCCAAAATGACAATCTTAATTAATCACAACATGATGATCTAGGTCTAGACAAAGATTTTACTATCCAATTAATGATAATTCCAAGTTAAACCACAATCCTAAATAAAGGTTCATATCCAAAAAGATGACAGGATAAATTAGCCACAACATGGATAAAGATCAAGATCTACAAAGATAACATGTTACATTAACCATAATGAATTAGATCTAGAAAAGTAGATCTAGAATGATAAGGTTTAGGATCCTAGAACATCATAGATTTGCAATTTACAACTTGTCCAAATCACAGTCATATCACAAATACTTTTAGTCATTTAAATCTAAAAGTAACTAACTCACAAGGATCAGATCTATGAGAATAGAAGGAGAAATCTTAAATTTGAATCTCAGATCTATACTTGAGGTGCTTGATTTGTAGAAGAAGAAAATGTTAGATTCAGTTTAAGTACTGACGGCATCTGGCCTCCATTGTTTTTCATATTAGAAAACAAGAGAAATGAAGATATATTTATAGCGGCCAACCTCCAGAATTCGAATGCCACCTCAGCCCTAGGGTGAATCGGGCCATGGGTCGATACCCACTTGGGTCCAGGTGCCCAAAAACATACATGGGCGCACTTTACAAGTGCGCCAGTGCAAAAATACATTGGCGCACTTGTCAAGTGCGCCTGGAATTCCTGCTCTTTTCGCCAAACTTCTACCATCCATAACTTCTCTATACGTTATCCGTTTTACGCAAACCAGGTGTCTATCTTGACTAGAATTTCGAGACGGACACAATGACCAGTCCGTTTCCCTAACTTCATAATATTAAATTAATTACCACTTAATTTATCCTCTTTTAATGTTGTAGAAATATGGGGTATTACATTCTCCCCTACTCAAAGGATTTCGTCCCCGAAATCTCCAAGTTAGGAAGAAGGTATCCTACCATCCATCATCCATCTGCTCACCTACCAATCATAGGCATCCATTGTCCTTAAAATTTTCTAATGATTATATGAACATATGCAAAGGTGTGTGTGTATGTCCCAATACTAATGTGAAATCAGGCGGTCTACTGATTCAGTTGACTTCCTTAATGCAATGTATGTTAGTGCCATGAATCCAACATGTATGCAAATAATCCTATAATACCACGTAAGTTCTATATTTGTGCACAATCATTCGTCCAAATGCAACATCCATTTGATAATACCTCCATTTTCATCCATTAAAAGAAAGGAAAAATGCACACACATCCATATGCAGTATGAGAGTGATTGAGCCAATCTAGTACCTAATGTGTGTGCATATGCATCCACAGGCAACCACAAGCAAACACTTGCATCCATCAAACATAACATGTCTCAAACACATGTTTACAATCATGGGATTCCTAACTAAAGGTCGAAGATTCGATCGATAGGATATACTCAGATGATAGAAGCAAGCACGAGTAAAAGCTTTTGGAAGAGAAGTTAAGAACATTCCCTCGAAAAGAAAAGGGTACAAAGCGCAGAAATCTTGTCTTCGGTCTCCCCAAGTCGCATCCTCTTGGTTGTCTCCCCACCGAACCTTCACCAACTTGACTTCTCGTTTGCGTAGCTTCCAAACCTCTAATCTAAGCAAAAGTCTTTCTGTAGATCCCCACCAACGAGTCGGTGGTCTACAGGGTCATCCATATAATGCTTCGAAGGGTTCTATGCCAATGCCTGCTTGATGACTGTTGTTGTGGGCAAACTCTACTAAAGGAAGGTGCTCTTCCCAAGTCCCTCCGAAGTCTAGGATACACAGCATCAAAAGATCCTTTAGTACTCTGTTCACCCTCTCCATCTGTCCATCGATCTGAGGATAATAAGCGGTGCTCAAACATAACTGTGTACCTAATGCTTCTGGCAAGCTCCTCCAAAATTCGCTAGTGAAAATGGGATCACGATTTCTTACGATATTGGAAGGTACTCTATGAAGACGAAGTATCGCATGAACATAAACTGCTGCCAACCATGTTGCCGTCCTCTTAATCTTAACTGGTATGAAATGTGCGCTCTTAGTAAGCCTATTTACTATCACACAAATGCTGGTGTTGCCCTTACTTGATCTAGGCAAAACAACTATGAAATCCATGGAGACGCTCTCCCACTTCCACTTTGGACCTCTAAAGGATGAAGTAAACCACTGGGCTTCCTTTTCTCGGCTTTGCCTTGCTGGAAAATTAGACATTGAGAAAAAACAAACTCTGCTACACCTTTCTTCATCCCATCCCAAAATAAAACCCTTTCTCAAGTAGCTGCCCTACTTTCTCTTGGATCCATATGGCGCACGGGCAATGCAACTGGCTTTGCATTGTCCACCAAATATATGCGGAAATCGATCTCGCTCCTTGGGGTAAACCCCGAACCTCATCAAAGACATCAGGATACTCACGAACTACTGGTTCCGATCGTAGATCGTCGATAGATGCATCAAGAGACTCTAGGACAATAAGCATGACAGACCCTTGCGGGTCATAAGAAATCTCGAGGGTCATCCCATGGCAAGTCAAAAGTCTAACGACCCTCCTCTCACAATCTAGAATGGCACCATATATGATTAACCAATCCATCCCTAGAATCAAACCATAGCCCATAAAACCGAGCACATACATGTCGCATTCAAACTCGACGCGTAACACAAATATTCTCAAACCCCGACAAATAATAGATTAATGAGCCGAACCACCTATGGGGTTTGAGACAACAACGGGATCCACTACCATACTTGTATTTAAGTGCAGAGATTCAACTACATAACTAGATATGAACAAATGCGAAGCGCTAGAATCAAAAAGAGTTCTTATAGGAAGATTGGAAAGAGAAGTCAAACCTTCCATGGAAACTTTCCCACCTGTATTTAGTGCACTAGCCACGAGAGCATTCGCTTTCCCTTCAGAGGTTCCTGTCCTTTTACCTTACCCTTGTTTCCTTGGGTATTCCCTAAAATAGTGTCCAACCTCTTCACAAAGAAGCAAGCATTCTTCCTTTTCCTGCAGTCCTGGGCCAAGTGACCCTCTCGCCCGCAACTATGGCACTTCCTCTTACCCTTAGCCTTGTCATTCTTTCCGCCCTTCTTATGTTGTTATTGTCGTCCTTTCTGGGTCCATACCTTTTTATTTTGTGTTTCCTCAACCTTAGCTTTTTCCTTTTCACCTTTATTCGAACTTTATCTATGTTCCCTTCCCGGGCCATCATTTTTCTCATCCTTGGGTTGTGCTCCTTAGCCCTAACTCCCTTATTCTCCTTTTTACCATATTTGTGTAACAAGCTAACTAGTCTCTCGAAAGTTGCCTCCATCGCATGAAAATCCTAATAAAGCTCGAGAAAATTAGCCGTAGGTGATACTACTGCAGCTATAGATAGAGGTTAGGCACTTCATTGCCCTTCGACATGTGCTAAAGTTTAAACATGCCTACGGCATCATGCTGGAACGGAGACACCTTTTGGGAGGAATCAGTTCCCCAAATAAAAAGGAAAAAGGAATCAAGCGGAGAATCAAGTGATATTACATATGGCTTTAGGGAATATATTTTTCAAAACAGACTTTTCTTTTTGAAAATGTTTTCTTTTAAAACCTTTTTGAAAATAATTTTCAAAAACTTTTATCTAATCTGGTAACCTTCAGCTCTGATACCAAGTGTGACACCCCACGTCCGTTACTGTCACTCACAAAGGAAATGCATTAAGTTTCGTGAGGCGTTATAGGTAAACAGAACATAAATATTACAAGACAGATATAAAAGCAACAACGAAATTTAAATTTTTATTTCAAACATAAATCATAGCGTCGTGGTACAAAATATCATAAGTCTGAAAACTACATAAAACCCATTACAATAATATAACTTATGTCTTGAGCCATCATAGTACATAAATACTTAAAAGAAAAGATAATTCCCCTATGCTGGCTCCACAGTAAGGTGTATCATTCCCTAAAGTGGCAACCCTTCATTTCCCGGATGTGCACAACCATATCTACTGATGTCACAATGTCTTATCTTCCTGAGCTGGCGGAGTCATGCATGCACATTACCCCATTGGAACGCGCCGCCAACACCGCCTCCACTTTTGGATCTCTTACAATCAGTCCAGTAAGCATGCCTCTTTCCGACCTATTACGGAGTACATGTTTGATACCTACTCTGAGTTACTGGATAAAATGGGTCCCACACAATATGATACAAGTTATTCCCTTTGTCTTGTATCCCCCACTAGGTTTTCTTTGGCTATGTATACCACTAGGTCTTTAATTACACTACCCTATCATTTCTATAAGTTTTGCTTACCCTAGAAGATGTCTTTAGTTACATAACTTTATTATTTCCACCGGTTATGTATACCACTAGGTGTCTTTAATTACATAAACTTATCGGGTTAAGTTTGTGGGCCTATATATACTAATATTACCCACCTACCCAAGATTTACTTAACCCTCCCACTGATCCAAGCATGTTTATTTAACGGTTAAGTTTGTGGGCTTATATATATACTACTATTACCCACCTACCCAAGATTTACATAACCCTCCCGCCGATCCAAGCATGTTTATTTAACGGTTAAGTTTGTGGGCCTATATATACTAATATTACCCACCTACCCAAGATTTACTTAACCCTCCCACTGATCCAAGCATGTTTATTTAACAATTAAATTTGTGGGCCTATATATACTAATATTACCCACCCCCTCGAGATTTGCTTAACCCAACCATCGTCCAATCAATTTTACTTAACCCTAACTTTAGTTTAAATTCATACAATCCCTTATGGATTAGTTTAGGTTAAGTAGTTCAATTTATTACCATGTCCGTTTTTGGTTTATAATGGGCTAGACCTCCCACATTAGCCCTACAACTTGTGGATGCTGGATTTGCTGGTCGAGTCCGGGCAGTCTTATTCCACAGTTGGGCCTAACCTCATGTCTTAGCCCGATTTGTATTTTACACACTTAGACCTCTCACATTAGGTTCAACATTAATGGCTGCTGGATATGCCGATCGGGTTCGGGCATACTTCCACCACTAATGCACCCTAACCTCGTGTCATAAGTGCAATTACAATTTCTAATTGTAATTATTAAACATTCCATTTTTATCCAATTCTTACCTATGTCTTTATAGGTAATTATGTTCCCACTTTCCCCTTTTTGAATCATATGTCCAATTACTTGTACCTATGCCTTAGTAGGTATTTATGCCCATTTACCCAATTATTGAATTATACGTCCAACTCATGTAATATTCAAATTATGCCAATATTAACCTTTTTCCCTCCCCACTCCCTAACTAGCGTGTTCACATAATTTACGGCATGTATAGGATAAATAACAGCCTAATCAATAACGATAAAAAGGGACGGTAATGGAAATATGACAAAGGTGAATTTTCTAACATAACCGGCATAAACATACACTAACACGGTGAACATATAAGCATATATCTAATGAACTTGTGGCAGTTAACTAGTTGTAACATAGCAAAGGTGATAAGATAAACATGACAAGATCTAAATATTAATTCAGATGTCCAACAGGTTCAGATCTAATATGATAAGTACAAGGGGATCCAAATAATAACCTAGATCTAATTAATATTTTAGGTGCCCACATAATTCATATCTAATGGGTAAAAGTAGATCTAACACAAATAAGGATTAAAATCTACACCATAGAATGTCCACATAATTCAGATCTAATGGGTAAAAATTGATCCAACACAAATAAGGATTAAGAACTACATCATCGAATGCCCACATATTTCATATCTAAAGGGGTAATGATAAAACTAGATCTAACATAATTAGGATGAACAGATCCAAATAAGAATTCATATGTTCAAAATGACAGATCTTAATTAATCACAACATGATGATCTAGGTCTAGGCAAAGATTTTACTATCCAATTAATGATAATTCCAAGTTAACCACAATCCTAAATAAAGGTTCATATCCAGAAAGATGACAGGATAAATTAGCCACAACATGGACAAAGATCATGATCCACAAAGATAACATTATACATTAACCATAATGAATTAGATCTAGAAAAGTAGATCTAGAATGATAAGGTTTAGGATCCAAGAACATAATAGATTTACAATTTACAACTTGTTCAAATCACAGTCATATCACAAATACTTTTAGATTAAAGTAACTAACTCACAAGGATCGGATCTATGAGAATAGAAGGAGAAAACTTAAATTTGAACCTCAGATCTATACTTAAGGCACTTGATTTATAGAAGAAGAAAATGTTAGATTCAGTCAAGAACTGACGGTATCTGGTCTCCATTGTTTTTCATATGAGAAAAAAGGAGAAACGAAGATATATTTATAGCTACCAGCCATCGGAATTTGAATGCCACCTCAGCCCTACAGTGAATCGAGCCACGGGTCAATACCCACTTGGGTCCGAGTGCCCAAAAACATACATGGGCGCACTTTACAGGTGCGCCAGTGCGAAAATACATTTGCACGCATGTCAAGTGCACCGGTAATTCCTGCTCTTTTTGCCAAACTTCTACAGTCCATAACTTCTTCATACGTTATCCGTTTTATGCAAAGCAGGTGTCTATCTTGACCAAAATTTCGAGACGGACTCAATGACGTAGCCTGTTTCCCTTAATTCTTAATATTAAATTAATTATTAATTAATTTATCCTCTTTTAATGTTGTAGATATACGGGGTGTGACAATTATCACCCTCCAACAATAAATACAAGTAAAATTTATAATTCATAAACAAATTTGTATTTAACATATAATCAATAACCATATTATATCAATCCATTTTGTTCGAGTATTTAGAAATTCCTATCGATATCATGGCGTACCATATATCGATCAGAATCTATAAATATTCAACGGAATATATCAACACAATATAAATCCATTTTATATCAAAATACAAGTATGCACTCTCATATATTCACTCAAACTCATTCTAGGGCATTACTAACCCTATCTCTAATGAGCTAATTCCCAAACAGAGCTAAGGTTATCGCTAACCAAAGCTCTGATACCACGTGTAACGACTTGGATTTTTGACCGTTCAAATCGAAAATGATCAACACATGCCGACCCAAATCGATCGACAATACAGGTATATATTGGAAAAAATAAAAGAAAAACAAGGCATAAGAGAAAATAATAACAGAATCTCACAGCGGAAGAATAACATATAATAATAATTAGCAGTTCAAAACAGTTTAAAAATATATATTTGACTATAATATACAATGGTGATCAGAGTTACACATACATATGTATATACAACAAGGCAGCGGAACAAAAGTGCAGTGAGAAATACAAATATGTATTAGATGTATACCAAATCTTTTCTTCATTCTCCAAAGCAAAGTAATATTCCAACTGCAACACATATCTGACCCGCGCATATTGCATAAAAAGAAACACAACAAACACTCGGATCAAAACTAAATCATTCTCATATTAGTCAAACTAAAATATGAAATAACATGAGTGTTATGGGTGCAATCATCAGTAGAAAAGTCTTGGGAAATTCATCGGACCACGCCGCTAATGCGGAACGGTTTTATTCCATGTGAATTTCCATGCATAAATATTCGCAAATGATTCTTTAGAAAATGAAGCTATCATAAGCTTGTCCCACATCACACGATGCAAGCGCACACCAAATGGGCTAGTTTTGTCTTATGATAACCAAAAATGCTTTCATACGTGAAATCCACTTTTACTACTAGTATTAGTGCATAGTGTCGAATACCATTTCACAAATAAGTATATTAATCTTAGCAAGCATAGTGACTATGAATACATATATAGTTTACAAACAAATCGAACAGCTCATATTGGTTATTGGGTTTCCAATGTGATGGTTCCTGGCATGAAAGATCATTGGAGGATACAAAACTAAGTATTCCCGGTTAACATCCAAACAACGGACATAGAATACATAGCGCGAAAGTATATATCCCGGATAGCATCCAAACATCGGACACCGTATATACTTTATTCCCTCGGGTTTCCAGGTAGATCTACAACCGCAGCTTTCGATTTCCATTAGAGATTATGTATACCACCTAACCGCCAGTTTTCCTCAATCCGGAGTGTGAGGTTCGACGAATATGTCACGATATACACAAAGCTATGCTTTTATAAGTCAAGCTTTGATCATCATTCATTCATTTCATAACTCGAGTATGCCACATTGACAATTCACAATGTGTCATTGATTTCCATCAATACACACCCTCTAAGTTCCTATGACTTAGAGACGAGAATAATTAATTGCCACAAATTCGATATATATTAACAGAGATCAGTGCTACGCAGTTAAATTCAATGTCAGACACACAATCCATACAAGTCTGTTCCAGGTCTGAACAGAACAAAAATCCTAAAATCTCTAAATATATTCAGATTTCATGCCACCGGTAACCTCGTATTGAGTGATCGTCCCAAACGAGACATTAGCACTCAATCGAAATAATTCAAATATTCTCGGTCTTCACTTATCGATTTCCAGGTCTTCCATTTCTTTACAACGTCGTATTACTACTTAGAATGGTTTTCGAGAAGATATTCGATCCCGGTCTTTCCAAGTAATAAGTGCATTTTTAAATCAACAATTATGGATTATTTCGGTTTCCCATTCAAATCTCCTTTTGAATATTCTTTAAAAAAAATCAAGGTTGGGTTTATTTCAGTTTCCATAAATCCCGTTATCGCTTTGACCCCTTTCGTGAAATCCAATATTCAATTTCAAATCTTATATTTCAATATGTCTTTTTATTCATAGTTATTATTTACATAAGTTTCTAAAATTTACCAAATCTTAACTTGGTTGCGATTCCATTCCTGATAATTCAAACAATCCATATTTAAAAATAGGATGCATATCTTATATAAAATATCACCATCATTTCAAACCAGTTTATATTCAAAATATAATATATTTCATATCGAGAGATCGTATTCATTTTTAATTGATTATTTTTTCAAAATAAAATAAAATTTTGTTTCAAGATATCATAATAATTTCAAAATCGATTCATATTTAAAATAGAATATAATTTCATATCAATATCATGTTTGTTTCAAAATCAGTTTATATTCAAAATAGAATATTATTTCATCCATAATACCATAGTCCTTCCAAAATCGATTTATATTCAAAGGGGAATATATATTTCAACTCAATTTGAAATCAACGGTTTAAATCGAGAAAATTTAAATTCAGGAAGAAATTTCAAATATTTAACTAACTTGAAAATAGATAATTATAAATAAAACTCTTTTATGAAATTATATACATTTTAAAGAAATTAGTGTACATAAAAATAATAATTTAAATCACTATGTATATATATATGTATATCAAATGCTTTACGAAAATAATCTTCAAACATTAAATAACAAATAATATAATATACTTTATTTCAAATTATAGGTATATATTAAATAATTTACTAAAATATTTTTTTTAAATAATAAATGTAATAGAATAATATTTATTTCAAAAATATAGGTATATATATCTATGGTTAACTAAATTTAAAACCAAAATTGTTTCTTTCTTTCAAATTTCAACGAATTGAGATTTATCTTAGCTTCGATACATTTTTTCCATTTCCATATCTCTATTTCAAAACAACATTCAAATCCGACCTTAAATTTCAAATGGATTCAAATTCATATTTAATACAAATCTAAAACACTCCCAAAATCATCGGATATTTCTTATCTGAAATAAATCCAAAGAGAATTTTTAAATTAAACTTTAAACAAATTAAATTTGAATGTCAAATCGTATTTAAATCACAATTCCAAGTTATTTTGAAATAATTGTTTAACAAATTCAATAAACATTTCGGTGTCGATATTAGTGCAACAACAAATTTCAAATCAAACATCCATTACAACCATTTCATCCAAATGGTAAATATTATCTCGTTTCAATAGTTAGCAAAGGTCAGCAAATTTTTTACTAGGAATTTAATTTAATTTAATTTAAATAACTAGTTATTGAATTCAAATTTGCACTTCAACTTGCATACATGTCAATTTCCAGCAACCAATCAACAATCAATTCCAACCATACAACCAAAATTATTTCATAATCTAATTTAACAAATATAGGAATAATTCAGTTAATTGTGAGCAAGAAATTCACTCATCTTTGGGTCTTTAATCCGACGAATGTCCAACCAAAGCCCAAAAATTTACATTCTCCAAATGCAGCCAAATCAGTTCTAGAACATCTGCAATTCCGCCACGATTCCAACGCAACAAACCGCATCCAAAACCGAGTTTATATGTAAAAGTTATTAGCATTAGAATATACAGTATATGTATATATGTATAATTTAAATAAAATATTAATATAAAAATATGCCACGTCGCTTCATATTACGGTTCCCGCTCTCCCCTAAAACAAGGGAACGGTAATTGAACGCGGAACCCATCGAGCCTCCTACTTTGATCGTCGATCGCCACCTCCACAGGCCGTAATAGCCTCGATGACCACTACCACCGAGACCCGTACCTCAAGCCGCGTCCACCAGTGTCGGAGTCGCCACCTCCGGTCGCCCCCCTTTCCACCGCCGAGTCCATGAACCCAACGGTTTTCGAACCCTAAAACACTAAAATCGCTCACCCCTGTCACTTGCAGATGCTGCTGCTACCACCGTTGAACTCGTATGGTCCTTCTCTACAAAACCCATATGCCAATTTCTCCAATTGAATCCAAAATCAAAAATCCCCAAACTGATTTCGTGGGTTCCGCGTTTCAGGACTTTGACCATCGATTACAACCAATCGAGCACTACATGTCGAAATAAATGATACCAGCAGCTTCATATCGTTGAGGGCTTCGAATTGATATATAATTTGCTAGGGTTTGAGGAGATTTGATTTAAAAGTTTGGATTTTTATTTGGACTAGGGTTATAAAATTATTTTTGCGATTGGAGAAAAAGAAATAGACAAATGGGAAAACTATACGTGAATGAGGAATGAGCCAATTAAGGTTACAAAATTTATTTAAATACATGGGCCAAGATTTGATAAGAGAGTAAGGAAATATCCAATAACAATGATTTTCTTCATGTTTTATTCCGTACGATCAACCGACAAGTCCGATTGTAATGAAATTTAAAATTCTACAATAATTCACCGTTCCGGATCCAATGGAACTGGTTTCATCAAATTCCGAGATAGTCACCAAAATAGTTAAATTTCACAGTTATAAAACATTCAATTATTCGCTTAACTGTTTTAATTCAATTTAAACATTTACTAAATTCCATTTAAATCCAGTTGCACCTTAAATAAATTTTATAAATCGATTCCACAAATTTAAGGTTCCCAAATTCGATTATTTCGAATTTTAAATTTGGATTGCAATTATAGATAAACGAACTTAATTAATCTACAATTATTCTAATTTAACTCAGAATTCCACCGTTTAACCAATAAATTTGAATTTCAATAATGAATTTAAAAAATCAAATTTATTTAGTTATTAAATTTCAAAACACAATACTTATGATTATAAATTCAATTTAAAATCCGATTGTACTCAAATACAACAATCTTTATTGCTATAATCAATCAAAATTTGATTTCGAAGCAATATTATTCAATTCACTTATTTAAATTTACGGAAAATTATGGGGCGTTACTATGACACCCCATATCCGTTAATGTCACTCACTTTGGGAATGCATTAAGCTTCATGAAGCGTTATAGGTAAACAGGCACAGAATATTACAAGACAGATATACATAAGATAGCAGCGGAAATTTAAATTTTTATTTCAACCATAAATCATAATACCATGGTCCATAATACCATAAGTCACAAAAACCATTACAATGAAATAACTTTTGTCTTGCACCATCAGAGTACATAAGAATATAAAAAGCATAATTCCCCAACTGAAAGAGTTAGGCCATAAAAGAGATAAGAACTTGAGCCATACTTCAGAAGTAGCTCCAAGCAAGATGATATCTGAGTCCTGACTAAGCCTGAGTGTTTCCTCCCTGAGAACCGGGGGGAAGGGGGAACGGAAGAAAGAAGGAGAAACAAAAGGGTCAGACATAAAGTCTGGCGAGTCTAGTTACTTTTAGCCAGTAAATAAATAAAAGTAACATGATAGGCATATAAAGTGGATAAGAGATATCACTACATAAATGGCAGGTGTGACAAGGTAGACAGGGTAAGGTGTATACACTTCTCTAATGATTGCTCTGCACTATTACTAGTATAACCAGAATTAGATGATCCCGTCCACTATAAGGTGGTAGACTTAGGGCATATGTCCCAATATATCATAACCACTACCCGAATCGATCAGCTCCCTAATCCATAGATACTCTGTGAGGGCCCCACGGTAGGATGTATCACGTCCTGTTGTGGCAACCCCTCATTGATATGCACAGCCTCATATCTACTGACGTCACAGTCGTCTTATCCCCTCTGCCTGGCTCATGCATGCACATGGCCCGGTCGGTTTGCATCGTCCGCACCGTCCTCCACGTTTGGATCTCTTACAATCAGTCAGTAAGCATGTCCCCTCTTCGCCTAGTACGGAGTATTTTATTTGATACTTACTTCAGGCTACTGACTGAAATGGGTCCCACATAATATGATACAAGCTTTCCCCTTTGTCTTGTATCCCTTACTGGATTTTTCACTGATTATGTATACCACTAGGTGTCTTTAATTACATAGCCCTATATTAGTTATGCTTACCCTAAAAGGTGTCTTTAGTTACATAACTTTTTTTTTCCCCGGTTATGTATACCACTAGATGTCTTTAATTACATAACCATATCGGGTTAAGTTATGGGACTATATGTGAATATTACCCACCCCTTCCAAATTTTCTTAAACCATCCACTATTCCAATCAATTTATTTAAACCTAACCTTATTTCATAATCATACAACCCATATGGATTAGATTGGGTTAAGTAGTCCAATTCATTACCATGTCCATTTATGGTTTATAATGGGCTAGACCTCCCACATTAGGCCTACAACATGTGGATGCTAGATATGCTGGTCGGGTCTGGGCAGTCTTATTCCACAGCTGGGTCTAACCTCGTGTCTTAGCCGGATTCGTATTTGCGTACTTAGACCTCCCACATTAGGTTCAACATTAGTGGCTGCTAGATATGCCGATCGGGTCCGGGCAGACTTCCACCACTAATGCAACCTGACCTCGTGTCATAAGTACAATTACAATTCCTAATTGTAATTACTAAACATTCCATTATTAATTAATTAGTCAATTAATTAATCCTTTCCCTTTATACATGTTAATGCCTATTTTACCCAATAATTTGAATTATATATCCAAAAATGTTCATATTCAAATTATGCCAATTTTAACCCCTTTCCCCCGTTTCCTCACTAGCGCACTCATAAACTGGTGGCATGCCTAGGCTAGTCAATAGCCTAGTCGAAAACTAAAATTGGGGAAATAATGGGAATATAACCAAAGTGATCATCTTGGCATAAACTAGCATGATAACAGAGTTAACATACATACTGGCATGGACATGTAATTAACATCATAACAAGGTGGACATAAAACTGATGAACTGGTGGCTGTCAATTGATTCTAACATAACTACGATGTCACAATAAGCATAGTAAGATTAAATTAGCAATTTAGATGTCCAATTGGTTTAGATCTAACATGATAACACAAGGTGATAGATTAGATCACATAATTCAAATCTAGAGGTTAAAATAGATCTAACACTATTAGAATGACATAATAGCATGTTTAGATCTAAATATGGGTTCTCATGTCCAACTTACAACATATCTAAGTTGATCGCAATATGACAGGTGAAAGGTGATTTACATAAGGAGTTAGATCTAACCAATGTTGCAACTATCCAAATTAACAGATTTACATTCACCATAATATAGTTACAAGTCAAGATCCACATTGGTAATATAATAGAATAACAACAATTGCATTAGATCTAAAAGTGTAGATCTACCATGACATACTATAAGATTTAACAATAGCATAGATTCATAGTTTACAACATATCCAATTCACAGTCTTTCAAAATTTACTTTTATTTATCTAAACCTAAAAGCAAAACTCATAGCATTAGGTTTAGAGAATAGAGAGAATGGATCTTGAATTTTGGATCTGACTTGCAAAGCTGAATGTTGTAAAAGAAAACGAATCCGTCTCAGTTCGCACACCGGCAGTATTTGACTCCCATAATTTCCAATGAAGAAATAGGAGAATTTTACACATATATATAGCTACAGAACCCTTTGAAACTGACTGTCACCTCAGCCTTAGGGATGTTGACACCCCTGTGGGTAGGTAGACCCATAGGTCAACACCCCTTAAGGGCGGTCGACCCCGGTGTCGACACCCCTTTAGGGGGGTCGACCCCCTAGAGTGGGAAATTTTCCGCCTTGACGAATTTTTGATTTTCGAACTGTTCTGGATAGGATCTGACTCATACGTGACTCATATGTGTATATATGTTCTTTTTGCGCATATACAAACTTAAAACCCTCATAAATTCTTCATACGGTGTCCGTTTTACGCAAACTAAATGTCTATCTTGACCAGAATTTCGAGACAGACATGATGGTGCAGTCTGTTTTCCTTAATTATGAATATTAAACTAATTATTATTTAATTTATCCTCTTTTAGTGTTGTTAAAAATTCAAGATGTTACATTCTTCCCTACTCAAAGGATTTCGTCCCCTAAATCTCTAAGTTGAGAAGAATGCATATCCTACCATCCATCATCCATCTACTCATCCAACAACCACAGGCTTCCATTGTTCTTGGAGACTTATAATGCTTATATGAATATATGCAACGGTATGTGTACATGTCCCAACACTAATGCGAAAGATTAGGCGGTCTACTGATTCAGTTGACCTCCTCAATGCATTGTGTGTTAGTGCCATGAATCCAATATATATGCAAATAAACCTATTATATCATATAAGTTCTATATGTGTGTGCACTCATTCGTCCAAATGCAACATCCATATGCTAGTTCATCCATTTCCATCCATAAAAGAAAAGAAAATGCACACACATCCATATGAAGTATGAAAGTGATTGAGCCGATCTTAGTGCCTAATATGTGTGTATATGCGTCCACAGGCAACCACTAGCAAACACATGCATCCACTTGCATCCATAAAACATAACATGTCTCAAACACATGTTTACATCCATAGGATTCCTATCTAAAGGTCGAAAAAACTATGGATAAGATATACTCAAATGATAGAAACAAGCACTGATAAAACTTTTGAAAAAAATGAGTTAAGAACATACCCTCAAAAAGGAAAGGGTACGAAGCACGAATTTTTTCTTCGGTTTCCCAAGTTGCATCCTCTGGGTTATCTCCCAATTGAATCTTTAGCAACTTGATCTCTTTATTGCGTAGCTTCTTAACTTCTGATACAAGAATACAGGTAGGGACTCGCCTGACTGTCGCCTCCCGTTCCACTTCTATTTCTTCCAACACACTTAGCTCAACGATTACTGAGGTGTCATGCAGGCACTTCCGCAGATGAGAAAAGTGGAAAACATCATGAATGACGGATAGATTGTCTAGGAGTTTTATTTTATAGGCCATTTGGCCAATCCTCTCGATTATGGGAAATGGTCCCACAAACCTAGGTGCCAACTTCACTACTGATCTAAAGCGAACCACATACCTCAGAGGTGACACTTTGATAAAAACCAAGTCTCCTACTTCAAATTCGAGGTTAGTCCTTCTCTTGTCTGCATAGAATTTCTGCCTATCTTGAGCTATCATCATCCGCCGTCGAATAAGGTCAATCTTTTCGGACGTTTCCCTAACAGTATCTGGTCCAAGTAATAACATTTCTATAGATTCCCACCAACAAGTTGGTGATCTAAAGGGTCGTCCGTACAATGCTTCGAAGGGTGCCATGCCAATGCTAGCTTGATAACTATTATTATAGGAAAACTCTACTAAAGGAAGATGCTCTTCCCAAGTCCCTCCGGAGTCTAGGATACACAGCCTCAAAAGATCTTCATGAGTCCTGTTCACCCTCTCTGACTGTCCATCGGTATGAGAATTATAAGCGGTGCTCGAACACAACTGTGTACTTAATGCTTCTTGCAAGCTCCTCCAAAATTCGCTGGAAAAGACGGGGTCACGATCGCTCACAATGCTGGAAGGTCCTCCATGATGACGAATTATCTCACGAACATAAATTGCTGCCAACCATGATGTCATCCTCTTACTCTTAACTGGAATAAAGTGAGAGCTCTTAGTGAGTCTATCTACCACAACCCAGATCTTGGTGTTGCCTTTCTTCGATCTAGGCAAACCATCTATGAAATCCATAGAGACATTCTCCCATTTCCACCACGGAACTTCCAACGTATGAAGTAATCCACCAGGCTTCTTTTGCTCAGCTTTGACTTGCTGGCAAACTAAACATTGAGAAACAAATTCGGCTACATCATTCTTCAACCCAGCACAAAAAAAACCTCTTCCTTTCCCTGTACATCTTATCACCGCCCGGATGAATGGTTATCTTAGAATGGTGGGCTTCTTCTACGACTGCCTTTATCAACCTTCCAGTTTGAGGAACAGAAAGCCTTTCATCTCGTCACAACCACCCCTTTTCATCTATGGCATATCTACTGAGGTGACTAGAAATCTCCCTTCTTCTAAGCTTATCCATGAAGTCTAGAATCTGTGGGTCACCTTGTTGTTGTAACAACCCAGAAATTCTGAACCAATTTAAAATTCTATTTTAACTATTTTATTGGATTTTGGATATTTTAAATTATTTATTCTAATTAATAACGACGAAAAATTTATTTTAAATCGAAGTTAGAATGAATAAATTTATTTTAATTATAAAACGAGCCTGAAATGGCATGGTAATTTGAAATTTTGAATTCAAATTTCAGTTGAATGTACATGATTCAAAATAAATCGGATTTCAGTAAAACCAGAAATATTTGAATCCGTTTAAAAATATCTTTCCAACGAATGTGAAAATCTAGAATCCATAGCGGGAATAAAAACTTATGCCCAGTTAAAAATTCAGAATAGTCGCTATGGAATTTATATTTATATTTTAATATAATATATAACCATTTTACAAACGACCTCCGATTTTGACAAAACCACTTTGGTTGGATCCAGAATGTAAAATTATTGCCAGATTCCAATTTTCATAATTTTTGGAATTAATATGTGAGCGTGCCAAAAGAAAACGTGTTTTGTCAATTTCAGTCAAATTGGATCTACCAGAAAATGGCCATTTTTCAAACGGTCTCCAAATTCAACGAAATTGATTTTTTTAGGAAAGTATCGTCAAAATATAGCTAGATTTAGTTTTAGGGAATTTTTGGAGTCCGTATGTGGCCCCGATAAATTAAAATGTACATTCAAATTTAGTATATATTGATTTATATTTTAATTTAAAGAAAAAAACTAATCTAAACAGTCAAATTGGCTTACGAAACGTATACCATTGTGTCCGGAATGGGGGTATTTATCTCGAGGTGACACTTGTTGGGTTTGATTTGGAGTTCGGAATGATACAAGAGTTATATTGAAATTAAATAAAATAAAAATACGTATAAATACACTGTATTCTCTCTAAACCCTAGTCTATTCTTCGCAGCCGCCATCCACTGAAACGAATGGCTAAAATGATCCAAACTTCATCCTTTAATTTCTTCCTCCTCGTCGTGAATTAAACCTAAGTTCTTATATGAAATTGGAAGAGAATCGCGTGGCACTCATTTCTATACGGTGATGATCAGTTCCCGATCATCATTATGGCTGAAATAGGGTTCTAAATAAGCCTTGTTCAAAGCGGGATTGCGAGCGAAGGGGAGGTCGCGATGCACGGTTCTCAGGGATGTGGTGGAGCGTTGGATGGGCGACGATGTGGCACGATTTGATCAGAGGTCGGCGCGTTGGTATGCATGAAAAACTGGAACCCTAATTTCTATGATTGGGTTCGATTTTTACTTAAGGGGACAGAGAAGCTACGTAGAAGAAGAGTAGAAAGGTGCGGCCCTGTTTTGTTTTAAGGGTAATTAACCCTAATTGTTGTGATTAATTAATAAATTAGTTAACTCGATATGTAATTAAATGTCAATAAAATTTTTTTATTAACATAAATTAAATAAATTTTTATTCAAAACAACGCAATGCTTTTTAGAAAAATGAAATCATTATAAGACTCAAGTCCCATCACACAATGCAACGCAAACCAGAGGATAGAGTTTTACCATATAATGATCAAACATGCTTGATACGTATAAAATAATATTTAATATTATTATTGGTGTCTAATCAATTTTAAAATACTGTCAAAGTAAATGTATCAATCCTAGACGGCATAGTACCCCATCCTGCTATGTCGCCATATATAGGTTAACAATTAAAACCGTAATGTTGTATTGGAAATTGGGTTTCCATCATGAGTCGAGGCTAGGGATGGCTCCTCACCGATTCGAGATACTCTAGCAAATGTCTCAGGATTCGGACGTTGGTGAACCCTTGGATCTTCAGGGCCGGTCCACAAATACTTTAGTGGATTAATTACGCCTGAACACACGTTTACTGGTCCTATTAAACCTATCAATTGGTCACTATCGACCAATATAACCGAGGCCTCGTAATCCATCATCCACATAAGTAAAAATGTCTGGGCTCCATAAGATGACACCACTTCTAGCTAGAAAGAAATATGTGCACTTCCTGCAGTCACAATCCCGTTTTTTGACTCATACCGGGGTGTGATTCCCGCGAAGTAACGCTATACACAAAGCTATGCTAAATAAAGCTGTTTTTTGATCATCAACCACAAGGCTCTGCTTTTCAACAAAAGCCTTGATCATTTGCATTTGGTGTGCCATATTGACAATCCACGCCATGCGATCAATAACTATCAATATATAACCTCTGAGCTCATGCGTCTCAGAGAAGGGTGTTAAGCAAGAGAATAAATTCTCCACTACTAAGCAGATATATATTAAATGTAAATTAATTTACATGGAATGAAATCCAATGTCTGACACACATCCATTTACAAGTCCGTTCCGGGTCTGAACGAAAACGGAGACACCTTATTCCTCGCCCGAATGTCCAATACGGAAGAAAGATGCTCGCTTACCCGGACAATCAACAAGTATGTCCGGACAACTACCACTTTAACCCTTTATTGTGAGCTACCCAATGCCGAGCATCAGTATTCATCCATTCGATGTGAAGATCGCCGGTCTTAAATCACCGACTTCAATGTCTTCGATTTAAATCGTCGTATAATTATCTGAAATGAGATTGAACTTGGCCTTTTCAAATAATTCTTGCATATATATAATTTAAATCATTTCATATCATTAAAAATATTTTATAATGATTTATCACTATTTTTATTTATATAAAAATAGCCTAATTTAATCTAACGACGCTTTGGGTTAATAGGCCGCCCTGGTGCTGTTTTTACCCAAATTTGATTTACACATTTCTCGAAATATAACCATTGGATTTTAACAAAATTTATATCGTTGGAAAGATCTTCCCAAAGCGGACCTAACGGTTCCAGTTTTGGGAAAATCCGACGGTCGGATCTTTCAGTATGATCGTTTAAAGTTACGATTTCAAAACGCGAACTATCGCGTGCGATTCATTTAATTTTAATATATATATATAATTATATATAAATATAAACCATTCGACGATTCCACTAATGTGTTTAACATGCCAAATAAAAGAATGTTTTATTGGCATAACATATTTACATGTTCATAATGTCAAATAAATATGTATTTTATTTACATTCATTTCAACATGTTTCCAATGGCAAACAAGTATGCATTTTATTAACATGACATCTTTGCTAATGACAAATAAAAAGATAATTTTTATTTTCATTATTTGTTACAAGCGAGGTACCTTGGATATGATTTGAGTCCCTAGTGGCTCTATAGTGGTCGACATTAATGCATATGAAATGTAAAAATGTATAGACAATTAAATATTCTTTTTATTGTATGCTTATGAAATGTAAAAATGTATAGACAATAAAATATTCTTTTTATTTGTACATATGAAATGTAGAAAATGTGTAGACAATAAAATACTCTTTTATTGTAACATGAAATGTGATTGAATCAAATACACTTGGTTGCTGATATTGATTGTGATTGATTGATTGTTTGGATTATGCTCGACCAGTTTATGAGCAAAATATGCTTTTACATTTAGCATTGGGTTGGGTAAAAATATCTATGTGCTAACACCTTGTGAAACACTTCACGATTTGACTATAAGGTGTTTAGCGATGTTGTTTATTTCAAAATTTAATAAATGATTTTGAAACGAGATTCCTTAAGTAAAAAGAGTAGTATTCCCGATTTTGGACAGGGAATGTTTATGAAATGTTTTATACAACATGAAGGATTTCGAGGGTTATACCCAATGATTTCGAAATGATTTGGAAGTGGAAATCTATATAGATTAATTATACTTGTGATTATGTTGTGAAATGATTTTCCCTACTTCGGGATATAAAATGATTTAGCAAGTATATGGCTAAAGATGCGGGTGACCCAAGAGCGACTAAAAGTGTGAGGGCGGTGTATGTCTTCCCCAATAGGTGGGATGTGCATCGTCAGTGTAGCCGTTAGGTGCATATATATATATATATATATATATTGGTTCGGTTAAGGTGCGTACAGCTTTGTCTGAGGGAACATGACCGATATTTGGTTTCATACTTGTTTGTATACATTGTTACGTTTTGGAATTCATATTTCCAAATGTTTTGTTTTTGAGATCCCGAAGTGAAATCTACTTTATTATAAAAGCTAGATATGTATTTCAAATGATTTTAAATAAAATAAATCGGGAAATAAAGTCCAAAGAAATAATTTTTGTAAAGCGAATTGGATTTTGAAATCTAAGTTTAGGGATTAAGCCTAAATGGGTAGATAAAGGAATTGTATGTTGATTGATGCATTATAGACCCATATGTTTATTCATGGTTGATGTTTGTGCACTGGCAATCCAATGGAGTAAACCCATTCCGTGTTAGCGGCGCGGTCCTGTGATTAGCCTTATTATTAGATAAGTTAAGAAAGATTTCTCATACCAGTCTCATGATTGACTCGTAGTTTGTTTTCACTTGCAAACTCAGGTGCCCTTATTTTCCACATGGGCAGTCGAGTGACTTGTTTTGCGGATATTTATTTATTAAGCAGGATTCTGGATCGAAGCTTAAAGCTGCGTCCAGAGCAATGATAGTCTTCGGCTGCATTGTATTAAATTTGTTGTAAATTATCTTCCGCTGTATTGTTTCGATGTACTCTGATATTCTGTACTCTGATGTAAGATTATTAAAATGATGTAATAAAAGTATTATGTTATTTGTTCTGATGTGTTGTATGCCCAGAGTTAGCGTATGCGGTATTCGAACGGTCTTGGTCGATTTAGCGATCGATAAGGTCCGAACGAAATCCGTGTCTTTACATGTGGTATCAGAGCTAGTGTGTCTCAAAAATCGGAGAGGATAATCCCTTGCCTCGGTTCATAGATGGAAACCCAATTTCCAATATGCGATATTCGGTTTTAGTTGTAAATATATATATATGGCGATGTAATATAATGGTACATACGCCGCCTATAATTGATACATTTATATTCGAAGTTGATTTCTTCACTTATAGGAATAATAAAAGATGAAATTTCGCGTATCAAGCATATTTGGCTATTATAAGGGAAAACTTTATCCTCGACTGCATTCACTGTGTGATGGGACCTGAGTCTTATAATATCTTCATTTTTCCAAAATCATTGAATTGTTTTATTTTAAACTAAGGTTCATGCGGAGTAAACCCTCCCGTGATTTACCTAACTTTAAAATCAAGCTAATAATTTTTTTAGTTCTCACACCACTCCCATGACTGACCTGGAGTTTATTGTTTTAACCTAAACTCTAGGTGCCTCAATTTTCCATACGGGCAGCTAGTAGTTTTGGTTTTGCAGATATTATATTCACAGGATCCTGGTTTACAGCTGAAGCGATATTCGGAAAGCTTTGTATCCGTGTATTTCTTTCAGTTGCGTTTTGTACTATTTTTCCGCTGCTATTAAATATAATTTAAATCTCTGATATTTATCAAATGTATAATATTTATCATACTCTGTTATATTCCTTTACTCTGATGTAAATTGTTGTAATAAGCAATGAAATGTTCTTCTGATTGTGTTTTGATGTGTGTTGTTCTCAACTCAATCCGGGCTTTCCTTTACAGGGAAGTTTGGGTCGTTTCAATTGCGAAGCTCCTATCTGGTCCATAAGAGTCGGTCGTATCTCCAAGGATGCAAACAAATTAGGAAAAATCTCGATGGAGTGTATAAAATCAAAAGTTGATATAAACTCCAAGTTCTTTCTTTCCACAAACAGAGGACTCATGGCCACCCTCTGCCTACTTTGTGCGTCTACCACCACATTACCCTTGTCAGGGGTATAAGAAATCTCAAAATCATAAGAAACTAGAAACTCCATCCACCGTTGTTGCCTTAAATTGAGGTCTTTCTGCGAGAATAGATACTTGAGAGTTTTATGATCGGTGTATAACTCGAACTTCACTTCAAGTAAATAATGACGCCACGTCTTTAATGCAAACACTATGGCAGCTAGCTCTAGATAATGGGTGGGTTAGTTCTTTTCATGAACTCTCAACTGTCTACCCCTATAACACATTACTTTCCCTTCTTGCATTAGAACCACACCAAGCCTGTACCACACGCATCAGTGTAAATAATAAACATCTTACTCCCGTCAGGCAAAGTAAAGACTGGGGCTATTGTCAGAGCCCTCTTCAGTCATTGGAAAGCAACGTCATAGTCTGTATCCCATGAAAATGTCAAGTTTTTCTTTGTTGGCCTGGTGAGTGGGGCTGATATCTTTGTGAAGTTCTTAATGAATTTCCTATAGTAAACTGCTAACGCAAGAAAGCTTCTCACCTCGGCCTTGCACTGCAACCACCTTCATGGGATCTACATCTATCTCTTCTTTAGAGACCACGTGCCCTAAGAATCTCACCTCTTCTCTCCAAAAATGGCATTTGGAGAATTTTTCTTTAAGCTAATGGTCACCGAGAGTTTTCAAAACTTCTCTCAAATGTTGGGCATGCTCTTCTTCGCTTTTGGAGAAGATCAAAATATCATCGACAAAGACTACAACAAATTTATTTAGGAACTCCCGAAACACCCTACTCATTAGATTGACAAAATAGGCGGGTGCATTCATCATCCCAAATGGCATAACTAGACATTCAAGATAGTCTTATTTATACTATTCTCAGCCACCTTTAGCTGATGGAACCCCGTGGCCAAGTCTAACTGGTAAAATACCAACGCACCAATAAGCTGATCAAATAAATCATCAATCCTCGGAAGCGGGTGCCTATTCTTCTTAGTGAGTTTATTCAACTTTCTATAATCAAAACACAAACAAAGCGAACCATCCGCCTTAGTTGCGAATACTACTGGAGCACCCCATTCAAATATGCTTCGTCTGATAAACCCTTTCTCAAGTAGCTCCCCTACTTGCTTACTCAGCTCCCTTCTTTCCTAAGGAGCCATGTGGCGCACTGGCAATGCAACTGGCTTTGCATTGTCCAACAAATATATACGAAAGTCGATCTCGTGCCTTGGAAGTAAACCCCAAACATCATCAAAAACATCGAAAAAATGTTGGACTACTGGAACAGATTGCAGATCATCGATAGATGCATCAAAAGACTCTAGGAAACTAAGCATAACCGACCCTTGTGGGTCACACGAAATCTCGAGGGTTCTCCCATGACAAGTCAGAAGCCTAACAACCCTCTTCTCTCAATCCAGAATGGAACCATAAGTGGTAAGCCAATCCATTCCTAGAATCAACCCATAGCCCATAAACCCGGGCACAAACGCGTCGCATTCAAACTCGACGTCTAACACAGATATTTTCAAACCCGGACAAATCATAGATAAATTAGCCGAACCAGCAATACGGTTTGAAACAACTACGGGATCTACTACCATACTAGTAATTAAGTGTACAGATTCAACTACATAACTTGATATGAATGAATGTGAGGCACTAGAATCAAAAAGTGTTCTAATAGGATGGTTAGAAAGAGAAATCAAACCTTCCACAGAAATTTTTCTACCTCTATTAGGAGCACTGATTGCGAGAGCATGCCCCTGCCCTCCAGAAGTCCCTGTCATATGACCGTGTCCTTGTGATCCCTGTTTCTTCGGGCACTCTTTAGCAAAGTGTCCGGCCTCTCCACAGTGGTAGAAAGAGTTCTTCCTTCGTTTACAGTCTTTAATCAAATGGCCTTCCTTCCCACACTGGTGACATTTTCTCTTATCCTTGCCTTTATCATTTTCCCCTCCTTTCTTCTGCTGTTGCTGCTGCCCCTTCTTGGGCCACACCTTCCTATTTTGCGATGTTTCCTCAGCCTTCTTTTCTCCCTTGTCTTCCTCATGCATTAGGGCCTTATCGACATGCTTTTCAAAAGTGGCCCCCATTGGAATATGGGACATGGGTAAACCATGCAGAGGCTTATTCAGCCCTTTAGCAAACCAGAAAGCCCTTTTTGTGGAGCATCCACCAACTATAAACTGAACCTTGCAAGCTGGTTGAATTTATTCACATACTCTTTACCGTCAAGTTTCCTTGTTTGAGTGCTAAGAATCTCTCCATCTGCATACTTCTCTTAGTTTGGGAGAGAAATTTCATTACGAACCTCTGTCTAAAATCTTCCCAAGTTTCCACCGGACGTCCATCTTGAGTGACTTCCCACCAAAATGTGGCTTCGTTCTTCGGTAGCCAGGTGGCTAACTGAACCTTCCTTCTATCCTCTACTTCAAAGATAACGAATAAGTCCTCGGTCTCCTTGAGCCATTTCCGAGCTTCTACAAATGTCTCGTTCCTCTGGAATGGCTTCCCTCCCATAGCACGGAAGTCCTTGCAGGTCTTGGCGAAGTTATCTACTCTTAGAGGGGGAGGAGGAATGACTGGTGTAGCTGGGGAAGGAACATTTCCTTGGCCTTCGGCAGGCGCCGTGGCCTCTAAATATCTACGGAACCATCCGGGTATTGTGATGCCCTCTGGGTTGTTAGGAATGTTTTGTTCCCTAGACATGCTGAAAAAGGAAAAGGAAGAAATTTAGATAAAGGACTGAATGATACTATATATGGCTTTTTGGGGAATGTTTTTCAAAACAGACTTTTCTTTATGAAAATGGTTTCTTTAAAAACTTTTTTTTTAAATAATTTTCAAAAACTTTTATCTAATCTGGTAACCTTCAGCTCTGATACCAAGAGTGACACAATACGTCCGTTAATGTCACTCACTAAGGGAATGCATTAAGTTTCGTGAAGCGTTATAGGTAAATAGAGACAAAATAATTACACAACAGATATAAATAAGATAGCAGCGAAAATTTAAATTTTTATTTCAAACATAAATCATAATAAGATGGTCCACAATACCATAAGTCACAAAAACCATTACGATAAAATAACTTCTGTCTCGCACCATCAGAGTACATAAGAATATAAAAAGCATAATTCCCTAATTAAAGAGTTAAGCCATAGTAGAGACAAAACTTGAGCCATACTTCAGAAGTAGCTCCTAGCAAGATGATATCTGAGTCCTGACTAAGCCTGAGTGTTTCCTCCCTGAGAACATGGGGGGAGGGGGGGACGGAAGAAAGAAGGAGAAACAAAAGGGGACGTAAAGTTTGGCAAGTCTAGTAACTTTTAGCCAGTAAATAAATAAAAGTAACATGATAGGCATATAAAGTTCATAAGAGAGATTACTACATAAATGGCAGGTGTGACAAGGTAGACAAGGTAAGGTGTTTACACTTCTCTAATGATTACTCTGTGCTACTACTAGTATAACCAGAAGGAGATGATCTCTTCCACTAAAAGGTGGTAGACTTAGGGCATATGTCCAAATATACCCTAACCACTACCTTAATCGATCGTCTCCCTACTCCGTAGATACTTTGTGTCGTTCCCACGGTAGGATGTATCACGTCCTACAGTGGCAACCCCTCACTGATACACACAACCCCATATCTACTGGTATCACGGTCGTCTTGTCCCCCTATGCCCGGCTCATGCACATACATGGCCCGGTCAGGCGCCATCCACATTGTCCTCCACGTTTGGATCTCATACAATCAGTCAGTAAGCGTGTCCCCTCTCCGCCTGGTACGGAGTATTTTATTTGATGCTTACTCCGGGTTACTGATTGAAATGGGTCCCACACAATATGATACAAGCTCTTCCCTTTGTCATGTATCCCCCGCTAGGTTTTTCACTGACTATGTATACCACTAGGTGTCTTTAATTACATAGCCCTATACCAGTTATGCTTACCTAAAAGGTGCCTTTAATTACATGAATTTTATATTTTCCTCCAGTTATGTATACCACTAGGTGACTTTAATTACATAACCTTATCGGGTTAAGTTGTGGGTCTATATGTAAATATAACCCACCCCCTCCAAATTTGCTTAACCCATCCACTTTTCCAATAAATTTACTTAACGCTAACCTTATTTCATAATCATACAACCCCTATGGATAGGATTTGGTTAAGTAGTCCAATTCATTACCAAGTCCATCTATGGTTTATAATGGACTAGACCTCCCACATTAGACCTACAACGTGTGGATGCTGGATATGCTGGTCGATTCTGAGTAGTCTTATTCCACATTTGGGCTTAACCTCGTGTCTTAGCCCGATTCATATTTGTGTACTTAGACCTCCCACATTAGGTTCAACATTAATGGCTGCTGGATATGCCGGTCGGGTCCGGGTAGACTTTTACCACTAATGAAACCTAACCTTGTGTCATAAGTACAATTGCAATTCCTAATTGTAATTACTTGACATTTCATTATTAATTAATTAGTCAATTAATTAATCCTTTCCCTTTATACATGTTAGTGCCCATTTTACCCAATAATTTGAATTATATGTCCAAAAATGTTCATATTCAAATTATGCCAATTTTAACCCTTTTCCCTCGTTTCCTCACTAGCGCACTCATAAACTGGTGGCATGCCTAGGCATGTTAATAGCCTAGTCATAAACGATAACAGGGAAAATAATGAGAAAATAACCAAACTGATCATCTTTGCATAAACTAGCATGATGATAAGGTGAACATACATACTGACATGGACATATAATTAACATCATAACAAGGTGGACATAAAACTGATGAACTGGTAGTAGTCAATTGGTTCTAACAAAACTACGTTGTCACAATAAGCATAGTAAGATCTAAATTGGCAGTTTAGATGTCCAATTGGTTTATATCTAACATGATAACACAAGGTGATAGATTAGATCACATAATTCAGATCTAGAGGTTAAAATAGATCTAACACTATTAGAATGACATAATAGCATGTTTAGATCTAAATATGGGTTCACATGTCCAACTTACAACATATCTAAGTTGATCACAATATGACAGGTGAAAGGTAATTTACATAAGGAGTTAGATCTAACCAATGTTGCAACTGTCCAAATTAACAAATTTACATTCACCATAACATAGTTACAAGTCGAATAACAACAATTGCATTGGATCTAAAAGTGTAGATCTATCATGACATAAAATAAGGTTTGACAATAGCATAGATTCATAGTTTACAACATATCCAATTCACAGTCTTTCACAATTTACTTTTTTTATCTAAACCTAAAAGCAACTAGAAACTCACAGCATTAGGTTTAGAGAATGAAGAGAATGGATCTTGAATTTTTGATTTGATTTGCAAAGCTGAATGTTGTAGAAGAAAAGAATCCGTCTCAGTTTGCACACCAGCAGCATTTGGCTCCCATAATTTCCAATGAAGAAATAGGAGAATTGCACACATATATATAGCTGCAGAACCCTTTGAAACTGACTGCTACCTCGACCCCCTAGAGCAGGAAATTTTCCACCTAGACGAATTTTTGATTTTCGAATTGTTCTGGATAGGGTCTGACTCATATGTGACTCATATATGTGTATATGTTCTTTCTGCGCGTGTACAAACTTAAAACCCTCATAACTTCTTTATACGGTGTCCGTTTTACGCAAACCAAATGTCTATCTTGACCAGAATTTCGATATGGACGCGATGGCGTAGACTGTTTTCCTTAATTCCGAATACTAAGCTAATTATTATTTAATTTATCCTCTTTTAGTGTCGTTAAAAATTCAGGGTGTTACATTTACAAAAAAAATCATGTAAAAGAAAAGCAAAGATTCAGGTGAACAAGCATGAATAGAAACTCAATAGTTTAAAGAATGGAGAGCAACCAAAGACAAACACAGTTCAAAATGGAACCATTTTTAAAGCAAAAAAATGCAAGTATGGCACCATTTCTTTTTTGTTGCAGGTCAAGGGTAGTATCTGTTCAAGTTTTAGTGGACAGGATCATGCATGCACAAGTGTAAATGCAATTTCATATTTCAAATATAAAAGCAGCAGTGTTCACAAGAGAAATCAACCATAGCGAAGGATCATTCCATCTTTTAGCATTCACTTTTTTGGTTCCAGAAAATCACACAAATATTTTTTTGGCCTCAAATACATTTCCAGCAAACAACATGTGGCAAGAAACATTTTAATTTGTTTCCAGAAAGGATGCTAAAACAAACAGGTTATCAACCAGGCAAGAGATACTCAGAAAAAATGTGCAAACAATTTCTAGCACGAAAACAGATTTTTTTTCCAAAAAATCGTATTTTTTTGGCAACAAATAACTTCATATTTGAATGTGAAGAAAATCACTCATTCCAAAAATGGAAAATATCATGAATTGTCATCTAGAATACACAGTGATATTTTTTGCAAGAAATCAATTTCACATTTGAAATTTGTTTCCAGTTGTTTCCAAAAATAAGAAAGCGAGTTTATTCATGTAAACAATTAATTTAATTGAGGAAATTAACAAATCAATCATGTTATTTTCATTCTAGGAAACGATTGAATTTCAAACATGCAACAGCCAAATCATCCATGACCGATTCAATCCAAATCAATTATGGCAACAAAATCACACAGAAAATCAGGTAAGTCATATTGTGAAATCTGAGTCATGCTATAGGGTTTATAATCAAATAAATTACACCGTTTTCATCATAGGCAAGACTTCCAAACTAAACAACAAAGGAAACTCGAAAGCAAGAAATAAATAGCTTAGAAGATTTCGATCTCAAGGAAATCCCAAATCAGAGAATGAACGATGAGGAGCAACAGTTATCGATCATCAGAGATCAAAGTTTCAAAATTTCCAGAAATCACGATTTAGGGAGAAAAAAGAAAACCCTAGTTTCATGTAACGTCCCAGATTTTTTAACGTTAATTACGAATATTTAAATCTATTTTAAATATTGATTTGGCAATATAAATGGATTTTATATCGAATTTATTTATTTAAAATGGAGTTCAAATGAACACACTAAATACCCTAGTAACATATAAATTGATTTGGCAATATAAATTGATTTGGTGAAGCATTTAAAATGGACACACTAAATACCCTAGCTACACTACTTATACCAACATGTACCACTAGCCCACCTATGTGTTTTCTTTCCTATCTTTCACTATCTCGCATATGTACACTGAGAATCCATCAGTGCAGCTACTATGTAATGATAGAAGATGCACTAATTCAGAACTTTACACAAGCTTATTATACTACATATAGCCTGCTAGGCCATTCAAAATCAAACCTTTCATGCAAAGTCTCACGCATTGACCTTGAACTGCGATCCTACCCTAAACTGTGCACAGTTACCCTGCCATGTATTTTCACCTCCACTGCAACTGACTTGCACTTTCGCCATCAACACACAGCTAGTCTATACCTCGCCTACGTTTGAAACAACGTTGTTCATATCTGAATTTCCTCTCTTCTATAAATAGGGATTTCCATCCTCATTCTCATTGGAACCACCTGGAAAACAATAATACGCAGAAACGAAGAAAAATAGAAAGCTTCGTTTCAAAATTAAAGCAGAACAAATGAACCAAAGAAAAGAAAGCCCATCGCTGTTTAGAAACCGGACAACATGAACGGTGGCAGTGGAAGAAATCTGGGTTGATGTGGACTTGAACAGTCGAGAAGGAGACGTAAAGGGAGATTGGGAAACAAGCAACAGACGACGGTAGAGTGCCTGCGAAGGAAAGTTAGAGTGGAGGTCGAGGTGGAACTCCGATGGATGGGTAAGGGGATGTGAAATGCATGATGCAGGAGCATGGCGATGAGAAACAAGGTGAGGAAGTTGGAGGAGAAGGCAAAGCCGATGGATGGTGCGAGCTGAAGTGGAGTTACGGCCGGTGCCAGGCGGAGTAGCTTTTTGATGGGGAAGACAACAACGTGGGTTGAAGTAAGTACAGGAAGGATGGAGACACTGTAAACAGACGTGGCATGGTGACAACCGAGCGTGAGATCCAGTGACGAATAGTGTACTGCATAGTGGATGGGGGGCGTATGTACGGTGAAGTATGTGTAGAAGGGTCCATCGTCTAGAGCAATGTGTGAACATGGGGAGTTTGGACGTGAAAGTAGTAGGTGGCCGTTCAAATATGGGTGCGTGGAAGCAACGGGTTCTGTTTGTATAGGTAAGGCCCAAAAGTTAAATTAGTTTATTTAACTTGATTTATAGTTACGTTACCTTGTTTATACATTCGACAAAGAAGAGAACATACAACATGCCATTAATATCCATTCTGGGATGAATACAATACTTTGTAAACCTTAGTGAATGGATTATGCAACACATAAGAGATATATAACCGGGTATACACCTAATACAAAAATAAGTGTAGAATTCTTGTATGCTATAAATAAATAAATAAATAAATAAATAAAAATAAAAATAAAATAGAAAGGACATTTATGTATAGAAATTATGGAGGAGCCTCGTTAGGCTACAAGTTACTCATGGTAGTAATTACATGCAATCAAAGGCATTTAAAAGAATATAGCGGGAGTCGTGTATACCAAGATGTCTATCAACAAATCTGATAAAACCATTGTTGAACATTGTATTGTTGAAAGGGCAGGGGACATTGCTCATCAATATGCTTTTTTCTCAGCCAATCCTTTACCATGTAACGTGGTCTTTATATATTAAAAGTATAGTTAACTAATTAATTAATTAGAGATTACACTAAAGTTTAAAGAGTTAAATTTAAGCCAATATGCGTAAATTGTGACGCGCTCTTATGATTATCAGAATCCGACAAATTCAGTCGCATGGTAACCGTATCGGCAGCCATGACATTTTGGAGCTGGATTGGACGGAGTTGGAAGCAACCGAGGTTATCAGTTAAACTAAACGAGGATTTAATTTAACTAAAACGAACTGTTTCAGCGACGGACAAATCAAGTGAGTTTAACTCACTCAGTTATCTCGTTTATATTTAATATAAGCTCGGTTTTTATTGTGTGTGAAATGTTTGCTAATGGTTGATGATTGGATTATTGTTTGTTGTATATTGAATATTATTTAATATTCATGGATTAAATTAAGCGTTTGTTTAATTTAATTGAATTAAATTGTGATTTTTAACAATTCGATTCCAATGAGATAACTTACCTTGTTGGTTACGTTTATATGATATAAACTTTTTAAATAAATAAATTTGATGCTTGAATGGATGTTATAAATTGTTTTTTGACTGTTATTAGTTTTATTTCTATTTATCAAGATAAATAAATATGTTTTTGTATTGAATTTGAGGTAACCCATTTGATGCAGCGAAGGGCAGGTTAGAAGGATCCAACTGGATTCCTCAAATATGTTGTTTATTTATATGAACTGTTAATCAATTTGATTAATTGTTAATTATTGAATCCAAATTCAACACTTATGTGATATTAACCAATGGGTGACATTGGTTGGGTAATTATCGGCAGATGGCCTGAGAATGAATCGTTTTATAAAGTTTGATTTACCATCAGGTAAATCAATAGAAAGGAAGTTATAAATTTGTTTTTATAACTAAAGATAGATTTTGTAATCTATTTTATATATATTATTTTTAAATGAAGTATTATTAAAGGAAATTAATAATTAGATTTATCTTGTGATTATAAAATGAGTATATAAAGCGGGATTCGTAGATTTATGAGTTTTGTAAACAAGTGGACAACGATTAACAAAATGGTCAAGGGTTAAATTAATTATTATATTTTCCAATAAATAGTTAAATGAGATTATTTAATCTGATTATACTATTAATCAAATGAAATTACTTAAATTAATTTTATTTATAAAAGAAATAACTAAGTGGAAATGGTTAACAAACTAACCTTGTTTGAGATGGCCAAGTCGATTTCTTGCACAAGAATTGATTATTAAAAACTACTATTGGATTATTAATTATTATTGAAGTTAAATTTCATTTTAAAATAACCTTTAAATAAGATTAACTATTTTATTAATATATAATGATGAAGTAAACTATTTTCAAATCATATGGAGATTGATTATTATTTTATAATCAAAGCAATAATCCATTATTCAGAATTTCTTTATAAAATTTAATGAGATCTTAAGACTCCATTTTTATTTAAAGGAAGGTTTAAGCGAATATTTATAGATATTTATATAAGGTTGAAATTGGGTTTAGTCGACTGCACTTTTATCCAAATTTGGCAATGTAAAAAGCTACATTGATAAACAAGTTAATGTGTAAAGGATTCCAGGAGCCATAACAAGTTGTAACTTGATAAATAAACATAAGGAAAACCACATGTGAGATTTAAAGGCTAAAGATAGAAAACCAAAGGAAAATTGAAAGGAAACTGGTTGTATGTTGGTTGAGTTGAGTAAATTTCGACTTGTAAATCAGATGTTAGTTTCGGCCTTCTGGGTTGTGTACTTAGAGATTTATTCACTTACTAATTTACAATGCAAAGTTTGTTAAGCAAAAGTGAAATGAAAGATTGAGTAAGTAACGAAAACGTTTATCCCAAATATTGAAGAGTTAAGATTTTGAAGTTTTGATTAACAACTGGTTAATTAAATGGCCAAATGACATTGTATACTGAACCAATAAACCCACTTTGTTTTTCTATGGATGATGATTGTTTATTTTGATTGTTAAATCACCAACTATCAAAATCTGGCCAAATCGATTGTTGGTACGGAAAGTCCGGGATCAAATTTATATTCGAAAACCATTTCAACTAGCAAATACGTAAACATTAGAGATGAAGAATGCTGATCGAGATGAAGCATTGAAGACCGTGGATCTTCATAAGCGGAAGGATTGTTGTTGAATTTCTCTGGCTACCTGCCAGAGGTTTTTAACTGTGATTCGGTGGTAGTTGAGTTTTTGCGGATTACAAGGACTCCTCACTACTGAGCCATAGGGTAATTCAAGGATGTAGTAGGAGAGTGCCTTCGTTTTGTCTAGTCCTAGGACAACTTGTATGGACGAACATCTGACAGAGTATTTCCAAATGGGATCGCATACGTTGATTTCTTCAAACGTACCATAGTCGTGGCGGAGAATGGCCTTCTCTTAGCTTAACAACTAGAGTATTTTTGGGGACATTAACTAGTGATTTTTTGGTGGATATGACGATGTGGTATTCAAAGTGAATGGTGGTCAGATGTTAAAAAGGTAATTCAGACCTCAAGCCTCACAACCGGGAAATGACAAAAATCGGGCAGGCAGCATGGCTATGTATGTCGCTCCCATTAGGGTGTATAATCACCTATCTAGAGAAATTTCATTTTCTTCTTTAATCTATTTTGATGTTGCCTTTTTTTGGGAAACGGTTGCTGATCCTAACCATTGGTGATATACATTCGATACACTCAAGCAAAATGAGTGGTCGGTCAAGTGTGGGCCGGGTTGCAAGACGTTCTTGTTGAACCCAGTGTATTCCCCTCTAAAGATGCACTATCGGCAGATGGTTCCATACATTGTCATAGTCAGAATACAATCTTCAATAAGCGGCCACGGTTTTGATTGTATACTATATATGTGGAGCATGAGATGTAAGTGTTCTGCTAGATTGTTATTTACTTGAATTTAGACACTATTATGATATCAAAATATATATGATATCAAAAATTGTTTGGGTTATCATAAGGTAAAAACCATCCGTATTTATGTGTGGATTTGGTTTTACGATTATCCTTTTCTTTCGAAAAGATTTTGAACTTGAAAATCAAGATGGATGATTCCCCTTAAAACTTTGTGAGTTTTCCTCACTCTTGTTCACCAGACTGACCCAATATTTGAAATGCTCAGGTTAGACTGGGTTGTACAGGTTCATGTTATTGGATACTACAAAGTTCATAAGATGAGCTGGAAGGGATCATACGTATGGTGTTGATTCTGCTGTGTACTATATATAAGGATAGGTTATTATAACTCTCCAGATGTATTAATGTACTCTGATGATTGTAAGTATTTTATAAGCTCTCAATAAATGTTATTTCTATATTATATTTTGTTCTGCTGCGATGTGAGACTCTGTGTTGTAGTAATCCTTCTTCTTTTACTCTAATATTTCTTTCTTTCTTATCTCACCCTCTAACTTCTTTCTATTGACATCTAGGTTTCCAGTACAATTTGAGTTGGATTGGATTGTTTGATCGGCTCAAAAGGTATCAGAAGTTTGGGTCGTCACACTTGGTGTCAGAGCTATTGGCTAAGTAGTAACCTTGGCTCTATGGCGTAACTCGATAGAGATGGGGGTAGTAATACCCTAGATTGAGTTTGAGTGTATATACGAGAGAACGTATTTGTAAATTTTGTATAAATCGATTTGTAATGTGATGATTGATCGGTTCAAGTGTTACAAAAACCATATCGAACTGGCCATTGACACAATATTGTTTTATAAAGAGGGTAGTGAAATAATTTTACCCAAATTATATTTTTATATAGAAAAAGGAAATATTTTCTATACTATAGTAATATTGCTTGCTTGGTTGTTTTGCTTGATTTGACTGGAATTCAAATTTAATTATGAGATGAAATTGAACTGATTGTGGAAAAAATCAATTAGTCAATTGAATTGGATATGAAAATGGAATTTATCCAGATTAAGTAGAATTAATTTTAAAAAAACGGAATTGAATAAAATAAATATTCGGATTTAATGAACAATAATCGGAATCAATCAGATATTAATCGATTGAAATTAATGTATATTAAACCAAGAGAATATAGACTAGTAAGTATCCATATTGAATATAATTTCAATAATTTGGTTGTTTGTTATCTAGTTGTCGAGTTGGTTAGATAAAATTCATCAATGGTTAAATAAAGAAGTCTAATCAATTGGAAAGAAATCTCAGTATAATGAATTAGGTATAAAATGAGTTATGGAATGAAAATGAATTATTAAACCTAGAGTGTTACTTGCATGATGAGTTAAGTGCAGATTCTAAAAGGCTATGGAGTTGATTTGGTTACACAGATTGGAAGTATAGATTGAAACATGAAAAGCTGTTAATTGAGTTGCTTCGAAATTGGAGTTTGGAATTGAGTTGTCCGACAAAAAGGTAAACCTTAATATTATTGGTTGGTGATTGATTTTATACCCCTGAGTTGGGTAGTCATTTGGCTTTTGATTTTCTTTTGGAGAAGTGGAGGCCCGGAGTGGTAGTTGTACAGATCAAGCCGCGCAGAGGAGGAGCTGGCGAAATTTTCGAAAATTTTAAAGAGTTTGAATTTGTTTGATGTTAATTCAAAATTAATTATTTTAAAATAATTTGATTTGGAGCATTCTTCTTACCTTTTAATTTCAGGGATGAAATTCTTTTAAGGGGGAAGAATGTAACATCCTAGATTTTTGAATGTTAATTACGAGTATTTAAATCTGTTTTAAATATTGATTTGGCGATATAAATGGATTTTATATCGAATTTATTTATTTAAAATGGAGTTCAAATGAATATATATTTTTAGTATAATTAAAATGAGCTCGAAAACAACACAGTAGTTCGTGGTTTTCGATTTGAATTTTAATTGAATATACCCGGATCTGATATAAGTTGGAATTCTGTGAAACAAGAACTGTTTGAATTTATTTGATTATATTTTTCTAGCGGAAGAGAAAAACCGAGATTTCAGCTTATAGATTGTAAATTGTGTCCAATTCAAATTTTCAAATAGTCATTATGGAATTTCATTAATAAACAACAACGTTTATTAAATAAATATAAAGGAATTTTTATATATTTTGATATCGTTTTACACCGAATTTCTGAATATTGGGTTTAAAATATATATTGATTATTTCGTTTGGATATATATGATAATAATAATTTATTATTATTTAAATAGAATTTATTTGGATTGAATTATATTTTTATTGATATTATATAGGCATTTAAAATGTTTTCTATTTAAACGACCTCTGTCTTCGACGAAACGAGTTTTTTTGGAATGCGTATAATTAATTCTTGTTATATTTCCAGTTTGTAGTCAAAAGGAGTTATTCTGTCGATAGACGAAATTTAAGGGTGAACTGATGGATAATTTGAGAACTAAATAGCACCGTTTTTGCAAGCAGGGACTGTTTTTAACGAAATTAGTTTCATTAGGACCGTAACATCAAATTATACCATGACGCCCAATTTCATTATTTTTTGAAGTCTGTGTGTATCGATGCGTAATTAGTGTCGACGCTAAATAAAGATAATCGTAAAATAAAACGCAGTCTACCCTTTTTTTACCCATCCAAGCATGCTGCCTTCCCTAGTATAGCCTAACCCAAACAAAAACAAAACAAAACTCAGCGCAGACATATACATGCGCGGACCTATAGTTGAAAAGAAAAATAACTGGTACCTTGAATAGTGTGCAAGTGTATGGTTCTGTCACCTATCAAATTCCACGCACGTCTTACCTCATTCTCCCCAGGAGAAGCATTTAAAATGGACACATTAAACACCCTAGCTACACTACTTATACCAGCATGTACCACTAGCCAACCTATGTGTTTTCCTTTCTATCTTTCACTGTCTCGCATTTTCCTTTCTATCTTTCACTTCTCGCATATGTACACTGAGAATCCATCAGCGCAGCTACTGTGTATTGATAGAAGATGCACTAATTCGGAACTTTGCACAAGCCTATTGTGCTACATATAGCCTGCTAAGCCATTCGAAATCAAACCTTCCATGCAAAGTCTCACGCATTGGCCTTGGACTGCGATCCTACCTTAAATTGTGCACAGTTACCCTGCCATGTATTTTCTCCTCGACTGCAATTCACCTGCACTTTTGCTATCAACACACAGCTAGTCTATACCTCGCCTACATTTGAAAAGACGTTGTTCATATCCAAATTTCCTCTCTTCTATAAATAGGGATTGCCATCCTCATTCTCATTCGAACCACCTAGAAAACAATAATACGCGGAAACGAAGAAAAACAGAAAGCTTCATTTTAGAATAAAAGCAGAACAAATGAACCAAAGAAAAGAAAGCCCATCACTATTTGGAAACCAGACAATGTGAACGGTGGCAGTAGAAGAAATCTAGGCTGATGCGGACTTGAACAGTCAAGAAGGAGACGCAAGGGGACATTTGGCTACTAGCAACTGACGACGGTAGAGTGCCTGTGGAGGCGCGTCAAAGTGGAGGTCGAGGTAGCACTCTGATGGACGGGAAAGGGGACGTGAAGCAGGTATTAGAGAATTGGAGAGAGGGGTGAATGCATGATGCAGGAGCATGGCGGTGAGAAACAAGGTGAGGGAGTTAGAGGAGAAGGCGGAGTCGATGGATGGTGTGAGTTGAAGTGTAGTTCGGGCGGTGCCAGGCGGAGCAGCTTTCCGGTCGGGAAGTCATCACTGTGGGTAGCAGTAAGTACAGGAAGGACGGAGGCACTGTAAACAAACACGACATGGTGACAACTAGGTGTGAGATCTAGTGATGAATGTTGTATTGCATAGTGGATGGGGGGCATGTGTACAGTGAAGTATGTGTAGAAGGGTCCATCGTCTAGAGCAATGTGTGAACATGGGTAGTTTTGACGTGAAAGTAGTGGTGGTTGTTCAAATATGGGTGCATGGAAACAACGGGTTATGTTTGCATAGGTAAGGCCCAAAAGTTAAATTAGTTTATTTAACTTATGTTATAGTTATGTTATCTTGTTGACACATTCGACATAGAAGAGAACATACAACATGCCTTTAATATCCATTCTGAGATGAATACAATACTTTGTAAACCTTAGTGAATGAATTGTGCAACGCTGAAGTGATATATAATTGGGTATACACCTGATACAAATATAAGGTGTAGAATTCTTGTATGCTATAAATAAATAAAAATAAAAGTAAAATAGAAAGGATATATAGAATTTATGGAGGAGCCTCGCTAGGCTACAAGTTACGTATAGTAGTAATTACATGCAATCAAAGGCATTTAAAAGAATATAGCGGGGGTCGTGTATACCATGATGTCTATCAACAAATCTGATAAAACCATTGTTGAACACGACACTGTTGAAAGGGCAGGGGACATTGCTCATCAATACACTTTTTGCTCAGCCAATCCTTTACCATGTAGCGTGGTATTTATATATTAAAATTACAGTTAATTAATTAATTAGAGATTACACTAAAGTTTAAACTGTTAAATTTAAACCAATATGTGTATATTGTGACGTGCACTTATGATTATCAGAATCCGAAAAATTCAGTCGCATGGTAACCATATCGGTAGCCACGACATTTTGGAGTTGGATTGGACAGAGTTGGAAACAACCAAGGTTTTCAGTTCAATTAAACGATGATTTAATTTAACTAAAACGAACTATTTCAGTGACGGACAAATCAGGTGAGTTTAATTCACTCCGTTATCCCGTTTATATTTTATATAAGCCGGGTTTTTATTGTGTTTAAAATGTTTCCTAATGGTTGAAGATTGGAATATTTTTTGTTGTATGTTGAATATTATTTAACATTCATGGATTAAATTAAGCTTTTGTTTTATTTAATCAAATTAAATCGTTATTTTTAACGATTCGATACCAATGAGATAACTTACCTTGTCGGTTACGTTTATATGATATAAACATATTAAATAAATAAATTTGATGCTTGAATGGATGTTATAAATTGTTTGTTGACTGTTTTAGTTGAATTGTTTATTTCTTTTTATCATGATAAATAAATATATTTTTGTATTGAATTTGAGGTAACACTTTTGATGTAGGGAAGTACAGGTTGGAGGGATCCAACCGGATTCCTCAAATATGTTGTTTATTTATATGAACTGCTAATCAATTTGATTGATTGTTGAATCAAAATTCAACACTTATGTAATATTAACTAATGGGTGATATTGGTTGGGTAATTATCTGTAACACCCCACCTCCGCCAGGGTCACTCGCAAAGGAATGCACTAACTTTGGAGGGGTATTATTGGTAAACATGCATAATGATATAGCAAGGCAGGACATGATATATATATATATATGTAAATAAACAGAGTAAGTAAATAAACAGCGGAAGACTTTTAAACTATTTCAAAACACAAGTCTGGTACATCAAAATGTCAATTTCCCAAGTAAACAAGTCTAGTACATAAGATAACATCATCTGAGACTGATAAGAAAAACATAAAAGTAGCTATCCCCAAGGTGGAAGAAACCAAAGCGAGCTCAAGTCCAAAGCATACATGAGCTATCCAAGAAAACAGCTAAGATCCAAGCTAGGCTCCTGTATTCCCTCCCTGAGAACCTGGGGGGGGGAAACGGAAGAAAAGAGGCGAAACAAAACGGGTCAGTCAAAAAGACTGAGTAAGCCCTGCTACGATCAGTCTATAAACTAATAAAGTTAACATCATGATGGGAACTGAGATGATCATAGATAACAACATACTGACATGATAAATTAACCACAAAATAGATAGAAGTGTCATCGCATAAACATGGTTAAGTTTTTGCACCACGGTGTACTAGCAAACCAACATAACAGGTATTGATCCCTTGGCCCAAGCTTTGGCCCGATAACATGAGGTGACCTTAATACAAGGTCCAGCCCAACGGTCTAGTCGATCGGCTCCCTATAAACCTAACACGTCAAGTGTTGATGTCCATACGGCCCACATATGGATGTAGGTAGTCTGTGCTAGGCCCACCTTTGGGTGTATCAAGCCCTCGGTTGTCGACCCCGGACACTTAAGCAATAATGCACAGCCCTAACCTACTGGTACCCGTGCCTCGAGTTTGTCCAACATCGGACTACGTGCACGTCCGTAGCCCGCCGGACCCGCACCGCTGTACCACTCAGCCGTCGCTTTGGTCGTTTACATCCGTCCAGTAATCGTGCCCCGCCCTAGCCTAGTCCTCTAGGGTTGTGAATGATACCAAACTGGGATTACTGCTGGAACAGACCACGTTGCTAGGGTTTCTAATTGGGTTAAGTGTGATTTAACCCTTCACTAATCCTGGATTAAACTGGTTAAGTGTGGCTTAACCCCATTCTAATCCCTTGAACTCCCCAAATGGATTAAACTAGTTAAGTGTAACCAACGGTTCACAACTTAACCACATTCTAATCCCTCGAATCCCCAAATTGGTTAAGTATTAGTGGACCCTGACTTAACCCTAATCATGAGGCATTAATTAATTTAATGCACCTTAACCTCTCACATTAGACCTTGTTGTGGTTACTAGTTAGGCCGGGCGGGTCCGGGTAGCTTTACACCACAACTTGGTCTAACCTCGGGTCTTGGCACCCCATGACCAACTTCCCACATTGGGTCCTATTGTTTGTAGCCACTAGTTAAGCCGGTCGGTTCCGGGTAGAATTACGCTACAAACTCAACCCAACCTCGAGTTGGCCATACTTATGTTTTCTAAGTGTCATGTCCACTTTATTTCAAAACATAATACAAGTCAACAATTACTTGGGTAGACCTAACTTAATAGGTAAATTCCCAAGGGGTAGACCTAACTTAATAGGTAAATTCCCAATCTTATATTTTTATGTATTTTAAGTTTACCCCAAAACCCCCAACGTCATTCTATCGCTTACATATTCGTAGTAACGCATAAAGGATAGGAAGAGGGAACTTGGCACAACATAAACTTGCACAACAGTCATGCATAACATGTTAGACTTGCACAACTTAGCGTAGTGAACTTGCATATTACCATAAAACATGCATAACATGTTAAACTTGCATAACTTAGCATAATGAACTTGCATATTACCTTAATCATGCATAACTTGTCAAACATGCACAACTTGTCATTTTAAACTTGCATAAACATGCACAACTTGTCAAAACATGCACAACTTGTCAAAACATGCACAACTTGTCAAAACATGCACAACTTGTCATTTTAAACTTGCATAAACATGCACAACTTATCAAAACATGCACAACTTGTCAAAACATGCACAACTTGTCAAAACATGCACAACTTGTCATTTTAAACTTGCATAAACATGCACAACTTGTCAAAACATGCACAACTTGTCATTTTAAACTTGCTTAAACATGCACAACTTGTCAAAACATGCATAACTCAATAAACATACAAATCATGGCTTAGTATACATGCATAACTCAATAAACATACAAATCATGGCTTAGCAAACTTGCATATGCATGCATAACTCAATAAACATACAAATCATGGCTTAGTATACATGCATAACTCAATAAACATACAAATCATGGCTTAGCAAACTCGCATATGCATGCATAACTCAATAAACATACAAATCATGGCTTAGCAAACTCGCATATGCATGCATAACTTATGAAACATGTAAAACATGGTATAGTGAGTTCGCATAAGCATGCATAATCAACTAAACCCACATAAATCTCAACTTTCACCACATATTAACTTTAGAGTTTACAAAGTGAAGGTAAGAGGGCTTACAATGCTTATGCGGACTCAAATGAGCACAACAAATGCAAGAAATCCCTTATGCAACTAATTAAAGCCCCCAAATGCAAGCAAACTTGATCAAGACTCCTCCTTTATGATGCCAATTGAAAAACAAGCCTTTAATGCAAACTAAGGAGGATCATACAAGCCTAAATACTCTTGTATGCACGGAAATCTCTTAGGGATTTGTTTAGGAATTGTATGAAGAGGGTGGAGGCCATGAGAGTTTGGATTTTGGCATAGTTTTGTTGCTAGAATGATTAATGAGGCTTTAGGGTAGGATTAGGAGCTTATTTATAGAAGATTAGGGTGATTTAGACCATAGGATTAACCCTAGGACAGTTTTGGCCCGTCAGATCTCGGAACTCTCTAGAACCAAGCCACCCAATCAAGCCCAAATCAGAAATGGTGCACCAGGCTAGACTGCCTGGGCACCCCCTGTCGACAGGGCTGTCGACAGGGCTGTCGACAGGGCAGTCGACAGGCCTGTCGACAGGCCTGTCGACATGCGGGTCCTGGCGGGATTTTTCCCGCCTTGGCCCAGCTGGCCCAAATCCTTGTTTTTGATTTAAATTTAAATCTGTTTTAATTATGGAAATTTCTGAAAACTTCCATGGGCCTTAACTGGGTCATACGGACTCCGTTTTTCGAAAACTCGGACTCTATTTCGCGTATTTTTCCGAGACGAACGCAATGGCATAGCCCGTTTCCCTTGATTCAGATTTTATAATTAAATTCTGCCTCGATTTTCATTATTACAGGTCGTTGAAAAACACGGGTTGTTACATTCTCCCCTCCTTAAAGGATTTCGTCCCCGAAATCTTCAAGTAAGGAAGAACGTATCCTACCATCCAATCATCCATCTACTCAAAGCATCATCCACGAGCAATCATTGTCCTTAAAAGATTCTAAATGTGGTATGAACATATGCAAAAGTGTGTGTATATGTACTTATCTAATGCAATGATCAGGCGGTTACTGATACAGTAAACCTCCTTAATGCATAGGTATGTCTTATCTAATGCAAAGATCAGGCGGTTACTGATACAGTAAACCTCCTTAATGCATATGTATGTCAGTGAAATGAATCCATATGTATGCAAATTCCTACCATAATTTATGGTATCTATATGAGTGCACATAACATTCACCCATATGCAACATCCATGTGATAACACACAATTTCCATCCATGAATAAGCATAAACACTCATGCATATGCAATATGAAGAGTGTGTGAGCCGATCTAGTGCCTAATCGTGTATAATGCATCCACGAGCAACCACTTGCAAACACTTGCAACCACTTGCAACGATCAAACATAACATGTTTCAAACACATGTTTCATCCAAAGGGTCTCTACCTAAGGATCTCATGACAAGATAGACACGATGAACTGGATAAACTAGATAAACTAGACAAACTCCTTTTTGGATTACAAGAACTCCATTTAAACTTTGACATATAGTACTAACCGATGAGTCTTAACCCCCTTATGGAGTTTACAACAGAATTAAGATCGAGAATGGGACCGAGAGGATATATATACAAAAGATAACTTGCCAGCAAGCTCCACAGGAAAACAAGGATCAAGGATGCACTCCTACAAAGATATGATGCGTGTATCTACTCTTCTTAGTCACGTTTCCTTGAGCTTAACTCCACTGTGCTTTGACTGCCTTTTACTTCATGCTTTCTTGGCTTCCTAACTCCTATTTCCCAAATCCGAGTTGGAACTCATTTCATTATCGCCTCTCGTCTTTCTTTTCTACTTATTCTTCTTTCTGTATACTTGGCTTAAACATACTATAACCTTATGATTTTATGCAAGCTCTCCAAAATTCACTAGTGAATCCTGGATCTCGTCCACTTACTATAAAGTATTCCATGCAGCAGAACTTTCCTTGAAAATACCAATCCACGTTGCTAGTTGTCCTTATAAACGTGATTTTCTATAACTCGTGCTTAAATCGAAACGAACCATCTGCCTATGAGTGATAGGCCATACCTAGATTCAGTTGCCTACCCATGGCTTTCTGTAGGCTATTTCAAAACTGGCCAACTTCTTGAGGGTAAACCGTTGCTGACCCTGATGCAGTCCTCTCGCTCTTCATCGGACTGTAATGAGCACTCTTCGTGAGTCTACCTATTATGACCCTCATACCCGTATTCCCTTTCTTTGATCTAGGTAATTTATTCACCTTATCTATCGAGATGTTTTCACACTCCCCTTGCGAAACCTCCAATGGAGGTACTGGCCCGCTGGGCTTTTATGGCTTGGCCTCAACCTGGTGGCACAACATGTATCCTGAAACCACCTCGGCCACCTCCTCGAGTGATGCGCATCTTAAAGAACCCTCTTTACCAAGTCTTTCACTCGAGGAACACATAATCTCTCCTCGCGCCTTAGTCTTCCTTTATCATCCATGATATATCTAGCGAAGTGACTTAACATCTCGCCTCGAGCCAACTGGTCCATGTTCTTGACTAACTGCGGATCTTCTTCCTGCGAAACTCCCTTCTTGATCCAGAAGAGTAAGTCTAAGCTCCGGGAATGCTAACTAACTAGTCAAACAGAGGAGGCTTCTTACTCCAATTGCCCTCCTCAAAGTTTTCCGGTCTTAAACCGCAACCACTTTAGCGGAATCCACCGCTAAGCCTTACTTAGGGACTGTGTGCCCAAGAAATCCAACTTCTTTCCTCCAAAGTGACATTTGGAGAACTTGACCTTCAACTGGTGGTTCTAAACGTATCCATCACCTCCTTGAGATGTCTAGCATGTTCTTCCTCGTTCTTTTGAGGAGATCAAAATATCGTCTATGACGACCATGACAAACTTGTTCAAGGACTCCCTAACCACCCTACCCATCAAGTTCACGTAATATGCGGGTGCATTAGTCAAACCAAATAGCATGACTAGCCATTCTAAAAATCCATCTAGAGTCCTAATCGCAGTCTTGTCAATTCCATCCTCAGCCATCCTAAGCTGATGGAATCCGGTAGCTAGATCAAAAAGAAAACGGATGCTCCTACAAGCTGATCAAACAAATCATTGATCCTTAGTAACAGTTATCTATTCTTCTCACGAAGATCAACACACAAGCGAAGCAAACCGTCCACATCAGTAACGAATACTACTGGAGCACCCTACTCGAAAATGCTTCGTCTCAGGAAGTTCTTCTCAAGCAACTCCTTGACTTGCTTCCTTAACTCTCATCTCGTGAGATCATGTGCCTGACCGGCCACGAAGCTGGCTTGGTATTACCAACCAGATAATACGGAAATCTATCCCAAGATATCAGGATATTCTCGGACCACCCTCCCAGATTGCAAACTATCGATAGACGAGTTGAGGGATTCAAGATAACATAACATGACGGGACCCCTAGGGTTGCTAGAAATTTCTAAGGGTACGGCTGAGGCGAGTCATGAGCCTCACAACCCTATATACAAAAACCCAGAATGGCTCCAAAACCGGACAACCATTCCATGCCCAAAACCAACCCATATCCCCTGAAACTGAGAATAAAACATCCCACGCGAATTCTATACTCAAGATAGAAATTTTTCAAATCCACCCAGTCCACAGACAAACGGGCAGAACCCCCAATTGGATTTGAAACACATACGGGACCATCAACTACACTAGTACTTAGGTGCAAAACTTTTAACTGGATCAGATGAAATAAAACTATGCGATGTGCCAGAATCAAACAAAGTTTGAACAGGGAAAATCAGAAAATGTAAACAAGATTTTCAACAGAAACACTACCTCTATCATGAGCTGGAAAAACGGGGTTGAGGGGATAAATTCGCCCTCCAGATAGTCCTGCACACTGAGTCTGACCTTGCCCTTGTTTCCTCGGGCAATCCTTGCTGAAATGTCCAAACTCACCACAAATGAAGCATTCGCCCCGCTTTCTCTTTTCCTTCTTCCTACATTCCTTAGCCATATGTCCAACGTTACCACAGAAGTTACATTTTATATTCCCTCTTGGCTTGTCCTTGCGGTTGTGGTTATTCTTGCCCCATTTCCCGGAATTTACTCTCTTGCCTTGAGACTCATTTGCCTTGACCTCTTTCTTGTCATTGTTATCTTCTTCTTGAAGTAGGGCCAAATTCACTAAACTCTCGAAAGTCGCCCCCAAGGGTATATGAGACAGGGCCAAATCACGTAATGGCTCGTTTAATCCTAGAGCAAAGTGTAGGGTCTTCTTCTGAGCTGTATTAACCAAGTCTAAATCGTCCTGAGCCAGTTGATTAAACTTATCTATGTATTCCCTAATAGTCATGTCCCCTTGCTTCAGTGATAAGAATCTCAGTCCAAACCTTCCTCTAAAGTCATCCCAAGTCTCAATTGGCCTAGTAGCGGTGGTGACTACCCACCAACGTGCAGCTTCTTCCTTTAGCAACCATACTGCTAGTAAAACCTTCCTGCGGTCACCTATATCAAAGGTGGCTAAAAGATCTTCGGTCTCTTTCAACCAATTCCCTGCTTCTACAAAAGTCTCTGTTCCATTAAAATTCTTGCCACCCATCCTCTTAAAGTTCTTGCAAGTTTCCGCGAAATCCGCTTGTGGAGGCTGAGGGAGAAGAGGAACATCAGCTACGGGAGGAGAAGGAGGAACAGCGGCCTCGACTGGGGGGACAACATTAGGGACACCCGGGACCGGTGCCGTGACTTCCAAGTACTGACGAAACCAATCTGGTATCATTACTCCTCCGGGCAAGATGGGATTATCAGACATGCTGGAAACGAAAAGAAAAGAATTTAAACGAGGGGTCAAAGGATAGTGCTGATGGCTTTTGGGGAATAGCCTTTTTAAAAACAACTAGACTTTTCTTTGGAAAATACTTTATACTTGGTTTTGAAAATAGTTTTTCAAAAGCTTTTTAAAACCTTTTTATCCCTTCTCGTAAACCATATGCTCTGATACCAAATGTAACACCCCACCTCCGCCAGGGTCACTCGCAAAGGAATGCACTAACTTTGGAGGGGTATTATTGGTAAACATGCATAATGATATAGCAAGGCAGGACATGATATATATATATATATGTAAATAAACAGAGTAAGTAAATAAACAGCGGAAGACTTTTAAACTATTTCAAAACACAAGTCTGGTACATCAAAATGTCAATTTCCCAAGTAAACAAGTCTAGTACATAAGATAACATCATCTGAGACTGATAAGAAAAACATAAAAGTAGCTATCCCCAAGGTGGAAGAAACCAAAGCGAGCTCAAGTCCAAAGCATACATGAGCTATCCAAGAAAACAGCTAAGATCCAAGCTAGGCTCCTGTATTCCCTCCCTGAGAACCTGGGGGGGGGGGGGAACGGAAGAAAAGAGGCGAAACAAAACGGGTCAGTCAAAAAGACTGAGTAAGCCCTGCTACGATCAGTCTATAAACTAATAAAGTTAACATCATGATGGGAACTGAGATGATCATAGATAACAACATACTGACATGATAAATTAACCACAAAATAGATAGAAGTGTCATCGCATAAACATGGTTAAGTTTTTGCACCACGGTGTACTAGCAAACCAACATAACAGGTATTGATCCCTTGGCCCAAGCTTTGGCCCGATAACATGAGGTGACCTTAATACAAGGTCCAGCCCAACGGTCTAGTCGATCGGCTCCCTATAAACCTAACACGTCAAGTGTTGATGTCCATACGGCCCACATATGGATGTAGGTAGTCTGTGCTAGGCCCACCTTTGGGTGTATCAAGCCCTCGGTTGTCGACCCCGGACACTTAAGCAATAATGCACAGCCCTAACCTACTGGTACCCGTGCCTCGAGTTTGTCCAACATCGGACTACGTGCACGTCCGTAGCCCGCCGGACCCGCACCGCTGTACCACTCAGCCGTCGCTTTGGTCGTTTACATCCGTCCAGTAATCGTGCCCCGCCCTAGCCTAGTCCTCTAGGGTTGTGAATGATACCAAACTGGGATTACTGCTGGAACAGACCACGTTGCTAGGGTTTCTAATTGGGTTAAGTGTGATTTAACCCTTCACTAATCCTGGATTAAACTGGTTAAGTGTGGCTTAACCCCATTCTAATCCCTTGAACACCCCAAATGGATTAAACTAGTTAAGTGTAACCAACGGTTCACAACTTAACCACATTCTAATCCCTCGAATCCCCAAATTGGTTAAGTATTAGTGGACCCTGACTTAACCCTAATCATGAGGCATTAATTAATTTAATGCACCTTAACCTCTCACATTAGACCTTGTTGTGGTTACTAGTTAGGCCGGGCGGGTCCGGGTAGCTTTACACCACAACTTGGTCTAACCTCGGGTCTTGGCACCCCATGACCAACTTCCCACATTGGGTCCTATTGTTTGTAGCCACTAGTTAAGCCGGTCGGTTCCGGGTAGAATTACGCTACAAACTCAACCCAACCTCGAGTTGGCCATACTTATGTTTTCTAAGTGTCATGTCCACTTTATTTCAAAACATAATACAAGTCAACAATTACTTGGGTAGACCTAACTTAATAGGTAAATTCCCAAGGGGTAGACCTAACTTAATAGGTAAATTCCCAATCTTATATTTTTATGTATTTTAAGTTTACCCCAAAACCCCCAACGTCATTCTATCGCTTACATATTCGTAGTAACGCATAAAGGATAGGAAGAGGGAACTTGGCACAACATAAACTTGCACAACAGTCATGCATAACATGTTAGACTTGCACAACTTAGCGTAGTGAACTTGCATATTACCATAAAACATGCATAACATGTTAAACTTGCATAACTTAGCATAATGAACTTGCATATTACCTTAATCATGCATAACTTGTCAAACATGCACAACTTGTCATTTTAAACTTGCATAAACATGCACAACTTGTCAAAACATGCACAACTTGTCAAAACATGCACAACTTGTCAAAACATGCACAACTTGTCATTTTAAACTTGCATAAACATGCACAACTTATCAAAACATGCACAACTTGTCAAAACATGCACAACTTGTCAAAACATGCACAACTTGTCATTTTAAACTTGCATAAACATGCACAACTTGTCAAAACATGCACAACTTGTCATTTTAAACTTGCTTAAACATGCACAACTTGTCAAAACATGCATAACTCAATAAACATACAAATCATGGCTTAGTATACATGCATAACTCAATAAACATACAAATCATGGCTTACCAAACTTGCATATGCATGCATAACTCAATAAACATACAAATCATGGCTTAGTATACATGCATAACTCAATAAACATACAAATCATGGCTTAGCAAACTCGCATATGCATGCATAACTCAATAAACATACAAATCATGGCTTAGCAAACTCGCATATGCATGCATAACTTATGAAACATGTAAAACATGGTATAGTGAGTTCGCATAAGCATGCATAATCAACTAAACCCACATAAATCTCAACTTTCACCACATATTAACTTTAGAGTTTACAAAGTGAAGGTAAGAGTCTTATGCGGACTCAAATGAGCACAACAAATGCAAGAAATCCCTTATGCAACTAATTAAAGCCCCCAAATGCAAGCAAACTTGATCAAGACTCCTCCTTTATGATGCCAATTGAAAAACAAGCCTTTAATGCAAACTAAGGAGGATCATACAAGCCTAAATACTCTTGTATGCACGGAAATCTCTTAGGGATTTGTTTAGGAATTGTATGAAGAGGGTGGAGGCCATGAGAGTTTGGATTTTGGCATAGTTTTGTTGCTAGAATGATTAATGAGGCTTTAGGGTAGGATTAGGAGCTTATTTATAGAAGATTAGGGTGATTTAGACCATAGGATTAACCCTAGGACAGTTTTGGCCCGTCAGATCTCGGAACTCTCTAGAACCAAGCCACCCAATCAAGCCCAAATCAGAAATGGTGCACCAGGCTAGACTGCCTGGGCACCCCCTGTCGACAGGGCTGTCGACAGGGCAGTCGACAGGCCTGTCGACAGGCCTGTCGACATGCGGGTCCTGGCGGGATTTTTCCCGCCTTGGCCCAGCTGGCCCAAATCCTTGTTTTTGATTTAAATTTAAATCTGTTTTAATTATGGAAATTTCTGAAAACTTCCATGGGCCTTAACTGGGTCATACGGACTCCGTTTTTCGAAAACTCGGACTCTATTTCGCGTATTTTTCCGAGACGAACGCAATGGCATAGCCCGTTTCCCTTGATTCAGATTTTATAATTAAATTCTGCCTCGATTTTCATTATTACAGGTCGTTGAAAAACACGGGTTGTTACATTATCGGCAGATGGACTGAGAATGAATCGTTTTATAAAGTTTGATTTACCGTCAGGTAAATCAATAGAAAGGAAGTTACACATTTGTTTTTATAATCAAAGACAGATTTTCAAATCTATTTTATATAGATTATTTTTAAATGAAATTATTAAAGGAAATTGATAATTATATTTATCTTGTGATTATAAAACGAGTATATAAAGTGGGATTCGTAGATTTTTGGCTTTTGTAAACAAGTGGACAACAATTAACAAAATGGTCAAGGGTTAAATTAATTATTATATTTTCCAATGAATAATCAAATGAGATTATTTAATCTGATTATACTATTAATCAAATAAAATTATTTAAATTAATTTTATTTATTAATTTAAAAGAAATAACTAAGTGGAAATGGTTAGCAAAGTAACCTTGTTTGAGATGGCCAAGCCGATTTCTTGCACAAGAATTGATTATTAAAAACTACTATTGGATTGTTAATTATTATTGAAGTTAAATATCATTTTAAAATAACCTTTAAAGAAGAATAACTATCTTATTAATATATAATGATGAAGTAAACTATTTTCAAATCATATGGAGATTGATTATTATTTTATAATCAAAGCAATAATCCATTATTCAGAATTCAGTTACAAAATTTAATGAGATCTTAAGACCCCGATTTTATTTAAAGGAAGGTTTAAGCGAATATTTATAGATATTTATATAAGGTTGAAATTGGGTTTTGTTGACTGCAGTTTTATCCAAATTTGGCAATGTAAAAAGATACATTGATCAACTAGTTAATGTGTAAAGGATTTCAGGAGCCATAACAAGTTGTAACTTGATAAATAAACATAAGTAAAACCATAATGAGATTTAAAGGCTAAAGATGGAAAACAAAAAGAAAATTGAAAGGAAACTGGTTGTACGTTGGTTAATTTGAGTAAATTTCGAGTTGTTAATCTGATGTTGGTTTCGGCCTTGTATACTTAGTGTAACACCCCGTATTTTCTGACAATATTAAAATAACAAATTAAAGAATAATTTGTATGAAAAAGAGGAATGAGAAAAGAATGATGTTTAGCATTGTTCTAAGGTTTGTAAGAAAAAGACTTAGTAGCCCATTTGGTTAGAACATGTGACTTGCATACAAGAGGTACAGAGTTCGATCCCTGCCAGCGCCATATTTTTGTTTTAGGGCAATGGCTAAAAAGTGGCTTAGTGTGAACGCAGTTCAAAAAGTGGTTTAGTGTGAAAATGGTTAATTATGAATAAGTTATTAAGCCATGAAGTTTGTATGTGTATGAGAGAAATATATATATATATATATATATTAAATAAATAAATATTCAAAAAAAAGTTCAAAACAGCGAATCGGAGGGGGAATAGCCGAACCGCACCATTTTTGGAGTCGACCCGAGCCCTGCTGGGTCGAGTAGAGGTCAATCCAGGGTGTTTGTCTACCAACCCATGGCCCGATTCGCCCTAAAGGCTGATATGGCATCTAAGTGGTCCAAATCAGTTCTACGGTTAATCCTAAGGTCTAAATAACTTCCTACACCTATATATACACCCTAAGACCTAACCCTAATTCATAAATATTATCTATGACACCATTATGCTGTCGAATTGTCTCTTAAACCCTAGCCACTGCCTCTAAATCAAATGTCAAGTGTTCAACTTCAACTCAAATTAAATATTAGAGCTTCTACAACAATTCAGGAAGATAAATCAGCAACACCGCAACGTTTCTACACCAATTTCAGTGCATAATTCTATTCTTTAACCACGAAAGGTGAGTACGGTAATTTTCACAATATAATGGGATTAAAAGTAACATGATGAAGTTGTAAAGAGGATTCATATGTATGTATGTAATTTAAATCCCATCCAAGTCTTCACCTTTTTGATTCATGTCATCATATGCCTATGTTTCTATGTAAAGTTCATACCTTTATCAGTTTATTCATGTTGAATCTGTCATTAAGCCTCTATGCCAGTTTACATGCCCCTTTATTTCATGATGTTGTGTTAATTCCAATTTTCTGTGATTTGATTCTCTCTTCTTATCCCTATTCCTTTTATTTTTGGATCTAGGCTACCTTCGAGCCTATGTTAAAAATACGCGTGAATGCAAATACATGGGAATGATGGGAATATGTGAAATATGGAAAATTGGATATTATTGGGTATTTTGGATAATTGGATAATATGTGAAATTGGCATATTTAGGTATGAATTACATGGAATTGATGAAATTGCCTATAATTGTAAATTTGTAATTGAGGCTAATTAATATGTAATTAGTGACAATTTGGAATAGGCAATATTATAAACATGATTATATGTTTAATTGGATATACATGACATGAAATTTGGGTATGGGTGAAATACACTTATTAATAAACCTTTGACACGAGGTTAGGTGCAATTATGGTGTAAGACTGCCCGGAACCGCCCGGCAAATCCAGCTGCCACAATTGGACGTCTAATGAGAGAGGTCAAAGGAATGAATTGTAGGCGCAACGGTTAATGACACGAGGTTAGACCTGGTTTGTGGCGTAAGACTGCCCGGAACTGCCCGGCAACTCCAGCGGCCATAAAGCGTTCGGTCTAATGTGGGAGATCATGCACCGATTGTCATAAGGAATGAATTAAGGAATACTAACCATAATAAAACATGGGTATGGTTAGAGGGTTAAGTGGGGTGACATGTAAATTATGACATGTAAATATGGACTTAACCGGAATAAGATAAGACATGTAACTTATGACATGTAAGTATGGACTTAACCATAGTATGCATAAGACATGGACATTTAAATTAAAATGGTTAAGTGGGAGAAAAACCTAGTGGGGACTAAGCATAGGTGGGAGGCTTGTGTCGGATGGGGGACCCGTTTCAACCAGTAACCCGTTTGAGTATCTAATTTGGCCCGGTACTAGGCCGGGGTTGGGGCACACTTACTGGACTTGAATGTAAGAGGTCAAAACGTGAATAGTGGTGGCAACGCGAGTCCAACCGGTTCATGTGCGTTCATGGGTCTGGGCTGGTAGGTAAGACGTTGTTGCATCGTGTAGGTATGGTCGTGCATTTTATATTGGTATTGGGGTCGCCACTTTGGGAGTGATACACCCCACTGTGGGGCCAGCACGGGTGCCTACAGGGTTTAGGGAGCCGATCGAATGGGTAAGGTAAGGGTACCTTAGCAGTGGTAGGAGCAAGCCGGCACCTACGATAGCAGCTAGGTACAAGTAACTACCATGTTTGTCATGTGGGTACAGTTAGTGGGAAGCGATCAACCTTTAGTAAATAGAGACTAGTGGATGTGTAGTGTAATTAAGTAATGTGGTGTAACTTAGCAAAAGTGCGGTGTAACGAAATACATGTTGGTTGAGTAGGATAGTCCTTTGGGTGCTAGTCTGATGTTGACTTCGGTCTTCGGGGTTAGTACTTGGAGGGTTGTTCATTTAGCCAAGGTGTAGGATTGTCTTAGTACTTAGGAACGGAATCATCTTGTCCATCCTTTTTATCTACCTTATCTATGTTACAGCCATATCATGATGCCTATTTATGTCTTGATCATTTACCTTACGTATTATTTGTTAAAATTACCGGAATCGCCAGACTTTATGTCTGACCCGTTTTGTTTCCACCTCTTTTCTTTCCTTCTCCCCCCCCCCTTCGGTTTGCAAGGAGGGAATACTACAGCTTAGTGCCGATTTCTTTCAGTTGCTTGAAGAGAGTAGATGTATCGCTTTGGACTCTCTCATCTTTATGGCTTTGCTTATGCTCAGTGGGGATTTATGCATTTATGTTATTTAAATGTACATTGAAGTTTTTGGAAAAGACAATTGATCCTGTTGTAATGGTTTTTGGAGACTACTTATGTAAGCTTGTTTTGAAGTTATGATGCTATGAAATAAGTTTTAACTTCTGCTGTGTTTTATTTATTTATTCTTGTAATTTATCTGTTCTATACTACTATAACGCTTCATGACATTAATGCATTCCCTTTGTGAGTGACATTAATGGCCATGGGGTGTTACACGTGGTATCAGAGCTATGGTTACAAGAACAGATAAAAAGTTTTGAAAAGTGTTTTCAAAAGTATTATTTTCATAGAAAGTATTTTCAATAACTTGTTTTAAAGAAGCTATTTTCAAGGAAAGTTTACTTTAAAGAGCATAATCCCCGCAAGCCATACATCTCTCTTTCGCTTCCCTTTTTTTGAAACTCTTTCCTTTTCTTTTTAGCATGTCTGGAGCATCTGAGATACCAGAGGGTGTTCATGTACCTGGTTGGTTTCGTCAATATCTCGAGGCTCGGGCCGCTGCCACAGGTCCGGACGATGTTCCTCCTCCTCCCCCATCTCCAGTCATTCCTCCGCGTGGAGATGCTTTCTCCAAGATATGTAAAGACTTTCGTTCGATGGGTGGAAAACCTTTTAGTGGGTCTGAAACGTTCGTTGAAGCTAGAAATTGGTTGAAAGAAGTAGAGGATCTGTTTGGCATTTTCGATTTGGACGATTGTAAGAAGGTCCAATTGGTTGCTTGGTTGCTTGGTTGATGAAGGACGAAGCTTCGTTTTGGTGGGAGGTTACTAATGGAGAGCGTGCTATAGAGACGTAGGCAGATTTTATGGGAAGGTTTGAGTTGAAATTCCTTTCTCAAGCTGAGGAGAGTATGTACATGGAGAGGTTATTGACATTAAAGTAGAAAAACTTAACCGTGAAGGAATATGTGACCGAATTTAATAAGTTGGAGAAATTTGGGCTAGAGTTGGTGAATACGCCTCACAAGAAGGCCTTGAGGTTTGCAAAGGGCCTAAATGAACCGCTTCACAGTTTGGCTATGTCCCACATTCCAATGGGGGCTACGTATGAAATGCTTGTTGATATGGCATACATGCATGAAGAAGAGAAGAGTGTAAGTACTTTTAGGCCGCAAGATAAGAAGGAGGATCCAAAGAAAGCCCAACAACAAAAGAAAGGTGGTAAAGAAAAGAGGAAGTGTCACAACTGTGGGATACCCGACCATTTGAAGAAAGACTGTAGGAAGAAGAAGAAGTTCGCTTGTTATCATTGTGGTGATCCAGGTCATGCTGTCAAGGACTATCCTAAGAAGCAAGGGCAGAGGGCAGGTTCTACTTGGGGAGGGTAGGTTCATGCTCTCATGGCTCCAGGGCAGGAAGAAGGTAGAAAAATTTCTGTCGAAAGTTTGATTTTCTTGTTTGATCATCCTGTCCGTACTTTATTCGATTCTGGCACATCACATTCGTTTATCTCTACATCATTAGTTGAACACTGCACTTAAATACTAGTCTCGTTGTGGATCCCATTATAGTCTCAAATCATATTGGTGGGTCGGCTCATTTATCCATGGTTTGTAGGGATTTGAGATTGTCTATCTTAGGCGTTGGTTTTGAATGTAATGCTTTTGTGCTTGATTTCATGGGCTATGGGTTGATTCTAGGGATGGATTGGCTAGCCTGACATGGTGCCATCCTAGATTGTGAACGAAGGGTAGTAAAATTGTTGACTCGTAGTGGAAAGACCCTTGATATTTCTTGTGACCCTAGAGGGTCGGTAATGGTTAGTTATCTTGAGTTACTTGACGCATCCAATGATGATTTACATTCTGTTCGTATAGTCCGTGAATATGTTGATGTCTTCGATGAGGTGAGGGGTCTACCCTCAAAACGTGAGATAGACTTTCATATCTATCATGTAGACAATGCAAAACCCGTATCTCTGCCAGTACGCCACATGGCTCCTTATGAGAGGAGGGAACTCAATAAGCAAGTAGGGGAGTTGCTTGAGAAGGGGTTCATAAGACGTAGTATATCGGAGTGGGGTGCACCAGTAGTATTTCTCGTGAAGGCAGATGGAACCCTTAGACTTTGTGTGGACTATAGAGAACTTAATAAGCTTACTAAGAAGAATAGGCACCCACTACCGAGGATTGACGATCTCTTCGACCAGTTAGTTGGCGCCTCAGTGTTTTCGCAATTGGACTTAGCCACCGGTTTCCATCAATTGAGAGTGGCTGAGGATAGCATAAACAAGACTGCCTTTAGGACTCCGGACGGTTTCTATGAGTGGCTTGTGATGCCCTTCGGTTTGACAAACGCCCCCGCATACTTTGTTGACTTGATGAGTAGGGTGTTTAGGGAGTACCTTAATAAATTCATGGTGGTCTTTGTGGATGACATCTTGATCTTTTCTAAGAGCAAAGAAGAGCATGCCCTACATCTTAGGAAAGTGTTGGAGGCCATTCAAGCGCATAACCTTAAAGCTAAATTTTTTAAATATCACTTTTGGAGGAAGGAAGTGCAATTCTTAGGGCACATGGTTTCCAAAGAAGGGATAGCTGTGGATCCCGTGAAGGTGGTGGCCATCCAAGATTGGAAGGTCCCTAAAAATGCTACCGAGTTGAGGAGTTTCTTGGGGTTGGCTGGCTACTATAGGAAATTTATCAAGGACTTCGCAAAGATATCATCCCCATTGACACGATTGACGAAGAAGAACCTAGTTTTCACGTGGGACATAGATTGTGATGATGCATTCCAACGTTTGAAGAGAGCTTTGACCACAGCCCCAGTCTTAGTGTTGCCAGATGGGAGTAAGCCATTTACCGTTTATACTGATGCTTGTGGGATAGGACTAGGCGTAGTCTTAATGCAAGAGGGGAGGGTAATAGCCTATGGAGGAAGGCAGTTGAGAGTGCGTGAGAGAAATTACCCTACACATGACCTAGAGTTGGCAGCTATTGTTTTCGCGCTTAAGTCTTGGCGCCATTATCTTCTTGGCGAGAAATTCAAATTGTTCACAGACCACAAATCGCTAAAATACATGTTCTCTCAGAAAGACTTGAACTTAAGGCAACAAAGGTGGATGGAATTCTTAGCGTCCTACGATTTCGAGATAGCATATACTCCTGGCAAGGGTAACATGGTGGCAGACGCCTTAAGTAGGAAAAGGTTGTCCTTGAGTCCGTTGTTTGTTGAGCAGCGAAGCTTAGAGTTCATCTCTACGTTTGACTTTAGACCTTCTATTGACTTTGTACCCGGTTTGCTAGCATCCTTAGAGGTCAGACCTACGCTTTTGGGACGGATTGGTGAGGCATAGCGAGATGACCCACAGTTGGTTGAGTTAGTAGACAAGTTCATAAGGGGGGAGTCATCGAGCCATCTCAGTAGGTATACCCTAGATGATAAGGGTTGGTTACGTAGGGGCGGTAGACTTTGTGTACCACGAGACGAGAGTTTGAGGAAGACCATTCTTGATGATGCACATCGTTCGAAGATGACCATTCATCCCGGCGGGGACAAGATGTACATGGAAATGAGACGAGTTTACTTTTGGGTCGGTATGAAGATGGATGTGGCCGAGTTTGTCGCTAGATATTTGGTGTGCCAACAAGTAAAAGTAGAGCAAAAGAAGCCCGGTGGGTTGCTTCACCCATTGGAGGTCCCACAATGGAAGTGGGAGAGTGTCTCGATGGACTTTGTTGATGGGTTACCACGATCAAGGAAGGGTAATACGGGGATTTGGGTCATGGTAGACAGACTTACTAAGAGCACCCATTTCATTCCCGTGAAGAGTAAGAGGACTGCTCCATGGTTAGCCTCCGTGTACATTCGAGAGATAGTTCGTTTGCACGGTGTTCCTTCTAGCATAGTGAGCGATCGCGATCCTATCTTTATTAGCGTGTTTTGGAAGGGCTTGCTTAGAGAGGTGGAAATAGAGCGTGATGCGACGATTCGACGAGCTCCTACATGCATTCTTGGGTCGGAGATTAAGAAGTTGAGGAATCGAGAGGTCAAGCTAGTCAAAGTGCAATGGGGAAATGATGAGAGCGACGCTACTTGGGAGACGGAAGAGAAGATGCGTTCATTGTACCCTTTTCTTTTCGAGGGTATGTCTTTTAATTTCTCCTTTATCGCTTAGCTTGTACTTATTCTATCTTTAGTATGTCCTCTCACTTGTATCTTTGACCTTTAGATAGGGTAGTCCTATGGTTGAAACATGTGTTTGAGACATGTTATGTATGATGGATGCATGTGGATGCAAGTGTTTGCCAGTGGTTGCTCGTGGATGCATATACACACACTAAAGGTACTAGATCGGCTCTGTCACTTTCATATTGCATATAAATGGATGTATTTAGTAAAATGAATGTACGTTGAATGTGTGTATCATATGGATGTTGCATTTAAATGAATGGTTGCGCACACATGTAGTAATGATATGTATAGGGTTCTTTGCATACATGATGGATACATTATTTGCATTAAGGAGGTCGAATGAATCAGTGGACCGCCTTATTTTGCATTAGTATACAGACATATACACACACTATGCATATGTACATGAAAAGCATTAGAAATCTTTTAAGGACCATGATTGCTAGTGGTTGATGGTTGAGCAGATGGATGATCGGATGGTAGGATACATTCTTCTTGACTTAGAGATTTCGAGGACGAAATCCTTTAAGTAGGGGAGAATGTAACACCCCGTATTTTCTGAGAATATTAAAATAAAAATTAAAGAATAATTTATTTGAAAAAGAGGAATGAGAAAAGAATGTTGTTTAGCATTGTTCTAAGGTTTGTAAGCAAAATACTTAGTAGCTCATTTGGTTAGAACATGTGACTTGCATACAAGAGGTACAGAGTTCGATCCACGCCAGTGCCATATATTTTTTTAGGGCAATGGCTAAAAAGTGGCTTAGTGTGAATGCAGTTCAAAAAGTGGTTTAGTGTGAAAATGGTTAATTATGAAGAAGTTATTAAGCCATGAAGTTTGTATGCATATGAGAGAAATATATATATATATATATATATATATAAAAATTAAATAAATAAATATTCAAAAAAAAGTTTAAAACAACGAATCGGGAGGGGGAATAGCCGAACCGCACCATTTTGGAGTCGACCCGAGCCCTACTGGGTCGACTAGAGGTCAATCCAGGGTATTTGGCTACCAACCCATGGCCCGATTCGCCCTAAGGGCTGATATGGCATCTGAGTGGTCCAGATCAGTTCTAGGGTTAATCGTAAGGCCTAAATAACTTCCTACACCTATATATACACCCTAAGACCTAACTCTAATTCATAAATATTATCTATGACACCATTATGCTATCAAATTCTCTCTTAAACCCTAGCCGCCGCCTCTAAATCAAATCTCAAGTGTTCGACTTCAACTCAAATTAAAGATTAGAGCTTCTACAACAATTCAAGAAGATAAATTAGCAAAACCGCAACGTTTCTACACCAATTTCAGTGCATAATTCTATTCTTTAACCACGAAAGGTGAGTACGGTGATTTTCACAATATAATGGGATTAAAAGTAACATGATGAAGTTGTAAAGAGGATTCATATGTATGTATGTAATTTAAATCTCATCCAAGTCTTCACCTTTTGATTCATGTCATCATATGCCTATGTTTCTATGTAAAGTTCATACCTTTATCAGTTTATTCATGTTGAATCTGTCATTATGCCTCTATGCCAGTTTACATGCCCCTTTATTTCATGATGTTGTGTTAATTCCAATTTTATGTGATTTGATTCTCTCTTCTTATCCCTATTCCTTTTATTTTTGGATCTAGGCTACCTTCGAGCCTATGTTAAAAATACGCGCGAATGCAAATACGTGGGAACGATGGGAATATGTGAAATATGGAAAATTGGATATTATTGGGTATTTTGGATAATTGGATAATATGTGAAATTGGCATATTTGGGTATGAATTACATGTAATTGATGAAATTGCCTATAATTGTAAATTTGTAATTGAGGCTAATTAATGTGACAATTTGGAATAGGCAATATTATAAACATGATTATATGTTTAATTGGATATACATGACATGAAAATTGGGTATGGGTGAAATACGATTATTAATAAACTTTTGACAATAGGTTAGGCGCAATTGTGGCGTAAGACTGCCCGGAACCGCCCGGCAAATCCAGCTGCCACAATTGGACGTCTAATGTGAGAGGTCAAAGGAATGAATTGTAAGCGCAACGGTTAATGACATGAGGTTAGACCCGGTTTGTGGCGTAAGACTTCCCGAAACCGCCCGGCGAATCCAGCGGCCACAAAGGGTTCGGTCTAATGTGGGAGGTCATGCACCGTTTGTCATAAGGAATGAATTAAGGAATACTAACCATAATAAAACATGGGTATGGTTAGAGGGTTAAGTGGGGTAACATGTAAATTATGACATGTAAATATGGACTTAACCGGAATAAGATAAGACATGTAAATTATGACATGTAAGTATGGACTTAACCATAGCATGTGTAAGACATGGACATTTGAATTAAAATGGTTAAGTGGGAGAAAAACCTAGTGGGGACCAAGCATAGGTGGGAGGCTTGTGTCGGATGGGGGACCCGTTTCAACCAGTAACCCGTTTAAGTATCTAATTGGGCCCGGTACTAGGCCGGGGTTGGGGCACGCTTACTGGACTTGAATGTAAGAGGTCAAAACGTGAATAGCGGTGGCAACGCGAGTCCAATGGGTTCATGTGCGTGCATGGGTCTGGGCTGGTAGGTAAGACGTTGTTGCATCGTGTAGGTATAGCCGTGCATTTTATGTCGGTATCGCGGTTGCCACTTTGGGGAGTGATACACCCCACTGTGGGGCCAGCACGGGTGCTTACGGGGTTTAGGGAGCCGATCGAATGGGTAGGGTAAGGGTACCTTAGCAGCGGTAGGAGCAAGCCGGCACCTACGATAGCAGCTAGGTACAAGTAACTACCAAGTTTGTCATGTGGGTACAATTAGTGGGAAGGGATCAACCTTTAGTAAATAAAGACTAGTAGATGTGCAGTGTAATTAAGTAATGTGGTGTAACTTAGCAAAAGTGCGGTGTAACGAAATACATGTTGGTTGAGTTAGATAGTCCTTTGGGTGATAGTCTGATGTTGTCTTCGGTCTTCGGGGTTAGTACTTGGGGGGTTGTTCGCTTAGCCAAGGTGTAGGATTGTCTTAGTACTTAGGAACAGAATCATCTTGTCCATCCTTTTTATCTACCTTATCTATGTTACAGCCATATCATGATGCCTATTTATGTCTTGATCATTTACCTTATGTGTTATTTTTAAAATTACCGGACTCACCAGACTTTATGTTTGACCCGTTTTGTTTCCACCTCTTTTCTTTCCTTTCCCCCCTCAGGTTTGCAAGGAGGGAATACTACAGCTTAGTTCCGATTTCTTTCAGTTGCTTGAAGAGTCGATGTATCACTTTGGACTCTCTCATCTTTATGGATTTGCTTATGCTCAGTGGGGATTTATGCATTTATGTTATTTAAGTATTTGCTTCTTTATGTACTTTGAAGTTTTTGGAAAAGACAATTGATCCTGTTGTAATGGTTTTTGGAGACTACTTATGTAAGCTTGTTTTGAAGTAATGATGCTATGAAATAAGTTTTATCTTCCCCTATGTTTTATTTATTTATTCTTGTAATTTATCTGTTCTGTACTACTATAACGCTTCATGACATTAGTGCATTCCCTTTGTGAGTGACATTAATGGCCATGGGGTGTTACACTTAGATATTTATTCACTTTCCAATTTACAATGCGAAGTTAGTTAAGCAGAAGTGAAATGGAAGATATAGTAAGTAAAGAAAACGTTTTTCCTAAATATTGAAGAGTTAAGATTTTGAAGTTTTAATTACCAATTGGCTAATTAAATGGCCAAATGACATTGTATACAGAACCAATAAATCCACTTTATTTTTCAATAGATGATGATTGTTTATTTTGATAGTTAAATCATTAACTATCAAAATCTGGCCAAATCGATTATTGGTATGGAAAGTCCAGGATCAAATTTATATTCGAAAACCATTCCGACCAGCAAATACGTAAACGTTAAAGATGAAGAATGATGATCGAGATGGAGCATTGAAGACCGTGGATCTTCATAAGCGGAAGGATTGCTGTTGAATTTCTCAGCCTATCTACCAGAGGTTTTTTATTGTGGTTCGGTTGTGGTTGAATTTTTGCGGATTACAAGGACTCCTCGCTACGGATCCACAGGGTAATTCAAGGATGTTGTAGGAGTGTGCCTTCGGTTTGCCGAGTCTTAGGACAACTTGTATGGACGAATGTCTGACAGAGTGTTTCCAAAATATATCGTGTACGTTGATTTCTTCAAACGTACCGTATTTATGGCGGAGAATGGTCGTTCTCTTAGCTTAACAATTAGAGTACTTTTGCGGATGTTAATTAGTGATTTTTTGGTGGATCTGACGATGTGGTATTTAAAGTGAATGGTGGCCAGATGTTCAAAGGGTAATTCAGACCTCAAGCCTCACAACCGGGAATTGACAAAAATCAGGCAGGCAGCATGGCTATATGCGTTGTTCCCATTTGGGTGTATAATCACCTATCTTGAGAAATTCCATTTGCTTCTTTAATCTATTTCGATGCTACCCCTTTTCGGAAAATGGTTGCTGATCCCAACCATTGTAGTTATACATTCGATACACTCAAGCGAAATGAGTGGTCGGTCATGTGTGGGCCGGGTTCAAGACATTCTTGTTGAACCCAGTGTATTCCCCTCTAAAGATACACTATCGGCAGGTAGTTCCATACCTTGTCATAGTCGGAATCCAATCTCCAATAAGCGGTCGCGGTTTTGATTGTATACTTTATAAGTGGAGTGTGAGATGCAAGTGTTCTGCTAGATTGTTATTTACTTGAATTTAGACACTATTATAGTATCAGAATATATGTATGATTTCAAAAATATTTTGGGTTATCATAAGGTAAAAACCATCCGTATTTATGTGTGGATTTGGTCTTACGATTGTCCTTTTCTTTCGAAAAGATTTTGAACTAGAAAACCAAGATGGATGACTCCCCTTATAACTTTGCGAATTTTTCTCACTCTGGTTCACCAGATTGACCCGGTATTTGAAATGCTCGGGTCAGACCGGGTTGTATAGGTTTGGGTTATTGGACACTGCAATGTTCAGAAGACGAGCAAGAAGGGATCAGACGTATAGTGTTGATTCCGCAATGTACTATATATGAGAACAGGATATTATAATTATCTAGATGTATTGATGTACTCTGATGATTGTAAGTATTTTACAAGCTCTTAATAAAAGTTATTTCTATATTATATTTTGTTCTGCTGCGATGTGAGACTCTGTGCTATGGTAATCCTTTTTCTTCTATACTAATATATCTTTCTTATCTCACCCTCTAACTTCTTTCTATTGACATCTGGGTTTCCAGTACAATTTGGGTTGGATTGGTGTTGTTTGATCAACTCAAAAGGTACCAGAAATTTGGATCATCACATTTTATTTGGAGTTGGCCAACATTTTTGAAGAGAGGACTTTGCAAAGGAATAAACAAAGGGCCTATAAAGGGGTTTTTCTTTTTTTATTATTGTATTAGTTTAATTCATTTGTAACTGATTCAAACAGTTTTCTAGTTTGTCTGCAAAACTAGGAGTTTATTAGTTTGTATGTAAAACTAGGGTTTACTAGCTATAGGTTTTATAGTTAGGGTTTACGGATTACAGGCTTGTAATTCGGGGAGAATCTGATCTTGGGGATAAAGATCAGTCTAGGGTTTTGAATGTAGGATCAGAACAGGAGCATGTTTTGCGAGTTTACAAGGTTTTATAAGCAGGATCCGTTTTAATACCTAGTAGAAATCTTGGGAATGCAGTAGTTGGCAGGGTTTGCCGAAGATTGGTAAAATCTATGTTATTTACTTTCTACATTTATTTCCTTTGTTATAATATATCTTGTGATTATTTTAATATCTCATAAAAATCCAATAAACCCTATTCACCCCCTCTAGGGTTAATCTAGAACCAACAGGGACTGGATTTAGAGTATCTCTGAACCAGTATAAAAATCCTAGTGGGTTTTTCCTCTACTGCTTTTACTTTTTATTTTGCTTCTGTGTTTGAATCTTTGATTGTTATATATTTTTGGTTTGCATCACTTTCTGATAAATTCAAAAAAAATCATAAAACTATTAAATTCCACTAAACACTATTCATCCCTCCCCCATTTTGTGTTAAGCTCGCCTTAAGATCCTTAGTCCTCCTTTCCCAACAAACATTAGTCACCCTATTAAACTTAAACAACTCTGTCTAACCCGAGTATAAAATACACAGGACAATCTAGTTTAAACATAGTGAGTACATCATAATAGATGAAGCATAATGTCATAAGCCAAAACTCTTCTTAATTAAAGATTGAGCAGATTCAACTTGACCCAACATAGGATTTATGAGACAAGGTACAACTAAACATTATATAAGGATCTCATGAATGGTGTCATTAACAACATGTAAAAGTGTTAAGCATAATGAGCCAAGCGTGTGTACATTTAAAACGCCAACGCAATGGAGCAACATGACCAACAAAACATCAACGTATGCAACACATATGAGAGCTTCAAAATGTAATAATGAAATCACCATGTGTAAAAGCATTATGGTAGCTCAAGGCTACATAAATGGAATCAACATTAACAACAATGATAGCATCATAAGTTGGATCCGAACAACATATAGCTTTAGAAACATCAATAACATCAAATGTGGATCCAAATCAACTAATAACTACAAATCAAAAAAGCAACAAGACAGATCTAAATCAACAAATAGTATAAGATGCGGATTCGACCAACAAATAACATCAAAACTAGATCCAAAGCATCAAATAGCATGTGCATTAAATTTGGAACTCGAGCTTTGCCAAGTATTTTATACATATTCAGGCACCCATCACTATGACCCCTCTGCCGAGTATAACTTAAGCCTCTGGTCAAGTGAATATGTATATATAAGGCTCCCCCACCCCTGGAGCTGAAAAACGAATGATAATCATGTGCCATAGACTTCCAAATAGCAACTCGAAAAGTTAAAACAATACGTCTTATATCGCACGATTCACTAATCGGTTTACTACTGTTCAGCCTACACCATACTCAGAAATAGTTTTAGTCAAGGAGTTTGGAATTAACCGATATAATATACCTTAGCGTCCCATACCACGAGGTTTATTATATTGTTTAAATCTCTTTCTCGTCGTGTTGAAGAGTGGAAAAACATGTAGTTAAGTATATCGAAAACACTTAGTTCGAGAAAACGGATTTAAAAAAACGATTCTGAAATCATTTAAATTGTTCTATGAAAATCTCTATATATTAGAAATATTGTATATTATATAGCTTTAAGATGCCATACTTTTATAAACAAAACTTAGGGAAATGTCTGTCTCAAAGCGATATATATATATATATATATATATGTATGTATGTATGTATGTATGTATGTATGTATGTATGTATGTATGTGTGTGTGTATATTCACACACGTATATGTATATAGGAAATTCCTTATAAAAATTATTTTATAAAACGGTCATTGTATTAGAAATTTTAGGAAATTGTTGACAAAATCAATTGACCAAAGTTTCACCAAAACTTCACCAATTCTTATACGAATTAGTGTCAATGTTCGCTCGTCTATTACAAGATCAAGTCTTAGAAAATCAACATCAGAAAATGCCATTATAATCATCAAGAAATACTTCAGAAAACGACCTGAAAGTCAAGAAATGCACAAACAACCATAGTCACAGGGCAACATGGGGTCGAACCTTACTTTCTACAGGTAGGTTAGGTCTACCTGGGGACACAATTTTCTCTTGGTAATTTTTTTTTTTGCTCTAACTCTAACTTTGGACACTTATTACACCCAGCCTTCGAACCAGGAATGATCTGAAACTTAGCATGCATAAAGTACAACATCTAGACTACAAACTGGAATAAGAATTACACAATTCTAACAAGAATTGAGGGAGATATAAAGCTTTAAAAATCTGTCCAGACCAGGTTTTGGTACTATAAAACACCTGAAACAAAGTTATAGGTCATAGTGATTCAATTTCAACACGAACTCAACCAGACCCAACATATAAACATATACAAGTGTTTAAACTAAAATGTGTGAGTTATTAACTCACCTTGCTTGGATTAATACTGAATTTCAGAGATTTTTGGAAGCACGTAAAAGCTTTTAATACCCAGAGCCTGAAAGTTGAGAAATCACTGGCATGTAGGAAACGAAACCGTACTGTGACTTTTCTTCTTTAAATCTATGAAGTTGATGAAGGCATTCTCTATTGAAGATTGATTCTTGTTAGGATTAAATCATCCTTCCTCTCTTGTTATTTTTAATTTGAATGATAGTTTGGATTTTAGGATTTAAAGAGAGAGTGAGTGGCCATTTTTTTCTAAGTATCTTTTGAAAAAAGTAGCAAGAAGTAGATAATGTTTTTCATATAAATGTATAAACTCTATCCCTTGGTTTCAAGATCGTTCGTCTGGAAAAAAAATAAGTTAATGGGCTTAATTAAAGCCTAATTAGTTTAAGTGTAATTAGATTTGGCTTAATTTAGTCATTAACCATGAGATTGGCACATTCTAACACACATTTATGTGTTTTTAATTATTTCAACACATTTTTGTAAACTTTTAAACTTTTTTAAATATTCACAACTTCCCACTTTATAAATATTATACATGTGTTCTAAACTTAATTTGAATAAGTAACAAAATTTAAAAATGAAAACACAAGTTAGAATTCTCCTTTACATTTAATTTGATTTTTCATTTTAAACAACAAAGTTTTCTACAAAATTTATTATTTTAGTAAAACAAATATACAATCTATTTTAAAGCATTTTTAACATTCAAATATTGATTCTCAATCAATATTACACTTTTCATTTCAATAGCACCCAAATAAATCCATAGATACTGCTGTTATTCCTAAAACTTCACTTTTAACAACAATTTATAAAATTATTACATCATAGCATAACCAAATATTATATTGGAGCCACTCAATATATTTAACTATTTTCAAGTATGATTTTTAGTTCAAACACAAATTTTCATCTCACATTTTAGTTACTTGAAGTTTTACATTGTTAATCAAGAAAACTGCTAAACACTTACTGTTTGATTATAATATATATTTTTAGCAATGTCAACCGGTTTTTAAAGTGGACCATCCACTTTTCATTATAACGAATAATGAGTACAAAAACAAAGGAGAAAGGCAGATGCCTTTCTGCTACAGACATATTATGTGACAACCCGAATTCCGACAGACCGATTTTTTTTCAAAATTCCAATCCATCGAAACTCGGATTGGTTTGCTCTGGTATCCTGTAGAAAAGGCAGAGACATAAAATATGTCAGAGCTCATAAAATACCTCACAGCGGAAAGGATAAAACGTAGTATAATCAAAGCATAGCCTTATCGTATAATTAATACTGCCTAACCAGTATCCAAAGCTATCATGTCTCTGCCACAAATCTAACATGCGAGTATGTTATAAGGAGGGGGCCAGAACACAAGTTCTAGTGACTGGATTTAAACTATACACTTTGGATAATCCTATATATACTGCTCAATCATATTATTTTATTTATTAGGTTACTTGGGTTATCAGCCTTCAAGGCTTACACACACGTTGTACCCCATTTACTTCCAGTGGATTAACCTAATAAGGTATATATGTAGTTACCCCCAATATTGAGGTACACCCCATGGTACCCCACTCGCAATGTCTCCGCCGTAACACCATCGAAATATACACAGTCTCTCATCCTACACCGTAGTGACGTACGGATAACAATATCACATTCCGCATATATCTGTCATTACTGTGTTGCGCAAACGTGTGGACTGCCACCTTTGTTCGAATCAGAATTCATACCGGAGTAATGCCCTCAAGTCTATGATACACGACCCAGAACCGACATGCATGTATCTAGAGTGTCCACCATACGTATCTTCAATTGTAGCTCGATGCCTCAGTCGCACGCCCTCTAATGTGCACCGAGTTCCATGGCAGGGCGATACAAGAAACACAGAACTCGGTCGGGAGCTTTTCCATATATGTACAGGCCCGTCTTTAAGATCCTCTACAGATATTCCTAGGGTCCATTTTCATGGTGGTTATGGCCCCACCTAGGCCCCTCCCTCAACTAGTAAAGACTACAAGAGCTAAGCGACGTGCCGATAACAAAAAACAATCTAAACATCCATTTGGGGTCTCCCCTCAACCACCGTACCCCGATAGCAAAAGGTGAATGGTTTCTTGAGTTTAGCTCTTACTCTTTTCACATCCCACTGGTTGTCGATGACGAGAATCCGATGATCCACTATCTTTGTTGGTCCTGACTCCGCCTCGTGTTGACGCAACTACCGAATTACCCTGGTGTCACCGCGTCACAGTATTCTGACTGCATAGCTACTTCTGTAGTCAAGGCCCACCCACCTAGTAGTTACGCGCAGACCCAACCTCTACGAGCACAGCCTAAGACATCTGCCACCACACAGAGAACTACTAGGAGCACCTTACGTACCCCAAGAAGCCGCGTGCTTCCCTTTCCAGTCCTTCAGAGCCGTCAGAACAATTAGATGAATGTGCGCTCCCCTCGTGCCGTATAACAGCTCGATGTTCTAACCCTTGGGTTATTCACCCTCAAATGTACGGACTGGTCCAAGCGCCTCCTTTAATATGTTGTTAGACCCTATGTCTAAACATTCATTTATGTGCTTGCCTTACTTCACCAGGTTTCCATTTAACTTCGTTATTCCCTTTCATATTGAATTCTTATTCAAATTACCAAATTTCTCTTGCTTATTAATTTCAGTCATATAACTTGACCCATTTAAATTTATTAATAAGCCCATAACATGTTATTCTCTAGATTGTGGCCCAAGGTCTGTAATCCACAATTCCTTTTATATTCTTGTTTGATTTCAAGGTCATAATAGCATGTTCTACTTAATATGTTATTAAGCATCTCTTAGTTCACATGTTTTCCAATTAATATGTCACTTACCATTTATAATTAAATATAACTTATTTCATTTCATAAGTTTTCCTCACTCTTCTTATCTAATCATAATTCCATTTCCACCGTCTTTACAACCTATCGTTGTTTACTTATTAACTTAGTTCTCTTAACTAAGGTTCACTAACAAGTTTTTCTTTCCAAAACTTATGTTGTCCTCATCCGTAGATTTCATACTCTCATTCTCACCTCCAATTTATCTCTTAACATAAGTTATCCCCCTTTTCTTATTGTTTTCTTATAACCCAAGTTATAATTCTCACTTGTCTCTAGGACAAGCCTTAACATATTATTCTATCAGCAGATTTCAGATTTCCAAGTTTATAGATTACTTAATTTATAATTAATTACTACTTCTTACTTTCCGTAAACTTCCCCCCTTTCTCTATGTATTACAATCTACTAGTTTCAATTTTCCCCCAATTACTGATTATTAGTTTAAAATTAAGTGTCACTTATCTCATTCCACCAGTTATATCACTTTCTTACTAGTTTATTATAACCTGAGTTATAATCTTCACTTGTCTGTAGGATAAGTCTACCTATTATACAACATTCTCATTAATGTTATTAATTTATAATAGGTTATTATCATTCCCCGTTTATTTCAAATCATTTACTGTCGTATCTTTCTTTCATTCAATTCCATTTATTACCATTAATTTCAATTAATATTGTTTATCAGTCTGGCTATATATATATATATACACACACACACACACACATACCAGACCTCTCATATTATGTTTACAACCTGTGGATGCGGGATATGTCGGGCGGGTCCGGGCAGACTTCTTTCATAAGTCGGACTTAACCTCGTGTCTTCGCACATTTCATGTTTATGCACTTAGACCCCTTACGTTAGATTCGCCACTGTGGTTGCTGGATATGCCGGGCCGGTCCCGGCAGACTTCTACCACAAGTGTAATCTTACCTCGTGTCTAAGCACAGTTAAAGTTTCTAATTACTATAATTCTAGGCATGTTTATTCTTTAATAATTATTCCTATTTCATTATAAGTTTTCATGCCCCTTTCTCCAAGTCATATTTACTGGCCCAATTAAAGATCTTTAAAAAAAAATTGGTCGATGCCCCAATCCATATTTATTTATTCAATTCTATGTTAACATGAAACCATATAATCATATACTTACTCCAATTATTTCATGTATACATTTGGGACAAATTAACACGTAACAAGAATAGTCCTAGTTGATACCCATATTCCAACAAATTCATAACATGTAAATTTTTAGCACTTCAACTAATTCAATATATGAATTTTTCCAACATGTTCATAGTAATATTATAACATGTAAACATTCCAACATTTCAACTGATTCATATTAACAATTTGACGTTATATCATGCTAATCATTCCCGCATGTCATATATCATTACTAGCATATGTTTAGGCATCTTAACATGTCATATTCAATTTGTCATAATAGGGAATACTAAATGGTAATATACCATTATCTATAATAATGGCTTTAATCCACTCAAGCTTTCCAAATCCTGAATCTGGTCCAGATCTACCCTTCAATAGTTTTCCCCTAATTAGATTCAGAACCTAACAACCATGAATTTTATCATTTTTACTAAAAAAAGGGAAGAAAAGAGAAAGGAATTGAAAAATAGACCAGATCTAGGAATTAACTCACTTTGATAAGGGATCTAAAATTAACGTAGATCCGTTCTAGAAAAACAGGAAAAGGGATTGCTGATGTAGAATCCCAGATCTCCAAGCTTAAATAACTCCAATAAGTTAAAGAACAAGAAAAGGCTAGAACAAACTACGATGGAGCAGCACTTCGTCATCTCTGTTGAATTATATGAATAAAACAATGGGTCTAAGGTCTTATTTATGGGTGCAGCGGAGGAAGCAGGACCCGTAGATCTAAATCTAAAACACCAAAACCGACCACGTCGAAAAAGAATGTTCCAGTTCCGCGGGTGGTTCGGCCCCTAGGTCGACCCCCCTGTTGGTGGGTCGACCCCCAACGGGCAAAATTCCCGCTCACCTTCCCTGCTTGCGAATTTTAATTTTTGAACTGATTTTCGAATTTTATGGATATATTTATTAATTATATATATATATATATATATATATATATGTACATATAAGCTCCTTATATGTATACAAACTTCTAACACTCATAACTTCTTTATATGGTGTCCGATTTACGCAAACCAGGTGTCTAACTTGACAGAATTTCGAGACGGACGCAATGGCGCAGTCCATTTTACTTAATTCTGAATATTTAATTAAGTTATTCTTATTTTATTATCTTAAGTCAAAAATGTGGGGTGTTACATATTACAATGCTTAAGCCGCAACTAATTCAGCACAAAATAAACCTTGGCATACGTCATGTAGTGTGTGATGGTGAATTAAAAAAATCAAGAAAGAAAACACTAATTATCAAAACTAGTGACAAACAAAACTCACACTCCCAATCAGCTATCAACCAATCCCAATCAGAACCACTAAAATGCAGAAAATAAACAAGGAAGGCAAACGACAACTAGATAATACAACATGATGGCTCGCCGCGCCGATAAGAGTTGCAGATTGTTGCCGGAGGCAGTCCCGACTCACATAACCGAGCATTTGTCACCTAACACTATAACCAATTGCAAAGAGCAACAAATTGCAGAAACATCAATAGACTTCCTCAAGAAAGATCAACTATGTAAAAATCACCTCACAAGAAATTGCAATAGCAATTCCTAACTTTGCAAAAGTATTATGACATAAACTGACAAATTGCAGAAACATCAATAAACTTCCTCAAGAAAGATTAACTAAGTAAAAATCACCTCACAAGAAATTGCAATAACAGTTCCTAACTTTGCAAAAGTATTATGACATAAACTGGAAAGAAACAGTTAACCTCCAAGAATGACTTTTGCTAATTCTAGCAGCCCGAAGAAACAAGAAACTAGCACAACCAAGGCGACAAATGCAATAAGAATCGGAGCCAAGCCACGCCAACTGAGTGAGAAACCAAACCAATTTCCAAAGCAGCTGCAAATAAGTGGAGAACTTAACGTAACCAAAAAACCAAAACCCAACCAAGCACTTCCGAAAATGAGCTATAACCACACCTAAAATCTAACTGCAAAAGTAGTGAGAAGGCAAAAGGTCACGCTTCTGGATGACAGTAGGATTTAAAAAGTGTTAACTCGACTAATTCAATTCCAATTCGATTATTATTTTTTCTACTGAAAATAATTACGTAACACAAGTAATATCAACCACTGGATCTCCTTCTGAATTTCACTTTACATATAAAATCAAATAAATCCAATAGTTCATAATTTGTATATCTAATTTTATATTAAATTTTATCTTCCAATAGTTGTCTTATACATATATAGGGCGGTTATTTAACACAAATTTGGACACAAACTGAGAGACATAAGTTTTCGACCTTTAGACCCTTTTGTCTTTATGTGAAGAGGTGGAATTCATGAAGCGATCCAATAGTGGAGATGAACTATGTCTAAATAAACTTATATATATAAGAAAGTCTATTTAAACACAAACTTTTGGCACAATTAGTGACACAATAAACCTACCCCATTGGATCACCACTTGAATTTCATATTTTTTTACATGAAGACGGAATAATCCAATGGTCATGATTCTGTGTCTCTTCATTTGTGTCTGGTTTCATGTCTAAATAGTCATCCCCTATATATATATATATATATATATATATATATATATATAAAGCGTTCCGAGGCACCCCTGTTTTGTAGCACCCCTGCCCTACCGTGGGCTACACAAATTCAAATCTAACAAAATTTTGTAGATATTCATTCGACATATAGATTGTCATCTGCCCAAAATTTAAGGTTCTTCAGACATTCGTAATATTTTCAAAATCATAGCTCAATTATTCACCGTTCAGACATTTATTTGAACTGTTAAATTTAAATATAAAATATATTTTTCTACGAATGTCGGAACGAGTTCAAAATGCGGGTAGATAAAAATATGTAAAAGTGCCACACGTCCCTAAAAGTTTGGAAATATAAACGGTCTCCCTTTGTAACTTTCCATTCAAAGCAGGTCCCTATTTTTGGGACTTATGTGTTTTCAACAAAAAAATTGCGCTGGTACTTAAAAGAAATATTCTCAGAACCATTCAGAATAAAACTTTAAAAAATTCGTCAAAGTATGCAATTATAACCAGTATATGCATACATGTATGCATATATTCATCCAGAGTTTGTATTGAAAATCTGGGTGAATTATTGCATACACGTATGCATTTGTTGGTTGTTCTTGCTGAAATGTATGCAATTAAACTTGAAATACTTTTCATGGCTTACGAATTATTGCAGAAATGTATGCATTTGTTCTGTATAATTGCTGAAATGTATGCAACAAAGTTAAAACGGATGAAGGCTTATGAATGTATGCTGACATGTATGCATTTATTGCTTTTGAATGCTGAAATGTAAGCAACAGTTCTTAAAAATAGTGTATGCTTGAAAAACCAGACCAGGATTGGACTAATGTATCAAACGATGCGTTTATTGCAGTATTACTACAGTTTGATGTATAACTGCAATTGTTGCAGAAACGTATGCAGCAATTGCAAATAAATGCATCGTTTGATGCATAATACCGCAGATTTTTTTATTTTTTTATTTGGTTTTCGATGCGTTATTTGGTGGTTGTAATAACTGAATTTGATTACGATTAGTTGTTGTATTTAATTGTGAATTTTCGTGATTTTTTTTTCTTACTTTTTTTGATGACTTAGGAAAAATAGGGGTGTAATTTATAAAAAATTAAGACAGGGATGTGAGCTTCATTTCCAAACCTATTAGGGATCTGAGTCAAACTTACCATAATAATATATCTGTAGATTGAACATTTTCAAAATCTTAGCTCAATTATTCACCATCTAAACAAGATTTTCTAGATGTTCAATCCGCACGTACATTATCATCTATCCAAAATTTGAGCTCGTTCCGACATTCGTAACATTTTCAAAGCTCAATTATTCACCATTCAGACATTTATTCGAAATGTTAAATTTAAACATCAAATATATTATTCTACGAATGTTGGAATGAGCTCAAACTTTTGGCAAAGCGGAACGATTTTTAAAGTGACCGCAAACACTTTTTATTATAACCAATTATAAATACAAATATACAGGAGGTTAGTGGTTACCAACCTAATTCATTTTTTAAAGTGGATCATCGACTAATCAAATCTATATTAAAGTACAAGAGCTAGCTTAAACTACTAGACTGCTATTAATTACGTTTTCCGCGCAGGGAGCTTATTACAAAAACAAATCTGTAATAAAATAGCAACCTAGGCTACAGATAGTTGCAACACAAAGGAACAGTATAATTGTATGTGATGTACTAGAAAGCTACCATGGATGGACAACATTAAAGGTCCTTTCTTAAGCCACTCCCATAAGCATTCCTACAATAGGTAGGACATGCACGGAAACAACATTGCATCTGGCATGGACAATACTGCCATAACTTATCTGACAAGGCGTGCTAAGCACAGTGCCTAAGCAACATTGTTGACACGGAAAATTGTCGCACACCAACACCCAATGAATATGTAAATCCAAATGACTAGTAAAGCAAATAAATGCGGGGAGAGACAGCTTTTATAGTGGTTAGGAACTAACGCCTACGCGCACTTTATAATCATCATTCATCATATCTTTTGTCGATTACAAAGTTGTACAACTTCAGGCAATAGCTAAGTACAAATTGTTACAATAGAATAACAAAATATATGTTTGTTCTACAATTTGACTAAATTGCTCTTCTTCTTCTTCGTTGAGAAGCGTTGACTCAGTCAACAATATCCAAGTTTAGTTTTCATGTCCATGAAGTTCAAAAGTAGCATAACAATCCTTGTTAATGTCCAAGTGTTGATGGACAACACGTATGCCACCTTTTAATTATCCATGTCATCTCCTATGGCCATGGTGAAGGTGTTGGAAGCCACTAGTGAGTGTTTGGAGCTCTAGAAGTCCAAAAATTCCAAGAGAGAAGGATCCAAATGAAGGTCAAGGTACAGGGCATCTATAAGAGGAAGGTTAGGTGGGTGTAAGTAGGAAATGGGACCCACAAGAAGCAATTTTCGAACCCCAAAACCAGCCTTATAATAGGAATTTCGAACCCAGAATTTCGACCCCAGAATTTCGAACCCAGAATTTTGAACCTAGAATTTCGACCCTAGAATTTCAAACCTAGAATTTCGACCCCAAAATTTCGAACCCAGAATTTTGACCCTAGAATTTCAAACCCAGAATTTCGACCCTAGCATTTCGAACCCAGAAATTTGACCCCAGAATTTCGAACCCAGAAATTCAAACCCAGAATTTCGACCCCAGAATTTCGAACCCAGCTGTGACGTGACTTTTTGATGCTTGAGCGCGTCGTTCACCAAATACTTGACGTGCGACGGCTTTGACTAAAAAGCATGTCAACATTTTCCCCCAAAACATATCTTGCTTGACCAAAGGGAAGGTGTGTTTTGCGAGGAGAAGAGAAATCCAAAAACCAAAGCCAGGAGAAATCCAGAGCGAGCTTCTATATTCATAAAAATGAAGAGCCATGACCACGCCGGATCGTATTATCCAGGAAACCAAAGCCGATAAGCCAGAAATCCATGATCGCTTTGGATCATATTGGTGGAAGACCACGATCGCTTGGGATCGTATTTAGGAAAGAAATCCGACGATCGCTTGGGATCGTATTAATAGAAATCCAGAAAAGCCAGAGTAACCGAGAGACTGGAGGAGCCCAGTAACCTGCATAGAAAAGGGATACCCATAACCATATATGAGTGGTCTTGCCGTTTTGCCGACAAGGCTTCCATAGGTCATCGTATTCATTTGATAGATTGCATTCAAGGCGATCTCACGTTGGTGAGATGGCCAAGGCATGTTAGAGCATTCAAGGAAATCTCACATTGGTGAGATGGTCTTGGCAAGTAGCATTCAAGGAGATCTCACATTGGTGATATAACCTTGATGAGTGGCATTCAAGGAAATCTCGCGTTAGGGAGATGACCTCGGCAAGTGGCATTCAAGGAAATATCGCATTAGGGAGATGACCTCGGCAAGTGGCATTCAAGGAAATCTCGCATTAGGGAGATGACCTCGGCCAATGGCATTCAAGGAAATCTCGCGTTAAGGAGATGACCTCGGCAAGTGGCATTCAAGGAAATCTCGCGTTAAGGAGATGACCTCGGCAAGTGGCATTCAAGGAAATCTCGTGTTAGGGAGATGATCTCGGCAAGTGACATTCAAGGAAATCTCGCGTTAGGGAGATGACCTCGGCAAGTGGCATTCAAGGAAATCTCACGTTAGGGAGATGACCTTGGCAAGTCGAGTAAAGGCACCCTTATCGAAGCAGGACAAAAGGCCAAGATAGTCATGAGTGGATATCCTTGTCGTGTCAATGACAAGTCCACCTAATATAATCTGAGGTCGTTAACAAGGCGACCTACTAATCCAAACGAGCAGGATCATAGAAGATCCGATACTCGTCATAAACCCACGAGTGGATATTCTTTTCGTGTCACGGATAAGTCTACCCGCACTAACCAAGGTCATTGACAAAGCGATCCACTAATCCAAACGAGCAGGATCATACAAGATCTGATACTCGCCACAAACCCACGAGTGGATATTCTTGTGGTGTCACGGACAAGTCCACCCGCACTAAAACAAGGTCGTTGACAAAGCGACCCACTAATCCAAACGAGAAGGATTGTACAGGATCTGATACTCGCCACAAGTTAAGGCAATCTCATCAAAGTAGGACGAAAGGCCGAGATAGCCAACCGCTTATTAGAGTTTGCAATCTCGTTATCGGCTTCATACTTCACAAGTAAGCGTCCTTGCTTTGCGAAGTAATTTTATTAAAGTTATAAAAGTTAGGGATCTTTATTAAAGCCATAGGAAAACCCAACAGTTCGTCATCCATAAAGAGCATGCCTAGGGAGCTGGCCTGCCCCCGTGCATGGGTAAGCGGACTTGGCCGTTTTCCGATTCCAAATTCATTAATCAAGGAAAGTGAATAGTTTATTGTTTGTGAAGAGCATGCCTAGGATCTCTCCGGTTCCTGTTACATGGGTAAACAAACATAACCATTCACAATTCAAAGCCGATAAAAGCAAACTTTTCATTAATAACCAAAAGGAAGGATACATCCAAAGGAATAAAGTCCTCAAAGCCAATGCCATGGGCCGAAGCCCAAATAACCGAGCCTAAAGAGCCAGAATGAGGAAGCCATAAGTTAGGAGCATATTATATGAGAGCCATAGAGAACCATAATAAGACTAGAAGACCTAAAAGCCGTAAGATACTGATGCTAGGGAGGCTTGGACCCTATACATCAGGTCCAGTGATAGATTTAGTTGATGATGATGTCGCGGCGTTTGCTGGTCTCGGGCCTGTCCTGATTCCTTTGAGGGGTCCAGACAAAGCGTGCCAGCTCTCCATTTCTAACACGCTCTTCAGTAGCATTCTTAAGATGACCACACTAGTTTGTATTGTGACTATCAGTTTCATGAAGTATGCAATATCGGCTAGGATTACTTACTTGTCAAGGGGGATCCCGAGCGGGAGGCTTTTTGAAGGGAGCAATAAGGTGAACTCTCCAGTAGATGTCCTCGAGAGTGTGAGTAAGCTCCGAGTAGGTCGAGAACCTGTGTTGCCTATTAGCGTTGTTACGATCATTCCCCAAATGAGGTTGCTGAGAAAAATCTTTAACTTTCCCAAAATCAGAAGATTTCACGTCCTTAACAGCATTAACATCGACAACCTTCTTACTATTGTTGGTCTTCGCATCTTCTTCTCGAAAGAACCTTTCAGCTTCAAAATAGAATTCCCCGAGATCCCAAGGTGGGTCCCGGTGCAATGAAGTCCTGAATTCAGATTTATCTACAATGCCAGATACCGCGACCAATAAAACATTGGAAGGGTTAGGTCTCTCGACTGAAGTGACTGCAGCATTGAACCGTTTCAAGAACTTCCGCAGAGTCTCGCCGGACTTCTGCTTACTATCGTTGAGAGTCATGACGCTTTTTGGACGAGCTATGTTGACTCTAAATTGTTCCAAAAATCGGGTAATCAAAGCATTCCAGGAAGTGATGGGGTCCGGCTCCAGTTGTCTATACCACATTGTCGCTATGTCCGTTAAGAAGAGCGAAAAGCACTTGGCCATGTCATTTTCCGAAGCTGAGAGAACTTCCATATGTCGAATGTATCTCATGAGGTGAGCGGTTGGGTCCCTGTGACCATCATAAGGATCCAAGACTAGTAGCTTGAAATCAGGTGGGTTCCGAGAGTTCCTGATATCCAAAGAAAGCGGAGTGCGAGTCACGCAATCCATGTCCATAGAAGAAGCATCTCCTCGAGTGAACCGACGGAGGACATCCGCGATCTTTGACCCGTTTCCAAAAGCGAGCAACTGATTTAAATTATCCAAATTGGCACTGGTGCCCTCAGTGTTCAAGTCCAAGTTGGGAGTCGGTGGATTGAAAAAGAAAGTCTGGTTGGATTCCGACTTGAGGGGTCACATTGGGCACAAGCCTGCTGGTTGGTATGTAGGGTTGACCCCAAGTCCCGAGTCGCGGGTGGAGGAACGTCGGTACTAGTTCCAATAATATCTATCTGGTCGGTCAGCCTTGGAGTGCTCCTTATCCGGTCTTCAACACGAGCGAGAAAGCCATTGAAAGCATCTTCCTGCCGCTCGACTCGAGCGTTCAAATCTGTAGCGAGGTCCTTGATCACTCCATCGACGTCTTCTCGAGTGACATAGTTCGACGGGACCTCAGTCGAAGAAAGTTCATGACTTCCTTCATCTTCTGTCGCCTCGTGAGCTTTAGTGATAGTTGGGAGCTACTTGCGCTTAACCATGGGATGAAGCAAGTAAAGTTGAAGTCGAAGACGAGTTTTGAACATAAATCCGAGTACTTAATCCGATGCAAAGGTCGAAGTTGTGCGTCCCCTACCTGGCGCGCTAAAATGTTGATGCGGAAAATTGTCGAACGCCAACACCCAATGAATATGTAAATCCAAATGAGCAGTAAAGTAAATAAATGCGGTGAGACACAGCTTTTATAGTGGTTTGGCACTAACGCCTACGTCCACTTTATAATCATCATTCATCATATCTTTTGTCGATTACAAAATTGTACAAGTTCGGACAATAGCTAAGTACAAAGTGTTACAATAGAATAACAAAATATATGTTTGTTCTACACTTTGACTAAATTGTCATTCTTCTTCTTCATTGAGAAGCGTTGACTCGGTCAACAATATCCAAGTTTAGTGTTCATGTCCATGAAGTTCAAAAGTAGCATAACAATCCTTGTTAATGTCCAAGTGCTGATGGACAACACATATGCCACCTTTTAATTATCCATGCCATCTCCAATGGCCATGGTGAAGGTGTTGGAAGTCATTAATGAGTGTTTGGAGCTCTAAAAGTCCAAAAATTCCAAGAGAGAATGGTCCAAATGAAGGTCAAGCCATGGGGTATTTATAAGAGGAAGGTTAGGTGGGAATAGGTAGGAAATGAGAATTTCGAACCTAGAATTTCGGCCCTAGAATTTCGAACCCAGAATTTCGAACCCAGAATTTCAAACCCGGAAGTACGACCGTGGAATTTCGACCCTAGAATTTCGAATCCAAAATTTCAAGTCCAGAATTTCGACCCTAAAATT